>JAHSPW020000013.1:12497546-13159243 GCA_019985065.2 Arctostaphylos glauca | reverse complement strand
TGGGTAACAATAACTACAAGCTTTTTTCGAGACTCTCGCACCCAATTTCAATCCCTAGAGAAAAACAAGCTTCGTGTACCATTAAATGTAACTTATGATTGACCTTCATTTTTAATTTGAAAAGTGTCTATAAACTTGTTTTGACGAGTCAAATATGACAGTATTATCATCATGCTTTAAAAATGCTAACATATAATTATGGAAAAAAATGCCCTTATAATTCTAATTGATATTTTAGGCTATAATAATAAATTAATTAGAATCATGTTAGCGTCTTTTTTAGAGACCGAGTCTTACATTGAGCCTCTCTATGAAAAAATGTTAAAAAGGGTTTTGCATTAATCCCGGGTGAACAATGCCCTCGCTTTTATGATCATCTCACCCTTACTAAAAAGTGTATTGCCATATGTGGAACTTACACACTCTCAACCAATAAAAGTATCGAAGGTAACTGATCGACTGGCAAAAATATCGTTAATGCACCGGCCAAATCAGTATTTAATTATGAAACTAATCCTTACCTTAAAGGTATAGTAGGCAAGAGAGAGTATCGATCCACGAGGAACAGTTGGAAGATTGTCACCGGAACTTATAACTGTAGCATTTCGGATGCTAACATTTGGTTTGATTCGTTTAAGATCTAAAAGCTATAATTTGAACTAAAATAGAAAACTAATGGATTAAAAAAGTAGACCAGATCCATAGAATCCTTTCATCCTAGATTTTAGGTAACAACATCTTCTCCTTTTATAACTCAATCAATGATTCAGGCTAGAGAATCTTGACCGGAAGATTATTCAATGAAAAATAATTTGATTCTAAAGATGTATTCAGAACTGATTATCGTTTAATAAAAAAGTCAAATCATAGGAAGACATCGACCCAAGTATCAATTGTACCAAATTAATTGCGACAATTGATCAAGAGCATAATACTCATTGTTTGATTCGAAAATTAAGAACTCAAAACAGTTTTAATAAACGGTGAAAAATAATTAAGAAGATATTGAGAGCATAAATCATAGGATGAAATTCATCTTCAAATCTTGTCTAGAGAATTTAGCCTATCGTATTGAAGACAAAAATTAAATAATAAATTGAAAACATCTTACTAGAATTTGATAAATGAAATGAACCCCAACAATCTTACTTGGAACTTGAACGAAAATAAGAATAACTTGAACAAAACTTGAAAATTCGAAGTAATAAAATTGCTGGAAATTATATAGCTAGAACAATGGAAACCTCCTAATAGAAAACTAATGCTAGGAATTAAATGTATAGATCTAAGTCTCATTGGTCCTTAAAGAAGAGAAACTTAGGAGAAAAGTCAAGAAAAATTACCTAAGCCTAAATGAATCCATTTGGTCTCCCTAGATTATTGGGATTATTTTTTTGTTTCTATTCAATTTTCTTTTGTATTTATTATTTTGGCCTCAGTGTTTTATAGATTATTAGTCTGTCTTGATGAAATAAATCTAAAAAGTATAAAATTATGTCTAACGATTAAAAAAATATCATTAAGGACAAGGAATAGATTCAAAAAAAAACTCTGTTTTTAGATTATTTTTGTCTTTTTTAAAATTTTTCTAAATTTGGTCCATTATTTATAACTTTTCTGAAAGCTCTCGTCAAGATAAACCAATAATCCACAAAAAATTGACGAAAGACAAAAAATTTCAAAAAAATTCACATAAGGATGAAAAATAATCCAATAATCTAGTCATGCCAAATGAAGTATTAATAGAATAAAATAAAAAGACAATAAAAATTGAAGCTGTGTGCGCAAGCCTAACCGGTAGGGTTGAAAGTGTAAACCAAAAAATCAAACCAAACCGGCAAATCGAACCAAACCGGCAGTTTAGTTTGGCTTTTTAGTTCATTCGATCCGGTCTAGTCCAGTTTGAAAATTTAGAGAAATTTCGGTCCGATTTTCGATTTTAGACCCTTCGAACCCAAACCAAACCAAACCGGACCGAACCGGTATATGTAAAAAAATCTAAAAATTTAAAAATATAGGTACAGTGGTACACCATATGTAATCGCCTCCACTTTTCATTTACCATTAGCCTCCCATTGCCTCCACTTTTCATTCGTAGTGTTCTACCTCTCAATATCTCACTCACTCACTCTTAGCCTTCTAGGCTCTCCACCTCTCGGTTCCCAGTAATTTTTTAATAAAATTTAGTCTGGACTGAGTTTACTTAACATGTGCCTATTAATTATTTATAATTTTTTTTATTTTTGACCCAAGCCCAATTAAGCCGAAACCGGACTGGACCAAATCGAAACCGGCCAGACCAAGTCGAACCAAACCGAACCACTTCGGTTCGCTTTCGATTTTAAAACCTTCAAACCAGAATGACCGGTTTGACGAAACTGGACCGGTATCACCCCTACTGACCGGTCAGGCTTCACCTTTGACTGGTCACATGAAGCTACTAACTTCCCGAGATGCACTTGTCTGACTGATCACCCTTCTAGCGTGACTGGTCATTGGAGGCTACTGGATTTCCTATGACAAACAAGGCTAACCGGTCGGGTCATGCGTGACTGGTCACTCGAGGCTACTGACTTTTCTAGTTGGTTTGGCCCGACTGGTCACACTTTTAGCTTGGTACGTGTGACTGTTCACGCTCCCTTCGTTGACTTTTCTTTTTCTTTTGACCAGCCATGCTATGGTTGACTTTTCATCTTGACTTCTTCAATTGTCTTCGCGTTTCGCATTACTCTTGGCCTTAATGCTCATTCCAATTGCACTTCCCTCCTTACTCGGGTGTTGGGATCTTTTTCGACGTTCAGAGTTCACAATTTCATTGCCAAAACACATTTTTTTTTCATAACCTCAAATTAAACAAAAGCTACCCGACATGCATTATTCGGTAAAATTGACATTTAAATACCGCACGTACGCCTAATAAGAACATGTTGGGCCATTATACGAGATGTATTACGGCCTCAACAGTAACGTTCACCCTCTTTAAAAGAGAATGAACAAAATTGCACTCTAGTTTTCTTCCTTAAAATCGCATGTACATAAATTAAATTAATGTCTTTTTTGTTGCAGGAACAGTAGGTAACTTATTGGCTTAAATAATCTAGCTCTCTTACATACACATCTTTCTTAAATATTAAAAAATTATCTTTATTTGTTAAACATCCCAAACATAGATAATTCGATATAGAAATTAAAAAAGCATTGGAGGATATATTCAAAAGGCTGCAAATGAACTAAATATGCAAATTATTTGAGGCTCGGTTCGATAACCTTCTGTATTAGTATAGCTATTATTTCGGTCCAGTTTGTACTATTCTTTTATGTAATTTTTTTTACTTTATTGACAATTTTTTATATTTGTTAATTGTGTAATCAATTTTTTATTAATTATTGATTGATCTTAACAAGAAAAATCTAAGAAGTAAAAATTTATTGAATATTTCAACAGATTTAATAACAAGAATAGATTAATTCAAAAAAATAATTTTTTTAGATTAATTTTGTTTCAATTCGGTACCCATTTTTTATTGTTTAATTTATCTTTTTGAAATGAAGTAATGATTTATAAAAAATTGAACAGAATAATTAAATATAAATCTTTTGGGAAAATAAATTAATAATGAAATTAGGCAAAATCTATTATTCGTGCCTGGCTGTTCGTCGATATTTTAAATATCAATTAACCGCACTTTAAACGTTCCTCCAAAAATATTAAGACCAAAATTAAATTGAGAACAGAACGGCGTCACGTAAATCCAGCCGTTAAATCAACGCCCCTGGCTTCTAACGTAAGCTTTTCGGGAGGCGTTTAAAAAGGCTCACAAATTGAACTCTCTCCCACTTCCATTTGGGCTCTCTCTCTTCCCCTCACCTGGCTTCACTCTCAGTTTCCCGCTACTTCGTGTCGATCTCATTCTCTCTCTACAGCATCTCCCATTAAACCCTAAATCAAAATCTCTCGGTTAGTTTTGTTCAGGCCTCTCTCTTTAAATATGCGCGTCTGTATCTACATATGTATCTATCTCCCTTACTCCCTTTGTCCTTTTCCATTTCCTGACGGTTACAGCTGCTTCCGTGCTGTTTTAGGAATCAGAACCTTCAAGCTCTCGAATTGACTCCGACTTCCATTCTGTTTCTCGAATTTAATCAGTGTTTACCAGATTGAGTTGTTGTTGGAATTCAATCTCATCGCCGATGTTCGTATCTCTATTTGGTTGCTAGGAAAATACTGGGAAAATGCAAAATCTTAGCCCTGGCTATTTAGTTTTTCAAGAATCACCTGTTCAGTTGGGCCATATATAAAAAACTGCTTAAAGTTTAAACCTTGATTTATCGATATCGTTGGTTTCGGATTTAGCTTCTGAATTGGAGGTGAATGTAAGCAGTTTTGGGCTTCGTTCGTTTATTGCATTGTCTTTGTGGTTATAGTGTTGGAAGTGGCTTGACGAAGATATCATGATAGAGGTTAAGAAGGAGGACCACTGCATCGTAGAGGTAAAAAAGGAGGTCGGTTTCGCTGCATGGTCTCCGGTTTCTGATAGCAGTTGTGATACATATACTCCGAGATCTCCATCTGCTCTGGGGTAGGTTCATTTCTGAATTTTGATCCTTTGAAAAAGATTCTAAACTACAAATCCCTATGCTGTTGTAACCCGCAGAAGTTATTTTAGGATTTAGATATATAAGAATCTCTTTTTCGAGTTCCTGGCTGGAATTGACATACGGTTATGTAAAAATACAGTATGCACATGTCGCTTGATCATCAAAGTGGTCTATTTTGCAATCACCAGAAATCTTGTAATGTATGGACTTCCGTTATTAGTATGTTATAACTTTAAGAAATTGAATAGTGTTATGGACAAAGACAACTGTAAAAAATGACCAAAGGTGCATGATGTACTTTTCTAGAAATAGATCCCTGTAAGACACCTCATAAATCAGGTTCATCCATGCACATGCATGCTCTCTGTCTGGTTTCTGTGTGTGTCCATAGCCGCAGGACTAATGTAAAACATAATGTGTTTGGTAGCTATCCGGAAACATGATTAGTGAAGCAGATAATCAAGACTGCTCTTGAGGACCTAACAGCTTGTATATCCATATGGTTTACTTGATATTGTTCTTTAGCTGTTGGTGAAAATGTGCCAAATATATTATGCTGACTGGATACTGTTTTCAGCCATAGGAGGACAAGAGGGGCGACTAAACGTTCATCACAGGCAGGTTGGACAGAGGAAGAGGTCAGTCTTGCGGTTCTATTTCAGTTGTATTTTTCTTATAAGCATAGTGATCATGGTGCAACCTGGTAATAATAACAGCTTATATCTTTTTCTATTTTTTAAACTTTGTTGTGGGTTTGAAATATGACATGAACATCACCGATTGTAGGTGACTCCATGGTCTGCAGCATTGGTTAAGTGTCGTTGCTGTTGCATTGCTATACTTGCAATTCAATAGCTTTCCTAGTGCAACGCTTGTCTTACTTTTTTCAGGTGGAATTTAGTTCAAAGGAACTAATTGATGGTAACGCTAGCGCACAACGGGATTGTGATCTGTCTCGTTCTAGGCTGAATTTTCCAAATGCTAAAAATGAAGAAATCTCTTCATAGCGTTTGTACCCTGTCTTCATGCTATTCTCTCTTTCTTGATTACAGGATAATCTGTTAAGTGAAGAAGTGGAAAAGTTCAATGGAAGAAACTGGAAGAAAATTGGTAAGCATGGAGCATGACATCATTCCTATTGGTTCCAGTGCCATGCTTGTGACCAATGTTACCTGGGTACTCTAATTCCCTAGCCAATAACATTTTTGGTACGAAGGTTTCGAAACATGGGACACTTTCGTTCCAAACCGGTAAATTTGGCGATCCAAATCGTTCTCCAAAGTTTTCCCCCTAAAAATCAACTTATTTAGGTAAAATTTGGAGAGAACAAAATTTTGGTGAGGGAAAATTTTAAAAGTTTGGTCATTATGCTCGTATGAATGCATTTTGTATGGCCAGTATGAAAAATGAGACTTTAATTTTGACTAGATGTATACATGTTTGGGGTTTTCTGAAAATCTTGAAAGAGTAAGTTTTAATTTTGTTATTTATTGAAGCTGCATAACACAATTTAATGTGGCGTACCACGATTCCATTCTCGTTTCTCGTACGATTCGCGTTCCAGCTAACATAGCTTGTGACTCCTTATGTGGGTTATTGTGTCTGTTACAAGTTTCAATCCTTGATATTTTATCAGTAGAGATTTTGAAATGCCAGGGTCATTGCTTATTCGATTTCTATGTCTCCCTTTAATTCTACGTGGCCAAGACCATAAATGCCCACATGGTGGCACAACTTGCACAGTTCATGTTATTGAAACAAACTAGATGGCTCACATTGTGCAATGGTATCTGGCTGCTGAGAGAAGCCTTGCTCGTTTTTTATCATAGTTCCTTTTAAATTACCTTTCAGTAAAAGAATGTTCCTGTGTGAGTGGCTTCTTTGATATGAGATATTCCTTTGCGTTTCTGTAATAGTTGAAACAAGAATTGAGAAGGTTAACAATATAGAAAGATGATGTTTTCCTTCCTCAATAATACTGTTTTGTCTCATTCAGCTGAATGTATTCCCGGACGAACGGATGTTCAGTGTTTGCATCGCTGGCAAAAAGTTCTTAATCCTGAACTTGTCAAAGGACCTTGGACAAAGGAGGTATAAATTAATCTTCTTGCTCGGTTTTGTTGATGGTGTACCAATGCATATCCTCCATTTAGCTGCCACTGATATTTGATTGCACTCCTTGTTTCTTGTTTGATCCTTCAGGAGGATGACCACATAATTTATTTAGTAGAGAAGTATGGCTGTAAGAAATGGTCAGTTGTTGCTAAGTTCTTACCTGGTCGAATAGGCAAGCAGTGCCGAGAAAGGTTTGGTGATGGCATCCAATGCTATATTGTAGTATTTTTTGTTGTTGAGTGATATTCATCTCAGTTTTTTATTTCAATCCTATGTCTTTTCTGTGAACTATCTTTGAGGTTTTTCAAGCTTCAATGGATTCAATTGTTTATTGTTCCTTATTCGTATGATCCTTCATTTATCTGCATGCTTCATTTTTGTTGTTGATTTGGAATGCATGATGGAGCTCCGATCTCATATATCTAACCAATTTTACGTTTTTCTATTTTCTTCACATTATTATATTTTGAACATCTTTAAGATGATGTTTTTAAGGTTAGAGTTGTTTTCGGTATTCTTATTGTCAGAAAACTAGTTTCATGTTCTTACCGGCAATTCAAACTCTGCCAAGATAGACACCCTTTGCTAATTCTCTACTTCCATATTCATCCATTTCTGCTGAAAGTGCATTCCTAGGGTGTGTTTGGCTGAGTGTTTCTGAAACGATTTTTTGGGAAAAAAACTCGGAGATGTTGTTTGGTACAAGTGTTTCAGAAAAATTTGGGAGTTAAATTTTTTTGGCATTTTCGAAGTGTCTCTCTCTCTTCTTTTATAGAGAGATAAAGTTGTTTGGGAAAAAAGTAAAAATGTTTGGAAAATTTTTTTCAGAAGCTTGTTTGGGAAAAAATTTTCCAAACAAGCAAACGAACACAGCCCTAGTGTCATAGTTGTTCTTTGAAGACGTGGAACCCCCTACAAGGGAACTCCGGGGCTATATATGCCCCTTCTCACAGAATAGACTGGGCAAAGTCAAGACCTTTAAGAACCATAGTTATCTTGTGCAGGCAGGGGCCCCAAGAGTTTAAGAGGAGGAAGACATATGAAGTAATTTTTAGGTTGAATTTGAGTGTTAATTATAGTTCAAAACTTTTTGAAATTTGAATCATTCAATAAACCGAGTCCATCGACCATGCATGATTTTTTGTAAGCTGATGCCAATTGCAAAATTCTAAAGTTGTATTGTTAATTATCAGGTGGCACAACCATTTAGACCCAGCTATAAAGAAAGAGGCGTGGACAAAAGAGGAGGAGGCTGTACTTACTTATTACCACCAAATATATGGTAACAAGTGGGCAGAACTTGCAAGGTTTCTACCAGGAAGGTATGCGGTCAAGATTAATGTCTTTGCAAGAGTGTGTGATGTATATCCCTCTTTCCAATACCACCACCAACAGTGAAAAAACAAATACTCCTAGTAAAAATCTTTAGCCCTTGGTAGCATAAAGATAAACGATGACCAGAAAACCCATGGCAACAGTCTCCATATATGTTGACTACTTGCTGGCTCTACTGGAATGGATAATACTTACGAAGAAATTAATTGGGCATACAAGGTTCAATATCATGAGTGTGGTTTAAATGGGATGTGAGATTCTTGTGTGGAGGAGATTCAGAGAGTCATTACGGTGTAAATTGGACTTCTAATGTTTCAATAGTCATGCTGTTTTTTTCAATTGGAACTTTTTGTGTCTATTACACTAGTTCTAGATGGATAGGATGGCATTTATGAACTTGTTAGGTACACCTTTTGTACTTTTATTGTTCGGGGGTTGTTTAGACTTTTATCTAACATTATAAGGCCAATTTTGAAAATTTCTGATAAAAAATTTAAGTTGGCGGACCTCTTGGTGGCGGCATCCGCTACTCAATGTCTCATTAGCTTATACGGATGGAGTTGGTTTATGATTGGAAAAACCTGTCTGTTGGGTTGGCAATTCAAGCTTCCAAATTTGAAATTGATGAATCAGATTATTTGTTTAACGTTGCCTGCAGAGTCAAACGATGAGAAAAATTCCAATTCTGGGCTTATTTAATTCAATGACGCCTAGTATCCATCAATATGTTTTTAAGGCCCAATTTTATTTATCTTCTTTTGGGTATTTGCAGAACTGATAATGCTATAAAGAATCACTGGAATTGCTCAGTGAAGAAGAAGTTGGACTTAAATTTGCCTCCTAGTCCCATGCTGGACATGGGGGGTACTGTATCTCCTGATTTCTGCGGCAGTGAGACAAAATCAGTGGGTGCTGAGGTTAAAGTAGCCAGCCATGGCCGCAGTGAAGCCTCTCTTGATTGCAGGAGGGGTAAGGAGCATGTTAGTGAGACTTGTTCAACAGACTTGGTTCTTGGAAATGCTAAATTAGTTGTTAATCGTTTAGAATCGAAACCTTACTCCCCAGGTATCCAAGCCAGGGTAAATAAACTGAGAAGTCCATTTAGGAGGACTCAGTTTAATGGGACACACACAGTTGCAAGAGATTTGACTAGTGAACCGTGCCGAGGCAATGGTTCCCCTCTTGGTATACATGACCTCCTGAAAGCTTCTTCTTCTGATGATTTCTTTCATGCATTTAATTCAATCAAACCTACTTTAAACCCTCTTGACAATGCTCGTCCTTTCATTTCTGAGATAACGTTTGAATCTTCCAAACGGCATAAGAGTTGTGGCATGGGTGCTGTGAATTTGGAATCTGGGAGTTTGTTAGACAATTCCTTTTTGAGTTTGTCAACACTTGGATTAAATGAGCCCTATGGTCAAGTTTGCAAGAAAAACAGAGTCCATGATACACCTCATCATCCAAATGACAAATATTATGGTTGCTTGTCTTATAAACCACCCCAGTTGAAGGATTTTGTTATTCCCAAGGAAAATGGCGGAGGATGTCGAAGTGTTGACAACTGTCTTTGCCATGATAGTGATCATGTCTGGTGCTCCACACCTCCTGACCTGGAACTAAGTATCTCTGTTAATGGTAGCTGTCCAGGATCCATGTTGAGAAATTCAGCAATGAGTTATAAAAATACTCCTTCAATTATAAGAAAGCGGACTTCCATAAAAGCCAGTGCCAGTAACTATTCTGATCGGAAGTACACTTCTGCGCACACAATTTCTTGTACGAGAGAAGCAAACTTAGTGAATGTTAAGGAGGAGGGTGCAGTTTGCCCATTTCAAAGGTCTGAAGCATCAGTTGTTGATAGGTCTCTGGGAAGACGTCTTGAATGTGAGTTTGATAAAGAATGGGATTCAGCAGCAGTTAGATGTTGCACCCCAGTTTCTGCAACTGCAGCACCCGGCCTCAATTTTGGTGCAAACAGGATGTTGGCTCCTTAGAGTGGGTGAGTAACTTGACCTTTTCCCCCTTGTTCTTACTTTGATAACTTGAAATGTGCAGCAGAACAAATTCTGAATCTACCTAATACATCATAGTTTTTCATTTTTTCGAGTGTCTGTTAACAATACAATTGAATGTATATACCTCTATTTCTACGCCGAGTTTTTATCCCATGATTCATTAATGTGCTACTGTAGCAGTGTTATCAGTTATGAATTTGGTAGTTTCACCAATGAACTGCTATAACCAAGCAAAACTTGTTTTCTTGATAACATGCTTCATGGCACGGGTAGAAAATTTATTTTATTTTCTTTTGTATTATGGATGCTTTTGGCTCCTTAGGCTCCCTGACTCTAACTTGTAGATGTAAAAGCCTCTTAAATTGTAGATGTAAAAGCCAAGATATGGATGCACTGTGATGTAAGAAGCACGTGTACGGTATTGGTATGATCTGGGTACATGATACGGAAGAACCTAACAAATGTAGGGTCCAGCTGCGGCTGGCATACGGATGTAACAAATATATTTTCATGATTTGGAGCAATGTATGACCCATAATAATTACATCGAACATAAAGCAAATAGCTAAATGACTTGGGTGATTAAGAATCCAAGATCAAGTAACAATTTAAAGCCGAGCTTAAGGTAAAAATAGTAGTTCAATGCCCTTGTACTGAAAAAACTACAAACCAAAATTGTCATTCTACAATCATGTAAGCACAGAAAACAAAAGTCTTATTCCCATAGCTGCATCTTTGAGGTGCGTATGCCTTAAGAGTACTTGTGGGGTATGACAAAAGCTACATATACAAAATTCCCTGTAGGTACGTATTTGAAAGTACCATGCGAAAAGTACTGGTATTCTGCATGATATGGGTACGAGTACATCAGGGTTTTATAATAAGTACCCATGCTTCATAGACTGATTAACGATTAATAAAATATGGTTCTCTGTTCTTTGACATTCGACAATTCTTATTTCATTTAGACCAGTGATTAGTCATGCAGCTATGAGGTCGCTCTATAATCTTGTTGATCAGGTATTTTATATTTTGTAACTGCATGCAGTATTTAGGAAGAGAGTTTCTGCGAAATAGAAGTTAGCTTCTGTTAAAGTTGTTAGCTTCCTTTCATTTTGTTTGTTGACACTGGTGCTTTGTTTTTAGTTTGTGGAAGAGCTTCTTTTTGTGCAGTGTTTAATAATGCTTGAGTTTTTCTTTGCAGGACTTGAACCTTGTATATGCTATATTAGACATCTGGAGATACTAAGAATAAAATAGATGGCAACTTATGTCGTGTTCAGAAATTCAGAGGTTTGTTCAACTTCTATAATTTTGCATTTGTCTTACTTTGTATTTCAAATTATGATGCTCAGTCATATATTTATTGCATAGCTTGGGACTTTTAACATTTGGAATCACCTGCTGATTGGTCGTACTTTTTCATTAATTTGTTTGATAGTCTATTTGTTTTCTTTATTTACTACTTGAATCTGCCCCTACCATCCTTTTAAAAGAGAGGAACACTTTAGGGAGCACGCTCACGACCAGTTTTTAGGGTTTCTAGCCTTTTATGTTAATTGCTCTGATATTGCTCTAGGCAGTTGGGGCCATATTCTGCAAACTGCCAAAGAGTCCCCCAATCCCCTATAAATCTTAAGATTCTTAGCAGAAACTCCCTCGGCATCAAGGCTCTTCATTTTAGAAATTATGCTGTTCCTTTCACTCCAAATAGGATATATAGCAGCTGAGAGGCCAATTATAACCCCTGTATGCTTCACCCTCCTACCTCTGCAATGCTGTCTTATCCAAGCCGCTTCATCGTCTAGGTTTTGAGGTCTTCTGGACACCAAAAACCTCCTCCTAAACCCAGTTAGATAAGTGGCACTCAAAAGAGATGGTTATGAGTTTCTATGCCTACAGGCTACAAGCCTATCCCTTGTAGAGTGTGGCCAAAAACGCCATCCACTGTATGAAAGACCATCTAGGAACATGCTTTGGATACCAAACCACTTTATGCCGCGGCACAATAGGTCTCACTCTCCTAATAGCATTCCTGGCAGATATAGAGGTCATAACCCATTAGCTGAGGGAATGAAAACCACTCTTATCTTCCCTGTCCTCACGAGGAATCAGATTTGCTGGAGTTTGATCAATAATCTCTTGGATGACTGAGGCCCTTGGCCAATTCCAGCCTCCATTAGGTGTAACAGAAATGGAAGCCACCTGAGCTGTTAGAAATCTGCCAAGATTGTAAAACCACCCTTCCCCAAATTCCGAAACAAAGTCCCCGAGGGATGCCCATTGTCTAACCAAAAAAAGGTTTTATATATATGCACCTACTTGAACAATCTCGACTTTCAGGCTTGGATCAGTGGTTCCATATACACATTTTAGTTTAGCATGTTCCGATACCAACTCTGTTAATAAAATACCTCAGCCGTCAATTTTTCTGGAATTGCTTTTTGGGAGAACAATTTGCATTTTCTGTTCTTAAACCCAGACAATTCTCTAGGTATCTGGCATATTTTCTGATGCGTGCAGTTTTAAAAGAAACCAATATGTATTGATATAAGTGACTCAAACTTATTCATAAATTTCAGTCTGTGTCCAATTATTCCAATTCTAATATTATAGTTTGGCATAATTGAACTTTTAGGCAACGTTTGGATCGAGGGTTAGTGGGGGAACTACAAAGGGCAAGGAAAATCGTAAATTTAGCTACTTCATTTCGTTATCTCTTTTGTCTTGTGCATTTGCCTCTCTCCATAAATTTCTTCAAAAAGCCACCGTCCATTTGCACCTTATGCCTCAAAGAGGTGCCATTATTGCATCACTTCTGTGTAGTGCTAGAGTTTTATTTTGATAGTTTCCCCACAACTGGAGTTCTGTACATTTTTTTGTGTGTTTTTATTTTATCTGACAATTACACCTTAATTTTGCAGATTAGTACAAGTTGATGCATCCGCAACTTACAAGGCAGAGGTCCATAAGACAATGACTTCCATTGTTGTGGACAATAAGTAAATAAGGAACGGATAACCAAATGGACCCTAAAGAGTAGATGACCACAAAGAACAATAGGTCAAGAAGTACCAAAGCTTTAAGACAATATAAGTAGACATTTTGGTGAAATGTTTCAGTTTCAGCAAGTGAATATTGTTGGAATGTTATTATATGCGTCAGTTTCTCCTTCCCATACTGCTTGGAAGGGAAGGCCAGAAAATAATTTCCATTGTTGCAGTACATCTCTTTTTTTTCATCATGTTTTTCTTTTTTTTCAAAAAGGATAAACGTAATGGATATGCAACTGGATTAAAAACTCTGCAAAACTTTTGCAAGTGATCTAGCTGTTATAAACTGATATTGAAGCTATCTGTCTTTGGGACGGTTTGTTTTACGTATGAATTGGTCAGCATGAAGCCATTGAAACAACTAATGTCTTTGCAGAGAAGATGTTGGGCCTGAGATGTTTTCGGAATCATTTTTGAATTTCAAGTTATTCGGAAGTTGGATTTCATCTTTTCACAAATATTTTCTTTGCTGTTTAATTATAATTTCGTAGCGGCAGCAAACTAGTTATCTGCTTTTATTGACATTAAAATATACAACTGAAACAAAATCTATGAAATAAAGCAAAATGTTTCTTGGGTTACTGCAAATCAAACAAAAAACAAATATAGTAGGAATACACTAAAGGGCACAAAATTTGCACTCATAGTCACACATATTATAGTGAATCTGCATTTATAACAACTCTATTTGGCTCTCAAAACATTTATTTGAGAGCCAAATGGAGTTAATTTACGTAATTTTTTTAATTATTGGACATAAAATGCAAATACCATTTGCGTTCTTGTCATGTGCAAATGGAAATTGCATGTGCATGGCGGACTGTTCTGCACAAATTAAAGTGGTTAGCCAATACTAGTGCTAGAATGCATTTATGATATGCGTTTTCCTTTCACTTCATATACTAGCCACCCTTGCATCGAAAATTCATCTACCAATACTCTCTATAGTGAATACCCTAGGGAAAATCACTCAACTTTCACTCATAAATACCCCACTTTTGTTTCATAAAGCAGAATACCATGGTTTCAAATTTTTGTCACATGTTCATCCACACCGGTGGCAAGGTAATGAACGATCACAACGGTCCACAATATGACAGAGGTTCGACGATAGTTCTCTTACTGGGAAGGAGAATTGAATTTGACGAGTTAAGAGAAAGAATACGGTTTGCCGCTACTGTTTAGGGCCAAAATATGAAAATCACATTTCGATATTCTATACTCAGTTTCCTTCACACGAATTATATGTACACGCGCTAGACCTCGTTGACGATGCCACAGGCCAAAAGATGAAAATCACATTACTATCATGTACTATGTTTTCCTCACTCGAATTACACGTACACAACGCTGGACCTCGTCAACAATACTGCAATTGATGTAATGTTTGAGCTTTCAAAAACTACTTTCGGTTACACACCAGAGATATTTGTCAAGTTGAGGAGTAGTCAAGACGGTCTACCGTTCGTGAAGACCTTGCTAGGAATGCCAAAGACGTGAGCAGGAGAATATTGACGAGCAACATCTCCCTCTCAGGAGTCCATGCTAGGCTATGGCCAAGGTGTGCCCATGTTCTCGGCGGGCTTGGACCAGTTAGTGATGGGCTCCAACGGTAAGGGTGTTTTCATTGTCTCAATAAATTTGTACAATTTAAATATTACGATGACTACTGATTAATTTCCAAATAATTATGACTTATGACAAAGTTTGTAATTTTACGTAATTTTTCATGCAGTTGCGAAGATTGTGCAAGAGGTACGGATTGAAGCAGTTACCTCTGAAGAGGACATGGATGCAAGCCTATAAGTTGATGCCTTCAACGATGAAGAATTTGATTTGTACATGCCACCATCCCAATTCACGCAAAAACACACATGGACAAACATCATTGATCCATCCCTAACACTGCCGGACATAAATGTAGTCGGTTGAGACATGAGGTCAAGGCTTTATAATGGGATGGTCTTCCATTCCAAAGATGCAGTCCCAGTCGTCAAATTATACAACATGGATTCAAATCACAAGGCAAAGGTGTCATTGTCAAATACCACATCCGTTGCTTATGAGTACAACAATTGAGATTCCTGTTCACGGAGCCTACGTGCCCACTCAAATTCGAAGGAGGGCGTCCGACTGTTGCTGAGTATCCCAAACAGACTTCTCCCAAAAGGTAATTTTAATGTGGCCAATTTACCCTCTTTTGCAATCAGTTTCGCTAGAGTACCCGTTGCTCGAACTAATTGTCCACCCTTTCCAAGTGTGGTAATTAGTAATGGCAATTGGAATGATATTAACTCTTATTTATTTATTATCTATGTTACGCCAAAATATGGATCATTTGAAATATGTTGGACCTTACACATGTGTCATGACAAGTTGATGCATCTGCAACTTACAAGGCAGAGGTCCATAAGACAATGACTTCCATTGTTGTGGACAATAAGTAAATAAGGAATGGATAACCAAACGGACCCTAAAGAGTAGATGACCACAAAGAACAATAGGTCAAGAAGTACCAAAGCTTTAAGACAATATAAGTAGACATTTTGGTGAAATGTTTCAGTTTCAGCAAGTGAATTATATTGTTGGAATGTTATTATATGCGTCAGTTTCTCCTTCCCATACTGCTTGGAAGGGAAGGCCAGAAAATAATTTCCATTGTTGCAGTACATCTCTTTTTTTTCATCATGTTTTTCTTTTTTTTTCAAAAAGGATAAACGTAATGGATATGCAACTGGATTAAAAACTCTGCAAAACTTTTGCAAGTGATCTAGCTGTTATAAACTGATATTGAAGCTATCTGTCTTTGGGACGGTTTGTTTTATGCATGAATTGGTCAGCATGAAGCCATTGAAACAACTAATGTCTTTGCAGAGAAGATGTTGGGTCTGAGATGTTTTCGGAATCATTTTTGAATTTCAAGTTATTCGGAAGTTGGATTTCATCTTTTCACAAATATTTTCTTTGCTGTTTAATTATAATTTCGTAGCGGCAGCAAACTAGTTATCTACTTTTATTGACATTAAAATATACAACTGAAACAAAATCTATGAAATAAAGCAAAATGTTTCTTGGGTTACTGCAAGTCAAACAAAAAACAAATATAGTAGGAATACACTAAAGGGCACAAAATTTGCACACTCATATTCACAACTCTATTTGGCTCTCAAAACATTTATTTGAGAGCATTTATTTGAGAGCCAAATGGAGTTAATTTACGTAATTTTTTAATTATTGGACATAAAATGCAAATAGCATTTGCGTTCTTGTCATGCGCAAATGGAAATTGCATTTTACCATGCAAGGCAGACTGTTCTGCACAAATTAAAGTGGTTAGCCAATATTAGTACTAGAATGCATTTACGATATGCATTTTCCTTTCACTTCATATACTAGCCACCCTCGCATCGAAAATTCATCTACCAATACTCTCTATAGTGAATACCCTATGGAAAATCACTCAACTTTCACTCATAAATACCCCACTTTTGTTTTATAAAGCGAATACCATGGTTTCAAATTTGTCACATATTCGTCCACCGCTTGAGCGAGTTATTGGGTTATGAGTTCTGAGAAAATAGATCTCAAGTCAAAATCTGACAATATTCAAGAGCTCGCTCGAGCGAGCCTTCGTTTTTCCTACATTCAGGGTTAGGATTTTTTGCAAATACTTGGTTCGTATGGTAGATTCAAAACACAAGTGGAGCGTAAATACCATAAAATTACCTATTGGATTAGTTAATACTAGCATAAAGCATGCTTTTTTCCAGACCAATTGATTAAAACGAATCGTAGAATACATGGATGTGATGATTTTACCAAGAACAAGAAACAAACCCTAATTATGCATATTCAATCTAAATCATGCTCGAACTTTGAAATAAACTGACAGAATCTAAAACCTAGGATTGATAGGTAACTAAACCTACCTTAATCCGATGAGCAAAGCACGAAATAATTAAGATTCATTGAAGAACAAATGGCCAGAACCAAGAACTTGCAAGAACAAGCAAAACCTCTGAAATTCTCTTCAAAACTGTAAACAATCTGATTTTGTGAAAGTGTAAAAAGACAATGAGTATTCCTGGGAACCCGGGGCCCTGCTGTGCACACGCTGTGCGTGCTGTGTGCCAAAACGGCATCGTTTTGGCGCACAAAACACTGCCCAAACAGTAAAAAACTGACCGAACAATTTTCGGGCAGTGTTTTGTGCGCCAAAACGATGTCGTTTTGGCGCACAGCACGCCCTGCGCAGCGCACAGCAGGGCCCCCAATTCCGTATTCCTCAATGTTTAAATAGTGATTTCAAGTCTTAATCGCAAATAAACACGATAAAAAATCGCAGCAAAACGATTTTTCCTCATCAATCTGCCATAACTCCAAATCTGCAGTTTCTAAATTTCAAACAACCGTTCGAGCGAGTTAGAGAAATAAAATTCGATTTTTCTATTTTGAAATATTAAACAATAACCATTAAATCTAATTAATTAAATAATAAAATAATATCAGTAAAATAATTATTAAATATTAAAAATTTATTAAAAATAAATTAAAATTTTAGGATTATTACAATTAGCCTGTTAGTTTCCAGGTGCTCTTCCCAGTAACCGATCATATCATGACACATAGGCAATCTGTGCAATAACCCATGTTCACCATATCAGTATGTTAGTTGCGTCTTATCCAAATTCTCCACGCTTTGGATTTATATAGAGCTACCAACAAAATGCATGTTCAATTTGCACACATAGTGATACGCAAACTCCATATGCATACAATATTTGTCCACGGTGGCAAACTTATGCCATGTGAATCAAAAAACACAAATTCGGAATGTGTACTGCACAACTATTTGAATTCCAACCTATTTCTCTCAATAGTTTTTGATAATGCCATATTTTAATTAAAAAAAATCTGACGCTTGGAGGGTAAAAATTAACCATCCAAGTAGAGTAAAAATCACCTTAGTCAATGCCTTTCTCTTCCATTAGAATTTTCTAATCCAAAACTAACCGTATTTACTTTGCCTAGCCAAACTCATAATTCCAAGACTATATAGCTTGGCTTGAGATTTTTTTAGGACCTAAATAGGTAGATGAGACAATCTGTGGAGCATGTCTAATAAATTTGTAACACACAAAATCGAGTCCTGTAATAAAGACAAGAAAAAGATGCACAAAATAATATTTTATTAAAATTAAATAAAAAGTGGACACAATCTCTATTATGTTCTTCGTAATGAAAGAACGTTTCCTCTGATTCGATCTCCGACTGTGATGGCTATCCAACGGCTGTTGAAGCTTGTTGTTGAATGAACCGATTGATGATTTCTTGAATGAAGAAATCGAGGTGGTGGCTTTGATCGAGGGCTTGAGCAGCTTGATCTCGATGGAGTGCAGTTGCAGACGAATCGGCTTTGTTTGAGTGCTTGTTGATTCCTCGCAAGAGCTTGAGAGAAGGCTTGAGAAGAGACTTGAGGAATGCCCGAATGCTTGAGAGAATTCTTCTGGCTCCAGGGATCCCTTTTCTTCATAATGAGAGCCTCTATTTATAGGCTAGAGGAGAGCATATTCCATTTGGCATATACCCCTTCATTGATTTACCTTTCCAAATTTATGGAGAGAATCTTTAATCAATAATAAATAAATAATACAACAAGAGTATTATTTATTTATTTAATGACGTAGAAAGAATTAGAGTGGGCCTCCATCTTTGGGCTGGCCCAACTCCTTAACCATTTAGCCAATTAGGCTAATCCATTTATTTTTTTGGTCTCCCTCGTATTTTTAAGTGGACCGAGCCCACATAATTTTGAGGGCTCAATACTTACTTAGGCTTTGACTACATTTCATATATACATATGTATATTTGATTTTAATTAATCAAGGATATTTATTTATCTTGACTAATTAAACAACACTTAAGTCGTGTAAAAATTTCAGTGCCTACAAATTGCCCCCAATTCAAGACTGGACTAGATGCTTGTTTGCGAGCATTGAAGCCATGACTTGAATTGCTTTAATCTGGCACATCCAAATATGAGTTTGTCATGGATTTGATAACAAGAGATAATCCCGATGTAGAATAACACAAACGTAGACTCATTCTGAACCGGTATCTCAAGCCTCCATGGTGTGTACAAACTTGGACAAAAACATTAATTGGAGATGCCTAATGGTGCCCTTTTAACTCAATTCGCAAGATCTCAATTCACACCAAAACTAATAGATCTCCCTTTAATAAATTCTCACCAAAATCTTTTGAAACCGATTTGATTCAAGTCACTGATGGTAGAATCATGGGCATGTAGGCCCCGTATCTCCAGTATTGACAAATTGAAATGTTAGATCTTGAATTTGATAAAATTGGAATGTTTGCCCAAGATCTCTACACGCCAATAATCAATTGATTTTCTGTTCTTATTTTTTTTTTACCTTTTTTTGTTTCCAAAGTAAAGACCTCCATGCTAGAATCAGTGTTCAGAGATTTTTTTTTTTTTTTATTAATCAACACCTTTCCAACGTGAAGAGACTATATGGACACCTTCCTAATTTCAAGTAAAATTAGTTAGTATGACTTCCTTATGCATACATTTTTCTTGTCTCCAGCAGATTTGCATTCCAAATTCCATCCCTTATTTGGCCTTTAATAGGGAACTTCCAATATGATGGTAAGAGTCTTCCAAGAATAATTGTGAAATTCTTCACTATATATATGCAAGCCCAATCTTTAGTGCTAACAGATCTGGGTATTTTCTGTCTTCCAAAAGCAGAAGAGTAGATCTTAATGCTTGTGGGCTATTAGACAAAACATCTTAAATTCTTGCTCGGAAACCAGGTACGTGCTCCTGAACAAAGTTCTCATGAAACCTGTTGTATATTAGTGTAAGTGGCTCCAAATTATGGGCATTCTGAATCGAAACTGTACTCTTTGAATCAATTAGTTGTAGCCCAAATCTGTTAAAATGATGACGCCGAGTTTGTCCACCGACAATTTGATCCCAGTTGTCAAATTATTACATGCATTCTCCACTTTGGCTATGGTCGGATTTCATTGTACATAGAACAAATTTCAGTGGGTCCTACACTGATAACCACATTGCTTGGTCTATGGACTATGGTTTATTTTCCACAAAACCCATAGGATAGTGGTCAGGCTCCAAATTGCTGATTGCAATTGGAACAGAAGAAAGGGACAATCCACGGGATATATATATATATATATATATATATATATATATATATATGTTTTCTTACTTCTTTTGCTGCATTTGAGAGAATCATTTTTGTTTTTTTAATCTCTACCTTCATTCTTGGAAAAGATTATTTGCTGTAATGATTTCCCATTGCAATAGCATGTCGTGCTTGCTTGATCTCCCATTGCTTGAAATCAATTTCTGAGAACTTAGTATTTTCCTTGCATGAGTGCTCACATGCTTCAATGCAACCCGACATGACAAAAAAAAAGTATAATAATGTGAGACCTTCATACTTTAACTCCCATATTCGAAATCCTTAGAAAAGGAAGTAAATATCATCTTTCACTATAAAGAACATAGATTGGTTAATGCTATTTTTTTTTTGGCAAGAAATTGATTCACTGTAGAAAAATCAGAACCTTCTAAATTTCGTGCCCCAAGAAAGTTTCCAAAGATAAAGATTTCTTAGCAAACTTTACTTGTGCACCTCTTTGTATAATAGGCATATGCCTTTCCAGTGCTTCAACACCTAAGAATCCTCTAAAGTTCACAATTTTATTTAACAATAGTCTACCACAGAAGTTTATGAGCAGTCTGCATCTGTTGTATGCTTCGCTTTGATTTCTGTTAATTAGACAATGAAGCCGCTCTGATTAGTCTTCAAAAGATGTGTTAATCATATTTTGATCATGTCATTCATTGACTTGACTTCTTGGCGTTCAAAGCTGAAAACAATCACCTGTTTGGCTCTTAATTATTGTAAGTTGTGGTCACTCATATCATTATTTTTTCATTTACGGCTTCACCATGGATTTGATTTTTTTTTCTTTTTCAGTGTCAGGCTTGGCGTCCTTTTTGAAGGTTTGATAGCTTGGTTTTGACAGCTATTTGGTTCTACCACAAATCGTGAGGTAATTTTTTTTTTAACTCTACAATATTGTCATCTATATATTTTTTTTTGTGATTGTCGACGACAGGTGAAGTTGGGCTTGATCATATGGGATTTATGCGTCGTAGTTGTTACTTCAACATCAAAAGGGCCGCTTCTTGTTTGAGCAAGTCATTCCAATATTTTCTCTACGCGGCATCTCTTATTTGGCGGAGACTTCGGCATAGACTTCAAAACGGCGGGAGGGCCTCTGTACTTCGGTGCAAGCTGTCCCAATGTTTCCTCTACACAGCATCTCGTACTTGTCGGAGACTTTGGCAGAGACTTCAAAACGACGGGAGGGCCTCTGTACTTCGGTGCAAGCTGTCCCAATGTTTCCTCTACACGGCATCTCGTACTTGGCGAAGACTTTGGCAGAGACTTCAAAACGGCGGGAGGGCCTCTGCACTTCGGTGCAAGCTGTCCTAATGTTTCCTCTACACGACATCTCGTACTTGGCGGAGACTTTAGAACGGTGGGAGGGCCTCTGCACTTCGGTGCAAGCTGTCCCAATGTTTCCTCTACACGACATCTCGTACTTGGCGGAGACTTTGGCGGAGACTTCAGAACGGCGGGAGGGCCTCTGCACTTCGGTGCAAGCTGTCCCAATGTTTCCTCTACACGGCATCTCATACTTGGCGGAGATTTCGGCGAAGACTTCAAAACGGTGGGAGGGCCTTTGTACTTCGGTGCAAGCTGTCCCAATGTTTCCTCTACACGGCATCTCGTACTTGGCGGAGACTTCGGCATAGACTTCAAAACGGCGGGAGGGCCTCTGTACTTCGGTGCAAGTTGTCCCAATGTTTCCTCTACACAGCATCTCGTACTTGGCGGAGACTTTGGCAGAGACTTCAAAACGGCGAGAGGGCCTCTGCACTTCGGTGCAAGCTGTCCCAATGTTTCCTCTACACGGCATCTCGTACTTGGCGAAGACTTTGGCAGAGACTTCAAAACGGCGGGAGGGCCTCTGCACTTCGGTGCAATCTGTCCTAATGTTTCCTCTACACGACATCTCGTACTTGGCGGAGACTTTAGAACGGCGGGAGGGCCTCTGCACTTCGGTGCAAGCTGTCCCAATGTTTCCTCTACACAACATCTCGTACTTGGCGGAGACTTTGGCGGAGACTTCAGAACGGCGAGAGGGCCTCTGCACTTCGGTGCAAGCTGTCCCAATGTTTCCTCTACACGGCATCTCATACTTGGCGGAGATTTCGGCGAAGACTTGAAAACGGCAGGAGAGCCTCTGTACCTCGGTGCAAGCTGTCCCAATGTTTCCTCTACTTCGCAGAGATTTCAAAACGGCGGGAGGGCCTCTGTACTTCAATGCAAGCTGTCCCAATATTTCCTCTACACGACATCTCGGGTTTGGTGGAGACTTCGGCAGAGACTTTAGAACGGCGGGAGGGCTTTGTACTTCGGTGCTAGCAATGGATCATTTGATCCTCTCCCTTTGTCTATTGAGTATAGAGCCCCGCTTTTACCTAAAGGATGTGAGCCAGAAGCCACTTGTGATTTTGATCAGGCAGCAAAATTTGGTGTGTCCAAGTTTGATATCTCCATTGTGATTTGTGGTGCTCGCCGCCAGTCGGCTCTTTTGCTAGCAGGCAATATTTTCAACTTGCTTGACCGTGTCTCTTTCGAGAAGCTTCTTTTGCTTCAAAAAACATTTGAAGAAATTTACAAGGAGTTTGCTTTACTCGAGGTGGACTATTCTCCTCTACAGATGCGTATTGAAACATACATGCAGAATGTTGAGAAGTATGTCTCCATAAGGTCAGAGTATGACAATGCCATGACTTCAGTCTTACAGTCAGAACGTTTGACCAATCTTACTCAACACATCAGTAAAGAGTCTACTCTTGTGACAAAAGACATGGAGAGCACCCAATCTATGCAGCGTGACTTGACCAGTGTGGAGGCCAAATGTGATATTCTTAGAAGAGAGTTTGGGACTCTGGAGGCATGTGCATCACAATTAAGGACATCGATCCAAGAGAGCGAGGCACAAACATTGGAGAGACAGAACACTGTTGCTCGTCTTACTGAGGAGCGAGCTACTATCGAGCAAGCTTCGTTGGTTACTGAGGGAGAACTTCACGTGGCAAACAGATTGCGGGACTTTCTAGAAATGGAACGTGAAGACATCAAGAAGCAGGCATGGATTTAGGGACTCTTCTTGGACTATTTATCATTGTCATCTTGACTTTGCATTTCTTGTCCTTTTTTATCTTTTTTGCTAGGCATGTTTAGTTTACCAGATGCGTATTTTACTTCTGAAGCAAAGTACTGTCATTTTTATCATGCCAATGAAATAAAACATTCTTTAATTTGGTTGAATGTATCTTCATTTATTTTTATTTGTTTTGTGAATGAATGGATGAATTATTTTTTTTTTTTGTATGGACTGAACTTAAGAAAAATTCTTAAGCTGCCTACGTACCCTTTAAAGGGATCAAGTCAAAACGTAGTTCAAGGATAGGATACTTTTTTTTTTTTTTGGGCAGGGCCGTACACAGTTTTAGCTCAGGCGGGCCAGGAGCGTCGTGCAGTTTAGACTCATGCGATTAGGAGTTTGGACTTTCACGGGTAGTAGCGCTTCAAAAACTTCCCGTTGATTGGGCCGATTCGTAGTCCTTCTTCATCAACTATCTTGTATGCCCCATTAGTATAAACTTCCGATACCACATACGGACCGTCCCATTTTGATAGGAACTTGTTGCTGGTTCGATGAGTAGTGATGATGGGTCTTCGGACGGCGAGCACCAACTCTCCAATTTTAAAAGACCGAGGTCTAACCTTTTTGTTGAAAGCTTTGAAAAGTCGAGCTTGGTAACATTCAAGACGTTGTTGAGCTTCTAATCTCCTTTCATCCAACGCTTCTAACTCAGCAAGGCGGAGTTTAGCATTTTCTTCATCAGTCAAGCCCTCTTGTATGGCTATCCTTAGTGATGGAATTTGTTGTTCCAATGGGAGGTCATCATCTTCAGATTCTGAGCTTGATTGTTCATCAACCGCCACATGGTAAGATGTGGTGTGCTCAACTACCTTTTCATCTTCATCCTCATCTTTTGCTTGATTCTTGGACTGCCCCGTTAGTACAATTGTACGCCTTTTGATCTTGAGTGGCCCTTCTATGTTGATTTCAAGAGATGTCACTCGTTTCATACGAGATAGAACTGAGCTTTGAGTGTCTTTATCCTCTTTAGAAGAATCAAGCTCGATACTCTTTAGCGCTCTCTTAGAGTCTCCTTTCTTTGATGACATACTTTTGCTACCAAGACGAGATAACACCGATTTTTTAGGCTGAAACATCGTCTTCTTTCGTGCCTTCTTTGTAGCACCGAGCCTGTCAAAGACTGAAGAATGTGTTACAGGAGCTCCAATACGATCAAACACTGAAACTCGAGGAGTATTTTGTTGAGCATCGTCTTCTTTGACTTCTTCCACCGTGATATGCTGCGCGTTTGCCTTTTTCCCTTTTCTTTTGGAAGATATACGAATGGGCTCCGGTGGTGTGAATCCAAGGCCGGTCTTTGGTGGACTAACTTTGTGTCCTTGTTGCCTCAACTTCTTTTGTGCTTCACTAAGGCCATGAACTTTCTCACCGGTGAGTTCTGGGCTCAATTCTCCAAGTGATGCTGGATTGGCAAAGTTATAGCCTGAGTTAGCTAAAAGCTTATACGCCTTTGGGTCAAACCCTCCCGTTCTCTTTTCTGGAAGCACGACACGCTGAAATGATTCATTTAGAGGCTTGACAAATCCTTCTGATGCGGATTTGATGGAGCCAAGTTGCCCAAGAGCTGGAAGAGGCATTGCTAAGTCTTCTTTTAATATCTGAAGAGTTTCCTTTGTCGATGCTTTTGTACCATTTTCAGTAACTTCGCCGGGTGTAATGACCTCTTCAAATGGTGATTGCCCTTCCTTTCGTCGAGATTTTGGGACGTAATTGAAAATAGTCTTTGCAACTTGAGCGTGAGACGATGAAGGGCCCACTCGTGATGAGTCAAACTTTGTCGATTCCTTGAGACTACTTGCGAGCTCCCTTGCATGCGTCACTTCGTCTTCCACCACCAGCTTCAGCTTTTCTTGACCCATGGAAGGGACTTTAGTTGGGATAATCTCAGAAACAACATCAGAGTCCACGTAAAATTTTGCATCTGCAAAATGGGAGTCGGCTTCGGTGAATGGCTTGTCATCTGCTACAACAGTTTTGATACCGTCTTGGTAAAATTTGAAGCATTGATGGAGTGTCGATGCAACTACTCCATTCCCATGTACCCAAGGCCTCCCAAGCAACAGATTGTAAGATGTTTTTGCATCGATGACATGGAACAATGTGCTTGCTGCAAGTTCATCAATGGTGAGGTTCAGACGAATCATTCCAATTGCACGTTGACCCCCTTGGTTGAAACCTTGTATAACCAGACGACTACGGGCTAACTCTTCGATTGGAACTCCTAGTCTTTTCAAGATAAATTTCGGCATGATGTTTACCGCTGAACCCCCATCGATAAGAATGCGACTTACTTTCTGCTCTTTGATGTATCCCGACACGAACAACGGTCGATTATGAGGTTTTGAACCTAACTGAAGGTCATCATTAGTGAAAGTGATTGCTACACAACAAGAGGTGGAAGGGGAAAAGTCCACCTTGGTATCGTTAACTTTGTTGGTGAACT
Source organism: Arctostaphylos glauca (assembly GCA_019985065.2). NCBI lineage: Eukaryota > Viridiplantae > Streptophyta > Magnoliopsida > Ericales > Ericaceae > Arctostaphylos > Arctostaphylos glauca. Next base: position 13,133,318 of record JAHSPW020000013.1, on the reverse strand, counting down.
GTTTGTACTTTTGAGGCTCTTCTAACATTCGAGCAAGTGCAAGTCTGGAAGACCGAGGAAGTTGTGACACTTCGAGGAGGCTAAAAGATGGAGGCATTTTCTTCAAAGCCGCGACGATGTTAGCCTCTTCTTTTTTGGGTTCTACCTTAATTGTGTCGACATGTTGTACATCTTCTTCAATTTCTTCACTGGCTGTGACCATGTAGACAGCTTCAACTACATCATCTTCGAAGTATCCGACCGGAAAGAAATCCCCAAGAGTGACTGGAGCAAGAGAATTTGGTTCTGGTGATTCACGAAGATCCAATGCCTCTTTTCGATCACTTTTGCTTCCTTGCTCCTTCCTTTTTGCGTGTTGGTGATAGTTCTTTGTCCTTAGCCATCTCCTAGGCTGAATTACTTGAATTTTGGAGTTGTACTTTTGTGACTTCTTCCTTGCCACGAGGGTCCATCCCTCGTCATTGTCTGTCAGGATTTCCTTTGCACCATGACGAGTGGATATGTCTTGATTTGGGACTTGAATGGTCACAGGGTCTAGTGAGCCAAATTGGATGGCTTTTGAGACTGCCCCCAAGAGTTGATGCCTGCTTTACTTTTGCTTTGGCATCCGAAATTGGAGAACCTGGTGATCCCATGACAACAGTGGTATGGTTAGACTCCATGGCCTCATCAAGGTCTAGGAGAATCTTGTTCTTACTTGCTAGATCAACAAGTAGTTCCTTCAAAACAAAACATCTTTCGGTGGGGTGACTCACAATTCGATGGTAATGACAATACCTCGGATCATTCATTCGGCCCATCTCCTCGGGACGTTTGCACTCCGGAAGTTGAATGACTTTCTTTTCAAGCAAGTCCTCTAGCATGCCTGGTACGTCAGAGTCGGGGAATGGATATTTTCTTTCTTGCAATTCTTTCAGACTTGGGCGTCCATCCTTCTCCCGCGGGCGCGTTTCTTTCTGATCTCCTTTCTTTTTGTCCTTTACTGATATTTTCACTGGAGCAGTGGTTACCACCATGGAATTTTTGTTGGTGCCTTTGAAAGACTTTTCTACTTTCTTCACATCCTTGTCGTTTGACTTGTCGGGAATTTGAGAGTTCTTTCCACCATGATTAGCTATGCTAATTTCCATGTCATGAGCACGCGTAGCCAACTCTTCAAACGTGCGTGGCTTTATTCCCTGAAGAATGTAAAGCAGACCCCAATGCATACCTTGCATGCACATCTCGACAGCAGAAACTTCTGAGAGTCGGTCTTTGCAATCTAAGCTCAAACAACGCCATCGGTTGATGTAGTCCACCACTGGCTCATCCTTCCATTGACGAGTGTTAGTTAGCTCCATCATACTCACTGTGCGACGAGTACTGTAGAAGCGGTTAAGGAACTCACGCTCCATTTGCTCCCAACTGTCAATTGACTCCGGTTGCAAATCTGTGTACCACTCAAACGCATTCCCCTTGAGCGAGCGGACAAACTGCTTCACAAGTAGGTCTCCTTCTGTTCCAGCATTGTTGCAAGTTTCAATGAAATGGGCAACATGTTGCTTCGGGTTTCCCTTTCCATCAAATTGTTGAAATTTTGGGGGCTGATATCCAACAGGCATCCTGAAGTAGTCAATTCGCTTTGTGTAGGGTTTCGAGTACATGAGATTGCTTTGTGGAGCTCCACCATATTGTGCCCTGATCGTATTTGTTATCATGTCGTGAAGTTGCTGGACAGATAATGCGGCAATAGAAGTTGGTTGAACGCTTTGACTAACTTCTTGGCGCACAGCAGATGCATGGTTGATGTCGCCAAGATTTCCTTGCTTCGATGACGAAACATGACCTGCCTCCACCGCTTGCTTCATCTTCCCATCGCCAACAGTTGGCGCAACTTGTGGTGTGAAACCAGGTGGATGAGAATTGCCTTGACCAGTTTCTCCCTCATTATGAGCCTCGAGCTTGTTCATGAGAGATGCGATTTGAAGGTCCTTCTCCTCCACCGTCTTAGTGAGCTTTTCGATGGCACGAGCCATTGTCGCAAGTTGTTCCTCTATTGTTGATGTGCCAGTGGTCATGACTTGCATGGCCATCGAGTACGATGACTCTGAATAACTTGATGAGCCTGAGTATTTTGGTGACGAAGGGGAGGATCCAGATTGCGAACCTATGCTTGAGTTTGCATCAGAAATCGAATGAGATGGGCGTGGCGAAAAGCTTGCCGAGGTCAAATTTTTGGGATTGGGTGGAAACTTTCCGGAGTCCTTTCCCCCTCGGTGTTTTTTGTGCAGCACTTTCGTTGGATTAGCGCCTGATGCAACTTGGAGACTTGCAGAAGTAGTGATCATCCTACTCTTGCTTTGCGTCATAGGACCCGTGGAGGTGCTATTGCTGCTTGTGTCAAGGACGACGTTCTTGTTGGAGTTCTTGACGATTTCAGCAGCTTGAACCTTCTTGGAAGCCATTTTAGAAGAACTTGCTCTTGGAGAAAGAGATGAGAGGTAGAGTGGTCCCACTGGGCGTGCCAAATTTGTAACACACAAAATCGAGTCCTGTAATAAAGACAAGAAAAAGATGCACAAAATAATATTTTATTAAAATTAAATAAAAAGTGGACACAATCTCTATTATGTTCTTCGTAATGAAAGAATGTTTCCTCTGATTCGATCTCCGACTGTGATGGCTATCCAACGGCTGTTGAAGCTTGTTGTTGAATGAACCGATTGATGATTTCTTGAATGAAGAAATCGAGGTGGTGGCTTTGATCGAGGGCTTGAGCAGCTTGATCTCGATGGAGTGCAGTTGCAGACGAATCGGCTTTGTTTGAGTGCTTGTTGATTCCTCGCAAAAGCTTGAGAGAAGGCTTGAGAAGAGACTTGAGGAACGCCCGAATGCTTGAGAGAATTCTTCTGGCTTCAGGAATCCCTTTTCTTCATAATGAGAGCCTCTATTTATAGGCTAGAGGAGAGCATATTCCATTTGGCATATACCCCTTCATTGATTTACCTTTCCAAATTTATGGAGAGAATCTTTAATCAATATTAAATAAATAATACAAGAAGAGTATTATTTATTTATTTAATGACGTAGAAAGAATTAGAGTGGGCCTCCATCTTTGGGCTGGCCCAACTCCTTAACCATTTAGCCAATTAGGCTAATCCATTTATTTTTTTGGTCTCCCTCGTATTTTTAAGTGGACCGAGCCCACATAATTTTGAGGGCTCAATACTTACTTAGGCTTTGACTACATTTCATATATACATATGTATATTTTATTTTAATTAATCAAGGATATTTATTTATCTTGACTAATTAAACAACACTTAAGTCGTGTAAAAATTTCAGTGCCTACAGTTATGCTAGAAAATTTTAAATCTTTCTATATTCCTCCCTCATTAGACTTTGAAAAGTTCTGTAGGAGATTGAGTCAGAGATCAAAAGATCAAAATCATCATCTTAATTTAATCAATAATCTGGTAATTCAATAGTGGGGTCAACCTAGCTTGTTTATATCTCCAGAAGATAAGAGTTCTAAAGGACTCTCGACCCCCTCTTTCTATGAAATATCTTTCCTACCCGATTAAAGAGCGAGAAAGCCCAATAAGAATATATTCATTAGGCCATCGATTATTGGTTTATTTGGGTTCTGTTATTTATTAAATTATTGTCTTATTATTTTTTAAAATTTTTTATTTTGTATCAATTTTTTATTAATTATTGGTTCGGCTCAACAAAATAAATCTAAAAAGTATATAAAATTATGTCAAAAAAATAAAAAATAAAAAATAAAAAATAAAAAATAAAAAATAAAAAATAAAAAATTTTCTCAGTTGCAGCCCAAGCATCTACAATAAACTCTTGGAATAGTTTTCCAGCTCTTAAAATTGTTGAGTACTCTGAGGGACGTTGAAACAATCGATAACTATAAAATTCCAACTGAGTAAGTCGGTCACTTGTGTATCGACTATTCTGGACATCCCAATGTTTCATCTCTGGTTCCCATCCGAGCTCACCGCGAGGAAATAATAATACGTAATGCAAAGGTAAATAAGCCGGGTGACATTCATTCACTTGCATCAATGTATTATTTCCTCTCAAATGCAGCACAATATCTCTCATTCCACTGAACTCGGTTCCATCTCCAGGTAAAATTACTGCAATCTCATCAGCTGTTGGCAGATTATACCGACGACGATCGTTTGATGAACTATAATGAAGAAAAGCAGGTAGAGTTTGTCCCGTCAATTCAGATTGATTTAAAATTTCATAAGCTTGAAGAAACTTCTCTGTAAAAGGATTAACTTCCAACAAACTATCTTGAATTGTTTTGAGAACATCTCTTCTCAAGTGAGGATTTCTATCATTGCGCACATTTAAAGCAGAATCAGGATCATAGATGTACAACTGGGAGTAAATAGCTTCATGTCCTGGTTGTGGAAGCAATGCTCCTGTTCGATGACGTAATTCACCATGGATGGTGAATGATGAAGGGCCCCTTCCGTTAAGCACCCTTGCATCCAACTTAGCACCAAGACTCGTAAAAGCATTAGCCGCATTATATTCTCGAGTATGATGTCGAAATGATTTTGATCGTTCATCACTGCCATCATATAATGCTTGAAGTGACAATGACGGGGTAATAAGTGATGGTAGTCTAATCTTTCCTTGCAAACAGCATGTTCCAAAAAGAGGACGTATCAAGGATGATTTTGTTAATTTTTCTTCCATCCAATGTAACGCTGAGCAATGAGGACATAATACATCCATCTTACCGAGATAATGACGACCTGGGTATCTATTTTCTTGCGGACAAACCATTGTGCATATAGGTACATCCTCTAACTCACCATCACCAATTCGATTCTCATGAAAGCATTGGTTTCCAAGGGGTGGCCTACAAATATTTGTTTACGTATAAATGAATTATAAAAAACATGTACATAAATAGAATTTATTATTTTTACACAATGACAAATAAGAGTGTTTGAGGTTTAGGATGACTCAAAATAGTCAAACTTGGCAAAGTTAAAATACTTTTGCCCAAGTTTTGTTTCGCAGGTTCTAGTTGGTGTAGCATACCATCAACGGACATAGGAGTTCTTGCACTAACAGAATAGTCATTCAAATTTGGTGTTTGAGGAAGCATAACAACAGAAGATGACTGCAAGGCAAGTGATATCATTGCTCTTTTTGGTGTGTTTGTAGGGATTTCTGTTGACATAGAAGTCGAATGAATGACATCGATTGCTGTCGTGCCACGTTCTAAGCATGCACGTCGACGACGGCTTGGCGTTAAAGATGGAAAGAATCTGGATTGCTTCGGTTGAACGCATTCTCCTGACCTTTCTCGTTGTCGCCGCAAGCGTTGGGCCAACACAGCTTTCGATATACCGTTATCGTTAAAAGCCTAAAAGATAGATACGAAGATTTACGTTTTTCTAATTTCACCTAATGATATGTAATTTAGACAAACTCATACCGGCAATAATTATAAAAGCAATTGAAAAAAATTAAAAAATAGATGGACGCTTCATTCTTTCGGTATGAACATAATGCACACATTAGAAAGTTCGACAATAATCATACCACTTTATGGCCGACATTCTCATTTCTTTTTCTTGCACAGCTGACCTTTTCTTTTCCCTTAGAAAGTTCGTTAACTCCTTCCTTTTGAAGAAAAATAAGAATAAATAAGTAACAACCAATAATCATAAAAATTAAGGCCAAATCAACAAATGTGAAAAAAATTTGAATAGAGGTAAAACTTGCTTATTTTTAAGCAAGTTAGGCAAATGGGGCGTTAACCATCCGTTTGAACAAAATAATATTCAATCAAATGTAGTTTAACTTCAAAAAAATATGAAAAAAGTAAAAATAATTATTAGAATTGTAAATTCATGAGTTATGAATGAAAATAGTTTAAAATAATTCTTCAATTATAGACCAATAAGAAGAATGAAAACAATTTAAAATAAATTTATCTTGCATTTTACTAAGGATTAATATACTATTTTTATTGATATCCAAAAAATGCTTGAAAAATCATACCTCATGATAGTTGACAATTTCCTTTCCCTTGCCTGTATAGCTGACTTTTTCTTTTCTCTTAGAAAGTTCCTTAATCCCTTTCTTTGTGAGAAGAAAAAAAAAAGTTTCAGTTTTGAACATGTAAGATACAATTAAAAAACTTAAAGTTTGATAAAATTAATATATTGGCAGAAGAATGTCTACAAAGGCATACCACTTGAAGTCCAACATTTTCTTTTCCTGCACAAATTTGTTTTGCCTTTGCCTTTTCATTAAAACAAATTGTCAGATAAATAAATAATAACATTTTGAAAAACTGTACATATGACAAATTGACGATTTTGAGAGAATTACCTCGTGCATGCGAATTTGATTAAGTTCTCGCTCATCACGGATCACTACACCTACATTTCTTTCTCGAAGGAACTTAACCTGTAATAACGAAGGTATAAAAGACTAACTCAAAATGAATATCAATTCATAGTATGAGGATTAAACATAAATATTGAATAAAATGAAAGCTATCTTACAGTTTTGTCCAAGTCACCATCGAGCTGGATAAGAAAATGAAAATTACAGAATTACATATGTGACAAAAAAAAACGATAACTTACCATCCGAGATTTAAAATAAGAGAAAAAACTCACATGACCATAGATGGTTAGATTGTCCATAATTAAGAGTTTGAAAGAGTTGTCTGAAACAAAAAAAAATTATCAATATTAATAAATACAACTTGAAGATATGAAGTGAAAAACAGAGCAGAGAAAATAGAAAATGTATGTCCAAAATTGTATGTCATGATCCTGCCCAAAAAGTAAAAATATATGTCCAAATTAAATATAAAAAAAGTTCACTAAACTTTTTAAATCTATATTTAGTTTATAATATGTAATGAACTTTTTTAATGTTAGGGCTAATTATATACCACAGTAATGGTGCTGCTTAAATTTTATGGTTAGGTGTTCCATGTCTATTACTCCCAAGAGCAATTACCTACTGACTAAGGCTACTAACTATGTTTCATGCTTTAATTCCAAAAAAGGGTCCTAAAACAATACTCTTAAAATTACATAGCAATACTTGCAATATATGTAGAATTAGAGATAACACTAATGCAAAGTTAAATCTATGTTATACCTAATACTCTTAAAATCATGTGTACGCAAACCTTGGAAAATGTGATCATATATAGTGAAATTATTCGATACTTTGAGTGTTTGGTGTTTTTTTTTATAAATTATAAGTTCTATATAATAATTTTATGATTAGACTATGCAAAAAAGTTTGGAAAATGTGATCATATATAGCTTATGCATCTGAGCAGTCAGTATCCAAAATGAGAATATAAAAAAACTCTAGACCTATTTTTCGGACTTTAATTTCTTATACTTGTATTATATTACGCATTATCACCAAATACTCATTTTATGCCTAAGGGGTTCTCGTAGTGCCTCAAAGACAATACACTATGTATGGGGTACTCATGTGTATTTTGTTTTTCATTTTTAACAAAGACTATAACAAATTAATAATAAGTGAATACATTGATTATGTATTCACTCTAGAGTACATTCATAAAGCACGACTTTCTAATTTAATTTTTTCTTAAGTAACACATTATTAATAAATATTTTTCAAAAAATCCAATGCGAATGCTCTAAAAGTTTCCAATTCTCACTTTAGTTAACACTATACGCACACTTTATTGAAAAAGGTACACTCTTTCTAATTTATATATCTGCAGTACATCCAAAACAGTTGGTGGTTCTTAAAACACCTCTCTCTCCATCTCTCTATCTCAGTTTATTTATCTCTCACCCAATATTAGTGGTGAAATCGGTTCGGTACGGTCGGTTTTCCGGCCACAACGGACCGAACCGATCGGTTCGGGGAGGATTCCGGTAGTACCAACATGTGAAATTTTCAACATAAACATCATCATCTACATCAAGCTGAAATCTATTCCCACTGCGGTCACCATGACTGCTAAGAAGCACAAGAATTCGTTGCCATGACTAATTGAATCCAAGAACCATTGCAGGTCATTTCAAACAAAGCATAATCTGATATAAAAAAAATACAAATTTGGGTTTTACCTTTTTTATGAGATTTTTCACATACAGAGAATCTAAGTTTCGTCTATGAGCCCATTTTATTTGAATGGTCCAAAGATGAAAAAGAATAAATAATAACAACATGGTGGCAACTACGAATGATGGAATCATGGAATAAAATTTACAGCAGACTTGGTGTTGGTCTCCTGCCTTGTTGGGTTTTTCAAATAACAGTAAGTTCAATAACAATCGGTTCGGTTCGGTTCGGTCTCTTTGTGGTTCGGTTCGGTTCGGTCCGGACTGTATTCGGAAAAACCGACCCCGAACCGAAAACCGAATATTTTTAAATGTCGGACCGAAACCGACCGAATATATTACTGGACCGACCGTGGACCGAAAATTCCGGTCGGTTTTTCGATTTTTTCGGTCCGTCGGTTTTTTGTTTCACTCCTACCCAATATATAAAAACGGGTGAACAACGCAGCGGATAACACTAATACTCTTAGAATCATGTGTACGCAAACCTTGCTATGCGTTTCAATATCCATCAAAATTGACAGAGATACTGGTGATATGCGTTTCAATATCCATCAGCACCATTTTAAATCACAGCCAAACTACATTAACATGCAAATAAAAATCTCCAATGGCACAATCATAACCATTTTCAAAGTCAATCTTTCATTTCACACACTCTCTACCAATCTGCTGCATTTCCAAAAACTCCCTCCCCAGCTTTGTAGAACAGGAATAGCCATTGTAAGTCGCCTTAATATATATGGCAAGTCAAGAATGTCTTTTTCGAAACAGGGGAACCTGGGCCTAATTTCACCAGTTATGGAGAATTATGCAATTATGCTAACGTACCAATGAACCAAATGGAAACTAATAAAAATCTAAGGTAGTTTTTTTCACGAACATTATAATTCGAATAGCTTGAGCGCGATTTCACTTTCTGTGAGAGCCTCTTTTGATGCTTTTAAAAGCTTTTGGAATTAGGAGATCTAACCACCACCTGATGAGGAAATCCAAACTTCGCATCCTTATAAAACCAGGGATGAAGCTAGGATTTGGTTTTCGAGATGGCCAATAAAAAAATTATGACTCTGTAGAGAAAAAATGCAGAGCATATGCATTGTGACGCGTATATTTACGCTTTTCTTTTCTGTTGGGATTGCTTGTATAAGCAATAGATAAAACTCTAAACGTGGTGGCCAAATGAGAGATTTGAGGTTGGTGAGAAAACAACAACTTTCTCTCTCTCTGTAAACCCAGGGAAGAATCTAAACCACTTTCTCTCTCTCTCTCTGTAAACCACTTTCTCTCTATCTCTCTGTAATCCCTCACCCAGCCCCACCAAATCCGATTCTTTGAGTGATTGTTTTACTCTCTCTCTCTCTCTCTCCTTCTCACCGCCAGATCAAAGGAAGAATCTAAAGATTAAAACACAAATTTGTTGTAAACCCAGGGGAGAAGTAATAATGCAGAAATTAGAAGACGAAAATGTACCCGGATGAAGAATCTGGTGGCCAAGAGAAGGAACTAATTGCTGGAGAGAAGCTTAATGCAAGAACTGATTGTTGCAGAGAAGAAGCTCTGGGGTCACTTGCCTGCTATAAACAAATGAGAGAGACTTTTCGGTAACTCAATTGAAGATAAAGAGAAGATAAGTGCAGAACATCAGTGCACGAATGCCGATGTAAACGGAGGGAGAAACGTAACTGCAAATGATGCCCAGCACTGACCCCAATCTCCCAAAAAAAATCACTGCTGCTCTTATGTTTCCAAAGTTTTGAGCGTGAGAAGCACAATAAGTCTTGCAGTTCCAAAGTTTTGAGATTGAGAAAGAGACACTCAAACGGCCAACCCTTCATGTTCTTTCAAGTTCTATTTAATCTCCATCGTTAGATTGGATTAATCTCAACCGTTGTTGTGAAAATATCTTTTAATCTCAACCATTAAATCGAATCAATCTTAACTGTTGGATTAAAAATATATGGGGTCCACACCGTTCTCTCTTGTAATATAGATTATGCTCTAACAGATTTAATTTTATTCACAATCGTTGACTTTAAAAAAAAAAATCTTATCTTTTACTTCACTCAACTCGCTTCATCCCTCAGTTTTCTCCATATCCATCTCCAGCCCCATCTCTGTCTCTATCGCTTTCTCTATCTCCTTCTCCGACAATATCACTGCGACTGGTTTCGAATCGACCTTAGGGGGAGAGAGAAAGAAAGATGTCGTCATTGCTGACACTCAAGGCCGACCAACAACAAGAATACGATCGTCTCAAAGAAGTTAAACAGTTCGACGACTCCAAACTCGGAGTCAAAGGCCTCCTCGACTCCGGCCTTACCTCCTCCATCCCCCGCATCTTTCACCACCCCCCCGACTCCCGACCCGCCCCCAGATCCACAGTTCGATCCAACCCCTGCCACACAGTCCCCATTGTCGACCTCTCCGGCCCCAAATCCACCGTTGTCGACCAAGTCAAACGCGCCGCTTCAACCGTCGGCTTCTTCCAGATCACCAACCACGGCATCCCTTATGACGTCATGTCCCGCACCATCGCCGCCGTCAAGGCCTTCAACGAGCAGCCGACGGAGGCGAAGATGGCCCACTACCACCGCGAAATGGGACGCGGTGTGTCGTTTTCGACCAACGTCGATCTGTACCAATCAAAGGCTGCCAGCTGGCGTGACACGCTCCAGATGCGCGCCGCTCCCGTCCCTCCTAACCCTAGCGACCTACCCGAGGCAGTTCGAGCTGAGGTGTTGGAATGGAACCAGGAGATCGAACGGCTGGGGGAAAAACTCTTGGGATTGCTTTCGGAGGGATTGGGGGCCCACGCGGAGAGATTGAAGGAATTGACGTGTTTGGAAGGGAGGACGATGGTGGCTCATTACTATCCGTATTGTCCTCAGCCCGATTTGACATATGGGCTTACATCGCACACGGATCCAGGGGTAGTGACGGTGTTGCTGCAGAATGAGGTGGGAGGTCTGCAGGTGAAGTACGGTGAGGATTGGGTGGATGTTGAGCCTGTGGAGGGTGCGCTTGTTATCAACATTGGAGATATACTTCAGGTATGCGAGTTGCCTATCAGAAACATATACATATCTATACATGCATAAACTTGTACGGATAAGTTTTCTTCGTATGAGCATTTGAATATTTGGTTTGAATTTGAGGAATCTGGTAACGAAACCCAATTCAGGAAATGTTCGCATAAGGCGCCTTGTTATGAAATTACTCAAAAGTATGCGGCGGAGCCACACCCCCCCCCCCCCCCCCCCCCCCCCCCCCCCCCAACAATCCCAAAACTAATAAAAAACTGACTACTACAACATCGCTTACGAAACGGATACTTCGAACTTATCAAATATTTCTCACGTGGTGAATGTTTCTAGCATACAGCTGAATACTTCTGGGATACGGCGGGGGTAGGAATGAAATTTTTAAAAAATACAAAATAGATATGAGGGCCTACATGAGATTCTTCTTGGCTTCTGCAATCGACATTTGCAATCGTCATAAAATCTAGGTTCAGTCTCACTCTCGCTGCTCTACTCTCGTGCTGTGCTTTCTCACTCTGTCTCCCTCTCTCTCTCTCTCTCTCTCTCATAGACTCATAGCTCTGTGTCTCGCCCAATTAGTCCTATCTCCAATTTCACTCTGCTGGACTGAAAATCTTAATATAGATATAATCATATAGATAGTGAGACATGAGTTTTTTGAAAGGAACATGGCGGCAACACAGAGGGACACTTGTGGGGATACGGCGTGTCCCTTGTGTGTTCCCACCGTGTCTCTTGCGTGTCCACCTTTAAAATATGTTAAAATTTGAAAAATAAAAAAAAAAATTAAAGCAGAATCAGCTATTAGTGTACAATCAAGTTGAAATTGTATTTTGTGATTACACATAAACTTCTCAAATAGCTTAGGGACATCCAATTGTTCATTCAAAATTTTTTTTCCTTGTTGCCAAAGTTTGTAATCTAAGCTCATTTAGAAGTATCCAAGTACCTAAAATTCCTTAAATGCAATTCTCTAGAATTATCACATCTCGTACCATAAAAAAAATGAACACTGGGTCTTCGAAGCACACTGACTTGTAAAAAAATAGTGTTGAACTCCACTACTGAAATAAATGTGTCATTTTCCACTACCCACAACAAAAGACAAATCCAAAATGGGTGTGTCATTTTCATCTACAAGCACAACTCCATCCAAAAATATGCACATGCTGCCCAATTCATTTCTCCTTGATGTCCCATTTGCATTCAACGAAATAGGCATTAGTCTACGGAGTGAATGTAGTCTGCCTCCAATTCATCACATATACTGTACGATACCTTCTCCAACCAGAAATTTCTACCACCAATAGTTGTTATTATCATATGTCTTGTCTCTATTCCATTTTCGTCAACCACTGTAGTCTCCATTTCCTACAAATAAAAAAAGGCCCATAGTACACGGTACAAAATACTCAAACAACAAAATGAAACAGAGAAACATGGAAAGTTTAATCTTGTAACCCATTTTGATTCCGTGTGATTATCACTAACAACTAAATTTTCTTTAGTAAGTTTGATCTTATTAAAAAGATAACACCAAGAACTCTAAAAAGATTAAATAGGACTAAGGCCAAAACTCTAAAAAGACCACCTATCTCAAGACCACAAATGAATCTGTAATCTCCATTTGTATCTGATGCTCACTCCGATAAGGGAACATGCCTCAAGCCGGTATCGTGTCCCTCAAATCTTGTTGTGCCCCTCAAATCTCTATCAATCCTTGCTAGAACCCCCTCACCTTCGAATGAATCTAAACGTTGGAGTGCAGAGATTTGAAAGAAGACCGCAAATAAACTACCTAAGAGACCGTGTATGGATCATGTTTTACCCTGCAATTTGAGAATTCAAAAAACAAAAGATCCTCTATGTTAGTCAACCAAACTTTTAATGACAATTAGACCTTTCCCTATTGACAAAGCCCTTTTTTATTTTCTAGAAATTGACTGATCAAACCAACTAAAAAGAAAAAATTCCAACGTTAATCGTAAATGAGAGAAAAGGTAGAAATCCATCCCAACTACTAATACACATAATTCAAACAAAACAATGGGAGTTAAGAAAAAAATAATGAAAGAACAGGGCAATGAACTAAGATTCCATTACATTAACGACCCAAGAAAAACGCTGAATATATTCAAGGTGTGTATGGCGTGATATTTGTAATTAGAGCCTCATTTTTTATTTCCTATTCACTATTTAAAACATGTCCCCAAAATCTCGTGCCCTATATATTTTGAAATCTTGCAAATTAGAACAATGGTATCATGTTGTGTGTCTGTGACGATTTGATTTATGTCATCTATATTCCTACCCATTGCTTGATGTTTAAATTGGACATTCAATCACATTCCAATTTTGCTAACTCTTTTTAACGATTTTAATTAACACTTTTACTATGCCACAAAAAAAGGCCTTCAAATTTACCACATAAATTAGATTTACCAATTAAAGTCATAATATAAAATGGTAGATATCACAGAAGATTCTATTTGCTTTTAACCAACAAAATCAACAGATCAGACTGATCTATAAGATTAGTCTACTTGAGTTACCTGCTTGATCGGTTAAAATTGAGATACAAATCCTTTATGTCTCGGTGAAGAAGATAAAAGCTTCTTATCAGCGACCCTGCTTCACACTTTACCATCTCCTTAGAGTAAAAAAAGGAAGAACGCAACTGAATAGCATTGAATTGCTGGGAATAAACATATTCATTATTAGACCAACTCTTGGAAGCAAGGAATTAGAACTACATAGATCACATTTCAACAAATGGGTGTCATTAAAAGGAATAAAAATGAGATAGAGCTAATCAAAATATAACATTTAACTGATCTAGTTAAAAAAGTTGAGTGATAAAACTAACAAATTAGGGATGAGTAGTTTGTTGAATATGCTCCAAATAGAGAGTTGTTAAGATCTAACCAAAAGTGCAACCTCCGCTGCCATGTTTTAACAACAAAATCCATCACTATATCTTACCAAACACATTGAGTATGAGAAATTCAGCAAGGTGCCTTTTGTATTAAGAAATACATGCAAGAACAACTATCAGATTTCTAATGAAGTAATCAAACGGCCAATACTAAAATTGAAAGCAATTAACTCTGTTAATCAATACTCTCACGTTAATGTTTTTTTATAGCACCTCATGGTTTGCATAAGACCCAAATACAAATCTCTCATTATTGTCTACTGCAATGCCCATTCTCATATTTATACAGTACGTACACATCATCCAACCACTACATGTCTACATCTATATTCAGCTATTCATAGAAAAAGAGATCATACCTTGCATCTATATTCAGCTATTCATAAAATGGGTTCTTCATTAAGGCATTTTATCAAACAGTTAGTGATCAGCTGAAGCCGAAGGAGTACTATACTTCTTACTATTTAAAATCATAAATTCTAGAGGCACTATACTTCTTTCCATGGCTGCCATTCATTGCTCTCAAAGTTGTGGCTATGTGAAAGGAGGGGATGGCTGTGTGCGTGTTCTACATGCTCAGAGTCACTAACTGTTATGTATCTGTCGAGTGCCATTGCAAGTATCACTGTTATCTGTGTTTCTGCTTTTGGGGTTTTTCGAGCACTTGCTCTTTGTGCGAGAAGATCTACCTAAGAGTAGAAACTATAGTCTTTGCTTGAATAATAATAGTCTTTACCATAATTTACTACTTGCTTAAAAAATGAATTAACTAAGGCAACAAAAGAAAAAAGTTGGGTTTTACAGGAACATGTTAAAATTAACTAAAATCATGGAAGAAAACTGATCTGTATATTAAGACCTTTCCAAAATAATGAAAAAAAATAAATCGGAGTATTACTTTTCCAAAATGCAGATCTAGAATGAAAAAGACACCACAAAGTTATCATTCCTGAAAGAAGAGAAAAAATCTAACATCAAGAGAATTGAAGGCAATAGAAATGTGGTTGTAGCCGTGGCGGTTTCCATGAAAGCGAAGGTTTTTCGTGCAAAAACGAAAAAGAGGGAGAGAGGGAGAGAGTACTTCTTACCTTCAAAATCCTTGCCAAGAACTATACACGCCTCATACCAACAAACAAATAAAATTAGGCAATGGGACTATTAGTGGAATCATGCTTACCATTTCCTACAATAGAAGAGAAAAAGGGAGCATTGTTATTCCATTTCTGTTGATTATTGCCCCAATTTCCATTTATTCCATTTCTGTTGATTAGTACCTATGGTATTTTTTAAGAATGAATTAACTAAAAAAACAAACCTTTTTCAGTGGGATTCAATAAAGCCTCCAGTTCAATGGGTCTATACGGTTAAGAAAATACGCAAAAATAGTAAATTCGAAAGGACGGGATTTGGGAGATTGAGAAAGGACAAAAATATTTTCCCAATTTTTAGGGTTTAATTGCAAATCAAACGCAAGTTGAGCAAATAATTACGCAACCAATGCATTATCATAGGCGGATCCAATGCAAACAATTATACAACCAGTTCGTATAATGATAGCGAAACGCTGATGAAAAAAATCAGAGATTAGGCGATATGTTTGTTCTCACCTGAGTTGACAGCAGACAATCTGAAAGCCAAAGAGACCTGTGCGTGTGCTAATTTCTTTGTTTGCTGAAATCGCTAAAATGTTCAAACAGCTGGGAAAAATGCTGCGATTGCACTAGCCATTCAAAAGACTTCCAAAAAAGCTTAAATCGTACCTGAAAATGCTGAAATTGATCAAGAGATGTAAAAATTGCATGCTGAAGTGAACGATTGAGTTGGTGGAGGTTGTGGAGAGAGAGAAAGGGAGAGAGACAGAGAGAGAAGAGGCAGGGAAGGGGTGTTGAACGTTGGTGGATGCCGTGGTAAGACAGATGAAAGGTAGGAGTAGGTGTTGTCTGACATTGATTACGTGGAGATGGGAGTGAACGATGACCCTCCCTCAACCCTGAGGTAGACGGTTTTGGGCGGGACAAAAGAATAGGACGAATGAATCTTAACCATTGAACTAAAAGTTAGATTCAATCTTAGCAATTAAAATCTTAATAAAGTTAGTTTGTGAGGGGGTATTTTGAAAAAAAACCCCTTGTATTGTTATATAGATCCATAGATTATGCATACTGAGTTACTTTAAATGACTTGAAAATTGATTTGTGCTAAATGTTTGGTATTATGGTATTAGTAATTCAATTACTCTTCTTTTTCTTTTGCTCTTTTTATGCGTAGTACATGATCAATAATTATAAAAAAAATTGATTTTATAGTCGTATCTCCAGTGTATCCGTATTTTATGTTTTTAAGTTTTGCCGTATTGCCATACTCGTATCTGTGCTTCCTAGTCCTCAGCTTTTGAAACGGCCCTTGCAATCCTTGTGTTAGATTTAATAAAATCAGAATACTTTTTTATATCATCATGCATTCTATTTATACAAGTAAAAAGAGACTAAACTAACTATAACTCTAACCAATCTATAATTCTATTTACATATGGAAATAAAACCTAATCATAATCTAATTACAGTCGTACACATAAATATAACTTAACACTCCCTCTCAAGTTGGTGCGAAGATATCAATCAGGTCCAACTTGAACACAATTGGGTGAAAACTCTTGTTGTCCAGCCCTTTCGTGAAGATGTCGGCTAATTGATATTTGGATCTACAAAAGACATACATATCAACCATTCAGTTAGCTTTTCTTTAATAAAGTGTCAGTCAATCTCAATATGCTTTGTTCTATCATGTTGAACAAAATTGTAAGTAATATTTATGGCAGCTTTGTTGTCGCAGTAGAGTTTCATTGGACCATTATCAATCATTCCCAAATCACGTAACAAGGTTTGAAGCCACAGGAGCTCACAAACTCCATGAGCCATAGCTCTATACTCAGCTTCTGTGTTAAACATGACGGCCACTGATTGCTTCTTATTTCGCCAAGTAACCAAATTTCCTCCAAGGAGAGTATAATAGCTAGAAGTAGAATGCCTATCATCCACAGAACCAGCCCAGTTAGTATCAGTGAATACCTCCAACCGTAAGTAACCGTGATTAGAAAACAGAATCCCTTTTTATAGGAGCTGATTTGAGATACCTCAAAATATGATAAACTGCATCCAAATGTGAAGCACGATTAGCTGACAATGCCCACTGCATAAGAGACATCTGGTCAAGTGTGGGCTAAATATATCTGTCGGCCTACTAAGCGTTGATATCTCTTTTTATTAGTACGTTCTCCCAAGTCTCCACTAAGTTGGTGATTTGCCTCAATAGGGGAAGTTGCAGGTCTACAACAACTCAACATACATGTTTCTTCCGATAAATCACTGCATAAGAGACATGTACTTTTGTTGGGAGATAAAAATACCCAGATCAGATCTTGCCACTTCCATTCCCAAAAAGTACCACAGTAATCCCAAATCTTTAATCTCGAATTCTTGAGTCAGACTTGATTTGAGATTAAGAATCTCATCTATGTCATTGCTTGTCATTATTATATCATCAACATAAACAATAAGGATAGCGACCTTACAACCACTTCATTTGATGAACATAGTATGATCGACATGAATTTGTTTGTATCCAAACTGCAACATAGCCTCTGAAAATCTGTCAAACCAAGCTCTAGGTGACTGTTTCAATCCATAAAGGGTTTTTTTCAATCTGTACACCTTTCTCCTTGTTTTAGAGAAAGGAAAACTTGGTGGTATATCCATATACACCTCTTCTTCTAACTCACCATGAAGAAATGCATTCTTCACATCAAACTGATGAAGAGACCAATTCAAATTTGCCGCACAAGAGAGTAAAGCTCGCACGGAGTTGATCTTTGCTATTGGAGCAAACGTCTCCTCGTAATCAATACCATAGGTTTGAGTAAAAATTTTGGCAACAAGTTGCGCTTGGTATGTCTTAACTGTACCGTCAGCATTCTGCTTAATAGTAAAAACACACTTGCATTCTACTGCATCCTGCTATTTCTGTGGAATAGATATAGAAGATAGAGACTAAATAAAAGCATGATATAAAGGAGATAAATGATCATAAAAAACAAACTGGGAAATGGGATGTTGAGTACATGACCTAACACCTTTTCGAAGAGCAATAGGAAGATTATCAGTATCACTGTTAGAATCAATAGAGAGAGTTTCAATGAGAGAAGAGTCATTACCAGATGGGTCCATCGAGGAATCTGGACTGGAATAGGTGATTGTGATGGACAAGGTGGTATTACACATGAGGACTTTCTGTTCTTCTGGCTAGTGTATGTTTTTAAGTTCGCCGTTTGTAGTCGGTGTATCCGTTCCCCCATATAACCATCAATGTCATGTGTTCCTGTCCCTTTAGCAGATATAGGCTTCCCCTCATTGTGGTTAGACGTAGGCTCTCCCTCATTGTGGTCAGATATAGACTCCCCCTCATTATGGTCTGTATGGTTATAGAACAGTGGCTCCCCCTCAATGAGATTATACCAGGTAGACATCTCTTCCTGTCTAGACTCCTCCTGAAGAGATGGAAAAGGAGAGTAAAAGTACTTGGACTCTCAAAAAGTGACATCCATAGAGATATAAAATTTTTTAGAGGAAGACTCGTAGCATTTGTAGCCTTTCTGAGTAGGAGAATATCCAATAAAAATGTATTTGTGGGCTTTAGGATCTAACTTGCCACCCAATGAATGATGGGAATGAACAAAACACACAACCAAAAATCCGTGCAGGAAGGGTCGTGACACGGAAGTTGCTAGGGAGATACTCTAAAGGGGTTTTGAAGAGGAGAACACTGGATAGTAAGCGGTTTATAAGGTAGGTGGCAATTAAAATAGGTTTGTCCCATAAAAATTTAGGAACATTCATAGTGAATAAAAGAGAGCGAGCAAGCTCAGCAAGATGGCGATTTTTGCGTTTGGCAACTCCATTTTGCTGTGGAGTGTCAACACAAGTCTGAAAAAGAATACCATTTTCATCTAGGAAGGCCTGAAAATTCCTATCTATATACTTAGTGTTATTGTCACCACGGAGAATTTTGATCAGCTTATCAAACCGAGTGCGTACCATAGGATGAAAAAATTTAAAATAAGAAAAGATTTCTCCTTTGGACTTAAGTAAATAAATCCAAGTGACATGAGAATAACAGTCAATAAAGGTGACAAACCACCGATAACCTTTAAGAGATGAAATAGGAGAAGAACCCCAAACATCAGAATAGATATCCTCAAACGGACAATTACTCCTTTTATTAATAGGTGGATAAAAAGAACGTTTATGTTTCCCAAATTCACATGTTTCACAAAAAAACTGACTCCGAGAACAATGTTTAACTAAAGTAGGAAAAAATTTCTTTAAGATTCCAAAAGAGGGATGACCCAATTTACGGTGCCACTGATATAACGTCGAAACAACTGAACTCTTATCTGCTTGCAGAGCTAGATCACATGACATGGGTGAATGAGATGGACGAGGGTCAAAATCCAAGAAATAGAGGCCACCATGTGCTTTACCACTGCCAATCACCTTCCCCGTATCCAATTCCTGAATAACACAATGAGTAGGAAAAAAAGTCACGGAACAATTTACAAAACGAGTAAGACTACTAACAGACAAAAGATTAGTGGAAAAGTTTTGAATATGTAAAACTGAAGAGAGAAAAAAAAAGAGAATAGCGAATGGAACCTTTCCCTGAAATAGCAGAGAATGACCCGTCGGTTATTCTGACCTTATCCTTATCAGAACAGGTAGAGTAAGAATCAAACACAGAGGAACAACCTGTCATATGATCGGAAGCACCGGAATCTATGATCCAAGGAACAGCTGAAGAGGTAATAAATGCACGTGCTGGGATACTTGTGTGAGCAAAATGAGATAAAGCAGAGGCGACTGTGGAAGCGTAAGCTATAGCAGATGGAGAATTAGCCTGAGAAATAAGGAGTAGAGAGCATGTATTTCTTTCTGAGATAAATCACCAACATGATCAGAACGCCTTGAACCATGACCACGACTACCAACTCCGCCCTCGCACCCACAAGAGGAGCGACCATGTAACTTCCAACAAAACAAAAATTCCTTGGATGGTCGGTGTTATGGCAATAATCACATTGGATGGACTTACGATCAATAGGCGCTAGTTTGTCTGGTAGTAACTATACTGTAATGCGGAAGAGGGATACCCAACAATAAATTGAAAAAAATAGTGACCAAACAAATTACAACGCAGGTGAAGAACAATAGCTATCAGAAAATAGCAGATCGCACCACCAAAAAAAAAGCAGAAGCAGTGCAGTAAACAGGGTAGAAACGCGTGAAAACACGCAGAAACAGCAAAGAAACTGCAACAGTGCAGCCCGTGAACAGTACTCATGGGAACAGTGTGCACGAACAGTACGCGTGATGAACAGTATGTGCGCTGAATAGTGCACGCGATGAACAGTAACCACGCGTGAACAGTACTGCCCAATGGATAGTTTTGTCTGAAAAAAATTGGGCTTGTCGGAAAAACGCCAGAGCTGCCAGACTTAGCGGTTGCCGCTGGCAAAGGCTGAGCGGCTGGATTGTGATAGGAGGCAGCAATATGGTAGAGCGACAACGCTTCAACCACAAAGGAAAAAAACACAAACACAACCACGGTGGCTGGTAAATTCCGGCGATAATGGTGGTGAGTGACTGCTTAGGGTTTTCTTTCCTACTCTGATGCCATGTTAAAATTAATAATCCAGAATACTTTTTTCTATTCATCATGCGTTCTATTTATACAAGTAAAAAGAAGACTAAACTAATGTTAACTCTAACTAATCTATAATTCTATTTACATATGGAAATAAAACCTAATCCTAATTTAATTACAGTCCTACACATAAATATAACTTAACACCTTGCACTTTTAAAACAAACGCGTTTATAGTTTTTTTCGATGGCCAGTTAACGAAATAGACGAAAATTTTATCCTGATGGACTCGAGGAAATACAACACAACTTTAGGGGCACAATCGATATTTTACACTGGAGCTAGATGGAGGGAAAGTTCATCACTTCAAACAGAGCTCTGAGGGATGAAAACCAGAAAGGAAGAGAAGTTTTTGAATATCATCCCTACTTCAAAACAGGGTCACCCTTCCCAGTCACAAGTATGTATTCCCTGAACTTAGGTCTCAAAAGAGGCCCTTCATCGGATGACCCTTCAAGACTTCTGCACCCTCCTATGAGTCCCAAAAAATTCACTTTCTGTTTCAGGTATAACTTTGCCACTTTCTCTCCTGTTACTATCGACATTATCCTCCACATTTCGATCAAATAAAACATCATCCTCAGATTGGTTGTAGTCACTCTCTATGAACTCCTCACATTCACTCGCCTCGTCACCATGTCAGCCACATTAAGGTTATGATTATTGCTCTCGCTTGTTTCAGGTATGAAATTTCTTTCGGGCAGGTCAAACTAAGAGCATCTCAATAACAAGTAGTTTGAGAGCATCTCGGGTGACCTATATTCGCAATGCTGGACCTGTTATTTTGGCATGCGAGACTAGCCAAAATGTTATAATTTTCAATCCTAATCCAATGATTCAATTGTTTTCATTTATTTTTTTTCATACAACCTAGAAATAACTATTAATGTGTGGGCCTCATTAAGAAAGAGGTAAAGAGAAGTGCCTTTCCAAATTTTGGCAATTGCCAGATGTCGTGGCAAAAGCATTAGTGGTTTTGCCACATATATTGGGACCATTTGTGAGCTCTTTGTTGAGCTGCTGTCATCCAGAGTAAATATGTCAAGCTTGAGCTATTTTGGCGGCCATGCTTTGGCAGGATCATTCCCTTCTTTCTTTCATGACGCTAAATGAGATTTCTATTTAGGATTGTGTGACTAAAACATACAACATTGGCACAATTGGAACAGGATTGATGAACTAAATAATTTCCTGGATTGAAGCATGACAAAATATGGATTTCTGATTGCCTAAGTGTTAAACCACCGTAGATATGCTTTGAATTGTCAACTTTTTACCCTTCCAAGAACAATTGTCAATGAGTATTGGCACCGTGATGTACAATCCCATGAGATTTGGACCCCGTAATGACATTGATCTCTACGGCTGTACCATGGATCTCATGAATGCAATTTTTGCTACATAATACGTATAATTGTGGGCAAGCCTATGTTAACAGAAAAAGAAATCATTCCTGAACGGGGAATGGTTTCATGAACATTGGATGCCATGTACTTTATAACGTGCAGAATAGGGGATGGGCTTGTAGAGATTACAATGTCAGTATTTGAGATCCTTTTAAAGTTCAGAACAATATCTTTTGATAATTAGATGTCCTACAAGAAACAACTCATAAGTAATGAGGCAGCGGTTGGAGCTGATATGAGGATGGATGTGGGCCTTGTTGTGAAGTCTATGTTTTCTGAACTTAGATTTTCTACTTGTGGGATAGGGAATGAGTGTAAAGTGCACCTGTGTGGTACCAGCCAAATCTTTTTTCACGATCATGTTAGTACTCAAAATTGCGAAGTGAGAAGGAAAGGGTTGTGTATTAGATGGTCGTCACCTGTTGCTCTTTTCTCGGTTCGGGTGCAATCGACTCATTCCTTTAGGCTTGGCCCTTCTTTAGATCTCATAGAATGACTATAGGAGGCATTATAGGTGTGACATATGGGGCTTCTATTACTTTCAAGTCTTTGTTTGTGCCTAATCAGTTGACATCCTTAAACAGATATTGTGCCACCATGTGTAGGTTGTGTATGGTGGACCACGCTGATCTTAGCTAGTTGGCCTGATAGTTATTACGCGGTAAGACTGGAACAGTATAATTAGAAATACTGGTAAGTCTGAAAATCACACCTACTCTCCTAGCATTACAATACCGGTTCCACATAATGGCTAAGAAAGAGGGAATCACATCTCTAACTGACGCACCCTGCAACCAGTATAAAAGGAGGATAATATCCACGAGGTAAGCACGTTCAGTTTCTTCGAGTCTACCATGAGCTTTTCTAACTTTTGACTTGAGCTAGAGGGATGCAACTCGCCCTCACCAATACCCTCCTGCAACTCCCATCTTCGTTGCATGCGGCCCCAACCAAGTCCAGATATGGATCCTAAACTATCAGTTGGCTCCATACTTGTGAATGACCGTTCTATGAAATGATTTTGAGCGAATATGGGTTTGGAGTAAGGGTGTTTAAACTGATAGACTAGTCCAGATTAGTCCCGTGGGCGGTTCTTTTCCGGTTTCAAGTAACTAGTAGACCTTGGTTTGGTTCACGTATTTAATTTCAAAAGATTCTGTTGAACCGAATCGAATTGAACCGTTATTATTTTCGATTATTTTTAATAGGTCATTTATGTGATGTTATGGATTATTTACTGCTCTTGGTAATTACTTCTCTATTTTTGTGTTTATGCAAAGCTTTTTTTTTATTTTGGTTCTGGTTCCTAATGTCTTGTGTAGTGATGGTTCCCCTAAGCCGTGTTTGGATTGAAATCCACATCTATCTGATAGCTGGAAAGAGAAAGACATGCATACGCAAACAAGTACCTGTGTGGTAGTGCTAATTGATCTACATTGATTTTTTTTAGCTCTCTTTAGGAAAATGTTGAAAGCTTTTGGAAATTAGACTGGTGTCCTGAATAAACCATCTACGCTCTGGAGATGCCTTTTCTGTTACAGAAAAGCAAGTCGAGTGTGTTATGAATGATACCAAACAAAGCCTAGTATTTTGTTTGTGCTTTCTTTTCAATTTTGGCTTTGTGTTTGTGTGTTCTTTTGGTTTTTAGGAAACTATATTCTGGGTTTCCTTTCCATCCTTGTTTTGCAGATTATCTCTAATGACCAGTACATAAGTGGGGAGCATCGAGTTTTGGCCAATCCGCTTCAGGAGCCTCGTGTTTCCGTTGCAGTTTTCTGCAACCCAAGCAGCAGAGAGGGATTGTACGGGCCGTTGCCAGAGCTAGTGTCGCCGGAGAAACCGGCTCTTTATCGCCAGTTTACACTCTCAGATTATCTGCAAAGGTTCTTCAAGAAAGAGTTGGGTGGAAAGACCTTGACCAATTACTATAGAATCTGACATATAACTCAGTGCGCCAACCTTCTGATTGTATGAACAATAACTTTGTATAATTTCATGCTTATATAGTTACACACACACACACACACACTACATTGTATGTGCATTGATGTTAGCAGTTAAGAGAAATAAATATGTATACATTACGGGTCGGCCTTTTATTCATTGCCAAAATTTGTGGCCCAGTCAAACATATTTTGTTCACAATTGGGAGCTATTGCTGTGAAGAAGAAGGTTTAGGGAGCTGTAAATGTATACGTTCTATTGCCAGAACATGCACCTCAATATTCATTTCTCTTCTTGGGTTTTGTTTTTCTTTCCAGAAGGAATAAACTGGTGAAAATTTCAAAATCTTTTACTTGTTAGATATATACAGAACAGCAACATAGAACATTTGGTTTATCACTTGGGATGTCAAATTTCCACACACAAAAAAACACATACCCCCCCCCACTTCCCCAGCTTGAATAGGATTGTCAAATTCAGTATTTTTCTTACTTATTAGGGACTAGCGTACTACCAGTGCCTACGGCACTCCTTACGAATTTGGTAACAATTCATGGGCAAATTGCGTTGGATCCTGATATTGGTTGTAGATGATGTCAACTTTGCAAGAATGGTCCAGTTGTATGCGATTGGTTATGATTACTTGGGAAAAAATCAAGTAACTTTAAAGTCAAGAACCACTATAGGATTTTGGAAAAACAGAACCATAGTCACTACTCAGAATAATTCATACACTCAAAATTGTAGCATATTACCTGTGTCTATTGCACTACCAAAAAATTAAAACCACGAATTAGAGTTTAAAGTTTTTCAAATGTCAAAATTACCACTTAAAAGCAATTATAAATGTTAGTCAAATGTCAGAACCACATATCTCATTTCTAGCCAAAAGATTTCAGCACAACCATGGACAATAAAAATAGGGTAAAATATTTTTTCTGATAATTACAAATATTTCTCCTATGGTTTTTGAAATTATAATTACCTCCCTTATCAGGGATGACAACAGATAGAAATGGTTGAAATTAGAAATTTGACGTTTTTACCCTTTGAAAGCTAGCAATCCAAATGTGTATTTTTTTTTCTTTTTCATAAGATTATAAGTTTTAATTAAATCACTCAAGTGCAATTGCAGTTCAAAATTAGAATTACACTTCTAATTTCGTTTTAAGTGATTTTTTTGTGAAATTTCTTATTTGTTTTACTTTTTATCTGTATTTAGAATAGATGTATACAGAAAGTAAAGCACATTAAAATTTTAAAAATTAACTAAAGATGAAAAAGTACAAAATGAAAATGTTTTTTCAAAACACAACCAAACTTAGTTTTTAAATTATTCACCGATTTAGGATAAAAACATTATTGAAATAAAAATAAGTTTTTTAAAGATGTAGTAGATAAAAATTAAAAAGGTTTTTCTAAATAAAGATTAAAAGGTGTTTGCAAAAATAAGTTAACAAAGTGTTTCTAAAAATTAAACTTATTTTTTAAACTTAGCTATTAATTAAAGATATTTGTATGAAATTAAGTATCTTAACCTCTCTTTTTTTGCATGTCATAATTTTTATTTAATTGAGTAACTATTAAATTCATAAAATTATAAACTGAATTATTTTATTTTTTATTCTAAAGTTACGTGATTTATGTAGGAGTGACTTCTGGAAGTGAAGGGTGTACCCTTTTTAAAATTTTAATAAAATTTATGTCAATTTTTTTGAACTAATCATTTTTTCTTGACGAATGAATCTAGAAAATAAAAATAAAATTTAACACAAATGATTAGTTTCTAAGTTTTTTATTATTTTTCAAGACTAATCAAGTTTTTTTAAAAGCAATGATCGTGGTAAAAAAAATTTACTTTTAGGGTAGATTTTTTCATTTTTAATCAAGTTAAAAATAATCGGGTAGATTTTTTGTTCTTTATTTTTGACAAAAAATCTTCATTGTAATTAAGTCAGTATAGATTTTTGACATTCGTGATTAATGTAGATTTTTTCATTTCTAGATCATACATTTTTATTTATAGATCATAAATTTTTTATTTTCTGAAAATCTAGATCTTGATATTTTTTTTCATTTCTAATCTAGCCTAAAAATAAAGACCAAAATTAAAAAAAAAAAATTTAGATCATAGATTTTCGAGATCAATTTGGTATGTTGCAATTCAACCCTTCATTAATAGCTCTTATGGTTCCAAGGATGAGAAAGGCTCAAAAGTTTGTTTGTTTTCAAAAAATAAGCTCAAAAGTTTTCCTTTTAAGTGTCCTTCCAACTTCCACCCATTATAGCAACATAGTTAAAATCTAAACTAATCTTCTCCGTCGGATCAAATCGATCCCAACCCTTCTTGTGAAAATATGTTTAGTGGGACCCACACCGTCCTGATTTGTAATATAGATGTCAGTGTGGCGGATTGGGGGTGAATATCACTGTATTTGTCATGATTTCCAAACTTATATCCAATCCCGATTCCCGATGAGAATTCTATTTTACCTTCCACTCCCGTCTTGAACGGAGAATGAAGATCTCCGAATGGGGAACGGGGATCCGAAAATAAAATGAAAAACTAATATTTTCAATATAAAAAAATTATTTTAAGAATTACTTAAAGTTTAAATAATTTTGATTTCAATAAAAACAACAACAAAATGAAGTAAATAAATACAAGCAATACAAAGAAGAATGCTGATTAGTTTCATCTAGCATATTACAACTGAAAACAACAAAATAGTATGGATTTTCTTGGGGTGATCGGCTAGCATTTGCCACTTAAATTCCCAAGACAAAACCAAGCTTGGCAAAATGTGAGAGTAAAGATATCCCATAGATCTATTTTGGTGGGAGTTAGACGTGTAATTGTGATTCAAAGTTAACATGTGCGGTAAAACAATTTCTATCGAATTCCAATGGCAAATATACGAGGATCGGGGGAGGGGATCGGAGACGGAGACACATATATCCGAATCCCACCCATTCCTCGATTTTTTCCAAATTAATTCCCAAATTCTACCCGATCGCCGAAAAAATCTCCAAATCTCTGATTCCTTTTGGAGCGAAGAACGAGACGAAAGTGGACAGAACAGGTGAAATTGTTATCCCTATTGCTTACCAATATACATTTGAAATTCGAAATGACAGCTCAGACCCTCTCCTTCCCTATTCACCACCCACTCACTAACATCACAACATGTACAAACAAATACTATGCTAATCGCTAACGTGTGCCTGCATGAATATATACAAACAGTTTCCCTTTCTTTATATTTCCTTCATGCCTTGCAGAGACTTGCGCGTCTTCAAATATTATAAGTTACATAGGGTAATATATACTACAGAATTATAGAATATATAGTTCACACGATGCGTGTGCCGATCGAGTTCTTTAGTACAATAAGAACCGGGAGAAGGTAGCATGGTAAAGAGTAGGACTTCTCAACTACGTTATCACCCCA
Organism: Arctostaphylos glauca; assembly: GCA_019985065.2. Taxonomy (NCBI): domain Eukaryota; kingdom Viridiplantae; phylum Streptophyta; class Magnoliopsida; order Ericales; family Ericaceae; genus Arctostaphylos; species Arctostaphylos glauca. Next base: position 13,105,682 of record JAHSPW020000013.1, on the reverse strand, counting down.
TTCTCTTACAATTATTTTTCTTGAATATGTCAAACACGTATAATTAGCTCATTTTCTTTGTTTTATAGATGAACTATAAGAATGATAGCAACACGCAAATTGGCGAATATGCTCTGAGTTGAAGACTTTGTACTCTTTTGGTCTATAAATATATTGCACGATCATCATCACATGCATTTACTGAAGTATTCTCTTTTGCAAGTAGATACGATATTCAAATCATATTTGAACACGAAATGGAGACGAAAGAGGAGGAAAAGTAGTTGATCATATCTTTCTTTGAATCTTTTTTGTTTTGTTTTGATCCTATCTTTTTTCCTGGAGCTTAATTGTTATGACAATGACTAGGGAAGGAACAAAACAACTCAGCTCCATCCCATCCATCTCAACTTGAATGGATTAAAGTAAAAAAAGAATAAAAAGGGGAATAAAAAAGTTTAAAAATATTATCTGAAAGGAACCATATGATTATAAAAAGAAGAAGAAGAAGAAGAAGAAGTTGAATGTGCTTCATAAAAGCAAAGAGTGGGCATGCAGCTTCCATCTAGTTTCCTTTTAGTCACTACCACCACCACCTTACGACTATTAACTATTTTTGTTTTTTTTGAATAGCCGAGGTATTCGGCTAGTTTTGAGATTATGTCTAACATAGTGTCGACTAGTTTTTGGAGGACTAATCCGTCGTCCACTTGTGGGAATCCGGTCTAAAGTTAGAGCATTTTCCCTAGTTGTATGGATTGAGTTCATAAGAATTGATAGCACCTGAAACTTAAGAGAGAACATACCTCTAAGTTTCAAGCCTTGATGATCACCACGTCAGCCCCTAGGTTAGGACTATTAACTATCGAGTACGAAACATTCATCAGGTGTGCAAAGTTGAAGGGAATTAAGCAGTCTATATTCTTGTCACTACTTGCATCATATGCATGGTGAAAAGTGAAGTCTCTGTTAATTCAAGGTATATGCTGGGTGGGTGGTTGGTGTTGGGGGAAACCCACTTGAAGAGAAAGAAAGAGGACGATGGCAAAGACGATACGGTTGACAGGATTGATAAACAAGCCGAACAATAGAAAAAATATTACATAAATCTTGAATTCAAAGTAAAAAAACTTGCTTTATTTCAAATTTAATATTTATTTTTATAATTTTCTCTACCCAATTATATCTACGCGCATACATATATACAGATAGATATGTATCTACGTATCTATGTAATGTAGCTAGAATTCTTTGAAAGAATAATACATTGATTAGTTTTTAAAGAGAAACTACAAACAATATACTTTTTCTTACATTTTTTAAAATTTTAGTATATATTTTATGTATTCTAAATAAATATATGATCATATATTTTTCATTATTCCTGATGCTGATTTTTTTTTTAAAAAAATATTACCTCTTTTTTTTCTACTTCCGTTACTTTTCATAAATATATTTTTATAATAAAGAAGTTTCAAAAGTTGTAGGACTATACATGATCAAGATAAATTTACAGTACAACAAATATGACTTTTATATAATAGCATTATTTGTATCTGTACTAAATAGAATTATATATATGGCCCCCTTTGGCCTATGATTTTTATTTATTTATTTATTTTTGTCTTTATTTATTTTTTTCATTTGTTGTTTAAACCTCAATGTTTTATAGTTTATTGGTCCGTTTTGATGAAAAGAATCTAAAGAGTATAAAATTATGTCAACAAGTTAAAAAAAAAGTCACTAAAGACGACGAATAAGTAAAAAAAAACTCTGTTTTTTTATTTATTTTTGTCTTTTCTGAACTTTTTTCAAATTTGGCCGATGATTGATAACTTTTCTAAAAGCTCTTGTTGAGATGAGCCAATAAATCAAAAAAAGTTGATGAAAAACAAAAAATTACAAAAAAATTTCAAATAAGAACAAAAAAAATTTCAATAAATACCACAGTCCAAATGAACCTATAGAGCTATTTATGAGGATCAGGGCTATATATAAAAGTCACAAGTGTCATTATTTGAAACTTCTACACAACTTTATGTTTTAACTTTTTGAAGATTCAATTGGTCCAAATACTAAGATAATTAAAAATTGAAAAAAAACACTTATTAGTTGACGCATTCCATGATTTACGAGAATCGGTCAATTTTTGGAACAAAATGGAAAGATAATCGATAATTATAAAAAAAAACTTATTAGTTGACACATTCAATGATTTATAAGAATTTTTTAGATTTTGATAAAAATGGGAACAGTCTTTTGTAGTTTAAATTTCGTAATTCGCATATATATATATATATATATATATATATATATATATATATACATATATATTTTGATGGACAAAGATCAACAGTGTATAACATTGTGAGATTGACTTCAAAAGTGACAAATGTCATGATTAAAACTTACTAAACAAACAAAAACAATTTGCAATGGACATTCATAAACAAAACGTAAAAAATAAGTTGCAATCGGTTCGGTTTGATCGGTACAAACAAAATCCCAAAAAAGAAATCGAAACTAAATGGAATATTAAAAAAAATTATAAATCCTAAACCAAAACCGATCGACCTCTATTCCTAATTGCTTGAACCGCAATTTTTTCGATCAAGTTGATTTTTTGGAAATTCTTTCACCACCAATAACATGATGGGCGGATTGATTAGACAATCTCTCTATTTTCAAAGTAATTAGACAATCTCTATTTAATTCAGTTAGTATAGTCCTTCAGATCTCAATTACAGTTTTTACTCTAACAAAAAAAATTAAAATGGGAAATCAAAAATGTTCAAAGTTAAAAAAATATTATGAAAATACACATGCTTTACGATAAAAATTTATTGTTACTATTTAAGAGAGTTATTGATTAAAATATTGACATATTTTTTTATAATTTTGCAAATCTCGTGAATCCGTCCGTAACATTGGGTACTACTAGTTAATAACAAAACGAAGGAATAACAAAACTATGATCAAAGGCCTGTCAAAATGTATAGAAGGTTGGGAGCGATTGTACGTACTCCTTTCTATCAATATGTTATTCTATGCCGAGAAAAATAAAAAAATAAAAAAATGTGCATTTTCTGTCAAACCTCAATATAATAAATTAAATAAAACGCTATTTATTGGATTCCAATAAAGACAAGAATAAAACCTCTTTATCTTATACTATATAATATATTTTAAGAAAAAGAAAAATCATTCTTGCCTTACGGCCCCGACAGTAAGGACTAAGGTGTGATAAAAAATGAATAAACTTTCTTTCCGTAAGTAAGAAGGAAACTTCCATTACTTAAAGAAAAAAATGAATAACTTTATTCATCAAATTGACGATGTGAAAGAATAAAACAATTATGATTTTAAAATTTTGTCCAAGGTCCCGACAAAATATTAGCCCGCACTTGTCGCCGTTCTATCGAAGAGAGAGAGAGAGAGAGAGAGAGAGAGAGAGAGTATTTAGGCTATGTTTGGCTCAATAAAATTAATATTGTAATAGAATGCAATATTGACCGGATGAAATTGAATGGAATATAATTTAATGATCATTTTCATTCGTATGATTGATTGTGGATATGAATCAAGAAATTAGGATATGATTTGTATTTGATATTTAGTCTTAGTCTTGTAACTAACAATGTAAGAGAAAAAATAATTTACTCACTCTCAGTATTTTCTCTCCCCTCTCTCTCTCTCTCTCTCTAAATTCTTTTCCTTAACAATCTCAATAATGAGTGGATCAATCTCTATTTCTCTCTTTAATTTTTTTTTCCATTGCAATTTCTATAAAGAGTAAGTCAATTATATTTGTGTGTGAGCATGTGCGTGTGAGGAGAAAGAAAGAGCGAGAGAGACCGAGGATGAGAATGAATATGAGGATGAGAATGAGGAGAGGAGAGAGCGAAAAGAATTGATCATTTCAATGAAAACTGAGCTAACTGATAGAGCAAAGAGCTTAGGAGAGATCTAGAGGACTTGAAGACCTTTATGAAGAGTGAGTCAAGCGAAAGGTAGTTACGTTTATTTGGTCAGTAGTTGTTATTAAATTATTGAATTATGTTGTCTTAAGTAGAACTTAATCTCGTCAAGATGTTTGGAATATATATATTTTGTTTTGACTGCATTTAGTGAATGATTTGTTTGATTTTGAAGGAATAATGACTAATCAAATGCCTTTGAAGATGTGTAAATGGATGACACACACAATCATAGGGTATTTTGGTCTTTCTATCATTGAACTAAAGAACGTGTCACTTCGCTCTCAAAATCAAAACAATCCTGGCTTCTTCTCGAATAAGTTAGCCCAAATGGGCAACAAAAATGGGCTGCAAAGTAGTTCGTAAGCAAAGAATTACCACAACCCGAATAAGGTCGAGAGAAGATAGGAAGAGGACAGAGGGCAAAAGAGGGAGAGGAGAGAGAGAATCTATATTCCTCAATTTTTTATTATTGGGAATGTTGATTCAAAATGGAATGATCATTTCTTAACTTTTGACTAATCAAATATAAGAATTATAATTTCATTTAAATAATTATTTTATTTCAATATTGATTTCATCCAATTAAACGTAATCTTAGTGTATTGTTTCCACATTAGAAAAAAAAAACTACAATAATTTAAAGGGTAAATTGCACTGACATTTCCTGAAGTTTTTTATAAATATAGAGACTCTTCTTAAGATTTTGATAAATGCACTGACTTTCCATACTTTCCAAACTATTTAGCAGATTTCCTCTACCGTCAATTTTCTAGAAACATAATTGATAAGAAACTAAAATAGTCCTCTTTAGTATTTGTATCTCTCTTTTTCTGTAAATATTATTTAGTTTAATTATTCTTATGTGTATAAAAATATATATTATATTTATAAATAAGTATATGCATATATATGTGTGTGTGTGTGTAGAAAATAAAAGAAACTTAGTAAGTTATATTCATTTTGTAAACACTGAGTTTGTAATGTACAATATACATCTCATAAAAAAATACATATAAAAAATAAAAAAATAACTAAACATTTAAATTCAAAAATATTTTTAATTACAAAATTAACATATAAAATAGTTACACAAAATCAACAAAAAATCAAAATTTCAAGTTCTAATAAAAATAAAACATTATGTTACACTAACTTCATTGATTTTTTGTAACAAACTCATGAGAATTTTTTTTAAAATAAGACCTCGCCCATTGGATAAACCTATTATTTTAAACGACCTTAATTTCAATAAATTTATCATATAAAAAAGTCTTAAATTCCAAACCACCCTCATAGATTGTAACTTTTGCTCTGCGGTAAAAAAAATCCTAGAAAAACTAGAATAAGTGCCGTAGATATTGTAATTTTATACTTTTAATTTCTAGAAAAGTACATAAAACTATATAATGTTTATACGTGATATGTTAGGATGGGCTGGATAAATGAAATGTTTATAAATTATAAGTCTGTCCATTTATTAAAATGGTTTATAAAATTAATGTATTCCAAGTTTATGGGCCCAATGAAAATTTTCAAACTCTTATAAATGACTCATTTATGAATTATTATATTTCCCTAAAAAATTAAAATCTCAAAGAAGGACTATAAATTTGGAACAGAGAAAATAAAAATGAGAGAGAGAACATTTGTGAGCTGAGGAGAGAGAGAGAGAATTTGTTTGCTTTGAGAGATAGAGGATTATTTGAACAAAAATGCTAAAGCCACACTACTTTTGCAATTCGCTTTCACACATCACTCAAAACTATGTAGTTTTGTGTTGAAAAAAAATCATATTTATTTTTTACCCATATCGCTGAAAATATATTTGGGTCTTTCTTAACATAAAACGACGTAGTTTTAAGTGATGCGTAAAAGTGATGTGTCAAAATGATGTGTATATAGCACTCTTGATAATTTAATATTTTATAAAAGTTAGATTATTTATTATATTATTTAATAAAGTAAGAAACTTCAGGGAATTTTACATGAGAAGTCTTTTGATCGAAGGTTAGTGTTTCTTATGAGACGTGGGGACGCTGGATATGTCGGCGTTGCCAAGAAAGAAGCCGAATAGGCCCACTATATTCTATCTTCTTTGATAACCCCATAAAACGACGACGTCATTGGATCCAACATGTATGCAATCTTTGATGGCGACCAACGAATCCAAACTTTAGTTGTCCTACACGTCTTTGATGGCGACCAAAGATAAAGGGGAACATACTTTAGTTGTCTACATGATTAGGATGGCAATGGAGTGGATCGAGACAGATGTTGTTGTCTCCGTCTCCGATCTATTAATTTATATTTAAGTTCTATTCCCACCTCTATTTTCAAACGGAAATTGTTTTTGTCCTACACTTCCACTCCGAATGGAAAATGGAGATCTGAAATTTAAAGAAATTACATTAGTGATTACTTCAAATTTGAAATGATTCTCATTTTTATAAAAAAATAATAAATAAAAGCATGCACACTCTTAAGCAAAAATTATTTATTTTTTACAATCTAAAATATTTAAAAATAACAACATTAACTAATTAAAATATAGAGTTAACAATTAGCATAACATCATTTTATAAGTTTCAATTCATAACAAAAAAAAAAAACCTAAATCAATTTAATTGAGATGTTTGGGTGGACAATGAGCATTGTGCACAAAAAAGAAACCTATTAATTTAAAAATTAAAAATATAAAATTATAAAAAGGGTTAAGGGTCTAAGGGGATACACAGGTAAAGTGCGGGACAGGGAGGAGTGGGGTGAGGTGGGGATCGAGTTGGAGACACACAAACCTAAATCCTACATACCCGTTCCCCATTTTTTTTTAAAATTTATCTTAAAATCCAACCCGATCACAAATTTTTTTTTTCGAATCCCCTATCTATTTGGGGCAGGAAACGGAGTGAAATAGATTGGATAGGACGAGATTGTCATGATATCTCCTCCCATACTGGACTAATTAATAGCTTAAGAAAATATATAATAACATGGATTAATAATACAATAGATCAGCAACACTACTTTTGTACTACAATAAAAAAGGGTTATTAGGGCATTCATAATTGCCTTAATAAGAGACATATTGGGGCTTCTTACCTGTTGGGGCACTACGCCTTAGTGCCGCTTGTATCGATGCAGCTATAGGGGTAACGGGGCACTTGTGATGAGGCACTTTATGGAGCCTTAAATGCTCTTCTACGCGGCACTTTTAAGTGCCACCCAGATGATTTATTAGGGCATCCGAATGAGGCAGTTTGAGGAGCCTTGAGAGCTTTTTCTATGCTGCACTTTTAGGCGTCGTGTAAATGACTTGTTAAGGCATTTGAATACGGCACTTTGAGGAGTCGCAAGAGCCTTTTATTGCTGCACTTTCAGGTGGTGCATATATTACTTATCAAGGCATTTTCGGAGTGTCGCGTAAATAACTTATTAAGGCATTTGAATGAGGCACTTTAAGGAGTTCAAAAAGTTTGTTCTTGCTACATTTCTAAGTGACACGTATATTACTTATCAAGGCATTTTGTAGGTGACACATAAATGACGAATTAAGGCATTTGAATGAGGCATTTTAAGAAGCCTCAAGAGTGTTTCTAGGTCCCTTATTGAGGCAGTTATTAATGTCCTAACAAACATTTGTTGTTGTGGTGTGTATTACCTATCGAGGCATTTTCTAGTGCTCTCAGAAAATTTTTAAAATTCATTTTTAATGCACTATTGAGGCTTTTCAAATTGTCACATAAATCACCATCTGTGGGGTCAAGAGGCTAGCCTTCAAGCAACGACAATTAAATAAACGCTAATAAATTATAGTTTGTATTCCAACCATATTTACAAAAGATAAACCATAATCATTAATTTCAACCAATGTGTCTAGTCAATAAAATCCATAAGGATCCAAAACAAAACAAAAACATGATATAAATTCATTAAGAAAATGAAATAGAAGTATTCTAAATATCAAACAATACTAAGGAAAACAAACAAAAGTCACAAGTTTAGCATCTATGTGACATAACCATGTCTACTATGTATCTTCTAAGTCAGCTCTTCATTCAATAAAGCAACCATCGTCGTCTCTCACTACCTGATAAAAACAAAACCACATACACAACTTTAAGGTCTATTATTCTGTGATAACAATAAAATAATTAATATTAGGCATTCAACGTACCAAAGAAATGGGCCATGCAATTGGTGTACCAATGGCATCGCCAACGGTCTTAAGGCCTCCGTAAGGCCTTATCAAATGTTCGTCCTTTTGGATTGGGAGTTGAACTTGAATTTCACACCAATTGGCTCCAAGTTCTTCTCCACCTACCTTTGTAGACGAATCCAAACTAGCGATCCGCCCTTTACCCACAACTTCCGTTGGGTTGGCTACACTGTTGAAATAGACAAAATCTCCCACCTAGCATTAATAAGTAAGAAAATATGTTCAAATTTCGTGATATCAAATTTGTATGACAAGTTTCTAATATTTGCATTATCACTTGACATTGTCAATTACATGCAATTGAGAGCAATAGTATTCAAGTATTGAAAACTACTTGTAAAACAGTCGAAAATATGAATTAGAAAATTGAAGTACTTTTAGGAGAATAGTTACCTTAACACGTACTCGTTGGGAAATAGATGGTGAGGGGCCCATGTGTTGGTGTTGGTTTGGTAACGTGACTGGAATGTTTGAAGGATTAACCCCATTTGAACTACTCTGAGAGTATAACTGTGTTAGCTCTTTCAATTTTTTATTTGTTTTATCAAGTTCAGTCTTCCACTCCATTGATGTCCTATAAGACGAGCTACTGCTAGGCACTGCACCCCACACATCAGATAGGCAAACCCCTAGCCCATACATCCGCAAACTACCAGATTTCTCTTTGCCCATAATTTTGGAGGATACATCATCTGGTGCGGTAGAATCAAGTTCACCCTCAGGAACTTGGCTTGACAGCTCACGCGTTTCTTCCTGGAACACAAAAATTTATGTTATTCTCGATGTCATATTTAACAACAAAAGTTTGTGTATGGAAAAAGATTTGAAACGCACAACTTTCTTCCCCAATTCCTCATTTGAGACTAAGCCATTCTTTGTGAAGCAAGTAATGAACAAATGTGCACGCGATGGATCATGGCCAAACTTCTCTGCCTGAGAGCATACCAAAAGTTTAATTTCAAGTTACATACAAAGTTTTGATTATAATACAATTAAAATAATCTACAAATTTATAAGATTACCTCTCTTTTTCTAACTAAGGCTAGCGGAGTTTTGCCCATTCTATAAATGATGTTTTGCCCCGCTCGACTAGACTTATTTTTATCACTAACTTTCTGGATAAAAAAAACATTCATGAAGTAAGGAAATTTTTTTAAGAGTACTTAATTAATTGGTAAAGATCAAAGTCTCGTACCTTTGCGTCGTCATGCCAATACTTAACAAGTTCTTTCCATTGATCTGCTTGCACTCGATCCGGAGGACAATGTATTTGCTCCGCAATGGGTAGTTCAGAATCAAAGTTATTACGCTTCACTGTAGTCTTCCAGTTCCTCCACTTTTTTGAGATTGATTTCAAGATCCATCTGTTGTGACTAGGACAAATATCAAATTTTTGCTACAAATTCACAATATTTTTAAGATACATATTCAACAAGCTAACAACTAAAAATTTACGAGTATTAATATAGTATAACTATCAAGCTTACCAGTACCAATCCTAACATATCATCCTTATAAACTTCAGGCATCTTGTGCCAAGTCTTATAGTGGAGCGGCACATACCTCCCATTTCTTGCTATTGTTCCTAAGAAGTGACTCAAAATGCTATTATTAGAGATGGGTTGTCCTTTGTCATTGAATAAAACTTGTATGCGCTCATCGCCGTGCTGACCCCAAACTTTACACATAAAAGTAGGACCTCGCACTCTCTTTTTTTTTTTTTCACGCTACCTGCATTTTGTTCAATTCCAATTTTTAATTGATGACAGGTAGTGCTAATGTACACTTACAACAACACAAAATAGTAAGTACAAAAAATATTTCACTTGTGATTTTAATCATTTACCTGATTCACTAGTAGATTGATTAGTAGCCGAATCACCCATATTTTCTTTGTCTGGCTGACTCGAATCTAGTTGAATATTTGCTCCTCCGGTATTACGAGTGGTTGGAGCCATGACCTAAAAATAAATTTTTGAATAAAGCATATAACATTAAAGAATGAAAAGGGAACATTATGAAGAACCAAATGGAGCACGTGCATCCTGTGGTCATGTGTATTTCTGATATTCATTTTCCAGCAAGTTGGTTTGTTTTAGCCACAAATTAGTCTTCCTGGTTAATGGGTAAAATGGTTTGCTTCAATAGCCCTCTCATTGTCGATGTCCAGACAATGTGTGGGGCGTAAATTAAGACGAAAGTATGTATTCAATGACTCGCACAGACGTACAGTTGAACTCACGATACCATAGGTTTGAAGAGTGGGAGAGAAAAAATACGTAGGACTTTTTGTAAAAGATCAAAATTAAATGATAATCCTGAACTACTACTTTCTTTTTTTAGTCTACAAAGGTAATCTATCCAACTGAATGAAAACACAATCATTTGTAATTACGGGTGAATATGGTAATTTTGGGAGATCGGTGGCAAATAATACTTGTTACATATGTGTAGTTATCAAGGAAATTCAAGTTAGAGAACAATAGTCCTCTGTTTAAAAATGAAATCAGAGCAAGATTGTTACCTTGCAGGTTGTCCAGCACCTCCGGTGCTCGTTTTTGGGATGGGGCCATCGGATGCACCGAATGGATTATGGACTGTATACATAAATGGGGTTAATGAAGTTTGGGAACTTCTTTTTGTTCTTTTTTACCCTATAATAAGACCCTTGAAAAGAATTGAAAAAAACCATAAAAAAAGACGATGAAAAGAAAGAGACATACCTTTACAGATTCAGCAATATCAGAGGGAAATGGCAAATGAATTTCTGCTAGCATGGGATAAAACGATGGAAAACAAAAATGGAGATATGGGTAGCGGTTTGAGGGAATGGAACAAATAGTGGGGTAGTGGTTTGAGATATTTTTGGTTTACAATTATCCCTTGCAATTACAAAACTTTATTAAGTGTAAAAATAAATGTGAAACATGGCAATTTGGAGGAATGGTATGCTGATATGAGAAATCTGATCGAAATACGGTATTGATGATACAACTGGCATATGTATGTGATTTATATCTTTTTCCTTTATACATAAGTTTGCCCTATTATATCCAAACTTTTGAAGCAATTACAAGTGCATTAACAGATTATTAAAAATATAATATAATTTTTTAAATTTATGATTAAACTAGGTACAGTGGTTAAGGAAAAAGAAAAACGAAAAAAAAAGAAAAAAATATACAGCAAAACGACGTAGTATTGTGTCTCAAAAAAATACCATATTAAAAAGGTGATGCCTTGTTAACTACTTAATAAAGGCAAATTTATAAAAGTGCCCTTTAAAAAGTGCCCCAAAATCATCGTATAAAATTTTTTATAATGAAATTGTGTTACGATGAAGAGGTTTTCTAAACCCGATCGAGCCCAAAATTTACGAGAATGATACAATTGACAAGCATAAAAACCTCAACGGTTTCGATCGTCATGATTGTGTTGCATTCGTGTGACTACTATATAGTCAATCATAACAAAAGACTTAGTTTACAGACAAGTAAGTTGAACGTACGAAATCAAAAGGTAATTGCGGAACAAATTTTTATGATGCTTGATCCGAACCGTTAGGATTTAACATCTTATCAATTCTTTCATTGTTGCCAAAAATTGATATAATCCAACATTGAAAACCATGTGATCAGAAGACAGTTATGGCATTTCGGGATGTTAAAGTCTTATAATACACCACCCGAGCCACGTTTGAGATTTTTTTTGCGATCACACTCGTTTATCTTTCATATAATATAAATTATTTTGCTCGTTTGAAGAATGAAGTTAATCGAGTGTCATAAGACAGTAGATCAAAAGGAAAATATCTATAAAATTGGCCTTAAGTGTAAAGATGCCCAATTTAAAGGGGGTAGAAATGACACATTGTTATGCTTAACTTTAATTTATTGTTGTGTATATTTTATCAAAATTGTCCAAATTTTGTCAAGAATTGACTTGCACAAGTATCGTGTATGTTCTAGTGTGATGTGTATCCCGATGATATTATCTTTTGATTAAACCTAATCAAAGAGGAAGCCTCTAAAAATCAAATTTCTAATCTTTTTGTGGTACACTAAAAGATCAGAATTTTAACCAAAGAATAAATTATGTCTAATTCTTTGAAGTTCAACAATTTCTTAGTATAGCCATATATCATTGACATGGGTTTGTAGTTAAAAAAAAAAAGAGAGAAGTAAAATTTCAACAAAACATAAATCAAATAGAGCACTTAAAAAGGTAGTGACTCATTAATAACGTGATAGGACAGTTTTAAAAAAACTTGGCTAAAGGAAAAAGTATAAAAACAATATAGATAACAAAACGACGTCGTATTATACCTCCAATGAGGTGTCGTATTATATCCATTTTTTAGAAGCACTACCAACTGCCTTATCAAAATTATCACGAATAAATTAAATATAATAAAATTAGAGCTAAGTCCAAATGCCTTATTAGGTACAATTAAATGGGGCACTTAAGAAAGTAGTGGCTCGTTAATAACATGATAGGGCGGTTTTAAAACAATGCGGCTAAAGAAAAAGTATGAGAAAAATATAGATAACAAAACGACGTCGTATTATTCCTCCAATATGGTGCCCTATTATACTTAGTTTTTAGAGGCGCTAACAACTGCCCCATCAAAATTATCACGAATAAATTAAATATATAAAATTAAAATTAAGTCTAAATGCCGCATTAAGTACAGTCAAATGGAGCACTATGAAGGTAGTGCCTCGTTAATAACTTGATAGGACAGTTTTTAAAAAGTGCTCCTAAAGAAAAGAAGAAGAGAAAAAAATAAATAACAAAACGATGTCGTATTATCTTTCTAACAAAGTGCCCTATTATACTCAGTTTTTAGAGGCACTAATAACTGTCCTATCAAAATTATCACGAATAAATTAAATATATAAAATTAGAGTTAAGTCCAAATGCCGCATTAGTTACAGTCAAATGGGACACTTAAGAAGGTAGTGCCTCATTAAGAACTTGATGGGGCAATTTTAAAAACATGCTCTATAAAAAGTGCCCCTAAATCCCTAATTTGTTGTAGTATAAGGTTGTCAAATAGGTGGGTTTGGCTAAAGCTTGTACAACTAAAGTTTATGAATTTATTGAATTATAAATTTATTTACAACTAAATTAATTAGATAATTGTTATACAATTTGACCTATTTATAATTCGTGAAACCTAACACACTTACGCTTCGTTTGGATTTTGAAATTTGAAGAAAAACTGAGATTTGAAGATGATTTTCTTGCTTTGATTGCATTTTTAGAAGGAATATGATGAGTGTGGAGGAAAATTTAGAGAATAAAAGTACAATCATTGCTAGTACAATCACCTCCAAAAATAAATAAAAAATAAAAGTAAAGTAAAGAAGTAAAACACATCATAACCTTCACTTTCATAACCAAACACAAGAAAAACTTGCAAAATTTTCATTTTTTTTTTCTAAGCAAAAGGAAATTTATTAATATCGTTTTTATACAACTTATGTTGATATATATATATATATATATATATATATATATATATATATATATATATATATGATCTTTATATACTTTCAATTCCTCAACAACTTATCCTAGACCATTCTTTAAATCCACAGACATCATCTCGTAAAATTTTATGGCATTTTGAGTTTCCTAGACAACTATTACATTTGCCAAGGTAAGACTCATTGGGTTCCTCATAAATCACTTGGAATTTCATGCACCTGGAAAATCAATGTTTAATCCACGCAGCACATACTTCCAAATTCACAGTTTTAATGTTGGGAATTTTGAAATGATTCCTAGTTTTCTTCAATGGCCATTAATGTAGTCTTATGTAGGAAATCCTATATAAACCAACCCACACCTTGTCTTTTTCACGCACCGGCAACAATCAGAGAGAGAGAGAAGGGTTTCACGACCACTGCTGCGGCCGGAGAATCCGCCTATTCACGTCGTGTCTTTGCCAGAAATGCACAATTAAAGTAGAAACACATACTTTACAACCCTAGTTTTGTACAATTTGTAAACATTATGTTTATTTATCTTTTTAGAAGAACCGTATATTTTTTTATCGGGTCACGGCCTAAATGATTAAATATTATCCAAATTACACAACACTTGCACATGCATACACTTTTCAATGTATTTTGACGTCCACGAATCCCCATGGGATCTCATGTGAGCAGGAATGCCAACCCGACTATATTTCGTTTAGTCATTTTATTGTTTAAATAATTTTAGCAATGTTGAGATTCTGAAAGTTATGTTCATTGAATTTATGATATGAGGTCATGATGAAATTTTGGTTAGTTCATTTTATAGCCGTTACGTTGCCGATTTTTATTTTCGGAACTTAGTGTATTTAAATATGGAAAAATCTAAAGTCATACGTTAGGGACATTGGACCGGATGCTCCTTGTGACATGGAAGTGGAGGATGTTAGATGGTGCATTGTATTTGGATGATATGTAGAGACATTGAGGAATGTTAAAGGAAAAAGTAAAAAAAAAAAAAGTTAGCCCGTGGTGACAGTTTGATTCGAATTTGACTCGTGTGTTTATGGCGTAATTATGCCAAGTTAATTCTGATTTGATTATAAGGGCCCCAACTAGGAGGATTTGGAGACGATTGGAGGTGACTTTGGGACGTCTGCAATGGCAGCTCCGGACACGAGAAAGTGGTGACCAGTGTCTTTCGCGTCCTTGAGCCGATAAGGGGAAGCGGCTAAGTTCGGGGTGACTGGGTCTGGTGAAGCCACGTTGCGAAGGATTTAGATAGGGTGAAATAGGTATTGACCTGAGCGGATGGTAGAAGGTCCTTGTCTTGCCGGGTCAGTATTCAGTTGGGTACATAACATCAGACTACGAGCCCTGGTGAAGCCACGTTGCGAAGGATTTAGATAGGGTGAAATAGGTATTGACCTGAGCGGATGGTAGAAGGTCATTGTCTTGCCGGGTCAGTATTCAGTTGGGTACATAACATCAGACTACGAGCCCTTGGTAAGAACCGGCTATGATCAGAAACTCTAATGTGAGGTGTTAATCAATTAGATCTCATTAAGCTTATTTATAGGATATCTTTTGGGAAATCATGTTTTTCATATTTATAGAAAACCTTAAAGAATATAAAGGAGCAACAATTCCTAAAAAATAGAAAAATAAATCTCCTAAAGAAAGGTAAGGATATATACTATCCTAAATAGATTAGGAAAACAAATCTTCTAAATCTTATTATTAGGATTCTTGTGCATCCCTTTATTACTGATAGTGATAGTGATAGTCACTACCGGTAATTTCAGGTACTGTCCAAAAAATAGTTTGCATTTACTATCAATAGTAACTGTCACTACGGTAGTTTGGGGTATTGCCAAAAAACAATCCTTTGTTGAATTCAATGCACTAACTCAACATCTATATATGTGTAGACACATGTATATGTGTTTATTATTTTAGAATTTTATATTTGAACAAGTTATGAGTATGAGCAATGCTATTAACACATGACGTTATACATCCGATTGTACATCATGTATGCCTACATGGTATGCCACACAATTCATGAGAATAACTAATTTAAATACATAATCAAAACTCATTAGATCCATTTTTACATATTATACTATAAATATATATAAGTTGTGTGACATGCCATGCATATAGCCATGGTGTATAATGTGATGTGTTAGTCGACCTATTATTTGAGTATTGGATGAATGACAATTTGTGACAATCCTCATCAGCCAAATACAACCTAAACAGTAGAAATCAATACAACGTCATTTCGTATTAAACTGCGTAGCGGAGGCTACTATGCAAAGCTGCACGGCAAGCTCCTAGGTCTTGTCAAATTATGTATAATGAAGAGTCTTAGTGTGCACAATACGTAGCAGAACGTGTCGTGCATAAAACTCCTCCCTTCCAGAATATATATGATGGTACACCAATCGAGAGAAAGAAAATGGGGCATAGCCAACAGAATCCATTAATTTCCTTAGCTAACGACAAAACCCACCTGACAAGTGATAAACCTCTAAAGCTTGCTGCTATCATAATGCTGCTGCAGTCATAATGCAGCAATTTTCCACGCCGGAAAGTGTAAGGAAATTGCGTGCGGTCCGTTTGGTGTGTTGTTCCCATTATATATATCCATCGACGTACAAATCTACATATAGAGTCAAGTCTTTTGTCTATTTTATTTATTTCCTTACTTTTTGGTCTCTTTATTTTTTGCAACTTGGCGTGCTGGTTGTTTAGCACGGCAACCCCTAGTACTTGTCATACATACCTCCACGTCATCATCAATGAACAAACAAATGTACACAACTACGTTGTTATATAAAACTTACAAAAGTGGTTGGAGTTTGTTCCTAAACAAATCTTATTTTTCTTTTGTTTTTAGGCAAGAATGGAGTGCCCAGAAAAACAAAAAGCTCATATGTTTTGGTATCAATATCATAATTGCGATACATACACGCGAAGCATTTGAAAATGTTGAGCCAAGCTCTTTTGTTTACTTGTATAACAGTTTTTTGTTCTTTTTTTCTCATGTGACTCTGGACACACGTGCAGTTCGTGCGCAGTCGATCCAATTCTGGGTTTGTTCGGGATTAGACAAACCCAGAATTTGTGTTGTTTCGGAATTAAAAATACCCAATAGGTTCTGGTGTTTTGGGATTAGAAGTACCCGAAGGTTGTGTTATTTTGGAATTAGAGACACCCAAGAGTTGTCTTGCTAGGTGAATAGACACTTCTAATTCTACTTAAATTACTTGATAATTTATATAAAATCTCCTTCATCAATCTATCACTCGGTTTCACTTAATCTCATTCATCTTCCAATTATCCCAATGTATTCCTTAATATTTTTAAATGTAACAATTGACCCCTTTTGGATAAACGCACATGATTGTTTATCGTATTTTTCTCTAATTGTGTCAATCCAAAAGGATCGATTAATGTTCCGTTTGAAAAGATTATAGAGTATACTGGGACAATTAACAGATAAAAAGAGTCAAGTAAAATTGAATGATAGATGAAAAAGTCTTTTATGTAAATTACCCTAAATTACTTCACCCCAAAGTTTTATATACTTTATTTCTCTTCTTAAGTTCTCTTTTTCTCTTTTGTTCTCTCTCTCTATATATAATAATATTGTTGCAGAAGAATTTCGAGGAAATTTTTCAATTTTACTGGTTACAAATCTTCACCTTTAGACTTTATTGTATCATGAAAACGATTTTACCTCAACCCAATAACAAAGTACTCTACGGAGTAGCGGTGAATTACATTCTAAATAAAGTGTATTTTGATATTACTCCTCAAAGCATACAAGTTAAGTTTTTCCAGTTTATGAATTGTCTAAAAGAAAAGCCAAGTAATTTTATTCCATTTGTTTCTTACTTTTTGAGTAATGACTATACAATTGTGTAGTGGGACAAAACGATATAGTTTACTTAAGAACTTAATTAAGTTTATATAAACTTAATTAATCTTTAAGTAATTTTAAATAAAGCCAAAATTATTGAGTTTGTGACGCCTGATTCTGTTTTGGTTGCCACTTCAGTTAGTTATTGTCTTTTTATGATTGTCTGTGTATATTTTGGCAATTTCATGACAACTAGGTTGTTTTATCGCACTACACCTTCAACCATATATAGTACACCTTTACGCTACAACATTTCGGGATATCCCTTCACAAATTATAGATAAAGGAAAGCTGGGAATGTAAGAAGAAATCCATTACATTTTTGGGAAGGTCTTTTTGAAGTGAAAACCATGCAAACATGCTCTTCTTCCATACATAGGAAATGGGTAACATTAGCTGAACCATAGACATTTTGGTGCAACCACTTTCGAACTTACAGCATTTACGCCCTAACCAGTCCTTGAAGACACAAGGGCCATCCTACGGTTGTGGTGGGCACTTCCTTCTTATGTACAAAAAAAAAGTAAGAAAAATAAATTATATGGTTTGACTAATATTCAGGTGCACCCATGATCAGATTCCTCCTTGTGCTGCACCGACTGAGGTGTGAGCCGACCGACTAATTTATCTAAGGCGTCCTTCATCCACCAATTCTGACATACGTCTCTAGCATCAACCACATTCATCTGCATCATCAACCAACTAAGTTCCTTCACGCTTCTTACTTTGAACTTTCCCTCGTACATAATATTAATTTTGAAAAATCTAATCTTTTGACTGAAAAAACTTATTAAAAAAATCACACTAACAACAAAAATAAATCAGTGATCTTAAAGAATAATTAGTTTAAACTTACTTCAGATCAATTGCAGAGAAACTTCATGAAACTTTTACAAGCATTAATTTTTAATGACTTTTTTTTTTTAATTTGGAAACTACTGATCAATACAGTATGTAAAATTTAATTAATAAGGATGTTTTTTGCTTACCCATAGTCTTTGACGGAAATGTTTCTCCGGCCAGAGTTCAAGTTGCTCGGTTACTTGCAAAGCGAACATTCTCCCTTCATGATATATCCCCCGGCTTTTGCTCTTGAAACTCCAATTTCCCAATTCACCCTGTAAATTCAAAAAATACAAATAAAAAATTCAGTATTTTACGTACTAACCCAGTACTGCAAGAATGAAGGTTAATCTTTAAATTTTATTTTTTTATTTTTTCTGTAATAGCTCCAAGTATCTCTTTGTCCAATTGGGTCGAGACTGATTTGAAAGGTTGGACATCAAGGACCCCGATAAACTCTGACAAGAGGAGATCGAGATGAGCTACAAATCTAGACATCTTGATGTTAATTCTTGACAACTATATATTTGGTACATATTTAAGACCAGTGAAAGTTTGTCCGGTCGTTAATTTCAAATACTTCAAGAACTAGTCGACAATAGTTAGGATATATTCCAAACTGACTGAATACCTTGATTATTTAAATTAAAAAACTCTTCACCAAATTTCTTTACTATGTTTTGCCTCTCAAAAAAGTGATGATTCTATTCACAGCCACAGCTTCTCATGTTAAAAAAACAAACTTGCTGTAGGAATCTATTTTACGTGTGTTCAGAAACTCATGAGTACTCTACTTAACTTTAAAAACCAACGGGTAATATAAGAGTTGTCCAAGACTTATAATAAGCAGGAAAAGAAGGACTAACATAAGGAATATGTGACTTGCAAAGACCCTTTCTCATACAAAGTGTGGATCGCAGATGTGAGAATGATAAAGGATTAGATGAGAGAATCTGAGTGCGTAAAGAGTACGTAACGAACCCAATTGTTATACCATGTTAGAAATTCATGTATCTAACTCAACCTTAAAAATCAACTTAAGGATTGCCCAAGACAAATAAACAGAAAAAGAAAGACCAATATAAGCGAGGTGGGACTAATAACAACAACAACGCCATAGTAGATAGCATATGCGTATATGAAGTTATAACCAATGGAATTTAAGCTGACCTCAACAATATTGCCAAGAACTCCGGCTTCTTCAAGGCTCTCTCGCATAGCAGCTTCTTCAATAGATTCATCAAGTTCCCAACCCCCCTGTAGGTGTGATCATATTTATTATAAATATTAAACCCACATTGCACCAATTAATATATATATATATATATATATTATATATCATACATATTATAAATCTTCTACAAGAACTATCTAGCTGTATGTGTGTGTAAATAAAAGGAAACAGTACCTTGGGGAACAACATTCCTTGACCTTTTTGTGAGCTGATCATAAGAACTTCTAATTCATCGTTTTTATACCTATATGGAACGCACCTGCATAGTTGAAATGCATGTGATTATTTTTATATATCACCAAAACTCAATAGCAAAGAACAGAATTAGCAAAAACTATCAGGAGATTTATTAATTCATAGAGTAATGAAAAGACCCACCCTACAACGAGGCGAAGGCCTTCGTTGTATCTCTGTGAATGTCTTCCTGTACGAGATACCAAACGCACCATTCTAGAGAGAGAGAGAGAGAGAGAGAGAGAGAGAGAGATTCTAGTATTGGGTTAACCTGGAGAGGAGGTGATAGCAGTTTTTGTGTAGTAGTAATAGATATGGAAGCAGCATATATAAAGAGAGAGAGATGATGATGAGCGGATAAGAAGAGAAGGCAAAAGTTGACGGGGGGCCTTAACGAGTAGAAAATTTTAGGAGGGTAGAAGAAAAGGAAAAATAGACTAAAACCAAATAGGTGGGCGGGAGAGTGTGTAATACGTTTACGAGTCGGTGCCAGCGAACACGCACCGTGGATGCCCACACTCTGAACCGACGTGTAACGACCGACACGTATTCATTGCGTCTACCAATTACCATCAAATTGTTTATAGATTACTGTTTTTAATTTACAATCAAAAATCATAATTCAAGTTTGGGATTCATAAAAAAATTAAAAAAATTTCTAATTTTTCTTTTCGTCTAATAACCTAGACTTTCCCTTGTTGATACGGAAAGCTAACGTCAACCATTTTACTTTACACAAATAATAGTCCTAATATTGTTCCTTAACAAACATTATTAGTCGTTACAGGGTAATGTGCGGGTGCGAAATATTCTTTCATTTAAACCGCTCCAATGACTTGATTAATGACTTATGATCTTTTATTTATAATGAAAAATTGGTCAAAATGACAAATTTGGACTGATTTGGCTAATTAAAGACATGTTAATTTAATTTATGAGTCAGAGTTTATAGTTTGAAAAGTTTTAATGCAATAGGTCATTTCACAGAGGGATTTATCCCTTAACGCGAAGTGATACTTTTATCTGATAACAATATTATTATTTCGAAAACTAACAAATAACGTCGTTTCGTAAGATATCTGTTAAAAGCAATAGATGATGTTAACTGATAAATATTACTAACAGATAATTTTATTAAAATTATCGTTTGAAAATTAAAAGATAAAGTTATTTTTAGGCGAGTCAGATAATATTATATGTGAGTTTGATATATATATATATATATATGTATTAATCAAATTAAAAAATATAAAATATATAATTTTACTGATAACATTATTACTTTGAAAACAAACAAATAACTTTGTTTGTTAAAATATCCGTTTAAATTGATAGAAAAATTGATTGATAAACACTAACAGATATAGTAATCTAACCAAAAAAATAAACTTATTTTGTTATGATATATGCTAAAAAAGACAAATAATATTAACTAATAAACACTAACATGTACCTTTATCTAATGAAATCAGTGTTCTTATATCTAACGAGCGGATAATGTTATCGTGTGTTTACTAAAAGGATATCTAACAAATATATAACATTATTTCGTGTTTACTAGAACAAATATCTAACAAACAGATAACGTTATCACGTGTTTACTAGAACGGTATCTTTGAAATTTATTCGCCAAACGAATTTTCGCTCATAATTTAGTTTGAGATAGACTTAATATATTAAAACTCCACCCAGATAGACTTTTGATCAAGTCTCCCTAAATAAGCCATCAAGTGCTCATATTTGGTAACACAATCTCTATGGAATCTTTGCTTACTTGCTAATATCAAATCTCAATAAGTCCTAATGACCCCTGACTAGCCCTTCTTCACTGTTCTCAACTCTGTCGTGATTCTAATGCCTCGCCCTCGTAAGTGCACTGCTTACCACCTTTGCATATGTAGCATTCTCTTGAAACATAACTTTTTCCCGAATAGCAAGACTCAGTCCCCACTCAAATCGTCTGGCTCTTGCCTCATCAGTTGGCACGAGAATGGATGCATGCCTGGACAGCTCGTCAAACCTTGTAGCATATTGTGTGACGTTTATACTGTCCTATTTTAAATTCATGAATTCTTATAGCATGACCTACTTGACCGTCGTTAGAAAATATTTTCCCAAGAATAACTCCTTGAGTCGAACCCAAGTCATGGTTCCGACATCATTAGTTGTCTTAACCACATCCCACCAAAAGTCGGCCTCTGCTCGTATCTGATGAGTGACCAGAGAAACCTTATCATTATCACTAGTGATTTGCGTTATTTGTAACGCCTCGCTTCTTAGCAACATTAAAGGAAACTAAGTCTCTAAATATACATTAATAAGTCCAAAAAATACACAAATACTGACACTAAAATTAAGAAAAAAATATAATGGTACAATAAATCTAGTTCTCACTGAATCTGCTCCATTACTTGAAAAAATATTATTAAACCGCGGGAAGCATAATATACGACAGGAAGAACTAATAGCTTAAATAAAGTAGGATTAATAAACAAAGATCACAAGTCAAACGAAATAATTTCCAACAATGTCCATAACAAATCAAAATCCGATCTCATACCCAGCCCATCTCGGTAATAT
The DNA here is from genome assembly GCA_019985065.2 of Arctostaphylos glauca. NCBI lineage: Eukaryota > Viridiplantae > Streptophyta > Magnoliopsida > Ericales > Ericaceae > Arctostaphylos > Arctostaphylos glauca. The sequence goes on along the minus strand of JAHSPW020000013.1, from coordinate 13,083,202 downwards.
ATCAAGCACCACCCAAGTCAAAAATAATTTAATCTGTATGCGCCACTCATGCCGCATAATAATACACTTAATTCTACGACGAGCAATCAATCATAATAACTAATTTACTGTGACCCGATGGATTTACACATGTAACAATTAGATCCATGATAATCAATCGTACAATATATTGTATTGCGATTTGATAATCATAATGCTACTTTAGAATTCAACAATAATTTTCAAAAGGATTAGCAGAGTACAATATTTGATATGAATAAAATACTTTAGAGATTGAAAGTGTATAGTATACTTTAGGTTTACCTTAAATCAAGATTGTGACCATTGAATATGTGCATGCTAGTATTAAACATATCATCCTAGGATGACACCTCAATCGAATACTGTTAGATACAACGTCGAAAAACTAAATAGTTGGAGGTTTTTAATAGAAATAATTTGAGAAGTTCTTTGGTTAGGCATAATGGTTAGAAACAATATTATGGAGGTGGAGAAATCAAGAAAACATATTAATTGGGTGTGAATAAAATAAGAATGATGATACTATATATATTTATAGGGTTTGGAGAACCATGGGTTGGGGGGGGGGGGGGGGGAGGATTTTTAAATGTTTTGGATGAATGTGGTTAAACAATAGGGAGGGTGGTCATGGCTAGGTACAAACTTTTGGAGTTCAAAGGGTTTAAGACGATATGATTGTATTCAATAAGTTGGGAAATCAAAGATTTGTGATGAATCTAGAGAAAATATGGGTTTGATTCAATCTTGGCGACTAAATTTTCTTCTAAAACAATAAGTCACAAAACGCACAATAAGTTATTAAAATGATTAAATGCTGAAATTTATGTATTTATTTATTATTATCTTTTTATGTTTTAAAAATCTAGGTCGTTACAATGATCCTCAACCATTTAATCTCAGCTAATCTCCTACTATGTCGGCGTCCATCATCAAGAGAGGATTCTTCTCCGGTCATCATACCAAGAGCTCTACGCCCGACATAGCCACATGGAGACATTACTCCCCATGTTTTGGACAGTTGCACGTAAAGACATGAGGAAGGTAGTTACTGAACGTGGAGACGTGTCTGTCTAATCCGCACAGGTGTGGGGCACCTGGCAAGACCATCGTGATCTTCAGGACACGTCACTATATTCTCAGCCGAAGTCTTAGGCTAGCAATTGAACTCTTACTCTATAAAGGCACCAATGGCACTCCAACCAAAGGTACACACGCTCACACTAACTCTCATACCTTCAAGTTGCTTTTACTATTTCTATAGGCTAACTTAATCGTCGAAATACCCGCTGGAGATTTAACCCCAGTCGGCACTAATTTAGCACTGAGTGTTTTGCAAATTTAGCTAACGGGTTCACGAAGTACAATCGAAAAAGCCTAATTCGGATTCTAAACTCCACACATAACATCGCGAAAACACTTGCTTTCAACTTGCAACTATGTTAAGTCTAGATATACGTATGAATTTTATGAATTTACTTGGTTCTCCAAATTCATAATTCGTAGACATTGATTTGGTTCTTGATTCATCATAAAATCAAATAATTCAATCCATGCTCAACCCTAATTCACCCCTCTTGGATTACTATGTGGACCAACAACATTAGAGTGTTTTCTTTTCCTATTAACTTTGACAAATAACGCAAAAAAAAAAAAAAAGGAAAGAAAAGAAACAGACAAAATCACTAAAGTACCACCAAAAACATAAAAACAAGAAATATATTAGTTGGCTCGCTAGCTTTTGAAATGGTCGGACTCACGTGCAGTGGAAAAAATAGCTTTTGACAAACCATCAACAATGATTTTCTTTTAATTGTGCATGAATGTTTAGACTCTTTAATAGGCATCTTAATTAATTTTAAAAAACTCTTTTGTTTGCAATGTAACTAATTTTAAAATCATAAAATTAACGACTTGATAAATTTTCAATAATTCTAAAAAAAAATTCCGACCGTAAAGTTAAACCTTACAATTTCAAAAGGATAAATTATTTATCGACTCTTATATTTTCAGTCGACCAATCCTTGGAGTGAATCATGAGACTTTTTTCTTGTTGTAGTCTTTTTCAATCCTCAAAAACAGCTACCTATACAATGCAATATACATACATAGTTTATGACAGACTATGACTAGAGAATCTTCCATCCAAATAATGGGTGTGCGTGGAATCCTATCCTTTCTCAAATAGCATCTCAATGTGGACTACTAGTACTATCTCTTACTTGTTCTCGCTTTATCTCTCTGTCTCTCACACACACACACACACGTTCACACACACTTATTTGATTGATTTGGAATGTCGAGAATAGTCAAATTATTTGCGCTCCCTTCTATTCCGGCTTACTTTTCACATCCATGCACCATAAGAATAAGAGTGTTGCCGTAATCAAAATTCGGAAAATCTTATCGAGTCCCCGTAATATTTTATATGTTGAGATGAAGTTAAAAAAGTTCACTAACGATTTTCGTAATGAGCTCTGTAACGTTTATTCGTGATTATGATTATGTATCAAGTTAAATGCAAAGGTGTTTGGGCCCGAATATTAATGCATTCTAACTTTTGTATTTGCGAATTTTTAATTTTCGGGTGTCTAAACAAAAATCTATTATGCAGTAACATACTCTAAAAAACTATATGAAAATAAAAAATTAATCTAGAAGAGTTTTTTTTTTTTTTTTTTTTTTTTATCATTTTACACTTTCCTTCCATTAAAGTCCACGTAATTAAACGAATGAAAATATCCACCATCTTTATCCTTACTTACTACACTTAATGATATTTGTTTTCTGTGCATTTACTTTGACTAATTTATAGCAAAAATTATATAATAAATTTAACAATTTCCGTACGTAATTTGTTTGGTTAAATAGGTTTTCTATATATATAAGGTAAAATGAAAATATAGACTTTTAATTTATATAGTTTATATATACAATTAAGTTAGGGAAACTATACTATTTTATAAAAATTTATTGACTTCCATAACACATGGTCTCTAAAACTGATTCATTTCAAAATATATTATTCAAGGATTTGGGAGCACTGTCATGTAATGTCTCAATACTTTCCTCACCGCAAATTGATGTAGAACTCAAAAAAGACTTAATACTGAACCATGGCGGCGTTCGACGACAACCCAATAACTTTTCCATTTGGAAAACATTTTACGAGAGGCTAGCTGCTTGAATTTTTGCATGTCAGCTTTTCACAAAAGATTATTATCCTCTTTTGTAAGAAAATAGTGAGATGGTTGAGGGCCTGCAATGCAATTAGATGATCAAGATTGTCTTGATAAGATAGGCGGAATCAGGATTTCACGGTTGGGGATCGAGATTTTGTGTTTCGAAAAAGAGAAAGGGCTGAATGTAATTTGAGGAATCAAAATATAACTTTTTTCATAATTTTTAAAATTTATACCTAGATTCTAAATTTTTTTAAAATTTTGAGAGAAGTTGGACCCCTGAGTTTCTATGTAGTTTCACCTCTGATTTAGACCCTTCAGAATTGGATAGGTTTCTTTGGAGTCTGAAAAGTTCAAAGGTTGTTGATGATCAATGTAGTGGTAATGGGCCATTTTGTGGACTAGTAACTACTAGTGGCACCATTTTGGGTTATACTTTTCCCACATTTACAGCTTCATGAAGTCGTGATAATTCTTTATACCATTTGCAGTTTCAATATTAAAGTCTGTGGGTTTAGTGATTTTTGTTAGTTCTGAATATTCAGACAAGTTTACTCCAAACTCAATTAATTTCGAAGACTAATTTCAATATGCAGTGATTCAAAAAGTTATGAAGACTTATTGATCAAAATTGGAAGGAAAGTCAAGTCCACTGAAAAGTTATGAACATTATCCTCTTTTTTATTGGTTGAGATTGTCACATCATTACTAAATTTTTTTTTTTTTTTTGTAGAAGTAGGACTTGCACGATTTTAAACAACAAGAGTAATATTCACTCTCTTTAAAATAGGATGACTAAAATCGCACACAGTCCACTGCTGCTTCTAGAATTCACCTTAATTTGAATGGCTAATCGTTTGTCTATTGAAAGTAATAAGACCGTTCATAACCCGAGGAATTGGTCCCATGGTCAAGACTTAATATTTAGGGATTTGTTTTCTCCTAAAATTACAAGTTCAAAACCTCCCGATCGGTATCAATTCTTATGGTGCCAATTTATATAGGGTTTTGCTTTGACTTTAATTGGGATTTCGACTAGAGGACGATAGTATAGTTCACACAGATTAGTTAAAATGCGTGTAAATTGATCAGAATACTCTAAGTTATCAAATAAAAAATTCAAGAAAATAGGAGTGATTGATTGCATTTTCTGACAATTTAATACAGTAGATCTTCAAAAGATTTATTGGACTTTTTTGTTGTTCATAACTCATTATTCGAATCACAAAATGACTTAATTGACCATGAAATAATTACACAAATCAAAGTTATCAATCTCGTATTAGTGACCGTTCCGATTTTACTACTGGTACAATACGTAACAGTACTAGTGTGTATCGGCATACCATTTTGGATTTATCACTAAAATTAATATAGGTATTTTAAATAATATTTTTTAACAAAAAAAATCATATTAAATATAAGATAAAGTATCACAATTTAAAAATAAATCACCAAACATAAAAAAGAAGAAGATAATTTTAGCCTTAATTTATGTATAATACTCAAAAATAATTAATTGAATTTTTATTTTTAAAATCCGGAATGGTATGGTATGGTACTGGTTAGTATTGACTCGAGCGCGCCGAAACAGGTCGGAATGGTACTCCAGTACTGTTACGAGGGCAGTACGAAACGTACCAACCAGTACGGGACGAGATTGATAACTTTGACACATACGCATGTAGAAGATTTGAAAATCATCGTAGGGCGTTTTATAACCCAAACTTAAAACAAATTTTAATTAAATTATTTTCTTGTAATAATTGAATTTTTGAGAGAACAAAAAAACCATTTCTTTTTTAATTCTTGTTTTATTTTGTAAGTTGCCTTCTGCTGTCGGTTTTATTTTTTTTCCACTGTTAGGGCAACTCCAATGGTCTGAAAATGGCCCTTGCCATTGCCATTTTTTGGCAAAAATTGCAAAAATCAGAGTCCAATGGTTGAAATGGCAAGGGCCAAAAATTGGCTGTTGCCATTTTTCTAGCCATTTTTGGGCAAAAATAGCCGCGGAAATCGCCCTTGCCAAATCTGCCAAGTCACCCCAACCAACCCCTTCCCGGCAAAATTTATCCCAACTGCTTCCTTCCATCAGCAACAAAATAAAAAATGAACGAACACCAACACCATCAAATTACCGAAAAACAGACCCCAGGAACAAAATATAAAAGGAACAACTAAACTTACCTACTACCGTTACATGGAAAAATAAAAACACGAAGACTAATCATTTCAAATAGCTAATAGAATTACATAATCTCATTCTTGACTAAAGCCTGTGAATTCTGGAAAGTAAGGCTGGGGAGGTTGGCGTGCGACCATTTTTTCCATGATATCATTCTTCAACATCGCGTAGTAATGCCGCGTTTGAGGGTCCGCAATCTGAGATAGGTCCATGTTCATAATTTGCATTTTCATTCTTCATCTTTTCATTTGCTGCTATTTCTTCCATTGCTTTAGTTTTCCTTTCTTCCATTTCAGTTTGCTTGTCGGACTTTTCCGCTTTCGAAGCAATTTTATCCAAAACATTCTTGTTGAATGCATCCAACAAGCTACAAAATTTCTCATTCTTCTCATCTTCCATCTTGCTTTTCCTTTTTGCCTCCTTTACTTTTTTGCTTCCTAGCGGCCTCTTTCTTGGGGATTCGACACTTCCACCAGTTGGAGTATTATCTGAATCCAAAGAAACAAAATTTCCTGGAATTTGTGAGCACGCAGGAGATGGAGGAGTGGAAGTAGTACCCATTGTTGATGTTCGTGCCCTTGAGGAAGTGTCGGGGACATTCTGCCACTTCACATGCTCTTGCAATATGGCCCAACAATGGTGAAATGGAAAATCTTTGTTATGAATTTGACGGTAAAGTCTATTTGCTTCTTCAACCTATTGAATAGCATACAAAAATTAAAAATAAAATACTTGAAAAATAAAATACACTTCACATGGCTCTTGCGAAATTAATTTATACGTAATTCATTTCTCACCTTGTCAGCTTCTGTTTGGCCACTTTGATTTTTGGCTTCAATTGACTTCACGTATCTGCTCCATTTTCCGCATAACTTCTGGATATCTCTCCACCGACTTTGTATAGAATTAATCGTCCGAGCATCATCTTTCGTATTGTTTGTATACTCATCTAGAACACGACTCCAAAAAACAGATTGTGATTGCGAGTTACCAACAACCGAATCTTGACTAATACATAAATACGCATTACAAATCGTTATATCTAACGCCGGAGTAAAAACCTTTCCCCTCTTTGTAGACATAATTTGATCGGAGTGGAAAGTAGTGTTGTATTGTGCAATATTTTGAGAAGGTTGTGTTGGGAATGTTTATTTATAGAGGTGAATACGGTTGTTGGATTTAATACAGTGGTTGAAAATTTAATACGGTAGTTGAAATTAATACGGTGGTTGAATTTAATACGGTGGTTGAAATTAATACGGTGGTTGAATTTAATACGGTGGTTGAATTCAATATATATTTTATTTATATTAATTCATTGTCAAAATGTATATTTTAAATTTAAAATTTATCGATAATTTGGATTTACTATAAAAATTATAAAATTATTAAAATATTTTTTTTCAATAATATACGAATCTTCGTACAAATATTTAAATTTGACTGGGACATGTGGTTGGTTAAAGTTAGTTATGAAAAAGGATAGAATGGTAATTGTTTGAAAAAATGGCCCTTGCCATTTTTCTGAACCACCGAACTCAGTATTACCATTTTTTGGCAAAAAGCACTATCCAGGGCCATTTTTTGGCCACCATTGGAGTTGCCCTTCGAGGAGTAATTAATTGGGCTGCATGTTGCCTGATGTCTTTAAGCGCACGCGCTCTCTCTCTAAGGACAAATAAACCTTTCTCTCTCTACCTTTAAAGACAAATAAATTTCTCTCTCTTTCTCTCTCATTTATTGTTTTTCTCCCACCTTTCTTTGGTTTTACTACAAGATTTTTCATTAAACCCTGACATCCCACTATCTAATTTCTGACGTAACTTTAGCAAACTTATTCTTCCTCGTTTTATCTCCATTTTGACATAAACACGTAGGTTTGTTTATCTTCACCATGTAGGAACATGTATTGTTGTTCAATTTCATGAGTATGTGCTTTTGTAAATTTCATCAAGAATTGAACCATAAAGCATAAATTAAATACACATACATCTATCTGTATTTTGACTCCTTGTACTATGTGATTAATGTTGAGATAATGAAATGTCATGCCATCATAATGTCATTTGTGTTTTGAATTACTATTGTAAACTATTCTGAGATAACGGATGTGTCATAATATGATGTTGTCATTTATCCTATAAATTCCAAATGAGAATTACTTTAAGAATATTAAGGATGCCATGTTATAATAATCATGCTTTGCAAATGAGATTTAGTTAACTCTCAGGACAATTTAAAAAGCATGTTAAAAGACAAATAATTAAGTTAACGAAAGATAACGAATCAGAATCGAAAGCCGTCGTGCTATTGTGATGTTTTGGGTTTGATTCTTGAGTTATTCTAGGTTAGAGTCCCGAGATGAATTTTAGTAATTCGATTCTCTATTTCACTCTTGTTTCGGGTTAGAGTCTCGAGGTGAGTTGGTAGTTCAATTTCCTTTCTCGCTTATGTTTCGGCTTAGATTCTCAAGGTGAGTTGGTGGTTCGTTTTTCCATTTCACTCTTATTCCGGATTAGAGTTCCGAGATGAGTTAATGGTTCAATTCCCCTTCTCACTCCTATTTCGGATTAGATTTTCATTGGTCGTCGTGCCATGTTCTATGTGGATTTAATTCCCACCGGGCGTCGTCCCAAATAAAATAAATAAATAAATAAATAAAAGTAAAACACTTAAATGTTATTTTACAGTCTTTAATATATCAACATATGTTATTAAATCTTGATGATTATGCTTCATTGCACATATTTTGTTGTTATGTCTTACCTCATGTTGTATGTGCGTTTACTTATGGGTTTGATTTTTGGATAATCCTTCCTATCAAGTTTTATAAATTCATTGATGTAATTTCTCTGTCCCTAATGTTTCATGCCAAATATAGGTGAGCCGGAGGAGAATTCGATAGAGCAGATGGAACCAGAGGTCACTGTCCAGTCATTTCACTTTACGACTTGGTGTTTATTTAAATTTCAATTGCAATAAAGGAAATTTTTTAATAATTATTTTGAAAAAAATAAAATAATATTAAAAGTATTTAGTTAACGCTGTCAACTTTGGAGACTTAACAAGACACATTACATTGTCATTTAACATATTTGTCGAAGTTATGGTAATCAATGGTTCTAATAAGCCAAGTGTTTTGGCCTTTTTCTTTTCAAATTCTTAGTTTTTTTGAACTTTCTGAAAATTACGATTTTTTTTAATCTTTGGTTTTTTTTATATTTATGATTCATATTCTGGACAGTGGGATTCTATGAAAGCTTAGCTTTAGGGGCAAAATGTTGTTTGGGCTTAAGCTAGAAAGCTTATATTGCTACCTTATATCCATTCGGCATATGGTAATTATTAGATCATATTATTTTAACTGAAACTTAATTTAGTCAAATCTTTTTTAGGATAAACTTAATCCAGTCAAATTCGTTTGGACTAAATTATTTTTAGTGTGCATTGACCGTATTTGATACAGGATTTTGTTTGACTCGTGAGGTATACTGACAGAAATATCCTTAAAACGAACTCTACTTGAACTCCCTTTGTTTAACTCGAGAGGATAGTTTCGTCCTTTAGACAAGTCAAAAACCCTTCCTTAGTCTTGAAGCCCAAATGTACAGAACTTTTTGGTCCAAATAATCTAAAAAGTCAATAATAAATGAAGCCCAAGTGTAAAGCAAACCTTTTTTTTTTTGGGGGCTTATTTTTCTGTCTCAAACAAAGCCTTATTAGTGGATGAAAATGGTTTCTCATCTCATGGAGTGTAATGCTCGGGGATCCAGTTTGTTGGACTGAGGTTTTTCACCCCAAGATCAGCCCTCCTTTCACAAAAGGCCTATGGAAATTCATCTTCAAACTAGTTGGGCCCTATTTGAGTTTTTATGAAACTAGTTGGGCCTGTTTAAAGCCATTTTAAATGGAACAAAATGGGTGAAATACTGCAAGGATTGGACTTGGGCCGACCACACATTGTTAACAATCTTTGAAGCTAGACTACACATACAGGAAATTGCCATGGGTTTTTTTCCTGTCGTCCCGTGGTTTTTTTGTCATCTATCTATGATATACATATATATATATATATAGAGAGAGAGAGAGAGAGAGAAATATACTTTCACATCTCCTTAACCTGAAATAACTGAGGAGACGAGAGGAAGGTTTTTTTTTAGGCTATCACCGAGAACAGATTCAGTGGAGACGGAGAGGAGCTTGTAGCTCGGAGGATTAGAACACTTGGCTACGAATCATTGTATATATGATGCATACCAGTCATGTATTAAATACAGGACACTATTTTTATTTTTAAAAAATCAAAAGTTGTACTAAAATAAACAAAATTAATTAATGTTTCTCTATTCTCACTATTCATTCTTCTGCTCATTTAAAAGAAGCCTTCAAACTTTTTCTTTATAATTTTCATTTTTTAAGGTGGTAAACTACACTGATCTCCCTCGAGACTTCTGAAAAATACACTGACTTTTTTTTTTTAGTTTAAAAACATTATTCTGACCTTTTTTATATTTGAAATTATCATGCATTTATATTCTTTATCATTAAAATTAGTCAAACGTCTTTGGGATTTTTTGAGCAACACAAACTATACCATAATTTTTATTACGTCTAAAACATCACATGCCGATCTTTTTTTATTTTTCTGGACCGAAACTTGGACATATCTCAAAAACTCTGTTGGAATGTCGATTTCAAAAATTCAACAAAGCCTATTTCGGATGTAATAGGAATAATGTTACAGTTTTTATTTTTATTTTTTTGTAAAAAAATCCGAACTTGAAATTTTAATAATTTGACTAGCAATATTTACTGATTTTCATAGTATGAGGTATAACTGCATAATAATTTCAAATATAAAAAAAGTCAAAATGACATTTCAAACTGCAGAGGAAAAGTCAATGTAGTCCGTCAACAGTTGTTTTATACTTTTATGTGTTCTTTGATCTTTGTAGAATATTAGTATATCATACGGTACTTCCCTATTTCACCGGAAACACTATAGGGAACACGTTTATTCTGCTTTCTAAAAATCCATGGATTAATGCTATTTGTTGCTTCACTTACACGAGAAGTTTTTCTTTTTTATCTTTAATGATACTGCTAAATAATGAATTCTTGAGCTCTACTCTCTCCACTGTTTGCATTGTAAACATCATTGCATTTCTCTACGAAATGTACTTTTAAAATGCATTTTTATTTTATTTGATGAGTCAATTTAGTCTTGAAGCCGATCTATACAACTCTCCATGTGGAGTGATTATTTATCGGGACTTAACTTTACATGGATACATAGTGATGAAGAGTGTTGAGATATCACGTGACGGTGTCCTAAAATCACTCAATAGACATTTTCTAAACCATTGAATATTGTACTCCGTAGCTCCTTACAACAGTGAATGGCAACAGGTGCCCAATGGACACCCGCCCCGCCCTAGTGAAATTTATGTCTCCATTAAATTTTTTATTTTACATATTTACCTTTTAACTAACAGATCTATGTTATTTATATTTCCTGAAAAACCCAATATATAGAAGGAAACTTTTTTCCATTGTATCAACTCCAACCCTAGTACGAGGTATTTTGTCTAGTCACCGCACATTTTTGTTTAAGCTTATTCATTTTTTCATGTATTCAATCCAACATAAACTCTCAAGTTTTTTTTTTTTTTTTTTTAATTTACTCAAAATAACTTTACCCAATTAGAAGACGTGTCATTTTGTTTATTGGTGACCCATTTTGTTTAACTTATTCATTTTTTATTTTTTGCTCACATAAGTATATAGAAAATTTCACGTGTATTTAACGATTTCAAACACATTAGTGTCTGAATGTGTACGAATGCATGATTTGTATTTCTAAACTGACTCATTGATGAATCTATTAACTTGGTCTCAATTTTAGTAAAAATAATATTTGTTTGTCAATTCCTTTTATTTTAATTTGATCTATATTTTAATACATAATATGATACGGTATTCATAAGAATATCCGTAGGAGCTAAGCTAGTTAGTGGGTGACGAAAGAGCATCCATCAGCAGGCCAATAAAGAGAGAGAGTCATTAAGTTTGGGGTTGGGGGCAATTTCGCCAAGTGGAGGTGGGGTTTCCTGAAGCTTCACGCATAAGCTGCCGGCACCCACCCATCCAACAAACTTAACCGCTTCACCTACAGTCTATTATAGTGCCACGTCAACACCACAATCACTTTCTCCCTTTCCCCAAACCACTTTTTTAGTAACGGTTGTCCACAGCATAACCACCCATTAATATATTTAAAATTATGGAGACTGCCCCTTTAATAACCCATGAGTTCAAACCTAAGCCCTTACGAGTTTTAGTTGATTTTTTTACCCGTTCTGTGTTTGGCCCCACCTTGACCCATATTAGAGAACTTTCTGTATATGTTTCGGTTTGATTTTTCATTTGAAAATTGAAACGGTTGGGCTTCGACGTGTATTAAACATCATTTTCACAGAAAATACAACTCATTCAAATTAATTCCCATTTTCAATACTCCAAATTGAAAATGGTATTGGTATTGGTGATTGTTCAAACTTCAAACCCTCCTCGAACCCCCTAGACAGGGTTGGTCCCGAGATAAGTTTCACAATCCCGGAAACAACAATTTTTTTAATAAATATGAAAAAAATAGAAATTCACCAAAAATATGTTATTGTTAATACTAAGTGGGCAACCAAATTGAGATCCGACTTGAACAACCCAAATATCAAGGTTGACACTGCCCCTAGACATACATCGAGTAAGAGATGAGTTTGAGTACGATCGCTCTTTTCAAGTTTTAAATTTTTTTTTTAGGAATCATAATAGATTTTTTTTTTCAAAAACGTCAAAATTATATAAGATTATTTTTAAGAACTCTGACATCGGCCCCTCCAAATATTTTTTCCAAAATTCAAGAATTGTCCTCCTATTATTTGATGGATTTACAAAAAAAGAAGAAGTTAGCACTAGGTTATATACTTTGTCTTTTCGAATCCATATGAATGCGCAAGATTATATGCTTCTATATTTGTTTACGACGATATTTTGTCATTGTATAAGTTGATCCAAAATATTTAGGGTATCTTTTTTGCTAGTACTTTAGCAGCATATAATGAAAATTGATTTCGCCTTTATACGTTGCAAAAAATATATAATATTCATCCACCCAATATTGAAATTCTTCGTCTTTTCTGAGGATGGATAAATTCTACTGATCTTCCTTGAGGTTTTGGTCCTTTTGGATAACTTTAAAAAATTAAAATTAAAATTTTTTAAATTACACTGACCTCCCCTCTGCTTTGGTTGTTTATTGCAGATTCTCCTTGTCATTAGTCAACCATTAGTTACGTGGCAAAAATTAATGATTTCAGCAAATAAATTGCATCAAGTACCCATTTTGCCCCTTTCAAATTACCCTCCACTCGTATTCCCTTCTCTAGTACACATTCCAGCAAATAAATTGCATTACGTGGCAAAAATTAATGATTTCAGCAAATAAATTACATTTTTTTTGTTTTTCCGTATCTAGTACGCATTCCAACTTAAACTGGGCCTAATTTTTCAGATGTTTCGACCTTTTATTTTATCGAATATGAAGTTATATACATCTTCGATTTGTCTTTGGTGTATTTTCCGAAATCAAAATTTCCCGAAATCTTCGACGTTTTATTTTATCGAATCTGTCTTTTTTACACATTTTGTATATTTCTGTCAGAATTTCCCGAAATAAAAAAAAATCAACTAATGAAAAGAAGTAAAGAGAAAAAGGAAATTAAGAACACAGAAAAAAAAATCTAGCCTTTCTAATTGCCTCTTCTGTCTTTTTTACACATTTTGTATATTTTTGTCAGAAATTTATTTTTGAACTCTCTTGTCGTGATGAGTCTAAAAATTAGAAGTGTTCATCTACAATTTAAAAAAATACTAAAGCAAAAAGTAAAATACTCATATAAGCAAATAATAATTAAAATAACTAAGTATGACGACCACTCAAATAATGTATCTACTAAAAAAATTAGATAGTGGTAGGATTCCCGGTACCGTACAAATTCATTGTTACAAGGAATAAATTTATTTCAAAAAGATATTCTCATATACAGATTAAATTAGTATAGAGCAATCAATAATAAATTAGTAAGACATCACCAAAATAGAACTTCAATACATACTCATTATTTTGAACTTCCAAATATCTACATATTTAACAAAAAAAATATCACAAAATCTAAAACATAACAATAAAATAATAGTTTAAATTAATTTGGGCTAAAGTATTTAAATTAATTTTTTTGTCTTTTTTGCTAATTTTTCATCGACTTTTTAATGTTTGTTTGTTTGTCTCGACGAAATGAATCTAAAAGGTATAAAATTATGTCAAAGACTTAAGAATATACATAATTTTTTAATATTCCCAGTTTTGACTTTTTCTTTTTTGTCTTTTTCTGAATTTGTTAATTTTTAAATATAATTTAGTTATTTTTTTGAAATCTCTTATCAAAACGAACCAATAAATCACAAAAAATTGACACAAAATAAAAAATAAATACAAATAAAAAATAATCAGACAATAACTCAATAAACCCGACAATCCAAGTGGACCCTAGTTCGCAATAAGTTTAGAAATCAATTGAATTAATCTGCAATAAGTCTAGAAATCACTCCACTGTGCGGGGAGAGTCAGCGGCAAAAATAAAAAGATTATGTGCAATTAACGTCGTCAATCCGACAATTCTGACAAAGGAGATTAGTGTAATTTTAAAATTTCAAAAGAGATTTTGGTAGTTGTGAGAAACCTGAGGGGAGGTGAATGAATAGGGTTGTATTAAATGAAATTTATCTTTAATATCCAAATGGGTGAGGACTGAATGAATAGGAATTCTGACACTTGGTCATACAATTTTTTTTTATTTGTTTGTAATTATGGTAATTAGTTGGGCAGTATGGTATGGCGATTGCTGTCATGTACACATCTAGTACTATGTATCCACTGTTTTATTCAGAGATAGCGACAATTATAAACAGTCAAATCGATAGTGATAGGATGGTGATTGGGAATTTACATTCACACTATTTGGTAATTAATTAGGAAGACGTGTTCGAATTCCTTCCGAAACATTTGCCCGTAAAGTATTGAGTCATATCAAATTAATTCTAGGTCATCGTTTTCTTGTGTGACATTTGAGACGGTGAGCCTAATATACTTATGCTTACGTTACGAGTTTCATGTGAGATGCAATTTTGTTATGATTAAAACTACTTATCCTTTTTTTTATTATTCAAGTTAAGCAACTTTTAATAACCATACGGTCGAAGTAAAAATAAATAATAATTTATTTCTGTGATGATTACTAACCATGTAACTTTTTCAAGACAAATATAATTATCAATATCTGTGAGAGACGGAATGAGTTTTTGGACATAGCAAACAAAACCCCTTTTGTGTTACTAATGTCTATCATACGACTCCTCTTGTCCAACCTTTACATATCTCCAATCTTAAGAAGCCTTTTGAAATGAGGGATGAAAACGGAACAAATTGGAGGCGGATAATACGATCCCCGTCCCTAATTTTTGAATTCAAAATTTGTCTACATCGATCCCCATCCTGTTCTTTGAACAGTAAATGAATTTCACTTTCTATCCTCGCCCCAAACAGGGATCAAGAAGTCCCACCCATCCTATTTTTTAATAAAAAATTAATTCATCTCATATTAACATAAAAAATAAATATTTACATTTTGATGTTATATCTTTATATAAAACAAAAATAAACTCTAAATTCTAAATTCTAATATCCTAACGTAAAATTATAAATACTTATATCTAAATGAATTAAAAAATGATATGATATATATTTAATAATTATTTTAAAACGGAGCGGAGAATATGACGGATGTACTAAGATCCGCTTCCGTTCTGTTCCCCAATTTTTTTTACTTTTGCCTCTAAATCTAATTCGATTTTTAAAAAAATCTCTAAAACTCTAATTTGAACAAAATAAAAAACGAGACAAATCAAATCGAATAAGAAGAAATTGCCATCCCTATTTAAAGCGAAGTAGAAAGTGAGTTGGAGCGGCAGGCCTGATTTACCTAATGAGTTGGAGAAACGCAGCCTTCATAGAACCTAGAAGTAGAGATTCCTTCATTGACTCGCTATCAAAGAAGATGTTCCTAACATGATACGCATGCCCTGACGTTATTCCTTGCTTTTTATTGCACGCGATGAGGGAGTGGTTATATTCACCCCATATTATTAATATCCATTAATCTGTTCCTTCCTTTCTTAACAAATAGTGAAATGACCAAACTAGTGCTAATTAACTTCTCCTATATAACCAGAAAAAAGTATTGGTATGAACAGGGGTGGATCTAGACATTTTAATCAGTGGGGTCAAAATCTCTTCTAAAAAATAATTTAATTTTTTTCTATTCGTTAAAAAAATTAATTTTTTTAATTATAAACATATAAAGTATTATTTATTAGTTAATTTTTATTCATATACAATACAATTTTTGCTCAATCTTCACAGTAAAAATACTTTTTTTATTTGGATAAAATATTTAGTACAATTTTATACATTTGGTGAAATATTTGGTGCAATTTTTAAATTTTTGGCAAAATCTTGGGATAATTTTTATACCTTAGGCAAATTATTTGGAGCAATATTATAATTTTAATAGAATCAAATTGACTAATTAATTTCAAACTTCTAATAATAATACAAATTTCGAAAATTTTGAAAATTTGAATGGAATCAAGTGACCTTCCTTAACCCAACGTGCCATGAGTGTTCCTACTTAGAACTTACTCTAGCGACAATTTTGACTATAATTTCTCCGTCCTAATAGATAATAGCTGGGTTTGACTTGACTTTATTATTTGATTTTTTTGTTCTTATGTGATTTTTTTTGTAATTTTTTATTTTTCGTCAACTTTTTGTGAATTATTAATTCGTACGATGTGAAGTTTCAAAAAAGTTATAAATAATAAACAAAATTAAATAGAGACAGCTTACTTAATAATTAATAACCAAATTGGGCCAATATTGACATGTAGTATACCGTTCTATTCAAAATCTCAATGACTCATAAACATACTTCATATAGGTTGCCAAATTCTTTTTTCTTTTATTTTTTTGGCTTTTCCTCGTAAGCTTCATTTTGTTACATATTTCCTAATTAAATCAAACCTTTTGGTTCCTGAAACCAAAACATGGGAAAAAATAGAAAGGGGACTTTGAATTGTGTGCTAGTGGCCAGTGCTTTTACGTAAAACTTGCACCGCCCTCTCTCTCTATCTCCTCTCCCCATTAATACAAAACAGAAAATTGTAGAAGGTCTGAGTGGGGCAAATTATTAGTCGATGGGGCAAATTATTAAAGAGGGAGGCAAAATACCAAAACAATTCAAAAAAAAAAAAAACTACCATTATTTTTCAAACCAGTGGGGTCAACTGACCCCACTTGCCCACACATACCTCCGCCCCTGGGTATGAATGTACTAACCTCATAGATCATCCTTATTCAATTTCATAGACGGACGAATATCGGTGTTTTTACATTCGATTAATGTTTCTACGGTCGATCGAGTTGTTTTACATAAACGTCAATTGTGAACCTCCAATATTAACGGTGAGGTGGTGAATCAGTCTTAAAGGGGACTATAAATATACAAGATAACTCGGTTCGGTATAAATATCGTATTGATTTTCACTCCATTTTATTGTTTATGTAATTATGTTTATCTCGATTCGATCTGTAATTATATTCTATAGTTTTGTATCATAAATTATTGGGAGTATATTTTCTAAAATTTCCGAGCATGCTTCAAATTAATCTTTGTCCCTACAGTCAATACATCCAATAATCACCCGAGGTTAAATAGGTATAAAAGCGGTTTTCATTTCTATCCATAAAATGACATTTATAAAAAAAACGATATACGATAAATGAAAATATACATGCATATACACATATATCTACATTTATAAAAGCTGTTTATTTTTTGTAAGATATGCGACGAATCGATACGATTTATTTCTTTCTTTATACAACATGACACAATATGTAAGAAAAAATAAGCGATACGTATCAAAATTAAGGGTACGATTAATTTCTTTATTCATAACATGACACAATATTCAAAAAAGAATGGATACGATTTCGTTACATATTCGTTGCATGACACTATTTTAAAAAAATAAATAAATGCTATGAGACCAACGATATATATATATATATATATATATATATATATATATAGATAGAGAGAGAGAGAGAGAGAGAGAGAGAGAGAGAGCAGTCAGACTAATAAGGAATCATCTAGAAATCTAAACGAGGCTGGCCATCCACTTTGACAATTGCCGATCCTATACAATCTTTTGACTCCCATATATTCAATATGAATGCATATGTTAATCCATATCTATATTCAATCACCCACTACCCAAAAAAAGCCAGTACAAATCAACTAACGAAAAATAAATATCTCTTACATACACATGGTCAATATATATCAACAAAGACTAGGTCCACGAAACATGTAACGCTGAATAATTTATACAACATACATATACAATCTAATTAATTGGTAATTGTAATCGTTAATTTTACAATAAAAATTATTAATTTATCCAATCACCAATAAAACAATACCACAAACACACGTTATAAAACGTGTGTTATGACGTGTGTTTGTAGCCTAGCTCATCAACAAATTGTCCAGTCACCCCTAGGACCAGAACAGGATATTCAAATATCTTTCTTGGTTGCCTACTCGGTCAAGAAATTGTTATGACAAATCACCAAGGACAGTTCAGTAATTCTAAACAAGTTAAAGGGCATTTCTGGTAGAAGAACATCATGGTCTTATCCATGTGAGATCCTAAATGAACACCAAAAAGCCTCAGTACACCCAACCCCTACTTTTGGAGTTTCTAATATTTCATCTCACCTCACCCCCAAACTACCCAATTGACCTCTTCTTCAACCTTCCCACACCCACTCAACCTCCACTTGCCACCACTTTGCAGCCGCCAGGCCCCTCCCCAGACCTTCCCCCAACCTGTCCCGTGGACAAAAATCTAGTTTGAAAATAGTAAAAGGGCAACAAACATTACTTACATCTTTGGACAAGTATATTTTACATTTTTAGACAGAAATATATTCGTATCTTGCTACAAACACTATGACAAATATCTTTTACTACCTCTACGAAAATTAAATGAGTAAAATAACAATTATTCTTACAGCTTTAATTTTCTTTCACTTCATACAACACTCCAAACTAAAAGTCACAGCTGGCAAATAGTGGTGGCCGGTGATGTTTTCAGTCCGAATCATTTGAGATATTATCTGAACGATACTGATCAGAATAGAGTCGACGGGCTGGGTGATTTGGAAGTGTGTCATCTATTTCCCATTGAGCTTTGTAAGCTTGATTTGGGGTAGAAATTACACAAATAAAAAGGAAAAAAATCTGAGGGTGTAATAAGAACAATTTGGCCTGAATATAGAAGCTCTCAACTCGGTTATTAACACGTATCGAAAGAGTCGTCTAAAATGAGAAAAAGGTCACTGCCCCTTTCATTGCTATATATATTTCTATATATACACACACATACTACCCACATCTCCCTTCACGCACACGCACGGTGTATAAATACAAGTCCAAGGCAATTGAAGCTCCTCAGAAAAACAGAGCAATAGGCATTAGTTGTGTATAAGGTGAGAAGTCTCTATGAAGCAGAGGCATGAAATGGAGAACAACAAAAACAACCACCACCACCACAACCACCAAGAAGATAGCCTGTATCTTGGTGTAGCAATTCACAGCCAAGTGAGAAAGATCAGGCAAGAAATGGAGAAGATCAAGCACCCTTCATTGGATCAGCCCGAGATCAGACCTGTTCTTCGCGAGATCACCAGCCACCACCAGAAGTTGCAGCAGCGTTCTCGCTCGCCTCTGGGATTGGCTGCGAGGCCCATCTTAGTAGGCAACTCATAGATATCAATCAAAAGAGGCTGTGTTTGGATTGCGTTATTTCTTTTGTTCTCTTATGGATTTGGTCCTACTTTGATAAATCTCTGCAAAAGTTCATGATCCAAACACAAGATAAATCCATGAAACCCGTATAGGGGTTATAGATAGGAATTCTCTGTTTCTTTGTTTATTATGGGTGTTTTGGGTTTTTATCTTTTTGTTGTACATATTTTGGTGTAAGATTTTGAGTAATCTCTATTTGCTGATTCTCTCAGTTTTGATGGATTCTGTCAGCAGCCTCTGTTTCATCACTTCTGATCTTGCAAGAGGAAATTTTAGAGCTTTCTTCTACCTGTTATTTTTTTTCTTTTTCATGGGACGTGGATATATTTGGTACATGTTTACCCACAAAGAACTAGAAATCTTTCGATTTAATACCTATAATACAGGTGATATATAATATATTATCCTAAAATTATCACACAAATCTTTTTCGATCTCCACAAATCATTCATATGGGGAATTCTATTTGCTAACGAGGGAAATTTTCATTATTCTATCAGCCGGGCATATCAAACAGTGTCACCAGTATCCCACAAAGATTTTGTATTCACGGTACTGGAATCATGTTCGTCACAGATGCAAATACGTTCTAGAGTGAATTATAATTCGGTTCCCTCTTGATTTCAAGTACTCTTTCAAATCATTTACTATATAAATCTATGAACATCAATAATTCCATACAATAATACTTCAGGACGTGTCCCGTATCCAAATCCAACGTGGTAAATATCTCCACATCTTAAGATATAGCTACAGAAATATCTGATGATTTGACATGCACCCTAAATTGGTAAATATCTCAACATCTTATGATTTAGCTCCAGAAATATCTGATGATTTGACATGCACCCAAATCTGATATACGCACAACACAACAAAATACTTGCAAAAAAAGAAATAAGAACATTGACTAACCAAGATGTACCGAAAAACACCAACAAAGAACAGAGTCAATAGTTTATAAAATAAAATAGAATATCCTCCAAAATGGAAAAAAAAGAAGGAACACTACTAGAGTGCGGGAAAATAAGAAATGACATTATTTGTGGGGAAAAAAATAAAGAAGAGTAAAAGAACCATACATGTCCATAACAATGAGGCATCACTAGAAAGGGAGCCTAGGTTTGAGAACTGACTGATTCCTTTGACACAAGTGACTTCACCCTCCTTGTTAGATCTCTCATCACATCTACAATCAAAGACTTCTTCTGTATTCTGAACTGGACAGCTAATTCTGTTGATCCAGAAACCTTCTGTTTCAATAGGGATTCGTCCTCCATAATTTTTGTTGGGAAACTTCCAAGTGCAATTACACACAAAGCAATAACAGTACGTAAAGCAGCAACTTCAGTTGATATTCCGAGAGGGGCTTCCACCGATAATGACTTGAGTGCACTCAAATCATATTTGTGTACTTTTTCCATTTCATTTGATAGAATTACTCTTAGGGCTGCCAACAATCGGCCTTCTACTAATTCCGGACCACCTATGCTCACCTTTAGGGAGATAAAAGAGAGAGAAAAAGCAAGGGTTAATCAAATTATTGTTTTAGAGCTGAAGACAATTTTTAAGGTTCCAAAGTATTTGAAGATAGTGCAAGATCTGTCCACATTCTCCAGTCATAATCCACAAACTGGTCGCAGATGCCAGAAGACCACTGCTTCATTGCTACTTCATAGACTTACAATAGGGAATGTTTGAATGGACGGAATACACATGGGATTGTTTTACATGTCCCATGGCTCCATGATACCTATTTCCGACATTTGGAACCCAGTTTACATGACGGTGGAGGGAATACAACTCCATTGGACAACCAATATCACAAAACAATTACCAATACATTGGAGGATGCAGTATTGGTAATTGCGTCACTATTTGATACGAGGATTACTCATTTATGGGACTACAAATCCCCTCAAATCCTCACAGCGCTTGTTATGGAAGTTCATGAGCTCTGTGAAAAGTCATATCACGAGATCAAACTTAACACATAAGATTTTCCCAACTTCTGAGGTTAAGAAAGTGCAGACAAGACAAAAGCTTTTTTGAGCAATGATATGTAAGATGTATCCATGATAAAGTAGATAAATACCCTTAATTCATCAGCTGCGACGGGAAAAAATTAATATACAAATACATATATATAGGATTATGTTGAGGGAAGCAAGAAACCTTGAGAAGAGGGGCTTGTCCATCCAAATTTAGCTCGGATAAAATCTCCTGCTGCCATGGAGCTGGTGAAGAGAAGTTTGGAGATGAAACCCCAGCAGCCAAGCTTGCAGCATCCAGAAGTGCTCCATCATACTTGAGCTCAATACAGTCGTAGGGATTTGAGGGTACGACAAAACCATAATCTAAAAGGAAAAGATCGTTGTTCAAACATCCATAATTAAGTACTAATGGTTCGTCTTGTTTGATCTGTGTTCCTGCCACAACCTGGCAAGCATAGAGCAAAGAAAACAAATCAATCAATATGAGAAGTGGAACAAAATAGTAGAAGAAGCACGGGGATAGTTTCAGCAGAAAAACTGGCAACATTTCTATTTTCATCCAAATGAATTGTACATATATCAGAGAGATAGAAGGGGAGGCAAAGAAAAACTTGCCTTCACTAGCATCTTTGCATTCCCCATATTTTTTTCCTGAATAATTTCAGCATTCGAAGTGAAGCTGTGATTGCACATATCAATGAGTGGTAGCATCATAGGAACATTGATGTGGGTCCCATCTGGGAGTTCTTTTCCGTGCAGTCGGAATGCCCGGGATGAGACTGCTGACATTGCCCATCCTAGCGATGATGAATCTACATCTTGGCCTCCAAAAGGATGGTCATCTTGTTTTAGATTTTCAAGTGCTTGTTTGACTTCTTTCTCAAATTCAAGAAGAAAGCGGCATCTCTTGTTTACCTGGTGTGAGGAGTCCATAAATATCTTCAAATGTTTAGGGGTGCTTTAAACAAACAATCTTCGGTTCAAAAGGCATGTACAATTTGGCTTTCCCATTCAAGGAAACCAAGGGCAAAAAACCATTCATGAAGGACACCTGAGTGAAGGTTTCTCCTACTTGTTTACCAAGACAACTTCACAGACCTTTTCAGCCCTTTGCATTCATCTTGCTGATTTCCACTTTTCCTTACAGTCAAAATAATTTTCTTCAGTGTTACATGGACTCAGGTTTATCTGGACGTCAAACTCATCAAATATCCATGTCCAATAACACAGGGACAACCAAATAATACCTTTTTCTAGCATACTTTTATTTTCTAGGATAAGATAGCGCGAAAGGAGCCATAGAGTACTATATCATAACACCGGATTTTTATGCTTAATTGTTTGGTAAGCTTGAATAGCAGAATATTTCCTGCATTTAGAAGAGCCCACGTTTTTAGAGAATATAATTCCACAACCTTGGGGAATGGGTGCTCACTTAAAAGACATGAGGGACCTCCGGACTATAGCTTAAGCTTTTCGGTTGGATTCAAATTTTTTTGGGAACTATCTAGTTCAGTCTTAAGCTGGAGTGAAAATACCTGATGAAGAAGAGGAGCATATTGTAAGTTCTTTATGTCCTCTCCAGGAAAGAAAATGGGTACGCTGTAGGTTTCTGGAAGGTTACTGATGTATGGCCACCAGAACGAACCTGTCTTTGCTCTCTCTTGCAGCAACTTCAAACCCAGTCTCATAGACCAAAGCTCCTCTGCCAAATGCTCCAAGAGTCCAGTTTACATCTTATTTTCACAACACAATTATCCTAATTTATAAAAACTAGAGTTACAGATTTATACAAATAATAGGGAACCTTTACTACATACAAGAGTCAAAATTTCATGTAGCAGGAATCAAGATGAAAATATTAGCATGAGAAAGACAAAAATTCAACAGCCAACATCACATCTCAAGGACAACTTTCAGTGTCCAATGGAAATGATCCCAAGTTCTCAATTTCCACAGAAACCAACGACATAAATCACAACTTCAAAATTAAT
This sequence comes from Arctostaphylos glauca, assembly GCA_019985065.2. Classification (NCBI taxonomy): domain Eukaryota; kingdom Viridiplantae; phylum Streptophyta; class Magnoliopsida; order Ericales; family Ericaceae; genus Arctostaphylos; species Arctostaphylos glauca. The sequence goes on along the minus strand of JAHSPW020000013.1, from coordinate 13,059,778 downwards.
TACTGCTCCAAGTATAATACCCAATGCAAAGAGCCTCAAAAAGCAAAGAAAAAGAAGATAACCTTTCTAGCGAAGGCATACAATAATCAGAATTCAATATCCTTTAACCTGTTGGAATGACTGGACATTTTATCATCCAAATGTGATTACATCATACGCTTTTATCCCTGCAGACCTGATTTTCAATTTTCCCTCCAATTTTCCCAATTCTTTCCATTTTTCCTCTTCAGTTATTCCTCTGCAGTGAATATCAATACGTCTTCTCTTCTAACTGCATCAAATATGATCTCTCTTTCCTTCTAACAGAAATATATGACAAAGTACAGCATCCAGTAGAGAAACTAACTTGAAACACGAATCATGCTACATAGCATGAGAATTCAAATGCAAGATAGCGAGAAGTCCAAGGTAATTCTCTGTAATATTCTGGGTTTTCAACTGTGGGGCTAGCTGTTAGGTACTTTGGCGTACCCCTCATGTCTACTAAGCCCTATGTAAGGGATTGCAATAGCCTTATCACTAAAATGGTCTCCAAACTCAAGGGATGGAAAATAAATTCTTATCTTTTGCTGGCAAGCTCCACTTTATCAAATTAGTTTTGTTTAGTAAGTTTATTGGATTAGGCACTTGGTTCTTCCCACTTCACTACATCTGCACATCGAAAAGCTTTTTAGGAATATTTTATGGACAGACTCTGAAACCTATTCTCATACTAACAAAGTTGCTTGGGCAGGTTTTTTCTTCCAAAAAAAGGAATGAGGCCTTGTAGGAGTAAGGAGTAGAATTATTCCTCTTTTCTTAGGCACACTTGGTTCATTTGTTATAAGCACCAGTCTATTTGAGTTAAATGGTGCTACCAGTATCTGATCAAAGGTGGGTTTTTCAGACTCCAAAGATTCCACCAATTGCCCATGGACCTGGAGAAAACTTCTTGAGCTTCAATGAATTGACCTTTTGTCAAGCACATTATTGGAAATGGGAACAACACTTTTATCTGGCTGCCCAAGGCCCTCTCAGTACCTTCATTGGGAATAGGATAATGGCTACGTCAGGGATTTCGACTGATGCTCTTGTAGCATTTACAATAACCTACGGACTTGGCCCTTTCCAATCTCTCTCCTTCCACCTTCAATCCAAGCAGCATGCCCGACCAAATCAAACGGTTAGCTTCTCCCTCTTCCTTATATAAAGTTGCTGCCGCATCGTATGCCATAAGGACTCATTCACCTTCGGTGCGCCAGCATCACCTAGTCTGGTTTCCCAATATATGCCAAGGCACTGCTGTATTCTTTGGTTGGCAATCAAAGGCAGTCTAAGAACCAGGGATAAGCTCATAAGCTGGAGTATTCAAACCTTCCCTACTTGCCCTCTATGCCAAATTGAAAATAAAAGCCATTGCCATCTTTTCTCTAGCTGCCCCTTTTCCAGATTAATTGGAGCAATTTCACTCTCTCTCTCTGATATTTCTAAGTCTGGGCAGTCCTGGCCTAATGAAGTTACCTGGCTTGTTGGGCAGCCATGGTATATTATCTTTGGCAATAACGTAATTGCACAGTTTTCCAAGGTATTCAAATGCCAATTTTAAGTGTGTTTCGTAAAATCAAGTTTAATGTAAGAACCAATGGTTCTCAATTTTCTTCTGTAAATCCTTTTCCTACAAACCGTGCTGTATGCCACTTGTGGCAAATTCCTCTTTCTATTGCAACTTCTATGCAAAAACAATTTGTAACTATAGCCTCTCGCACTTGTAAATTGGAAGGTGTGCCCCTTCTTGTTCTTTGTATTATTTGTTCTTTAATGAAGTTTTGAATTACCAAAAAAAAGGAAAAAGTCTAACCAGGAACTTGACGAGCCAAGTTGATCAAGACAGAGTAAGAGGCATCTCCGCCATCCGATTCAATTGAACCAAACTGCAACGGTACGTGATGGGGGAGGGCAATTAGTTCAGACCCTTTTGGGATTTCTTCAGAGGCCACTAACCCAAGACCGTAGATATCGACCTGCGCTATCTTCAGGGCTTGGTGCACGAGACCCCCTTCTTTCCTGACCCACTTGATTAGGTCAGGTGGGTGTTGCACCAGACGCGCTGGAGAGGGAGATGATGAGGTGGCGGCGGCGGCGCACGCCAGACGGCGGAAGTGAGTGAGAGAGGCTGTTTTTGAGGTTATCGAGTATAAGTCTCTGGTGGCCATTGACGCCATTTTAGGCGAAATGGAGCTTATCATAATGTTCATCAGTAGTTCTGACACAAGTAAAGAAGACTGATAAACACTAAAGAGCAAGAGCAAGTGCAACAGCTCTTCTCTATTTTTTGTCTCAACAGTACATAATTTTAATTTAACTAGACATTATTTCTTTTAACACTCCACCAATATTTTTTATTTTATCTATTCCCCTTTAAAATATTATTTTTTTCATTTCCTTTGCAAAAAAAATGCAAAAAACCTTTGTCCTTCTCTATCCGGTACAGAAACAAAAGAGAGAGAAAATAAGTTATGAACAGTACCTCGCCAAAATGGCTATATACTGTAGCTGGAGGCATTTTAGCTATAGGTATACAAAATTTGGTGCAGCTGTTATATACCTCTTTGGTTAGCTATAATACCTCTAATGCCTCTTTTAGAGAACTTGATGCACTTGCTTAGAGCCAGTGCAACATAGTCATTTTTCCTACTTTACAGTGTAAAATTTAGTGAGGGGCTCACTATATAGTTGTAGTGAGCCCATTTGACAGTTCATTTCGGTAACATTCAGATTTAAATCAGTATTGCTTAATTATTTTTACAAATAAATATTAATTTGAATCTAAACCGTTCGTTGTCGAAATGAACGACCGGATGGACTCACTACACTCATATAGTGAGCCCCCTCACTACAAGCCCCCCCCCCCCCCCCCCCCCCCCCCCCTTCCGTTTACCTACACATTATTTCTTTTAAAACTCTACCAACACTTTTTATTTTACCTATTTCTCCTTAAAATACTATTTTTTCATTATCCTTGCAATCATGAGCAGTAAAATATTCATAAAATATATAAAGCTTTAATTATCCTTTGCTTACATATATCAATAAAATAATCTATTACTCATGAACAGTGACTAGCCAAATAAAGCTATGAACTATAGTAAAAATTACTTTAGCTAGCCTTTATTGAGGCTGTTGGAGTGCTCTTTTCTCTCCTTAGCTATTCAAAATAGCTAAAAACCCCCATTTACCTAGGTTGTTGCATTTGCTCTAAGAGCAACTCCAAACTCTTTAAAAGAGTCCTGTTGGCTAAAATAGTTAGAAAAACCTTATTTTGTTGTTCTAACAGACTAGCTAAGTCACTAGCCATTTTGGCGTTTTGATTTTTGGCTGGCTACTTGTAGCCAGTCGCCTTACCTCGCTTGTTCATTCTCCAGCAATTCCTTCTCTCTACTCATTTGTTGCCACAACGAATTCTCTCTCTTTTGTTCTTCATCTTCTTCAAGCTTTGGAAGAAAGTTGCTAAATCCTCTCTCTCTCTCTCTCTCTCTCTCTGTCTCTCTCTCATCTAAACTTGTCTTCAATCCACTCGCAGGTTTGTATCATCTCTTCTTTTTATCTTTGGAGCAAATATTGGTGTAGAAAAGTAAGAGTAGGGTTCGAATCATATCTTCTCCCTATTGTTATCTTGTGTCTTGCAATTTTTGGTAGAGCAAAGTAAGATTAGAATTCTACAATGCTGTGATTAGCACTTTCAAAACTACAATTTCAAGTAAGATTTTGTGAGTTTATTTTAAATTCATTTGATTTCTGTTTCATCTCTTTTCATTAGTCTGCATTCCTTAAATTGCCTATTAAAAAAAAGTGCTTCCAACTTCTGCCTCCATCAACATCAGTTGAAACATTAGAGTTAGTGTTTTATACAATGTACAAGATTCAATCTCTGTTTGCTCTTCTTTTCTGTCAAAAGTCGCATCTTTTTGCATAGAGTTATTGATAGTCAGATTTCATCTTTAGTTTCAATTGGGTTGCATCCAATTTTCAGGAGAATGAGAATGCATCTTCTTCACACACCTTCAGTTTAAACAATGCATCTTGAGTCCTAGTTGCATACTAGGTGTTTGATGATATGTGAAAATGAAATCAAACATCACTTTAATTATCTAATGGACTATCATTATGTATGTATCATTTTCTAGTTACTTTGGATCAGCCTCCAAAGGACTACTACATTGTTGCTTCTACAAGGTTAGAAAGTGCACACCTAAGCTTTAGGCTTGTTTGATGGTTAAAACTTGGATTGAATTTCATAGTTATCTGGAAGTATTTAGTTATATTTGTTCTATCTTTGCTCCAGTTTACCAACAAATTGACTTTTATGAAAGGAAACTAATTTTTTTCTCGTTTGTGTTTCTTGTAAGTTGAACTTGACAGCAAATGCAACTAGGCCGAACCCTAAAGGGTCATTCCACCACTTGGGTATATATTAAATGTGGATGCCATTAGTGCAATAATTTTTTTTTTGATTTGTAGGTTAAGTTAGTTTGACTGAACAGCTAAAGTAGAGAGCAGTATTGGAATACATGAATAAAAAAATAGATAGATAAATTGAAATTGTACTTTTTTGCCTTTTTTACAAACTAAAGTAGCTAGTGCTGTTGGAGTTGCTCGAGTACGGGTTTAGTTCAGTAAGATTTACGAGATTGAATCGATTTTTCTATTTGAAAAATTTATAGACTGGAAATAGACCGATTCAGTTTTAATTGGTATGAACTTGTTTCAGTCCCCATTTTTTTTCCGATTTGAATTATTTAACTTTTTTAACCTCATTTTGGACCAAGCCCCAAAAAAGGAGTAAAAGTGTGTCAAAATTTATAAAACAAACTCAATTTAAACACAATTTTAGACTATTATAAAATTTATTAACAATTTGAGATAAACCCATCAACTTAAACAAAATCAATCAATTTAAATTCAACCACAACTTTGTGTTAAGTGTAAAAACAACAACTCTATATATAGTATAAAATCAGTCCGGTTCGGTTTTGGTCCGATTTTTAACACTAAAAAATCAAAAATCAAACCGAATCTCCTATTTTTAAAGGCTTCAAACAAAGATCACATCGGATCGATATCAAATATGAACATCCCCACGCCTATAAGTATTCAAAGTGAGAAAAGAAAAAGGCAATGGCAGCATGAGGCAATATCGATAATAGTGATTAAGATGAAGATAATAACATTTGTTATATCGCGAATCTTTTCCTTATGGCAAGAGAAGAAGAAGAAGAGGTATTTCATGACTCCAATTCTTTACAAAAGATTTTCAAAAGGTTAATGATAAGAAATGTATTCTTAAAAAACTTGTAAAAGGTCTTTCAAGAGAAATGAACATCCTTATTAAAAGAGAAAGATGCTTTACTAAAAGAAAATGAAGAATTAAAAAATGTTTCAAATTGCTTAGCATGTGACTCTTTGAAATTACAAGTTGAAACTAAATAATGAGAAAAAGTTTCAAATTGCTTAGAAATTAATTCTTTGAAATTAAAAATTGATTACTTGACCAATTCTCTAGCAAAATTCACTACAAGGAAAGATGACTTCGATATTTTACTTGAGAAATAATAATGTTGTTTTCACAAATCCAGTATAAGCTATAATCCAAACAATCAACAAAAAACATATAAGAATTTCTTTGAACTACCTTCGTAAAGTAGTACATATCTTACTTGTCATTTTTTGAAAAAAAAAATAGGACACATTTCTCCTTCATGTTCTTTAAAGAAAAATGCGTACCTTGCCAAGAAAAATATTTGAGTTCCAAAGAACCAATCTCATGGCACTAACATTTATGGATCCAAGATCATTTGGATTTTCAAATGAAGAAAAATAGTATCCTGATAGTAGTTGCTCAAGGCACATGATATGTGATGCTGAAGTATTCAAATCTCGCACAGTCAAAGATGACGGTTATGTGACATTCGAAGACAATAGCAAAGGAAAGATCATCAGCATAGACAGTATTGATAAATTTCATTTCCCTTCTATTGAACGTATTGTTTATTGATGGTTTAAATCATAATCTCCTTACTATTAGTCAATTACGTGATAGAGAAAATAATGTTATCATTACTAAAAGTATCAAAGACAACAAGAAACTTTTTGTTGGCCATAAAACATGAAAATATTTACATTGTTGATTTGAATGATTTAGGCAATGTGAATGTAAAATATTTTTTTGACCATGAGTGATAGTAGTTGATTATAGCATAGACGCCTTGAACATGCTCACATTGATGTCATTTTAAAACTTGTTAGAAAATAGTTAGTTATTGGTCTTCCAAAAATTAAGTTTGAAAAAGATAAGCTATGTAACGCATGCCAACAATGAAAATAAACCGAGTTTTTTTAAAATTAGAAAATGTGAGTTCCACTATAAATTTTCTTGTCTCCCTTGTCTCTTTTAATTATTACACACCAAGTGTTTGATAAAATTTCTAACTTAATTTTTAATTGAGATTTTTACTTAGCAACCGAATTTACCCCTCACCTCCGCCCCTCCTCCCCCTCCCCCTCTAGTTGTCTTTGGGATAACAAGATCCACTTGTAACTTCTCGAATGTAAGTTTATTATCAACTTTACTATTCGAAATCACGCTTCATTGCACCCTTTGGTGATTGTCCATGTTTTGTTTTGGGTTCCAAAGTCCATGTGTCAACACCTAGGAAAATGCTCTTAATTGATGTAAGAGAATAAATAACGCAAACGTCTGATAGTTGTTGGTCTTTAACTGTCACTTTAAAAAATTTCTGAAAATGATAATTACACCTTTTTTTAACACTCTCACATACACATTTAGTCTTGGTAAATTTGAGCCAACACATACATAGTACTTTTTTTTTTTTGCAAAGCAACACATACATAGTACTTGTAGAAAACTAACAACGTGTTTCGAATTTGGAAAAGCGAAGAGAAAATATGAAAGAAAAGTAAAGAGAAATCTATAAAATAAAAAATAAAAAAAGGCATATTACTCTCTTTTATTTGGTTTTACGCAATAGAAATAAAAGTTGGAAAAAGTTAATAGAAAATGGAATGAAAGAAAAATAGGAAGGAGATTTAATCTTCACAATTTTTCTTATTCGTCTTTTCAATCCCAAACCAAGCAAAAAAAGAACCAAAAATAGACTCAGTTTCCCTCCCTCTTTTTTTTTTTTTTTTTAAAGCTTAGTTTTAATTAGAAGTAGCCTGAGGAAAAGATGATGGAATAATTTTTACTTGTTTTATTTATTTAGAGGAAAGTGAGATTTAAAGGGTTTTTTCATTTTAGTTAAGAAATTAAAGTGAAAATTATAATATATTTTATGTTTTTAACCTTTCATTTTTCATGTTAAAATTTTTGTAGGTATGCACCACACGAAATTACACTTTTGAAGACTAAATATTTGGGCACCAAAACACTTATTTGGTTGCCTAAAGTCTACGGTGACTAATTTGTCCTAGAAAGGTATTGATGACAATATGTGATTCGTCACCAAAATGTGTTTTGGTGACTATTGGTTGGTCACTAATGAAGACCTTTCATAACTAAGTCTAGCAGTCACCGAATCTATTTTGGTCTCCAAGGTGTGTTTCGGTGACCACTGATTAGTCGCCAATAACCACTTTTCAGAGATTAAACATGTAGGCATAGATATGTATCAGTGACCAATTTATAGTTGATAACCGAGAGTCCACCTTTTGGGGACCGATTCACGATTAGACACAAAATGCATGTTTTGTTGACTAAACAAATTAGTCGCCATAAGACATGTATTTCGTGACCAAATATGAATTGGTATTTGAAAGGTCGACTTTCAGTGACCAATTTAAGACTTCTATGTAACCAGTTAAATTTTTCCCTGTGACTAATTTAGTACTTTTCAGTAACCAAATTAATTTATATTTTTTCATTTGTATTCTAAACCGATAACACATAAACATTCGATGCATCTATAATCAAATATTAAATTCCAACCAAATTACAAAATTCAAGCTTCCATAATCATTCAAAAAATTCAAGATCATATCATCTCATATATCATACTCAAAAAAGTACCAACAAAATAAAAAATGATCCACAGACTACGAGCAACATTTGCTACCACAAAATATGAGCAAAAGTCTTGAGTTGTGCCAAAAAGTAATCTTCACACTCCTGCAAGTTCGCCATAATCTGAAAGTGCACACAAATACCAGTGGTAATGAGGTTATTTTGAATAATATAATCGTCCAAACATCATATGATCAAATAACGACATGAGTTTGGTAATTGCGTGAAGAAAATAGCATAAAGAAATGAGTCAAATACAGTTAAACCTATGCATTCCAATTTTGAGGGGAAATTTCTGACACACTTTTCGTAGGCAGTTGGACACATTCTCTTTGGAGCCGGTCTTCTTTTGAGCAACTACGAGCACCTTTTATAGAGCTCCCTAGCAATTTAATGGATTTCTCATTATTGGAGCAGAAGGTTTCATCATCATTCAAGTCAGATGCCGCAATTCGTATGGGATTTGGTTTTTGCTTTCTTCCGAGGCAATCTCAGTTCTTAAATCAAGAATTGAAGTTACCAAAATTCTTTGATAGTTTGTCTTTTTTAAGTAATTCTCTTGGTTTATCTTACCATAGCAGACATCTTTCAACCAATCGATGTTAACACCAGTAGATATTGATAGTATTTGATGGAAGAACAAAGAATAAAAGAATTGTAATCAATACTCGTGATGCATCCATTGTTGTATTAGATCGAGATTTAAAGGCTCTTTCCTGACCTAACTAAAAAGATCAGGCTTTATAATATAAAACGATAAAAGAAATAAATGTAGAACCTATAAATGAAAAGAGAATAGGAATTATTAGTCTTGAAATCAGGTTTTGGACCAATTTCGAGTAATCATAGAATAACTTTTTTCTTCTCATTCTTTGAAGAGATTCTGTGAATGAACCTACTATTGAATCGAATGAGTTAAAATTTACGTAAAGTCAAAAGTTTTATAAAGTCACTATTAATTTTCAAATTGAAAATTATCCAATTAAAAAAAATGATTAAACAAAATGATAAAAAAATTTCAAATTTTATAGTGATTACAAAAGAGTTTCATTTTTTAATTAGGTTAGATACATAATACTTATTATTATTTTCTAGTTTACTCAAGAGTTCAATTAATCAAATCTGTTGATTGTAATTAAAGTATAGAGAGATGTCATAAATGATGAATCGATTTCTTTTTATACACCTGTCACTATATCTTTTAATTTTAATAATGTCTATATGGATTGAGAAACCAAACGTTCAATTGAACTTTTTTTCAATGGGTATTTTTTATTATCCTTGTATCTTGGAAAAATGAGAACTAACTTAGGTAAATGCTTTAGAAATATATGTATAAAACGAATCTATTTTAGTTAGCTTTTTGATGGATGAAACCATGGCTAAGAGAACGAATCTCATCCCATCTTCGAATGGAAAAATCCAAGATATTTATTCTTTCATCCTCGATGAGCTCTCATGAAAGAAGAACTAGATGATAATCTATCAACGATAGTTTGCAATCTCATCACTTATAAGTTAGTCAAATGTATCTTTATGCCTATTATCTATGGAAAAACTTTAATGAGCACTATAACAACATTAGTTACATATTTCCCTTCACCACAAAGAAAAACCATCAACTAGGCTCTGCTTGACCAGGTAGAACACACATACAACAATATCCTTTATAGACAAAGTATGGTATTTCAAAGACAAGTAATAAACGAAATAAGAATACCTGAAAAATATGATCCGAAGTACATCTTACCATCTCTCCTTTTCTCAAGAGCATATACTAAACGGACACATGTAGTACCCCATTCTAGTACATTTCTATTGTAAGACAACTTTAAAAAAAGGCAAATATTGACTAACAAGTAACAACTTTATTCATCGCATGTTATCCAAATATATCTGGGATAGTGTTAATAACTTGTTCATTTGTAAGATTCATATTTGGTAATTCCAAAACAGTACGCCAACATGCACTTGCATATGTAGGTAACATGCCCATGACAAAAACGATACCCGTGTCATGACACACCGATAAGCTAACTGGCAAAGGGTTATTGACTTTAACTCAACATGCAAGTTCTCCATTGAAAAATCAAGTCACATAAATATACAACAATAACCAATTTTTTGTTATAGGACTGAAAAATACAATTCACAAGTAACTATGATACATCTGATAGCCAATTTCAAAAATGTGATACAAATGCCATAGCAAGTCATTCCAACAGGAAAAACAGTTATTGAATCTCAAGTAACTAGCAAAAAATAAAATAGGAGCAAGATATACATTAGGAACTTAAAGTCTAATGTCAAGAACGTGCTATGTTATTAGTCAAAAAGCTTATTGGCTAGAAAATATCTAACAAAACCCAAATGGTTGGTTGCCATTGGAGTAAGAAGGTGAATTTCTTTTTAACAAGAATGGGTCTCAAGAACAATGCAAGACGTGGGAATGCTTACATATGCGATTGTCACTCTTTTTTTTTGAAAGGCATCACTCACTTTCTTGAGAGCTCATATCCCCAAATTACTCCTGCGCTTCTCATTTTGAAAAGTTACTTCTTTATGGCTTTCTGACACATTATCACACAGAGGGAAATCCAAGGGAGGGACACACTGTCACGTCCCGTCATCCCTAGACCCCTCATTAGGGATCACGACACGTGACCGGCCAACAAGGCCTTCATACTTAACCAAATGGGCGACAAAATAAAGTGCTCAAAAATAAAAATTTAATTACATAAATGAACATTTGCGGAAGCGTGAAAAAGAAACTTTGATTAAACTCATGGGGTCTCATAATAAAAGAAGCATGAACTCAGTTAAGAGAATTTCGCACTACCCATTTGGTCCAGAGCATACATACATTAAACATCCCATTTAGGCATCCATTACATGTCCATAACATATAGCTACATACATCACTTGCAAAAATATGTACAACTTTGTCCATAAGCGAGACTATTACAAGCAAACCAAAATGCAAGTCTTCTAATGCTTCTACTCCATATGCAAAAATATCCCATGAAGTTCAACTTTACTCAAAACACTTCACTTCAAAGTATTCGACTATCAAGCTCCATCGCTTGAAATTGGTAAACAACTGTCAGCTGAAAGCTCAGTGAGTAAAGCTCATACCCTGATTTGGGTTTTGAGTATACCATACATATAGCAAAATGGCTGTGAGCAGTTAAAAAGAATCAAGATACATTCCACGTAAAAACTTTAGAAACTTGAACACATTTACATAGCCAATGCCACAATGCCAACCACATACATACATACATGACATATATCGGGATCCCGGCCGATTATTGTGGTACCCATCGGCGAGGGCACATACCTGGATATTATGGAACCCTCCAGGAAGGCACATATTGCTGGCTATTATGGAACCCACCAGCGGGCACGTAATACTGGCTATTATGGAACCCACCAGCGGGCACGTATGGTAAAGCAAGGGCATGGCATACATACGTACTTCATAAAAATATCACATTTTAACATATCATTCACAAACACATAGACATAGCACTTCATAAATTGCATTTTCATAAAAAGAGAGTTCATAAAATTCTCATTTCAAAGTATGAGGTTACTCACTTTCCTTTGCACCTCACGTAACTTTCAACTTGTATCTCTCATATCCTTCTCTTGCTCACCGAATCCTACATATTGTTTGTGAACATGAATCATTTACTCAAATAACTCATAAAGGAAGAATGCATATACATGATTCCTAAAAAAATGACAACTTAACTAACACCTATTCTAGGAATTCTTAAGAACAAACCATAACTAAACAGGCTTTGTAAATTTTATCACATAAAGAGAACTCACATGAGTATGGTGTCACAAATACCCAAGAATTTATGAGGTCAAGAACTATACTTAAAAATTAGAAGAATAAGAACCAGGACCTCAGAATTTCAGCATCATCACTTACAGAACACAGTTTAGTGCATGAATTGTTTAAATATACTCTCTTTGTATTTTTCTCCAAATTTTGGACACAATCAAGCAGACACATGTGGGTATCTCTCATAAAAATTTCAGAAAATAATAAGATGAGAAACTAGGTCAAATTCACCCAAAACCAAAGACAAAAACAGAGATTCAGCATCTACAGTAAAATAGAGTACATCTTAGTGCGTGATTTTTATAGGATTCGTTTCAAGGAATTTCGACCTGAAAAGTTTACAGAGTGTAGAGGACTCGTAGAGGAACATACCATAAAAATTTCATAATTTTTGGAGATGATTAACTATATCTAAAAATTCGTGGCTTACGGGTGCAAAATCCAGTAAATTTCCAGACAGATTTCCTTCAAACAAAAACACGAAAACTTACCTCTTTTAGGGTTTAATCCATGGATGGAGAGCTTCAAATACTTGGATGAGAGATGGATTTGGGAGGTAATCTTGTCCTAGGAACTTGGTTGAACCTTAGATGGCAGCCCTAGAAGTGGAGGAAGAAGATGGAGCTTTCTAGGGTTCTTGAGAAGAAGAGGGAGAGAGATATAACGTTGGATGAGAATGAGAGGAGAGAGGGCTGATATTTTCTTCTCTCCCCTTGAAGGATGTTTCCAGAATATGGGTGGTGAAACTATGGACTAGACCCTCACATAACATGCTCATCACATAAAAGACCCAACATATTTATACATTGACCCGTAGCCTAATTATAACATTTATACATTACCTTAACATATAACACGGAAATCATGCACGTGACATATAATGCAAATATAACTTGGGCGTGTCACATTACACATAGAAAATATGTACTTAATTAGGTATAATTTGTACTAATAAATCATGATATGCAAAATTAAACCCTTGGTGTTACACACACAGGGGGCATGTCGATGACACGCGGGTGACACGTGGGGGATATGTGGGGACACATAGAGAGACATGCGAGGGAGGGACACACTAGGATACACGAAGGGACACGCGAGGGAGGGACACACGGGGGACAAGCGAGCAAAACGTGTGGGATATGTGGTGACACACACAGAGACATGCGAGGCAGGGACACAAGGGGACATGCAAACGACACATAGAGGGACACGCGAGGGACACGCGGGCGATACATGGGGACATACGGATAGACATGCGACGGAGGAGCACGCAAGAGAGGGACACAGGGAGAGACATTCGGTGGGGACACGCAATGGACACGTGACATAATGGAATCTTTTAGTTTTGGTTTACGTTTTCTAAACTTTCATCCAACAACTAAAATTTTTGGACAACTCTAATTGATTTAAGTTAACATCATAATACTAGGAATTGCCTTCATATACATGTAATTTTTTAGATATAAAATAAGTTGGCATTTTCTATGAAAGTTTTCATTTTGGGAAAATAGAGAACAATTATTTAGAGCTAGAGAAAGGAAAGTACTTAATAGGTATGTGTACTTACCAACGAGACGGCCTACCACTAGTCAACAATGTATGCACAATGCGATGTGTAGATGAACTATGGGTGTTTGTCTCATGTAGCCTCCTCTACTCTTTGCAATCCCTTCTTTCCTCTTTGTCCTCCCTCCTCTCCCCTTCACGTTGTCCCTTCTCCTCTTCGCGCTCTGTTTGCATCTTCTCCATTTCAGCTCTGATTGCCAACAGTTCCTCATCACGAGCTCTTGATGCAACATCAGATGTAGAAGAAGATGAGGAGCGCTTGTGGCCCATTCCGTACCCAAGTATGTATCTCTTACTCTTTTCAAGAACCTTCCTAGAAATTGCCTCTGGCATCAACACCACAGTAGACTAAGAAGATGCTTCCTGCACACTCAACATATTTGTCTGTCATTTTATAAAGATGAAAAAGTTAAATAGCAGCAAATTATTATGGAATGACATGCACAAGCTAAAATACAAAGATACAAACATGATTTTTAGCACAAATTGGAGAGATCCACTCCTTGTTCTTCTTGGTATGAGTTTTCTCATAAAATTCTAGGAAATCAAGCTTCTGGCATGCATTATTCTCCACCTGTGAAGTTTAATTATCATTAACTATGTGGTCATTTTATAAAATAATAAAAAGAACAAGGGATAAAGTCATTGTCATATATATGAGTGCCCAAAAAAAATCACCGTTATAGTCATCGCCGCAACAAATGATCGAGATCCCGAACAATTACTATGCTCAAGTTTTCTCCTATTTATAATGGCGGCGTTTGACCGTTTCTAGAAAAGAAAGGAGATGAACAAAGAAACAGTAATAAGTATTTAACATTGGAGATTGAAAAGTCTAAAGTCAATCTATACAAAAGTGTCACCTTGTGTTTGTCAAGTGATCATATAGTTCACTATATGGGTCCACCTTTTGCTTCACAAGATCACTGTAATGGGATCATTGTGATGGAACTTCATTTTGTACCTCCAATTTATATGAATGTGGTAGCACTTTATATGGACAACTTTTTTAGCTAGTGGATTGTCACAATAATCATTTCACATTTTAAACTTATCCTATAAGCAAATTATGTGAAAGCAAAGCATATCAGTAGATATCTACGATTGCCAGTATGTATAAAAAGAAATAAAAGAATGAAGGATTACTAAAACAGCTTGTATGATAGCAGATTAAGTAGCCTCGTCAATTTTCCACCATGTTGGTGTGTCCTTAATTGGAGACACCCTCCTAATATACACACCCAACAAATTTGTTGCCTTGGGAACATTGATACCACATAAAGATTTTCACTCATCTAGCACAGGAGCAGAAAGTTTTTGTCCACTACTTTGAGCAATAAGTTATCTACTTCCTTCCCAACTGTCTTACCTTGTGCACACTTAGATGGTGGCCTACCTGTTATGAGAACAATTAAATTACTTCAAATAGTTTGAATCATAGCTACATGGGTAAACATTTGTACTTGGTACAAAAGTGCAAGAATAAACCTCTAATTGCAACACCCAAACATCATCAAACTTAATTGCATAATCAAATACCATATATAGCATGACCAAAACAAACAAAGCATGTAGCAAACAATTTACTTGTACCACTAGAATGCGCCAAAGACTCCAAAGTGTTAGAAACATGTGGTGGAACATCCTGAGACGGGGATTATGAAGGAGTCTCAGTTGAGCACAATTGTGATGGCAAAGGTGTAGGATATCATGACTGATGATGCAGTTTTTTGTCCGGAAGCCATGGATAAATATGTCAAATTGTTCATATGCAAAGTACGAATTATAAGTTAGTAGTGACACCTTCAAATATAAACTATTAAATTATAAACATTAAAATAGATAAGAACATTGAATTATAACATGAATAGAGAACACTGAAATTTCTATTCTTAAGCAATTATATAGTCAACAGTCATAAAAATAAAACTGGACTATTATTTAAAGCAACCAACATATCCATATTTGTTCATATACAAAATCATAAAAGAACCACATTGCCGCTAATAATCATGATCTGTTTCGTAATCACTATAAATCATCTCATCTTCTTCTTCCACATCACAAATGAAGTCATCATCATTGTTGCCCCCAGCTTGTTCTCTCCCGGGCTGTTGAAACACCTCTACTTGAATAATTTCAGCACCCATTCTTGTCTAGCAAAGAGATTACAATGAGATCTTCTACGACAATTGGTAACCACCTCATTAGTTTCTTCCTGTTGAAGCACCTAGTTAAAAACACTTATTTTTTCAACATCGTCGGCTTCTAATTCTTCTGTCTCTGTCACATCCCATATCACTCGATAATAGAATCTTTGTACAACTTTTCAATTTTCATGTCAATCTGCTGTATCATTAATGTAAAACACTTGTTGGACTTGACTCGGTAATACAAAAGGATCATCTTTATACCATCGACTTCTTACATCAATGCTTGTACAATGTGGATCAACGGAAAAATTCCTGCTACTACCCGTGTTGAACTATTCACATTGGAACACAACGACTCGATGTCCAAACAGATATGTCAATTCCCAAACTTTGCACAAGTAGCCATGGAAATTAGTTGGTTTGCCTTCGTGGCCCCCTTCAATAACTAACCCACTGTTTTGACTTTTATGACGACTGTCACATTCAATGGTATAGAACCGAACTCCATTAAAAATACATCCTGAATATATATTTACAATTGGACGAGGACCATTTGCCAAGGATCATAATTCATCAGTTGCATCTAGTAACCACTCATTCCATAAATGAGTCATCTACATAAAACAATGTATTATGTTACTTTTGATTGTGGGGTAGACAAATGTGGCATGCTTTATTAAAGTTGTATGTCTTACACATTTTTGAACAAATTGAAAAATTCTTTCCGTTGTCTCTTTTTGATGTCAACTTCACTTCCATTCTGCAATATTTTCTTGTGTTCCCTATTGCATAAAAAAGTATAGGCAAATAGTTTTTGTTACACGATCTGTCACGACCCATCCCGTAAAGGTTAAGGCACGTGACCAGCCACGAGTGGAACTTGTAAGGCCCTTTAAAAATATACCAGTTTAGGGATTTTCTATCAACATAACTGATATCAGAGTGCGAAAAATAAAATTAACTCCAGAGTTTAGTGCATAAAATAAGGTGCAACAATATAACCCTTATGGGCTTACAAACCATGACTGTCAAGTTCAAAAGTCTTGTCAAAATCGACTACGGTCTAAATTTTCGACCGGTCAACCAAATACATTACAATCAAGATCAAATTACATCTAAACACGCTAAGTCTAGAGATTACAAGAGATACTTCAATTCCAATACAACTTTGCAGAATTTCAAGTATAATCAGCATCATTAATTAAAATTTGTTGCATCAACAACTTCATTAGCACTAGGCTAATGTGAATCTAGCTATGACAAGTCTACTAACTTTTTGTATTAAGATAACCCGTATTCTTGAAATTCATTATAATTAAATGCCAACTTTATACGATATACGAATCCAGCTTTTAGGCTTGCGCTGTAACCATGTACACTTGTCAAGTGATTATGTTATGTGACGTATGAATTCAGGTTTTAGGCTTACGCTGTAACCATGTATGATAACATTATATAATCTACGGCCCACCAGTAAATTAGGGAGCGACCCCAAATATAAGCCGGCGTAATATCACCCGTTGGATTACCTGACTAATAATCCCCACCTTTATTACTTCACCTCATCGCTAGAATCTTCATCTTCCCCCTAGCGGCCAGGGCGCCATATTGATCTCATGTCATAATATTTTCATGATGTCATGATTCTTTCTAAAGTCTTAATATGCCATGCTTACTCTACTGTCATTTTAGTAGCATAGATGTACATGTATCAAAGTAAGAAATTATTTATTTCTACTGCAGAATGTAAGTAAGCAAGTCATATGTAAAACTCACCTGAAATTAGTCCGTAATTCCTTATATTAACTCGGTCTGATAATCTCCAATTCCCGGATCTATCATGATAAGTAAAAAAAAGTGCTTATTGCCAACAACTCTTAAAAGAATATACTAACCTAGTGACTCGAATCGTATAATCGTTCGGACTCCTCAATACGTAATGGTACAAAGCGTAATGGTACAAGTGGCCCCGAGAGCTTTCTCGGGATTCGTGTCAATTTTATTACCTATTCATTAGTCCCATTAGTATATACTAAGGCTCGAGTATCTCACGTTCGATCGGTTTGATCGCCGGTTACTTAGACCGTAAAAGGGTATTTTCGTAATTTTGCTATCGGCCGTCCAAAAATATAACCGAGGCCGGACCCACATTATTTTCAGTCATTATTCACATTCAAAGCCTAATTCCATGGTCGGTCCGTTCGTGTGGTGATTTTAGTGTCGGTAGGCCAAAAAGCAAGTAAGAGTGGCGTTTTGGTAATTATACTCTCCGGTCTCCGAAACCCGGGACCGAGACTTGTCCCGCACATTATTTAACCCCAATTTCATCATGGTAAGGTCAATTTCGTGATTCGACTAATGGATGTGAAGATTTAAGTGGGTGCGTGAGTGGGGTTCCTAGAGAGAGAAAACCCCCAGAAATGGACTGTTTTTCGAAGTAACTTTGGGGTCGATTTCTGTGAGCTATATAGGTCTCAACGATAATCCAATCTATCTAGGTTTAAGATTTAATGTTTGTCTACGATTTTCATGTTTTAAGAAATGAATTTTGACCATCCGAACATCAAGATCCAAGGGCCCGAAGTTGACAAAAAATCTAGAAAAAATTTGGAAAATCAGTGTTCAAGAAGGCCGCGAGTCATTTTCGTAGCATGATTTTAACTCGTTCAAGATGTCATAGAGAAAATCCATTCCGTCTATGTTTAAGATAAAGTGTTTATGTCAAACTTTCGTCTTTTGAAAAATATAATTTGAGCACCGAAACATCAAGATCTAAGTCTCCGAAATTGGCTAAAAATCTGAAAAAAAAAAAAAAACTGGGAAAAAGACAGTTTTCTCAAGTTCGTGAGTGACTTTCGTAACGCGATTTCTATGGGTTCCAATGGTCCGAGGGTTGATCCAATCCATCTATTTCGAAGACTAAGTGTCCAACTAGGAGTTCTAACAACGAAATCTAAATTAAACCATATAAAACATCAAGATTTAAAGTCTTGAATATAAGAAAAAGTATGCGTTTAACAAGGGTGTTTTACCTCCTCCTTGCCGGAAAGCTTGGTGGCCGGACATGGCGGCTCGGCCACGAATACGGCAGTCAAGAACGGGCTCCGGGACGTCCAAATATGCGCCGTAACGTAGGGGCGGTTGCTGTGTACGTAATGGGAGGTGATAGAAATTGAAGGAGAGCAAGATGATGAAGAAGGGGGGGTTCTCCCCTTGGTTAGAGAGAGAGAGAGAGGGTCTGTCGTGAGAAATGAGAGAGGAGGAGAAAATGCCAACTTATGTTTTCATTGTGGAAAGCATACCTAAAATACAAATTAGGAAGAAAGGAAACTAGAAAATAAAAACATATTAGGTCATAGGTTTAATAATTAGGAGGGAAACACTTTTCATATTTTAGGGAAAAAGAAGATTATGATTTTGACCCTGATGGATTTCATCAGTCAAGGGTTTGGTCGCACGCGCGAGCGCAAAATGCTACGCGATCCCGAAAAACTGTTCCGATACCGATTTTTCAAAAAATACAAGAATAGACCTGGTGACTTAGAAAATTACGAGGATCGTCATGGTGTGCTTGGATTTCTTATACGAGTATTCGTTGGTACGCCGATATCTCAAAACGTCCTAAAATTAAACGTTTTAATGAACGTAGGTTCCGAAATCAAATTTTCCAAATCAAAGAATTAAATCACATAATAATTGTAATTATCCGCGCTATTTTTAAATTCAAATAATTAAAATGGGTCGGGGTATTACATCCTCCCCAACTTAGGAAGTTTGGTCCCCAAATTTGATCTCGGCCAGTACAAGTGTTCAACGAAATAATTGGCGGTCTAACTGAAATCAATTAACATAGAACATAGTAGATGAGGTGAAGTAATAAGGGTGGGGATTATTAGCCAGGTAATCCAACGGGTGATATCACGCCGGCTTATATTTGGGGTCATTCCCTAATTTACTGGTGGGCCATAGATCGTATAATGTTACCATATATGGTTACAGCGTAAGCCTAAAAGCTGAATTCATACGTCACATAACATGATCACTTGATAAATGTGCATGGTTACAGCGTAAGCCTAAAAGCTGAATTCATACGTCACATAACATGATCACTTGATAAGTGTGCATAGTTACAGCGCAAGCCTAAAAGCTGGATTCGTGTATCATATAAGGTTGGCATGTAATTATAATGAATTTCAAGAATACAGGTTATCTTAATACAGAAAGTTAGTAGACTTGTCATATCTAGACTCACACTAGCCTAGTGCTAATGAAGTTGTTGATGCAACAGGTTTTAATTAACAATGCTAATTATGCTTGAATTCTGCAGAGTTGTATTAGGATTGGAGTATCTTTGTAATCCCTAGACTTAGCATGTTTTGATGTAGTTTAATCTTGATTATAATGTATTTGGTTGACCGGTCGGAAATTTGGACCGTAGTCATGGTTGTAAGCCCATAAGGGTTATATTGTTGCACTTTAATTTATGCACTAAACTCTGGAAGTAAATTTTATTTTCGTACTCTGATATCAGTTATGATAGTAGAAAATCCCTAAACTGGTATAATTTTAAAGGGTCTTGCGAGTTTCACTCGTGGCCGGTCACGTGCCTTGACCTTTACGGGATCGGTCGTGACACGATCATAGTCATTCAAATATTAATTAATCATGAAATGTAGTTTAAAAAACATACTCTAAATATAGATCCACAACAGAGCTATAGTATAAGACAAACTAGTGAGTCATTTCAAGTTCTTTAGGTGACACATCAGGTTCCCGTCAAACTAGCCCAAAGGGTCAGTTATTTTGAGTGAAGATGGCCAACCCTAAGCCCTAATCACCTTCTCGGTTAAATGTTGTTTATATTCCATCAAGATACATTGAGCAAAATGTTGTATATTCTTTCGAAATGTATGCATCTACAATTGAACTTTCGAACCGAGCTTTATTACCAATAAATCTTCTCAAAATTCCCAAGAGCCTATAAACGTAAAAAAAAAAAAAAAAACACAAACAAACAATAAATACTTGACTATCACCATAACAAACCTTGACTACTTTTCTCAAAGGTTAGGAACGATTACCTCTCAGTTGGGTATATCTATCGATATTGAACTGGCCCTTCAAGAATAGCCTCGCATGGCAACTAAATAGTAAGGTGGACCATGACATCGAAGAAGGACAAAGAAAAAATCTTCTCAAGCTTGCAAAGTATGAGAACAATTTGATTCTCCAATTTCTCCAAATATTCCTCTTTAATGTCTTCGAACATAATTGTTGAAAAAAATTTCCAACTCGAACAATGCAGAACCCAATTCTTTGTTAATGTGCCCACGCATCCCAACCAAAAGAAACTTTTGTAAAAAGACATGACAATCATGACTTTTGAGACCCGATAGTTTTTCACCCTTGGTATTCACACAAGAACAGATGTTTGTTACATAACCATCAAGAAACATGATAGATTTTAAATTTTAAGAAATCAAGAAAATCCAACCTCTCTCATGGATAATGTGTAAAAATGCAGGTGACTTTTTATATGACCCATTTTCTCGTCTTCATTGGTGTAACTCCTTCTTTTTATGCATGTCGGCCAAATCCAAACATGCTTTAGCGATATCTTTGTTCTTTTCCTCTATGCTCAATAATGTCCCGATCAAGTTGTTTGAAAAGTTCTTTTCTATGTGCATGACATTGAGGCAATGACGAAACTTGAGTGTTTTCGAATAAGGCAACTAGAAGAGAATGATTCTCTTATTCCCATTTAGGATTGGAACTTCATCCTTTTTTCTTTTCTTATTAGTTGGATCTTTTCCTATCTCCTTATACCTCCCTCGATCAATTTGCTCTAATATCTCCTCTCCAGATAATTCCACCGGTTTTGACTTGTCATCAAATTTTGTATTAAAGAGCTTGCTCCTTCGCCAGATGTGATTCTCAAGCAAGAAGCGACAAGCACTGACATAACCTACTTATTTACCATATACAGGAAAGTCGTTGATAGTTCATAAGATGGCTGCATGCATTCTAAATGTTTCTCTTCTAAAAGCATCATAAGTTTTCACGTCATCATCCCACAACTCCTTCAACTCATTAATTAACAGTCACAAGTAAACATCAATCTCCCTTTCAGATGATGTTTCTCTGGGAATAAGCAATGATAGCATGCAAAATGGCTCTTTCATACACTTCCAAGGTGGAATATTACAAGGCATGAGGATAACTAGCCACACAAACTATATGACGTGCTCATATTTCCAAAAGGATTGAAACCATCAGTAGCTAGTCCTACCCTCATATTTTGCGGCTCTCTAGAAAATATAGGATACTGGTGATCGAAGTTCTTCCATTCTTCACCATCCGCTGGATGTCTCATTGTGTCGTCATCGATTTGTTTCTCTTTATGTCATCTCATATCTATTGCGGTTTTATTTGTCGTGTACAATCTCTTTAACCTCGATGTTAATGGTAAATAACGTAATATCTTGTGAGATATCTTCTTACCCTTACCATAATTCCACTTATATCGTGAATACCCACATTTCGGGCAATTCTCTAAGTGCGCATTCTCTTTCCAAAAAAGTGCGCAATCATTTATGCAAGCATGAATGTTTACATATCCTAAACCCAAAACACATAGGAACTTCTTGGCATCATAAATGATCCACGCGACAATATTGTCACACTCCGGAATCATATCTTTGACTACTTTCATCACCATGTTGAATGAGGTATTGCTCCACTTCCCATGCACCTTAATATGAAGCATATTGACCACAAATAACAACATAGTAAAGTTTTTGCATTCTATATACAAAGGGTGTTGAGCACTATCAAATAACGTATCAAGATCAGAGACATTCCCCGCCACTACATTACCAATTGCTCCATCAGTGTCATCATCCATGAAAACACCCATGTAAACATCTTCTACCATAGTAGGCAATTCATCGTCAAGGTCGTGCTCTGCCATTCCATCACCAACTCTTTCACTGTGGCGGCAATGATTGTCCCTCGATGCACGATCATCATGCATGGGAACAGATTCTCCATGTTGAATCCAAGTCACATAAGAAGAAGATTCCTTTGAGAATCAAATGAATCTTGACAATTTTAGGGCTCCGTTTTTTTTTCTTCGGAAAGAAGATTTTTTTTTTCTTTCTTTGATCAGCATGTGATCAGAGGAAGAATTATTAAAACTCATTGAAAGTTTTTCTTCTTACAATCCCAACCCCATCTCCATCCGTTAAATATTTTAACTTTTAAAGAAATCTATACTATATATTATTGCAGGATGACTTTTTGTGAGAATCGCCCTAAGCACGACAAGTGTCAAAAGTTAATTGGTTTGTGATCAAACTTTATAAGTACTACATGTTACTTTACACTAACAAAAATATTTTAGAATCTTTTTTGAATTCAAATTTAAAATCTTACCATATTTCATATATAATATCTTTATTTTCATAACTTTCTCTACTTATCTATATCTACACACATAAACATGTAATTTTTATTTTTATGTAATTAGCATAATATTTTAAGGAATTACACAAGAATTAACTTTTAAAATGGAAGTACAAATAAATAGACTTTTCTAATATAGAAAATAAATTTGATAAAAAACTTCTTATAAATAAATAAAGATATAATCATATCACTTTTCATTATCATGATTTTGATTTTAAAAAAAATCACTTCTTTTTTACTTTTGTTTATTTTTTATAAATCACTTTTATAATTTAAAATTTAAAAATCATAGGAATAACAGTTGAGATAGATTTTTATGACAAAAAAGTGTTTGCTATTATTTATGAAGTTGTAAATCAACTGTACTGTCATCGTAGAGATACGTCTAGATTAAATTAAGTGAGTTGAAATTATATTTTGATCAACTCATTATATGCGCGTTAATATTTTTTTTTTACTCACTGTAAAATCACTCATCTTTAAAATCGACGAGTTAACTAAGTTTTTAAATAATTTTAATTTGGTTAATTAAATAGGTTAACTGTTAAAAATAAATCCAAACAATGTAAAATAGAAAGACATAAAATATTAAAAGAAATTCCTTCTTAGATATTTTTTTAAAATTTAAAATAAAATGATATAAAGAGGTCACGTAATTTTAAGGATAAGAGAAACAAAAGTGAGTTATTAAACTAAGTATATATGAATTTTGTTAGATGATTACTATTTATCCTTTAATATTTCTATGATTGAGTTGGATAATAAACAAATTACTAAATTTTATTTGCATTGATACTCACTTCTTGGAGTTAAATTGGATAAAAATCTTAATTATGTTATGAATTCATAATTTTATAAAAAATTGAAAGCATCTTAATTGGAATTTTTATATGCTTCTTAGCTAAGTTTTTAGATAGGCCATTGATAATTTATTTTTAACTAATATGTATTTAATTAATAAATATTTTACTTTTATTTTTTTGCATATTTCTAAATATTAGGTTGAATTTCATTTTTTATAAAATTATAGCATAGATAGATAAATAGCATTAAATAATTTTGTAAAAATTATATTTATTTTTTATTCTATACCAATAAAATATTGAGACTATTTTTATAGCAAAATGATGGATAAAATAATTCATAATTAGACAATCTTTTTTTTTCAAAAGTTATTCTTATTTACTAACTTAAACTATTACACTTCTTGAATTTGATATTTTTATTTTACTCGATCAACTTAGTTTAATTATTAAGATATTAATTTTAATATTTAAATATAAAATAGAGTTTAAATTAAATATTGAAGATGTTTTAAGTTGTACATGTTATGAAAATTACATGCTTTATACTTGTGTCGTAAAAATTTATTATTAAAATTTTAAGAAAAATATAGATTGGCGTAATGAAAAAAAATTATTTTATTTTACACGTCCCGTGCATAGCACTGGTTTTTGCTAATGAATATTAAAGTGAGTGTGAGAGAGAGAGAGAGAAAGAGAATCGTGATTCGTGACCCTTCCTTTCTTCAAAGTTTTATTCTCAGATTTTGGGGCGATTGATGTGGATGTTAATGGTCTAGGGGCTAAAGTTTTAAATGTGAATGAATTAATATCCAATTTGATGTATTTCTGGTGATTTTAACAAAGTATCTTTCCACGATTAGTGAAATCAAATATCAAAATTCATATTTTCCAAATTCTACGCACATTATGCATCTCATTCTCATTCCCTTCCAAATTCATTTCAATTTTTCCATGTTGACATTCCATCATGAACGAAACGTACCTTTATATGATCCTTTATACAAATTTTGACCCAAAAGTGAAATCTTTTGTTTTTTCCTTTTCCCGTTGGGAATCAAAGTTTCAGTAGGAAAATAAGTTGGATTCCCAAATATATCTTGAGATGCGGTATTGCCTGATGTGATCTCTATTGTTTGTTTCCCTTTTAATTTTTGTAATCTCTTTTAAATATTAATAAAAAAATTTACTGATTAAAAAAAAGTTTACTACCACATATATATATATATATATATATATAGAGAGAGAGAGAGAGAGAGAGAGAGACGCGCACACACAACACAGAAGAAAAACAACACCCAACAGATTGCTTTTGACCAAATTACTGATGTTAAGTAAAGTACTGAAACATAGATTCTGCCAACGTGATTTAAAGTTGTGATGAATTCATAAGATAGTATAATAATATAATTTAATATGCAAATCTTACTAACAACGGTAAGAAATACCGTTAATTTGGTCAAAGATTCGTAGTATTAGAGCAACTCCAACAAGGGTGAACAAATCTTTAGCCAAAAAAATTAGTGAACAGTTCTTTATTCACCCATGTCATTTTCAACACTCCAACAATACTACCTATACTCACTCTCTACTATTAAAATACTATTTTTTACTTTTTTAAAATATTTACAATAAACATAAGTAGCCAATGAGAGAGAGAGAGAGAGAGAGAGAAATAATAAAAAATTAAAAGGGGAGTGAACAGTAGCTCCCTAAATGGGGGTTGATTTAGGGAGCTACTGTTCATGAAACCCATTTTGTTAACCTGTTTAGGGAGTTTGTTGCAGCCTGTTTTTTGAGTTTATTGAATAAAATACAAAGTGAACAGTTCTTTGTTCACTTTGTTGCACTTGCCCTAAGATCAATATGATAGCTTTCCTATTAAAAGAAGTCAACAAGATAGTTGACATATTTTTCAAGAATCAATTTTGTGCTATTTATAGAAAGCCGAGAACTGCATAATCCATGATCTTAGTTTAGATCGCACTTAGAGTCTCAAAAACTGATCCAAATCGTTCATTTCATCGAGTTTATTGAGAATACCAAAAATAACACGACATAGGACATGAGTGACACGTGTTCGTCTGGAAAATTTAATTATTAGTATAAACTGTAAAAATATCTTTTGAGACAAACATGTTTCGTTCATGTTCCTATTGATGTCTCATTAGTGTAAATTTGTAAATGCACAACAAGCTCGACAAGCCTATTAAAATGACGACTTGTATCACCTTCGAGACTCAAAATGAGACTTAAAATCAACGCACAACATGACGGACTGTGCCCCTCTCACAACAGGACCCTCGGTCAGGTTAATTTTCTTGACATCATAGGGACAACACTTCTCTATTTATCTCATAAAGATTGTTGATACCACTGAGAAGATAATTTTCGAAAAGAATAAAACTGATTAAACATAGTAGGCCACACGATCTGACCATATTTTTTGCTACATTATTCATGATGGGCTTAATATTGGGAAATAATATTCACACCCCATTTTTATTCATTTGCATCCCTTTTTTATCCCTATTATACAAATTTACTAAAACACCCTTCTATTTAAACACAATAGGAATTATCTTGTGTTTAAATAGAAGGGTATTTTAGTAATTTTATATATTAAAGATTGAATTTGTAAAAAATTCACTTCGAAACAATTAAATGTACATAGAGTCTATTAATTATGAGTTCTAAGTGCATCAAATAATTTAGAATATATATTTTTTTTAACAAAATGCTAGATACACATTATTTTTGCACATTATTTTTATATATTACTCAAAATTACGTCATTTTATGTTAAAAAAATCAGATTTATTTTTGACCCACATCGCATAACACATATTTAGGTCTTGTTCAACATAAAACGACGTAATTTTATGGATCCAAAAAAAAAAAAAAAAAACGACGTAATTTTAAGTAATATATGAAAGTGATGTGTTAGTGGTAAAGGAATGGTTTTTGTTTTTATTTCTCCCTGAATCCGCTTTTCACCCGCACCCCAGCTAACGAAATAGGGTGGTGTGTGCGTTGGCGGTGGGGGGAGGGGGGCTGCTCCAAAAGACGAAAAAGTCCCTCTCTCTTTCTTCAAATTTTTTTTTATTTTATTTTAAGTAATTTGTGATATCAAAATAGGTTTCGTGTTGTGCAAATTTTTATTTTTAAAAAATATTAAAAATTCAACGTTGACTAGAAATAATATTTAACAATCAACCGTGAATTCGGTTATTAAAAAATATTTTTTAATTTTTTTCACCTTTTTCGTTTGAACATAGGAATGAAAAATGTAAGTGTTACGTGAAAAAATAAATATTAACATCAAGTCCATAAATCCAACATTTTAATTCGGTTTTTTGTAAAAATATATACATGTACGTATTTGCTCAGTTAAATATACACTATTATATATTTAGGATTTGATTTTTTTTAATATGCATGGGTTTTACGCTCCAATAATACATAAATATGATCTTGAACTTTTGTTCCTTGACAGAATTTATCTTAGGTGAGCTTTCCAAAATAAAAGTCAAATAACATTTTCTCAAATAAACTGAACCCACAGATATTATAAAAGTTATACAATTTATTCACACATAATAGTCCAGCTAATCACAACTATTAGATTACTGTACCATACGCCGTATAAATACAACTATTGGATTGTTATACCATACACATGATTGTCTTATATATTAAAGAATCAAAAGTAGGACATGAACAATAAATATCAAGAAAATTTATAATTCTCCAAAAAATAAATTATTTTGTTATTTTTAAATATTCTGTGGTACTTAAATTTTTTCACCCTTTTTTTATTTGAACATAAGGGTGAAAAACATAAATGTTCCATAATACAAATAATATAAGTTCTCGACAATACGAAAAAATATAAGTGCTTTGTTAATGCAAAAAATATGGTATTTTTTATTTAACTGTAATTTAATTAATAAATTTTAAGACTTAAGGCTGTGTTTAAGGTTATGTTTGGACTGACTCGATTATTGAATTATTTTTCTATCCTTATGTGAAATTTTTTTGTAATTTTTTGTCTCTCGTTAATTTTTTATGGATTATTGGTTTATCTAGACGAGAGCTTTCAGAAAAGTTGTAAATAATGGACCAAATTTGAAAAAAATTAGAAAAGACAAAAATAATCCAAATACAGGGATTATTTAGCTTATTCGTCGTCTTTATTGACATTTTTTTAACTTTTGAACATAATTTTACACTTTTTAGATTTCTTTCATTAAGATGGACCAATAATCCACACAATATTGATGAAATAACAAATACAAAAAAATTTTGAATAAAGACAAAAAAAATACGAAAAGTAAAGTTATGCCAAACGAGGCCTAAATGTGGCTATGCGAAAACAAAAAATAAATTGATTATTTTTTTAAAAAATTACAATTTTATTATTACTTATTTAAATTTTATTCTTAATTATACATATTTTTAAAATGCAATGTGAAACAATAAAAATGATGAGTGGTATTTTCGTAATTCAGATGGGGAGGAGAGTGACATTTTCTATATTTCAGGAAAGAAATAGGGTATTTGCTCAGGGACTGTATTTTTGTTTTTGGGAGGGGTAAAAAGTAATTTTTAATTTTTATAGAATCAGTATAAGTTTATACGGTGCAAGAATAAAATTGATTTATCGAGTACTAATCGACAATTATAAAGTCAACCAAATAACTCGACTATAAAAAAAAACTAATGATTTTCTGACTTTGAATTTTATGAATTGGGAAAGAAGACGTCACTTTTCATCAGCAGAATCAGAATACGCGGAGAGATTGGTGTTTACAAAAGGAAGTAGAAAATAAAAGAAGAGCATCATCTCCCCTTTTTTATATTCTTCCTAACCTTTCAAAAGCGATTAATTACTAAATAAAAATTGAATTCATGTAGAAAGCATGCAAGACCTTAACAAGCCATCAACACTCATCAGTTATTCAATATATATACATGTATACATATTTCTGCATATATACAATATAAGCATGAACTCTTATGAATTTAATTAGCAAAATAAAACCGAAAACTCCTACAACAATGAAGCGCGATTTGAAATTAAAACCAGCGGATTTAGAGAATGTATTGGATTTTATAAAATAAAATAAAAAGGCATTAGAATGCAGAAACAATTAATGTATTCACAGTTATCCAAATTCCTGGATTCCCGACTCCCGAGAAACCCATCACCCAAATAAAAGGCGAAAAAAGTATATCTACCGTTCAAAGAAACACGGGTGATCCAAATAAATCAACAGAAAAAAGGCCAAAAAATTCAATATCAATGCAAATACTTGTTGGTGGGTGTGCTCATTCGATCTTCACACTCTGTCTCTCCATCGCATCGAACCGCGATCCCTTCGCCATCATGACCTTGAACTCCTCGAAGTTGATCATCCCATCGCCATCCCTATCCACACCGCTGATCATCTTCCTGCACTCAGCAATCGAGCACTCCTCCCCAAGGCTCTTCATCACATTCATCAATTCGTCAGCAGAAATGGATCCGTTCTTGTCCATATCGAAAACGGAGAACGCCTCTTTCAGATTCTCCAACACCTCGTCGGAATCGATGTCCTTGGTGTTTAGCTCGATGAACTCGTTCAGATCGATGTGGCCGTCGCCGTCGGAATCGACCTCGCGAATCATCGTCTCAATCTCCTCCGGCGTGGCTGTGTACCCGAGGCTGCCCAGGATGGAGCCAAGCTCGGCGGCAGAGATCTTTCCGTCGTCGTTCACGTCAAATTTCTTGAAGACTTGCTTGAGTTCTTCCTCGATCTGCGCGCGAGAGTTGACGGAAGAGGAGCGAGAGACCGCGGGGGATGCACCCAAAGACTGGCCACCGGCGATCGACAGGGCGCCGCTGCGTTTCTTCTTCCTGAATAACGATCGGAAACCCATATTCGGTGCAACAACAGGGGGCGAGAGGGAAGGAGGAGAGAGAGTGGTGGTTATGGGTGGGAGATTTTGTGAGAGATAGAAAGAGAGAGAGAATTACGCGTATATAAAGGAAATAGTGTTTCGAATGGGGTCGAATATTGAAGAGAGAACCTCTCTCTCTTCCTTGCCTCTCTCCTGGACTCGAATTATATACACTCCCAAATCGATATTGTTGCGTGCAGTTCTTTTAAAGTGGGCCACCGGTGGTATTTTTAATTATTTTAATTCCATTTATTATTGATCACCCATTTCAATTGTAAACAAACAAATAAATGCACATTATCATTTATATTATTGAGTAGACGGTTAATAAATGATTTTGAAACTTTCTATAAAATTCGTGGTTCGTACACGTGATATGTCTGTAAATTAATTTTTGTTATATTTAAATAATTTGTATTATCTTAATATGGAGTCGAATTATATGCACTTCCAAATCGATATTGTCGCGTGCAGTTTTTTTAACGTGGGGACACCACTGGTATTTTCAATTACTTTAATTAAATTTAATTGATCACCCCAATTTAATTGTAAATAAATAAATAAATAAATCTATTGCACATTATCATTTATATCATTGAGTAGACGGTTCATAAATGATTTTGAAACTTTCTATAAAACTCATGATCGGCACACATGATGTGTCTGCAAATTAATTTTTGTTATATTTAACTAATTTGTTTTTCATAATTTGTAATATTATTTGAACGTGGAGTCAAATTATATGCACTTCCAAATTAATATTGTCACGTGTAGTTTTTTTAACGTGGGGACACCATTGGTATTTTCAATTACTTTAATTAAATTTAAATTGATCATCCCAATTCAATTGTAAACAAATAAATAAATCTATTGCACATTATCATTTATATCATTGATTAGACGGTTCATAAATAATTTTGAAACTTTCTATATAATTCATGATTGGCACACGTGATGTGTCTGTAAATTAATTTTTGTTATATTTAAATAATTTATTTTTCATAATTTGTAATATGATATTATTATATTTGAAAAATACAACAATTTAAGTGTTTGATTGTTTGCCCGTATCATTTGATAACAATTAAAATATTTCAACAGTTGAATGTTTAATTTTAAAAGATAATTTTGGTAGTAACAAAAATTGACACGATGAGAAAATTAGGAGACAATTCTCCCATTATATATTAGTATAGGTAAATGTGTATTTCTGTAACGACCCGCCCCCGCCCTGTACAATACTGTCCGCTTTTGTCGTTCAAACCCCATGGACTTCCCAGTAGGTCACCCATCCCTGGATTGCTCCAGAGTGAGCACGCTTAACTGTGAAGTTCCATTTGGTGTAGGTGCCATCACGGCTTTAAAAGGCCTTGTACAAGGAAGGTTCATAATCTTATAAATACTATCGAACTTACATCCACCAAACGATGTGAGACCCTAACCACCCATCCGGACGTCCCACTGAGACTCTATCTCCAGGACGTCGGCCTCACAGCTGGCACCACGGCCTGGCTGGGGTGTCACAATCTCCCCCACTTAAGAACACACGTCCTCGTGTGGGGCCGCAATATCCCACATTTCCAGTTGGTGCAGGCTCTGATACCATTTGTAACGACCCGCCCCCGCCCTGTACAATACTGTCCGCTTTTGTCGTCCAAACCCCATGGACTTCCCAGTAGATCACCCATCCCTGGATTGCTCCAGAGTGAGCACGCTTAACTGTGAAGTTTCATTTGGTGTAGGTGTCATCACGGCTTTAAAAGGCCTTGTACAAGGAAGGTTCATAATCTTATAAATACTATCGAACTTACATCCACCAAGCGATGTGGGACTCTGACCACCCATCCGGACGTCCCACTGAGACTCTATCTCCAGGACGTCGGCCTCACAGCTGGCACCACGGCCTGGCTGGGGTGTCACAATTTCTGTAATACGCAGTATTATTCTTTTTTATAATTTGAAGTATTCGAATTAATTTATCGACGTATTGACTAATTTTTTTAAAATCAGTCTAACTATGTAATAATGAATGATAAAATTAAAATCAAAACTAAATTTCATACGAATTAGTTCCAGAAAAATTAATAGTACGTGACAAATTTTGAATATGAATTTTTAGAGAGAACAAATGTATAATCTCAAGCCTCAAGCTAAATATTGGGTCAATTAGAATTCTTTTAGGCAACTTTTTTACAAACATAAATAAACACACATATATTTTTATTATACCCATAAAGTGGACCCCACACATTACTTATCTACACTATTATAAAGGAAACACTCAAGTTAATGTGAACAAAATTCTGAAGCCGGCTCACATTTATAATTTCTTAAAATACCAATAACAAATTTAATTATAACACATTACTAATATTCTCCTAAAATAACTGTAGGGCCAAAATATTAATCCATTGACAAAATCAAGTACAACTGCACAACTACTCCCAATCCACTCCCACTCTCACTCAGCCACTGCACTTACCACAAATCCACAACTATTCTCATGAAATTGAGAGGTTTACACGCCTTCTTCCCATCAGTAGCAGGAAATCAGAAAAGAAATTTCAGAGGTGTTATGGTACTTTTTCTTTACCCTCAATTTTTGGAAAATGCTACCAACACACCCCCAAAAGTCAAAACACACCTCCAAACACACCCCGCAAGCCACCCACTCTCTTTTTTACACGTGCCCCCCTTCCCCCCGGCCAACACACAACCCCTCTATCTCTCTCACATCTCACATATTTTTTTTGTTCAAATTTTTTATTTTTTATTTTTAGTTCTTTTATTTATTAATTTTTTTGTATTTATTAGTTTGACATTAATTTTTTTATAAATTATTAGTTCGTCTTGACCAAAAAATCAAACAAGTATATTTTTTTGTTTAAATGTAAATTGTTTTTACTAGAGACAAAAAATAAGTCTAAACATGATCTGTTTTGATTTGCTTTTTTCTTTCATGATTTTTTTAGTTTTTTAATATAATTTTTTATTTTTTAAAACGTCTCGTTGAGAAGAATTAATAATTAATAAAAAATTAACAAGTCAAATAAAAAATAAGTCTAATTAGGTAAAAAATAATATTTCACGTGTTTTATTCATATTTTTCGTTTGTAAAAAGACTTATTTCATTCTATATTCATATTTTTCGTTTATTAAAAGACTTATTTCTTGCATGTATCTGTGATTCTCCAAATCTAATTAGTTTATCTGATTATTTTTGTCTAATCAGATTTGTTTTTGCCTAATCAAACTATACTACATGTTACAAAAAATTAAATCTGATTAATTTTGCCTGATCGAATCTTATTTTTTGTCTGACTTAATAATATTTTATTAATTATTGATTATTTTCGGATCATGTTTAGGTTTATTCTTTGTTTCTAATAAAAAAATTAAGTTTAAACAAAATGTTCTACTTTTTAATTTTTTGACGAACCAATGATTTATTAAAAAAAATTAATGCCGAACTAATAAATACGAAAAAATAATAAATAAATAAACTAATTAGATTTGGAGAATCACACACACATGCAAGAAATAAGTCTTTTTACAAATGAAAAAAATAATAATAAATAAATAAACTAATTAGATTTGGAGATTCACACATATATACAAGAAATAAGTCTTTTTACAAACGAAAAATATAAATATAGAATGAAATAAGTCTTTTTACAAATGAAAAATATGAATAGAACACGTGACATATTATTTTTTTGTTTGACTTATTAATTTTTATTAATTATTAATTCTTCTCGACGAGATGTTTTAAAAAAGTAAAAAATTATATTAAAAAGCTAAAAAAATCATAAAAGAAAAAAGCAAGTCAAAACAAATCACGTTTAGACTTATTTTTTGTTTCTAGTAAAAAAAATTACCTTTACACAAAAAAAAATTACTTGTTTGATTCTTTGATCAAGACGAAACTAATAATTTATAAAAAATTAATGCCAAACTAATAAATACAAAAAAATGAATTAAATAAAAAAATAAAAATTCAAACAAAAAAATATGTGAGATGTGAGAGAGAGGGGGTTGTGTGGGGGGACACGTGTAAGAGAGAGAGTGGGTGGCTTGGGGGTGTGTTGGTAGCATTTCCTAACTTTTTGTCCATGTTGCTTAGTTTTGCTTAAATGGAAAACACTCTCTCTCTCTCTCTCCCCCCGTGGGTCTATGTTTCCCATCAAATTGCTTAGGATCCATTTGGGTTGTTGTAATTATTGGATTATTTACTGTTTAATTTTTTGTCCTTATTTGAATTTTTTTTTTAGTTTTTTGGTTTTTATCAATTTTTTTATGGTTGTTGGTTCGTCTCGACAAGATATTTCAAAAAAATATAAAATTATGTTAAAAAATTAAAAAAAATTCAGAAAAGACAAAAAATAAGTCAAAAACAACGTCTGTGTTGACTTATTTTCGTCTGTAGTGACTTTTTTTAAACTTTTGGACATAATTTTATACTTTTTAGATTTCTTTCATCGATACGAACCAATAAACTACGAAAAAATGATTTCCCACCTACGAAAAAATTTTGTGATAAAAGCCGTAATTGTAGTATACTTATGAGAAATAGGTGTATGTGTTACATCCCATATCTAGATACTAACAAATATTTTTCTACAATACAGGTACCACAAAAATTATTTTACTCATTGTGAATAGCCCAAAGGCAGAAGAATTAATAGTTAGTACTGCTACATCTAAGGTCGTTCTATCATTTTCCTTTGTTGCAAGTAAGTAAATCTTTTTTCTATTTTTCTCTTACTTTTTTTATGCTTTCTCTAAATGTATTATAGTCGACACTCAGATAAAAATATTAGATTTTAATTCGGTTTTGCAAACAACAACGTGACTTACAGGGTTGAAGTATATAGTTAGTGAGCACTCGGTTTGGTCAATGAGTGTTATTAAGTTACTTAGAATTAAAAGATAAGGACCTATTTACATTAAAATACAAATGTTTTGACTAAATTCATGATTACTTTTTTCAGAGGATTGTTAGTATTATTAGCAAGTCTTTCTCTTACAACCAAGGTAAATCAATCAACAAATATCTTACTCAATCAAGGTAATTTACTTGGTCCACTCTCTCTCCATTTAAATTAGCATTATTTTTTATTTGTTTCTTTATTTTTCTCTTCATGGAAAAAAAAAGAAACAAATGAAATTATTTGATTGGCAATTCTCTTTTATTATGAGTACTATGAAATAAGCCTTAAAGATATTCAAACCCTTAATTTATACTTGATTCAGAAAAAAAATACCAAATGTGATTAATTTAACTCTTTACAATAGGTTAGTATCGTGACAAATATACACGCCAACGCTTACAAAAACAACTCCTTAGATTTGGGGTTAGTGTCATGAAATTAACTCATTATCTATTTTCTATATATTATCTATACTAATAGAAAAGGGGCTATTCCTTTTAAAATTAACAAAAAATTGAAGTCATATCACAAAAGTGATTTTCATTATTATCTTTGAAAAAATCTCAAAATAAATCACTTTCACTTTAACTACCATGAGCAAACAAGTAAATACATATTTTAGTAACTATCTACTCTTATCACTACACTCCATGATTTGGTAACTACCTATTTTTTGATTTAATAATCAACTTACACACACATCGTGTGTGTTCGGCCGCTAGTCTACTATAAACGGAACACCCAACTTGGTATGACCCAATACAATAAAGATATTCAAACGAAGGGAAAGTGAGATGTTTGACATATGAACATGGAAGAATTCCGAGGTCATCTTGATATAGTTTTGTCTAATTTGACAAGCACACGCATCACGTGGGCACCATCCGCCACATTACAAACAAGGTTCAACATTTCAACCTTAATGCAACTAATTACATAGGAACTTTTTTTAAGTTCCCAATCAATTAGTTGGGTTTCTTACAATTTTATTCCTATATTACGAACCAAAATGTTGTTTCGGATATTTCAATTTGCTCCCTTTACAAATAAAAAAGTCTTATTTATCTCCTCTTCTTAAATCTTCAAACTTTTTACATCGTGACTTCAACCGTACGCGTTACTAAGTAAGTATATACTTTTTGTCTAAACCCATAAGTCTACGCACTGCGTGGACAGCGGCTACTAATATATTAATATGCATACATATTTGGGTGATTCTATAGTTTTTATTTCCAAAGGTGTATGTTGTAAAAGGTTTCGATACCTAAACGGCTTGAAGTATATGAAAGAGAGTTTTTATACACATACTTCGTGTAACTGTATGGTACCAGATTGCTCATAATCCTATCATGAGTAGAGAGTACATACAGGTTGGTTGTGCGTGGTAGCACGATGACGAATTACTAGTGGTGTGTCTATATCGTGCATGACAAGCCATGTTACTAAAGTGTAGAAACAAATAGTACTATAAAAATGTGATATAACTTTTTCCTACATGTAACAATTATATTGATTTAATTTTAAAAAATCCAGAGATCCGCCTTATCGTACGTGTTGGCATCCTGTCTGGAATTGGGTTGGAAAACCTAATCCAAATAGAATTTTTATTTGAATAATTTTGTATGACTATTTCTTAGAATTCAATTCCATCATTCAATACTAAAATTAAAATGAAATCCCCCATAACCTTGTTTCATAATAAATTGATAGTACCTCAAAAATGATGAATATAAAATTAATAGAAAATTAAATTCCTTCTCTGATAGACAGAGATTAAACTCCAGATATGAATATAAATTTAATAAAAAATATTAATATTGATGTGAATTTTTATATAATTTGTTAAAACATTTTAAAAAAAAAGAGATTATTGCGTTGGATTTACACTGACTCACAGTACATGAAGAAAATTATAACGTTTGTACATGAAGATTTCCACTGACAAGTTTACATATCTCTCCAAATGATCTCCACCGACAATTTATGTACAGTTATAATGAGGTTTGATGGGTTGATGGAGGAGTGTTGCAGTCCCAAAAAAAAAATTTCTTAAAATATTTTTAAATTTAAAATCAAAAGTTAAGGGTGTATTTGGTTAGTGTTTGTAAAAAAAATTTAGAGTAATATTTGTAAAATATATTTGGGAAGAAAGTTCTTTAACATTGTTAATTTATTTTATTTATAAATTATTGATTATCATTATATAATTATGTTAGTCAATGATTAATACATTAAATAACCATATTTGATCTTTTTTTGATAGTGTTCGACGCCGTTTGTTTGATCTCTTTTTGGTTGTGTTCTTAAATTTTATTTTTAAAAAAATTTTAAAAATTTACTATTAACTTAAAAAAATAATTCGAGATTAACACTGAATTTGAAATTTTAAAATAAAAATTTTTGTTAACAAAATATGTGCACAAAGCACACAAAAAGAAGTTTTATTTTAAAACACAATACTCATTTTTCTAGAAAAGAAAAGAGAAGGAGAAAGAGAAAGAGCCTTAAACATATCAAAAAAATTTAGTTCTCAATTTTTTTGTGAAACACTTACACCAAACAATATCTCAGAATTTTTTTCTTTCTAAAAATCGTTTTAAAAATATTCAACCGAACATAGCTTAAGATTCATTTGAATTTTTAAAACTTAAGTCTACACTATTTATTTTAAATTCTGTGACAATTTAAAAAAAAAAATTCTAGATCCTTCGACTTTTTCCTGAGTTAAAGTTTGCCATGGAGCCCATTAATGAATATGAATGTTGATTAAATCAAGCGTGTAGCCCATGAGAGGTCGACACCTGTCACTTCAACTATTTTAAATTTTTTTATTATTCTAATAATTTTTTTTCTATGTATCATTAAATTACATAAGTCCATCAGCATTTATAAAATAAATCAAAATAGTAACTCTTCAATGTTAGTGGATCTCAAGTTATGAAGCATGTAAATTCAAAAAAATATTGTTCATTGAGTGAATCGTGATTTAGTTATTATACTTTTGGTATAAAAAAAATACTTATTAGGACTTAGGCTTAGTTCTATGAAACATAACTTTGAGAGTTAAAAGCCTATAGCTAAACTACACAACTTAAAAGTTTTGACATTATTATTATTACGCATTAGACTTGTAGATAATTTTAAATGTCATAATATTTTAAGTTTAATAAGAAATCAGACTGCGACGTGCACCAACTTTTATTGTGCAATAATTATATATGATATATGATATATCACCTCTAGATTAAGATCCTAACTCCATTCATCGTTGCTATTATAGTAAATCTTTTAGTGGTCATTTTCCCTTACGTCATTAGGCATTTATTTCACATGTTGTATAAGACGTGAAATTGGGGAATAAATAGGGAAAAGGAGAAAAAAAGTATGAGGCGTAAGCTTTAACTGCATGGATGATCAGATGACTGTGTCGAATGAATGCGTATATCAGGCGCAATCTACAAATGTATTAAGTGAGAAGAATGCATACTTAAAATATTTCGGCATCACAAATTGAGTTGCTTCTGAGTATGCATGTTCTTAAAATTTCATATCTGAGTTAATCAGTACAACATCATATTAATATAGGTTACATGTTTGTTTCACTTCTTCTTCCTCTATATGAGCATTATTTAAGTTATTATAATCTTTCCAATTTCAAGTTTTGAGTCCTCACTCGAAGCTATCATTGGTCATGTGTGGGTCAAGGCTATGAATTTACAAATGGAGAGCAATTTGACGACCTCTGAAGCTAATTCACGTGTCGGCAGTTTTGTCTGTCATACTGTTGACTCTATCTATTCATTTCGCTCGCATTATAAATCTTTCCATTTCCATCGCTTTCACTTCGTCCACCGCTACTCGTACTGATAATATCAATTACGCATTAAGATTGTCTCTCAAAGGAGAAAATCATTGATAGTAAGAGTAACTTTAACACGGTGTTGCCCATTTTTAAGCTAACAGCAACACGAAATTCGTATTTTTAGGGAATGTTTGGGAGCCTTTTTTTGTATTTTTCCATTCCCATTTTTAGATTTTTGTTATTTGGGAGCCACATTCCCAGAATGAATTTTGCAGAACTCATTTTGTATTTTGTACTTTAGGAGCAAAACTCAAAAGGATGTCTAGAGCTCCTTTTTGTATTTTCATTCTCATTCTCATTCCCATTTTTCATTCTACCACTTTTGCAAAATACATTCTGTATATTTTTTCCAAGTACTCCTCCCAAATTCAAAACTCATTCTGGCCATAATCCAAAAAGCCAAACAGCCAAAAAGTCAAAAATGAAAAACTAAAAAATAAGCTCCCAAATAGACAAGTAAAATGACTATATGCTCTATATATTTGTATTATTACTACATACATGTGGCTTAACTAGTCTTCGAAGACTAGGTAAATTTTTTAGCTCATCAAATAGTGCCACGTCATTAATCATCTTACCATATAGGTGTCTATTTATATTTTTTGTACTTTATTTTATATTTTTGATATTTTTTAGGGTCCATTTGTCATGTGATTATTATGTACGTACGAAGTACAACTTAATCTAGATCAATTCATTGGAACTAAATTATTTGTAATGTGTTTTGATTTGATATAGAATTTTGTTTAAGGCTGTAGGATAAATAACGGAATTGTCCTCCAATATAACTCTAGTTGAAACAATTTTACCCAAGTGAAAGCTAGTAATTCAACAATTAAGGGATATTGCGTCTTTTACATTTACTATACACTCTTGCTATAATAACTTAGTATTTTTAATTAATTTTAATTATAATAGTAAATTTTCTGTTAATAGTTTAATTTTATTTACTTTAGTTCGAACTTTATAGATTTGGAGTTCACTCGAGCGAGCTATAGGCCGCTTACCTTTGTTTTTGCACACCGCTCGAGCAATCTGTTTGAATTCCAGATCGTAGCAATTGTTGCGATATTGTCATTAATGGTGAGGAAAGTTTTGGGATCAGAATTATTCAAGAATTCAATCGATTTGATTACGTATTGAGGGGTTAAATCCTTATTTAAACAACAAGTGGATGTTCATTTTATTTTCCTATAAGAAATCTTACTGAAATTAGAGAGTTTGAGAGGAAAAATAGTTAGCTTTGGTGTTCTTGGGTTGTTCTTCAAGGAAGGTTTTGCCGAGCAAAATTCACAAATCTGAAGTTCTTTTGTGCTAATCTTCAGGATCGAGGTAGGGGAAATAACTATCAAACCTTAGGTTACATTATACAATAGGTTCTTTGGTTGATTTTTCATAGAAATGCATGATTAGGGTTTTATTGTTATTTGATGATAAGGATGAAAATTCGTTCTATTTGTATTTTGTTTTGCCAAATTGATAAGGAAAAAATGTTTACCAACATGCATAGATTCTGTTGTTGTTAATTTCAATCTTGTAAACCAGAATTGTGGTTTGAGGTTTGGATCGAGCAATTTGAAAAAAAAAAAAAAAAAAACTCTAAAAACTAGAGTTGCTGAAAATAACAACTTGCTCAAGCAGCTTAGAGCTCGCTTGAGCGACCTATTTAAATTTAAAAACTTGTAGAATGTCAGACTTTTTGGGCAGCAGATCCAGTTCGTGTTCACCACTGTTTTGTATGTTCACACTGCACAAACATTCACGAGCATGTTTTATATGATCACGAGTTTCCATGGAGCTCCTTGTGTGCGTTTAACCATACTTTGACCATAAAGTGTATTGTGTTATAACTATGATTATGTTAATGATGGTAGGATTGTAAGGTTTCAAGTGTTGTAGTCGTGATATGGTCATAAATAGGCCGACGTGCCATGGACGAATGTAATTGGGCTGTCATGATAATTGTTGGAATAATGTGACCGTCGTGCCGATAAATTAATATAGAATGGTTGATGTACTGTGAAAGTAGGTGGAACAAAGCATGATTTGGTGATTACATGAAAATCTAGAATCCACGTTAGGGACATTAGTTCGAATGCCACCATAACACGGAAGCGAAGGGTGTTAGGTGATTATTATAAGTACTAGAATATGTAGTAAACAAGTAGGTTCGTTAATGGTAAAACGGATAATTGGTGGTCGTCGAGCCAGTGTTGTTGGTCGTCGTGCCTAATGTTATGTTCTGCGCATCATCCCAAGTTTGTGTTCTATGTGGGTTTAAGTCCCATCGGGCGCCGTCCCGTTTGATTAAGGACCCCAACTAAGAGATGGGAGTATTCAGTTTGAGGTGACTTCGGGGTGTGTTTATGTTGACAGCTCTGGGCTCCAATGGAGTGACGGCGTTGTCTTGGGCGACCTTGAACCAATAAAGGGGAAGCGGCTAAGGATCGTCAGTATCTGACTCGGCGAAATCATGTATTCAATTGGGTCTAGTTAGAGTGAAGTAGGTATTGACTCAAGTAGACGATAGAAGGTCTCTCTACCTTGCCTCGGTAAGGACTTGTCAATATCAACCGAGTATTCTATACTAGATAGTCGGGTAAAAAAGAATACCGGAGAAAAGGGTATTCTTAGAAACTTAAAAGAATGACTCATAAAGAACCTAAGTGACTTTACTTATGCACTTTATCGTTTTTCATGCCTTATATGACCTGCTGTATATCTGTATCTGTGGTTTGTTTTTTCAGTGACTTTTTCTTACTGAGTTTCACAACTCATCGGTGTAACTTCTCTGACCCTAGTATTTCATACAAGATATTGCGGAGCAACTAGAGTATCCTTCCAAGCATGAAGAGCTGAGGCCCGTCGAGAAAAACCATGTTGGCATTTGGCTATCCTATCCTTAGTAGCTCTGTTTTATTTTCATAAAGAAATATAAACCCTTACGTCATTTCTATTTTTACACTAATTAAAACTCTAATTTATTTTTATTTTCGTTATTTTAATAAAAGAAAGGGATTTTCACAATTTATATTTCAATTGATTTAATAATTGAATAAAAGATCTAAATAATGTTCCGAGAAATCAGGGCGTTATAATTTGGTATCAGAGCTTAGGTTTAATCATTCATACGATCGACTGTTTTATTCTTACACTAGATAGTTAGCTGCTACCTGTTATAGTATTGTAGATTTCTCTTTATGTTATTTAGTTTTAGCTATTATGTGATATTACTGTAAGTCTATTATATAAGTATTTTGGATATGTCAGATGTCGGACCACAAGTTAGGGCCTGTTTGGCCGCCTATTTTTTGCATTTTTCTATTCTCCTTTTTGCGTTTTGAGTGTTTGGGCGCCTATTTTTGGAAAAACGTTCTGCAGAACGTGTTTGGCGTTTTTCACATTTGGAGCCAAAATGCAAAAGTAGGTCTTGGGTTCCTTTTTCCATTCTCATTTTTCACTTCTCCAAAGTGAAGACGACATCTCAGACACCTCTACCCTTGGCGATTGTTGCTCCTCAGCACTTCTGGTAGTCGATTGTTGAGGTAACTTGGGCATTTTTGTTCCTCTATAAACAAAGGCTTTCTTCCTTTTTTCGATCTACATGTTGCGTGAAAAGCGTTTTCGATCTATTCATCTTTTCAATCTATTTAAGGTTTTTCTTTTACCATTGCTGTGTAGATTGAAGGGTTTCTTCTCATCTCTCACACCATCACGCGATTGTAGGTATCTCCTGTATCTATACCTATATCTGAAGTTCATTCAACATGTTTGATAAAATGTAGAATGGTTACCATTACTAATCAACAGTTGTATTGCAAAATTGTGGAATCTGTTAGGTTGTATTGTGCTAGAAACCATGAATATATTAGGTAATTGTGGAATCTGCTGGCATGTGGTTGGTTTAACTTGTGTTTTATCGGAGTAAGTCTCTATTAAAATGCAGTGCAGAAGAAGAATTGTTCTAGGTACCGGCAATTGCTCCTCTTGTTTATGTCATTTTGTCCACATTGATATAGCTACTATTTGAGATTGTAGTATGTTAGATGGAATTGAAAATGCATGCCTGAAATAGCGAAAACTTGCTGAAAAGTAGCCTGTGGAAGTGCTGAAAATATAGTTTCTAAGAGCAACTCCAACACTATTAGGCATTTTGGCTACCAAAAGTACACTTTTTATTTTGACTACTCACTTTTTTATAGATGCACTCCAATGTTAATTTTATTTGCCTAGCACCTCTCGGCTAGCTATTTGTAGCTAGCGAAAAGTACAAAAGGTATTTTGACTAGCCATATGAAGAGTCTGTTGGAGCTCTAAAAATAAAAATTGCTAGCTATTTTAGCTAAAGGGATTGATTTACCTAGGGTGTTGGAGATGCTCTAAGGTGAAATTTTGTGTGGCTTTTTTTGATTTTGTTTCCTAGTTAAAATACGCACCTAGTAGCCTCTATTAATCCCTAATACTTAAGGGAAGTAAAATGATGAGATTGGGTTTATAGTCCAACTCTAACAGAACTCTTCAGTCATTTGCTTCCATCGCTCCGCTCCACTACGCTCGACTTCTGACCCCCTCCATATGTGCAACATAGTTTCTTCGTACTCTTGGACTAGCTGCAATTTCCGTATTTGAGGAAGTATACTCGATATCTAACATGTATTCGGGGTTGAAAGTCTTTCCTGATGGCTAGCTTAATTCTATTATAGAAAGGAGAACTACTTTTGGTGTGAACAAAATTGTGAAGCTACATCACAAAAGTACCTTTCAAAATAGCCCAACAAAAGAGGTGAGAGTGGAGATTTGTAGAGGGCAAAGGATGAACTTTCCTTTTGCTTCAAGTCATCTCGCTCTTCCTTTACGATTAACATGTGGGAGATTGATAGTGTAGTAAAAAAAGGAAGGTATAATTCTTGTTTCACATATTTTCCGTCAAACTAGTTTTGCAGCAAAATTGGTCTCCACACATTTTTGTTTTATGTTTGGCTCCATGAAATCATTGGAAGGAAAACGTGAAGTCTTTAGGACAATGGGCATGGTCAAGCATCTGAAAGAATAATGGATCCATTGTCATAGAAAAATAGTGGTGTGACCAAATTGAAACTATATCATTCTTATTTTTTAAAAGGATCCTACGTGGATGCTAATAATTAGTTGTATTGCATGTAATCTTCTATCCCACACTATTCACATGTCCACCCGATAAGGAGATGAAATATGTGCACAACCCAAGCACCAAACTAGACACTTATCCTCTTTTTTGTTCTTTTTTACTATTCTAGAAGAAAAAGAAGCTCACATTTCATATTTAAAAAGATCTCCTCCGTGGATGGGACATAGAAATTCTTTTTTGGCTAAATCCGACATAATTTCAATTGTGTTCCTTGTTGGTACAAAATCTTGTCATAATACCATTAACCGCAGGATATACTTCAATTTTGAAGACCGTTTTTGTTTATGTACCAGAATTTTGGGTCCTGATTATCTAATGTTTACAATTTAAGGAGGATCCATACTTGAACACACACCCACACTAGAGTCCATTTAAGATAGACAATAAGCTGATTTACCATGATCATGCATTGTGCAAAATGACCCTTAATTTTTTGGACTGAATAAAAATGAATTGCATTTAAATGCGGGACTGCAAAGTAACCAGTGGAGAAGTAACGATTGGTATTCTGGCTCTGGATTCCATGTATGTCATGAAAAAGAGTTACTGATGGCGGCAACCGTTAAGTATAAAGATATCAGGGCTCTTATCGGTGTTGGGAAGTGGTTCTGTAGTAGTCATGGCTCATTTTAAGTTGAGGTCATTTGTTTGTGCTGGGAAGTTTTGGGAAGTGAATTTGTTGAAGTCATGGCTTCTTTCTCTTTTATGTTGTGGTCATTTGGTTCCATGGCCATTTTTTGGTACATCTTTCATGTTTAAGTTGCCTTTCTTTGTTAAAGAAAGGATCTTTTCTTGACAAGTTTTACAGCTTAAACTTATTCATTATTTATTCTTAATTTTTTTTGTGGCCATAAAATATTTACACCTTTTGTCGGTACCACAACAGGCTAAGCTACTCTGATATTTTCCCCTCCAATTGCGCGTTGAATCAACTATCAGGGTAAACTGATAAAACTATTTAGGTTAACAACCCCACTCTCCCACCCTCTCCCACATTCCACTCCAACTCCCACGTCCTACATCTTCAACTACACACATGTACGCATAGAGTGTTTGCCTAACCTCTACTT
The DNA here is from genome assembly GCA_019985065.2 of Arctostaphylos glauca. Lineage (NCBI taxonomy): Eukaryota > Viridiplantae > Streptophyta > Magnoliopsida > Ericales > Ericaceae > Arctostaphylos > Arctostaphylos glauca. Next base: position 13,014,901 of record JAHSPW020000013.1, on the reverse strand, counting down.
TTTATATAACAAAGTGTTTGGTATTTGAAGAGGCTTGGTTCTTCAGTTGTTGTGTCGAAGTGTACAAAAGAAGGTGTGCGAGATGTAGAGAGGGGCAGGCAAGTTGCATATGTCACTCCAAGATCTAAAATTAGTCTACAGATATCAAACTATTGCCATATTGGTTTGATGCATTGTTCTTGCAAAAAGAAAGTATGGCTATTTTGGTTGGATATGTGTAGAACCGCTGTGTAAAAATATATAATGGGGAGTTTTATAGATGCAAGGTATACTTTTTTTGTCACTTGAATGTAGAAACTTTCATACTCAAGCTATTAATTACTACTGAAAGGTGCTTAACTCTTGAAAGGTGCTGAAACAACACATGTAACTGCTGAAACAGTGCTGAAAATGCAATTTACATGCTAAAATTGTAGATATTCATGTTGAAAATTGTAGCATGCATGTTGAAATTCGAAATGCTTGCCTAAAAGTGCTGAAATTGCACATGTAAGTGCTAAAACAAACTACATAGGTGCTGGACATGAAGTTTATAAGCTGAAATTAAAGGATGTAAGGACAATTGGTTCCACTATGATTATGTGTTAATGTTTACCTAAAGTTTTGGCTGGCTTTGTCGGCAAGTTCTCTTGCAATTCTTTAGTCGTTGGACATGAGTATATGACTTTAGTACTATAATCTGATAGTGTTCTAAAAATACTTGAGATAACTACAATGATATTTGTGTTTTGAATTTCAAATGCCTGAGTTGTAACTATTAATGCGATTTTGTGTCATTTCGGAGGTAGAAGTGGTAATAGTGCATCACTACCGACTATAGGAGATTGGTTATATGTGTTTGAAGAAGTATTGTAGTATATACATGTATATCTACACGTAATTATTATATACTTGTGTATATTTCGAGAATTTCCTATACCTTCCTAAGATGAATGCAGTTCACTACCTCTTAAGTAGTATTCTAGGAACTTTAGTTAACCTTTATTTTTTATTTTATTTTTTACTTTTGCATATATTTTGGCAAAAACATACCTCCCAGGCCTTTTTGAAAAAGCTAGCAAAATACCCCTACGTCCCCAACGCGAACAAATACTTAGCCCATAAACCATTCATTTCATAGACAAGCTCGCATATTATTACCATCCAAATTACTAATGCACACATATTTCTATGAAAGAAGTTTCGTCAAGGAATAGTTATTATTACCAAACCGAGAATGAGCCCAACAAAGGAATTACCAGCACCCCCAAACTCGTGTATAAACCAAGAGTTTGCCGATGTGGCATAATGACTGAAATTAAGATTATTGAATCAGAGAAGGCGTCGAAGGGAGAATTGTATTTTAGATGTCCTAAGCCGCATAGAGAGAGGTGTGGGTTCTTTAATTGGTGTCTCCCTGAGGGCTGGGGCGGTTGTTCAGGTAGCATAGCTTACAATGTAAATACTTCTAATGTGAGAACCCGGAATTAAAAAATAAATAAATAAATAATTTTTCCGGAATTTGATTTTAAGGGTGGTTTATCAAAATTTTTACATATATAATGAGTTGGGATTTATGTGTGGTGTATGTTGAATGGGAGTTTGATGGGTAGCATATAATACACTTGTGAAAGTGTAAATGGACCTTTAAATAGCCCCACATCAGATTTTTGGGAAAAAATTTCAGACTTTTCTCTCTCTTCTTCCCTCTCTCTTTCCTGTGTACTCCCATGGAGGTGGGGGTGTGAGTTCTTTCAAACCCCATCTCTCAAATATTGCTAAAACATCAAGAATCCCTCAAGATCCTTCATATTTTCCTTGCTATTGGTGAGTATTTGGTGATTGATCATGCTCATTTTGCTTGGAGAGAGTTCATCTCAAGTTCATCCACCATTGAAGGTTAGAGCTTGCTTTGAAAGTACAAATCTTTCGATCCGACACTCAAGGTAGGGATATCTTACCTCTATTATGTGTGTATGACTTATTTTTGGTGATCTATGAGGTTGGGCGTTGATTTAGAACTTGATTTTTGAAGTTTGGAAAAATCTACAGAAATCATTTTTTTTTTGGACAGTGCGTGCTATTATCGGTAATAGCATGCTATTACCTATAATACAGTGTTTCTTCATTTTCGGGCGTTTTTGGGCAGTGCATTCTACTACCGGTAATAAGGTCTGTATTACCGGTAATATAGTGTTCATTTTTAGGCAGTGTTCAGTACTACCGGTAATAATGTCAGTATTACCGGTAATAGAGCCTGAATTACCGGTAATTCCGTGCTAAATTCTTATCGATAATTTTTATTAAATAATTGAATTATTGGCTTCTAAGGGTAATGTTTGCACTTATCGTCGGTTATATATACATGATGAATACGTGGTTTTGGGATTCCATTTGACAGTTATGCATTTGTACATTATTGATTTGGCTTGTCGGTTATGACTTGGGAATTATTGTACTGTGGTAGTTGCCTTGCATTGACACGATGTATTGTCTAGCCTCCGACGGGAGATGTGCTAGTTATACGACGTCTGGCCTCCAACGGGAGATGTGTCGGTTATACGATGTCTGGCCTCCGATGGGAGATGCCGGTTATATGATATCTAGCCTCCGACAGGAGATGTGCTAGTTTTATGATATCTAGCCTCCGACGGGAGATGTGCTAGTTATATGACACCTAGCCTCCGACAGGAGATGTGTTAGTATATTTTGGATATTGTCTAGCCACCATTGGGTGAGGTGCTAGTTGGAATGTGACAATGAAATTGATATGAGAATCATGGATTGACTAGTCATGTTGACTTACGGTTTTATATTCAAGATGTTGCAATCATACTTTAGAGACTTATGGATTATTTGTCGTACGTGTTATTGTGAGTTGTTCATGAAGCATGCCAAATTATTGCATACTCATATAATATTGGTATAGACATCTCTACGGGGCTTTGTAGCTCACCCTTTCATTCTTTCAGGTACTGCTTCAGATATATGATTTGGACTTGCATGGATGGATAGCGATGAATGGAGTTATACATCATCTTTAGACTTACCTTTTTGAAAGATGTATAGTAACTTCTCTTTTGTGAAAATTATGTACTCATACTCAAATCATTTGTAACACTTTAAGATGTTATTTTGATCATCGGGCCGGGGGTGTCTCTTTTTTGGTTGTAATACTTGAAACTTATGGATTTCATACCTTTTGAAAAATGATGATTTGGGGGTATTTTTCTGTAGAATTGGCAGTTTTTATTTAAAATATGAATATTTATCTTACTTAAAATCGAGGGCGTGACATCTAATGTCAGTGATGATGCTGGACCACTTTAGAGAGAGGTTATGAATCTTCGCCAAGAATTGGCGTACTTGAAGCTCTTCATGAAGGGGTTGGTGGTGTGCCTCATTCTTGCAATGTTGGTTATTATGTTCAAATGAAAAGATAATTATTTTCGTATTTGTTGGGATTCTTACAAAAGGTAAATGATGTATTTGTTAATGACAATGTATTTTGTAATGACCTATGTTTGTCACAGTTTTAACGTTGCGTAATTTTCTGATTATTTCAATGCTTTTGTGTTAAAAAAGTATTCATGTGTTTATCTTTTAAAATATGGTGCCAATATTTGTTTAGTCACATTTGTTTATGTTTTGGTGGAGACATGTATTCGTTCAAAACAGACACATCTAGGGAAAAGAATGCGTTAAGTGTTGGTGTGAAACCTCAGTGGGATCAACCGGCAAAGGAGAGCTTCATCCATGCTTGTGTGGAAGAGTTGGAAGGCGCTGGCTACAAAAATGGAACCGTATTAACCAAGGTTGGGTGGGCCAACGTTGTCACAAAATTTAATCAATGAACGAATAAGTGTTATGATAAAGTTCAACTTAAAAATCAATGGGGGGTGTTGAAAAAGGATTGGCAGCTGTGGCAACACTTGGTGGTAGGTGAAACTGGATTGGATAGGGATCCAGACATGGATGCAATTACAGCATCAGACGACTAGTGGGCCTTAAAGTTCATGGTAATTCATCTTCCAAAACTTTTGTGGTATACTTTTTATAGATTATGTTCACATATGAAAGAACCTATGATGTTTTTGTAGCGTCATCCTGATTGTGCCAAGTTTTTTGATAAGCTTTTGCTGCTCGAGGACGAAATGCGTATTCTTTTTGGATGCAACACAGCTACGGGGAAGCTTAGCTATACCCCAAGTTCAGGAATTCTTCCTAGTGTTCGGAAGACCACAAATGCTGATGCTGAAAATATTAATGCATTACTGAAAGATGAAGAGGAAATCCAAGATCTAGTGGCCTGACAGAATTAGAGAAAAAGAGGTGTGCGGACGACTCTATTACAAAGAAAACCGTAGACAAAGGGAAAAAGGGTGAGCAAATTATGATAATTTAATTGAGATAGTTTAATTGGACTAAATTTTTGTCAATGATAATTTCGTTGCTGTCACAGGGTCTTCTACATTAAGGCTTGAAACTTGTCTTCAACAAATTGTAAACTCAACCGATAGTGCTAATTCTCCCTTCGTTACGTGTGAAGTTGAGATTCCCACATTGAAGAAGGCTGCAGCCGCTTTATTTGAGCTTCTTGAGTTTAAAGATGATAACGACTTATGGGCACAAGCCTATAATATATTAGGAAGTGCTAAACTGCGAACAATATTCATGGCGTGTCCTGACAATATGAATAAGTACTACTGGCTCACCCACGAAATGATTAGGTTGGCAAGAGCCGAGTTCGGTACCTCCACTTGGTTTGCACCAGCTTCCTCAAATCCTGGAGGTCTTTAAGTTATATTTTCAATCATCTATGGTTGTATCTTGAACTTTATGGTATTGTTTGTTGCGAATGTTGTCGTAAGACTATTATTTTGCTGTGCTACTGTTTAGACTGTATTTTACTTTGCCAATCTCAGCTTAAGCCATTATGGTTTTGATTGAGTTTGTAATATGTTGCTTCTACTTTTTAGGCAAGATTTTATTAAGCTTAGATTAGACCCTCCGGTTCAAATTAAGGATATAAAAAAATTCCTATTATTCGTTATTTTACATGATCACGCGGTTTAGTGCTCGGATTTTATGGTAAACAACAGTGCTTAGAATTATGAGACCAAAGAAATTGTACTTAGAATCAGTACTTCAAATTGCAAAAACCATTATTGTCAATTTTATGAAAATGGAGGGAGGTGTTGTGCTCAAAAGCACAACAACATATGTGGTGTGCCATGAAAAAGCACAGTTTTGTGCTTACACTAAACTTTATTTTGTGTGCTTTCTATACGTAACCTGTTAATAAAATTTTATTTTAAAATCTTGAGTTCGTGGTTAGTTTCAAAATATTTGTTTAAGTCAATGGTGAATTTTTTTAAATTTTTAAAAATAAAATTCATAGAACACGACAGAAAGGGGTTCAAATGATTGGTGTTGTTATTTTGTTTAATGCCGCTGTGGCAAAATAGACATATTTTTGTATTTTTTTAACTTTTGTCACTGCGGCATTAAAAAAAATGACCGATATTGCTCATTTGAATACCTTTTGATCGTGCTTTCTGAATTTTATTCTCAAAAAGATTTTAAAAATTCACCGTCGACTTAAACGAATATTTTGAAATTGACCACAAATTTGAAATTTTAAAATAAATTTTTATTAATAGGTCATGCACAAAACATACAAAAGAGAGTTTCATTGTAGGCACAAAACTTTGTCGTTGATGCTGTTCTTTTGAGCACAACACCTCCCCCCATTCCAATTTTATGGTCATTCAAATTAATGGTTTGAATTGTGTACTCTATACCTGAGACCAACCACCAGCAATTACTACCTTTTATTACTACCCGTGACCATTTATTACTACCTTTTAAGTAGTTGCATTTATTACTATCTTGCCTTTTTTTCCCTTTATCTGATACAATTTGGCTTTGTTTTCAAACTTATTTCACCGTCAAGAAATCTTTCACAAAATTTTACTAAAATGTGTGGAGATGATAATTGGATAGACTACTACGACTATGATATTTATATTAAAGACGAAGAGTACAGCGACCCATACAATGTCGACGTGTACGGTGACCCGTACAGAGAAAGGTCTAGTAATCCTATCCTTCGCCACTCCTCCAGTCGGTCGAGGAGAAGAGTAACTGCGGAAGCCATTTTATATATCCACAACAACACTTACATGGGCAAGGAGTCTTGTCGTACTTTCGCATTCACCGATGCAAAGTGGATTGCTGAATTGAATGTGGGTCACCCAAAGCGTATGTATCAATCATTTTGTTTGAGCAGAACTAATTTTTTGTCCCTCTGTCATTTGCTCGAGAGTAGTTATGGGTTACGAGCGGAGGAAATAATCTTCGTGCAAGAGCAAGTGGCTATCTTCTTATGGATTGTGAGCCAGAGCTCTAATAAAAGATGTGCACAAGAGCATTTTCAACGTTCAGATGAGACAATTTTAAGGCGTTTCCATGACGTACTTAATTTTCTTAGCATCGGCTATTGATTGGGTTAGACCATGGCCATGCCCTCGCGAAAAAGTACACAAAAAAATACAAGATTCTAAAAGATATTTTTCACATTTTCAGGTACTTGTAAACCGGTTTTTTTTCCTTTATTCGAATAAATTTTAAAATTTTTCTTACTTGTGACGTTATTAATTTTGTTCATTCATAGGGTACAATTGGTGCAATTGATGGCACTCACATCAAGGCCCACTCGAAACCTAGTGACATGGCCAAATGGATTGGTCGGAAGGGGTATCCGACACAAAATATTATGGCGGCATGTAATTTTGATATGTGCTTTACTTTTGCGTTAACAGGATATGAGGGAAGTGCTCACTACACTAGAATTTTCTACGATTGTTTAAGGAACCCGGTAAATTATTTTCCACACCCACAACAAGATTAGTCCAACATTTCTCCTTCTCCTGCATAGTAGTGAATTCCATACATATGTATTTGGTTTACAAATTAAAAATCTACATGATTCACTACAACAAAAATGCATATTCCCCGCACTTAATTCCCCGCACTTTAAAAAAATTCCAAGAATAATTATAAAAAAAGAACATATTCCCTGCACTTAATTCGTGGGCCATCAATAAACAAATGAAAGGCCCATTCTTTAGATGACAAAATCAGTTTCGTGGGCCATCAAATAAACAAAGCCTGCCGGAAAAATAAACAAATGAAAGACCCAATATGGAAAAATGAAAAGCCCATCTCTTTTAAAAAATGTATCGGCAAGGGGTGATGTAGATCCAACCAAGGACTTGTTGGGCAAGGGGTGATCTTTCCTAAAAATTAACCGTAGATCCCTTCCCTCAGTCAGCCGCGTCTATATTGGTTGCCCTAGATCTATTTCTCTTAGTTTCAGTCAGTGCCAGCCGCATAGCCTCCGTCTCCGGCAGTCTTAATTCGTATGGTCTCTCTCTCTCTCTCTCTCTCGCGCGCGCGCGCGCTCGCTCTAAGTCTCTGTCTCACAGTCTCCTCTCTCTTTCTTCGTCTCAGATCGCATGGTTCTTCCGATTTTGTTCTAGGTACTTATCCAAACTCGGAAGGTCTGAAGCTCGACCGGAACTCCGATACTGATTGTTCACCTCTGATTCTGATTGTTCGATCCAATCTCCAAAGGTCTTGACTCCGATTCATATGAACTCCAAAGGTCAGTCTCTCTCTCTCTTATCTATTTTAATTGTTCGATTGAAGGTATGTTCATCTGTTTAATTAGTTTTATAATCTTGGATTGTCTTTTTAGTTTTAATTAGTTCGAGATGCCTTCTGCCTGGATCACAGGGAGACAGGGAGTATTTAGTTTTAATTGATGGTATGTTCATCTGTTTAGTTTCGTACCCCAGTTGTCACAGACTCACAGCCGCCTAGGTTCTCTCTCTCTTCTCCTGAAGCAAAATTTCTGCTGATTGTTGTATAAAATCATCGGGCTTATGTTGTATTTTTGTTGGTTGTAGTGAATTTTTTGACTGATTCTATGTATGTGGGAACGAAGGTTTTTTTGTGTGACCATTTCGTTGTAATTCGATTTGATTGCACATTCTAGTTTTGTTGTCCTAATTCAGTTGTCACGCATTCATGTCTCTTCCCCTGATTGAGTAGGATCTAATTGTTTATTTCAAGTTAAGACCTATTCTGGGGACTGGTTTGTGTCATGATACTGTAAAGCACAAGTTTTTGAATTGATTCTAATTTCTACTTTTTTGTGTCCTGTTTCCGTTTCGCATAATATGTGCTTTATTGTATGAACTAAACCAACTTTTGAATCAAATTGCCCAACTGAATCAATTACTTCTAGCCCTTCACAGAGATTCATTGCCTGGGATTGGAGAAGTAACCAAGTAAAAAAGGCATGTTTTTCATGCCACATTATGCTGTTAAAGCGCATAGAGCATTGTAGCCTCGATGCTGTCATGGTTTGAATTTCTGTTAATATGTGCTGTCATTTTTGCTTCTACGGCTACATTTTGTTCAAAATATGAACCTTCATTACTTCTTTTTCTTTTCTTTTCTTTTTTCTTTTTGGTCCTACAAGCATCTCAAGTAGTAAATCAATTCTTAACCAAGTCTTTTTATGTTTTGTCCTTATTCAGCTGATGTTGGGATTCGTCATCTTTGTACTGCATTTAGGAGTGTCGAGCTTGGGTATGTTTGGGAGGATTGTACATGCATTAGGTCTTTGTCTTTAAGGGGTCATTAACTTACAGGATAATATTTGCTTGCCTCATTTAAACTAACTCATTCAGTAAGCTAACCCCTTCAATGAGTATGTCAACATTTCATCGATTAGAGCTCTAAACTAACTCATTCAGAAACTGCTCTGTACATTAACAGTAACGAAACTTACCAGAGGAAGATTTTGTCATGTAATGTTTTTGTTCACTACTTATTTGCTGCCATTACTTGCAGCGAACCTGGGCCAAGAGAGTGATATTATTATATCATTGAAACTTGAATTACCCCAGGAAAGCTCTCCCGTTTCTTTTAAATGGGAAGAGATCCTCTCTGGTCATGAAACTAAACTAGACCAGCAAGTTGCTCTGTTTCTACGTCCTTTTCGGCTATATATATATATATATATATATATATATATATATATATATATATATATATATATATATATATATATACTGTCTCTGTGTGTGTGTAAGTGTTTTGAAGTTTCATTTATTTAAAAATAGTACGGTTGTTCGTTATTTTTGTATAATCACCAAGGCCTTGACTTTTTTCCCCTTTTCTCCACCCAATATACATATAAATATATATACGTCAAGAAGGGTAGAGGGCTGGAGAACATCTAACATCTAGCACCTGGAGCGCAGTTATTGTAAGAAATTGAAACCATATGAATTTGATTATGGAGACAGATTTCACTGATAACTTCAATCTTGTAGTTACAAAATGCAGGAGACATATTCTGTCTTTAATGGTGTATATAAAAGGTTATTGGTCAAATTTTCTTAAGGAATTGTATGAATATAGCTACAAATCTGATTGCATGGCTGATATCTCAATTAGATTGTACGTTCATTGGTCAATTTTCTTGAATGTAAGATTTGGAAAGTGGGTTGTGTTTTAGGAACTTGCAGAAAGTGGGTTGTGTTTTAGGAACTTGCAGCCGCCTAACGAGACGATTCTCTTTATTGCTGTATAATGACTGCAAAGAACACATTGTTAGCAATAGAAATGTGCTTCATCATCTGCCCAATTACTCTTATTTGGGTTCTAGTTAATAGTTGGTTCTCGACTGACTCAAATTATAGTGTCGAAATCTAAGACACGTTTTAGTGGTTCGTGGTGATTTCCATTAGTTATTGGAATACTGTTTACGAAATCTGAAATGGAAATAGTTTTTCCTTTTTTAATATATATGACTTTCATTAAGCTAATCATGTCTGAAAGTTCCATGATTTCATTAACATAGTTTCTGGGATGATTATCAGTGCAATAGCTTTTGGGATTCTGAACTTCTTCGGTTCTCTTTTTGGTGATCTTATCGAGTCCATGATAAAGCGCGATAAGGGTGTTAAGGACTCAGAAATGCTCACCGAATGTTTGTTAAAATTACTCAGTTTAGCTTTTTAGTTATTTTTAATGTCAATCAAACATTCCTATAGGTGGGAATATAAGATGCAGCTTTTAGGATTATAGTGGTAGTGAAGAAAAAGCATCACCATCAATTTCTTATTCTCCTTATTTGACAGCTGTTTGATCAGGTACAATAACATGCATTTTAGTTTCTTCTTGGATTCAAGGATATCACACATGCATGCATTCATTGATGTATCATCTGATTAGTATGTTTGTATATTCACTAGTATAATATGTTTCTTGAATGGCAGGCACAGAAAGTGAGAAAGGGTAGCCCATTATCGGCCTCTGCACATAGCTGTAATCAACAGGGACTGTATATTGCTGGCCGAATCATAGAAGACAATGTGCGTTGAACGATTAGAAATCTTGTTAGTTTGCTTCTTTCTCACTCTATTGCTTGTTTGTTATTCGGAAATCTTGTTAAACAACACCTTTGTCGTGTAGTCACGTGAAATCTAATTCTTTTGCAGATGGCTCAAGAGCATTCTTGAAGCTTTAAGAGTCTACGATCCATTCCAGAAGGTCCTATAATGGTGTTGTTCGGCCCATTGGCAGATTTTCTTTTTCTTTTTTTTCATGTATTTTCCACCCGCTAGCTCGTGTTGTTTCTATAGGCAGCTGTTTATGGATTGTAAAAGATGGACTTTCAGATTGTATATGCATCTGTTGCTGTAGATATGACACTGTTAATATATAAAGTTCTAAGACTAGGTTTGAGAGCATTCTCAACACTACCATGTTACCTGTTTTGATAGGGAAACACATTATTCAGCGACTATGGAAAAGCAAACTTTGTTTATCCTTGAGTGTGTTTACCTTTCTAGGTGGGTTGTCTCGACCACACTTAAGCATTTTGATGTGAGTTTAGTATAAGAATTCTAGGTTAAAAATAAAAATATAAACAATTAAAATAATTTGTCGGTAGAAAATAATATTTTTCCCGACGTTTTTGTATTATTACCGGCATTTTTAAAAATCTCATGAATACATTTGCCGGCGTTTATTAAAACGCGGGGATGCCTCAAGTCACCGGAAAAATAAAGTCGCCGGAAAATTTTTACCGGCGTTTGACAAACGCCGGCAAAATACGCCGGTAAGTTTTAGCGGCGTTTATAAACGCCGGAAAGCTTTCCCGACAGCGGTATTCGCATCGTTTTTGACAAATGCCGAGAAAAATATAAAAAACGTCGGTAAAATATTTTGCCGGCGTTTTTAAGACTTTTACCGGCGTTTACAAAAACGCCGGGAATTCTCCTTTTTGTTGTAGTGATTGTAGGTGAATATTATTTGGTAAACGCTGTGTAACCAAATATTCAAGATTTTCTAGCACCATACAAAGGTTATACGTATCATGTTCTAGACTGGCGTAACAGAGCCATACCAAGGAATAACTTCAAAAAATTTAACAAAATACACTCATTCCTTAGGTGCACCATAGAAAAAACTTTCTGAGTATGAAAAACACATTTTCCCATGATATGTGACATGTTCGTTGGTTCGACATGGACACATGACAGAGAAGTCTTGTAACTACAACAATGACCATCAACAATTTCATAACAAGGAGCAATATGCCAGATATTCCTTCTGGCTTCTATGATACGCGACCAGAATTTATGCCTTATGAATGTGGAATAGAGACTATAGCACCTAACGAGATACATGGACATACATACGAACGCGATGATGGTGACATGGACCATGTGGGAGCTCAAATTTGAGATTATATTGCCGACAATCGCATATGTTAGATGCTTCTAAAGCTAGTGTTTGTCTAATATTTTTTGTTTAGATGCTTTGTTGTTCGTGTTTTAATTTCAATGCTTTGTTCGTTGTTGTATAAGTATTGTGTAATATTTTTAATATGTATAGTAATTGTGTAATGTTTATAATTGAATATTTCTGGACCATTTTTTTATTTTTTTGCCCCAGTACTTCCATTTTTCATAATTTTTATTATGTACGGAAAAATTTCAACTCGTTTAAAAAAAACGTACAGAGATTAAATAATATTTTTTTAAAATAAGTTTTTTTAAAAATAGATGGGTTCTTTTTTCAAAATATTGTCCAATTACAATTTTAAACAAATTACAAGTTTTCATCTTGGCCAAGGGCAAATTGGTAAAAAAAATCTATAACTAATTTTCAAAAGTAGGCTCCAAAACACTACTATTTCTGCAAAATGCATTATGCACATTTCTCCCAAATACTACTCCCAAATTCAAAACTTATTCTGGTCATAATTCAAAAAGCTAAAAAGTCAAAAAATCAAAAATAAAAAGGTAAAAAGTAAGCTCTCAAACACCCTTTTAGATGACACTATGTTGTCAGCTGATATTGAGGTGGGGGATCACGAGATAAATCTCGTGGTCATTGAGGGGTTTGAGGGCCATTAGGGCCCATGTTTTTCAAGATGGGGCGATTTAGTTGCCATGGATCAGAAGCTAGCTTAAGCAGAGCCAACTAAGGAGGTAGAAGAGGACATGTAGGAGGTCCTCATACATGTGATACCACCACTCAAGCCGTCGCCTGATAATCAGGAATGGGGGTGGAATTGTATACCTATCTATCCACCTAGGACGATGGTGTATTTTCGACTTCCGCTAAAGGTGCACAGCAGAGTCAAGGCGTTGTCAACACACTACTTTTTTGGACCGACAAGGCCAACAGTAATGCATTGATGTACCGAAGGGCTTTGACCAGCTCTATGGAACAACATCGCTTGTGGACTGGTGTGAGATGACCAGGCTAGCTGAGGAGTGGCTTATAGTATCGCCACTTGGGGATTTGGACTTCACAGACTTTCGAGTATACATTGAAGTTTGGGTAGAAATTTTGGAGATTGTTGCTTGCAACCAGTGGGAGCAGAATGGGATGTATTACCACGTTAAGTAGCAATGTTTCGGTATTCAGGAGGAGACTTAGGCGAAGGAATGGAAGATGCGGGACAAGTACCGGGGTCTATTTGCTTAATGGGAGAAGTAGTTAGGAGAGTGTAAAATAAGTGATACGACGGTGAGACAATTAAGATAGGTAGAGAACAATACTTGTGGTTTGTACTTTTTCTATCTTTTTATATACTAAACCGTTGTAACACATGATTATGATTTAAAATTGTTTCATTTTAATGTTATTTCATATTGTAGCATTGTTTAGTGATTCTCCTCACATGTTGTATAAAATATTTTTATTTAGACTTATCCCTCTTAAACTTTAAACTTGGGAATATCCAGTATGATATCACAGGAAGATAACAATGGGATGAACGGCACTGATGGGCGTGTGGACAATGAAGTCTACAACAGTGCTCAAACTGATAACATACTGCCTTCACAAACTGTCCACCCAGCAACGGGAGTATTTTCCAATGTCGTCTACGGCTCCGAGCGCATGGCCCAATTATTCCATGCCTTTATTGCTGCTCAGATGGTAGCTCCACCCCAGCCACTTCAATAACAGGGACCCCCACCACAGCAGGTACAACCACCACCACCACCCGAGGGGACAAAGCAGCAACCACCTCCTATGGCATATCAGCCATATATGCCTTACTACCCTTATGCAACACCTTATCCATCTCCACACATACCGAATGTTGCACCTAGAGCTTCGGTGGCTCGGAGTATGTTGTTAGCCAATTTTGGCCGTCAGCATCCTCCGACATTCAGTGGAGAACCCAACTCCGCAGTTGTTGAGACTTGGTTCAAACAGATAGAAAAGTTGTTTAGAGAACTATGGAGATCTCCGGTGACAGTGACCGGATTGCTTTGGCCACTTACCAAATACAAGGAGAGGTTGATTTTTAGTGGGATGTGGTGAAGACCACACATGACACTGAAGCTATAACCTAGATACAGTTTAGAGAGTTGTTCCTCAAAATTTATTTTTCGACATTGGTTAAGCAGGCCAAGATGCAGGAGTTCATGAATCTAAAGCAAGGCAGCATCCATGTCGCCGAGTATGCTACCAGATTTGACGACTTTTCACGACATGCTGCAGCTCTTGTGCTGACTGATGAGGCACGGGTTAGGAAGTTTGAGTGGGGACAGAGCCCTATGACCCGCAACAAAGTGACATCTCAGGTGGAAGCATCTTATGCTGCTGTGGTCAACAATGCTTTTATGTTGGAGCGTGAGGCACTAGATGCTTGAGAGCATTGAGACTAGAGAAGCAAGAGTGGAGAGAGTTTTGGAGGACCTATCCGGGTAAGCAGTAGCGGTGACACTACTAGTAGGGACTTTGTGCAAAATAAGCCTTACTTTCAACCGCAACAGCAGAGGACTAGTCAGCCCAGTCAGAGCAGGGGTCAATTTTCGACTGCCAGCAGTCATGGACAATATCAGGGGCCTCCACAAGATATGATGGATATCACGTGTTATAACTGCAATGAGAAGGGCCAAATGAGGTGACAGTGTCCACATCCCTAAAAGCAGTAGGATTAGCTGGGTAATTCAAAGAACAACCAGGGATAGGCTTTTGAGCAAGTCAAGCAAGGTAGCTGGCAAGCTTGCCCAGGGCAGAGAATTGGTCAGAACAGGGGAGGCAACCAGAATCAAGCCTTGGGTGGCCGAATCTTTACTTTTCAGAGACAAGAAGAGGAGTATGACCGAACTGTCATACAAGGTACACTTATCTTATTCAGTACCTATGTTCAAGCGTTGTTTGATTTGGGTGCTACACATTCATTTATATTTGTTGTATGTGCACAATAACTCAAGTTAGAGATAGAAGAATTGAACATAGTAATGTATGTAACATCACCCCTAGGAGAACAGATCACAATTGGTAGGGTGTGTCGAGCCTGTGATATAGAGATCTCAGGGCTTCGTCTAACTTGTGATCTGTAGGTCATCAATATGCTGGACTTCGACGTTATATTGGGAATAGATTGGTTGTCAGCCCATAAACTATAATTGACTATCACCGTAAGTCAGTGACTGCCTGTTCGACCGATGGAATTTGCTTTAAATTTAAGCGGGATATGCAGGACCCGACTTTCCACAACTCGATGAAGTGGCATGATCAACTATCGGGCTGGTTGGCAAGTTTAAAGTTGGGAGAGTCAGACAGGAAGGAATTAGGGTTACCCAAGGTAGTTTGTGAGTTCACCGACGTGTTTCTTGACGAAATACCAAGGCTGCTACCTAGGTAGGAATTGGATTTCATGATTGAGTTACAGTCGAGAACAGGACCGATATCTATGGCACTGTACCAGATGGCACCAGTTAAGTTATAAGAGCTGAAGATCAATTGCAGGATTTGCTCGAGAAAGGACATATCCGGTCGAGTGTGTCGTCGTAAGGTGCACCGGCCTTATTTGTGAAGAAGGAGGGTACACTGAGAATGTGTATTGATTATCGTCGACTAAATCAGGTCACGATGAAGAATAAGTGCCCTCTACCCAGAATTGATAATTTGTTCGATCAGTTAAGAAGAGCGACATGTTTCTCGAAGATTGATCTCATGTGTGGGTATCACTAGTTGGGTATCAAGGAAGAGGATATTCCAAAGACCACATCTCGAACACGTTATGGCCACTATGAGTTTGTGGTTATGTTATTCGGGTTGACTAATGTGCCGGCAGTATTCACGTGCTTAATGAATCAAGTTTTTGCACCATACTTGGATCAATTTGTAATTGTCTACATCGACGACATACTGATCTACTTGCCGACGGAACAAGCACATGAGGAACATTTGAGGATAGTACTGCAAGTTCTACGAGATAATTAGCTTTATGGGAAGGCCAGCAAGTGCGAGTTCTGGCTGAAGGAAGTGAAGTTTTCTGGGGCATGTTGTGTCATGTGAGGGGATATCTATCGACAACTACAAAGTTCAGGCTGTGATAGATTGGAAGTAACTGACGTCTGTCTTTGAGGTTCGGAGTTTTCTTGGAATGGTCGATGATTATCGAAGGTACAAGATTTCTCTTCCTTAGCAAAACCAATGACACGTCTGATTCAGAAAGGTGTCAAGTTCAAATGGAGTAAGGCGTGTGAAAGCGCGTTTCAGAAGCTAAAACAAAAATTGACTACTGCACCTATTTTGATCATAGAAGAGAGAAGTGTTGGTTATATAGTGTTCTGTGAGGCGTCTATGGAAGAATTGGGTTGTTTACTGATGCAAAATGACAAGGTTATATAGCCTATGGATCAAGGCAGTTGAAAGTACACGAGAAGAATTATCCGACCCATAACTTGAAATTAGTAGTTGTAGTGTTTGCACTAAAGTCTTGGCACCACTAATTATATGGAAAAGAGTCCGACGTATTCACCGATCACAAAAGTCTCAAATATTTGTTCACACAGAAAGATCTCAATATGAGACAGAGAAAGTGGCTGAAATACTTAGAAGATTTCAAGTTCACATTGTCTTACTATCCAGGTAAAGCCAATGTTGTGGCTAACACACTGAGCCGGAAGTCAAGGGCAACGGTGGCAAGTCTGGCAGTGCGCGAGTGGAGGATGATGGAGTTGGTGAATGAGTTTGTATTGCAATCGATTGCAGGTTCAGAAGGGCTGAGTTTGAATGCTTTGGTTGACACATTGGAGTTGCATAGAGAGATGTTGCTTATGCAAGGGTTTGACCAGAAGTAACATTTGTGAAGCATCAGCTGGAGTCGGGTGAGATCACTATGGATTGGACTATTGGGGTTGACAGAGGACTGAGATACCGAAAAGACTATTTGTACCGAATATCAAGACTTTGAGAGAGTCAATGTTGAAGACATTTCATTAGTCCAGTTTTGCAATTCATCTAGGAAGTAATAAGATGTACAAGGATCTTCGAAGGCATTACTGGTGGAATGGAATCAAGAGGGATGTCGCGAGGTTTGTTTCGATGTGTTTGACATATCAGCAAGTCAAAGTAGAGCACCAAAAGCCTGGAGGGACGCTTCAATTGTTTCCTATTCCGGGATGGAAGTAGGAGCACATAACTATGGATTTTGTAACTGGGTTGCTGAGATCGATGCAGGGTCATAACGCTATATGGATTGTGGTAGACAAATTGACCAAGTCGGCGCATTTTCTACCTGTCAAGATGTCTGATACAATAGAAGCCTATAGTCGGCTTTACACTCGAGAGATTATACGATTGCATGGTGTGCTGGTAACAATAGTGTCTGATCAAGATCTCCTTCTCACATTTGTGTTTTGGCAGAGCCTACAAAAGGTGTTGGAGATGAACGTACACCTGAGTACAACTTTTTATCCTTGGACGGATAGGCAATCAAAACAAACGATCCAGACACTCGATGATATTAAGAGCTTCTATATTGGATTTTTAAGGTCACTTGGAACACCATTTACCGTTGGTGAAATTCGCATACAATAACAGTTACTAGGCTAGTATAGGCATGGCGGCATACGAAGCTTTGTATAGATGACCTTGCCGATCATATTGGACTGAAGTTGGGGAGACGAGCTTTTTAGGACTGGAGTTGGTATAAGAAACCATGGAGAAGATCAAGATCATCAAAAAGAGGTTGTTAACTGCACAGAGTAGGCAAAAAAGCTGTGCCGATAAGCGAACAAGGCCTTTGGCATTTTAAGGAGGGCGATAACGTGTTTCTAAAGATCAAGCCTAGACGCGGTGTTACCCGATTTGGCAAGAAAGAGAAACTTATGCTGAGAGACATTGGGCCGTTTGAGATCTTGGTAAAGATTTCTATGGCTTATCAGTTAGTTTTACCTCCACAGATTGAATGAGTTCATAATGTTTTGTATGTATCGATGCTTAAGAAGTACATGGCTCTACCGACACACATTGTGAATTGAGAGGATATGACGTTAGATGAAGATACGACGTACGAGGAAAAGTCAATTCACATTCTCGACAACATAGAGAAGAACCTTAGAGGGAAGACCATCAGATTTGGTCAATGTTCTACGGCATTATCGGAAGCTTGAAGAGTCAACATGGGAGAGAAAGGATATCATGAGGATCAACCACCCCGAGTTGTTTACTTAGACTTTACTGTGTAAATTTCGAGAACAAAATTATTTAAGGGGGATAGATTGTAATAACCTAGTATTTTTAATTAATTTTAATTACAATAATAAATTTTCTGCTAATAGTTTAATTTTATTTACTTTAATTCAGGCTTTATAGATTGGGAGCTTGCTCAAGCGAGTTATAGGCTGCTCGAGCGACCTTTGCTTTCGCACAGCGCTTGAGACTGCTTGAGCAACCTATTTGAATTCCAGATAACAGCACTTGCTGCAATATTGTCGTTAATGATGAATAATGTTTTGAGATCGAAATTATTCGGGAATTCAATCGATTTGATTACGTATTGAGGGGTTAAATCCTTATTTAAACAAAAAGAGGACGTTCATTTAATTTTCCTATAAGAAATCATACTGAAATCAGAGAGTTTGAGAGATGAATAGTTAGCTTTGATGTTATTGGACTGTTCTTGAAGGAAGGTTCTGCCCAAGCACAAATTCGAAATTCTTTTGTGCTAATCTTCAGGATCGAGGTAGGGGAAACCACTACCAAACCTTATTTTATGATATACAATAAGTTCTTTGGTTAATTTTCCATAGAAATACATGATTAGGGTTTTATGTTGTTTCATGATAAGCATGAAAATTCGTTCTAATCGTAGTTTGTTTTGCCAAATTGATAAGGAAAAAATGTTCACTATCGTGCATAGATTGTTTTGTTGTTAATTTTAGTTTTGTAAACCAGAATTGTGGTTTAAGGTTTGGATCGAGCAATTTGATTAAAAAAAACATAAAAACTAGAGTTGCTGAAAAAGATAGCTCGCTCGAGTAAGGTCTAGGCCGCTAGAGCGACCCATCAAATTTATGATAGGTTCTAACATCTTCGAAAACCAAAATTCATAATCCAAAATTAGACAAACTGCTCGAGCTACTTATTGAAATTAAAAAACTTGCAGAATGTTGACCGGGCTTTTCAGGCAATAGAGCCAGTCTATGTTCACCACTATTTTGTATGTTCACACTGCATAGGCATTCACGAGCATATTTTGTATGATCACAAGTTCCCATGGAGCTCCATGTGTGCGTTTGACCATACTTTGACCATAAAGTGTATTATGTTATAACTATGATTATGGTAATGATGGTAGGATTGTAAGGTTTCAAGTGTTGTTGTAGTCATGATATGGTCATAAATAGGCCATTGTGCCATTGGATGACTGTAATTGGGCTGTCGTGCCAACTGTTGGAATAATGTGATCGTTGTGCCGATAGATTAATGTAGAATGGGTGATGTACTTTGAAAGTAGGTGGAACAAAGTATAATTTGGTGATTACATGAAAATCCAGAATCCACATGAGAGACACCGGTTCGAATGTCACTGTAACACAGAAGCGGGGGGTGTTAGGTGATTATTATAAGTAGTAGAACATGTAGTGAATAAATAAGTTCGTTAATGGTAAAATGGACAATTGGTGCCCGTCGAGCCAGTATTGTTGGCCGTCATGCCTATATCATGTTTTGGGCATTGTCCCAAGTTTGTGTTCCATGTGGGTTTGAATCCCACCGGGTCTCGTCCCTTTTGATTAAGAACCCCAACTAAGAGATAGGTGTATTCGGTTGGAGGTGACTTCGGGGTGGATCTGCGTCGACAGGTCCAAGCCCTGAGGGAGTGACAGTCTTATTTTAGGTAACCTTGAGCCGGTAAAGGGGAAGCGGCTAAGGATCGTTAGTATCTGACTCGATAAAGCCACGTATTCAGTTGGGTCTAGTTAGAGTGAAGTAGATATTGACTCAAGTAGATGGTAGAAGGTCTCTATCTTATTTTGGTAAGGACTTGTCAATATCAACCAAGTACTCAACACTAAATAGTTGAGTAAGAAGGAATACCGAGGAAAAAGGTATTTTAGAAACTTAAACGAACAAGTCATAAAGAACCTACGTGACTTTACTTATGCACTTTATCGTTTCTCTTGTCTTATATGACCTGTTCTATATCTGTATTTGTAAGTTGATTTTTCAGTGACTTTTTCCTACTGAGTTTCATCAGTGCAACTTCTTTGCCCCTGATATTTCATACCAGATGTTGCGGAACAAGTAGAGTGCTCTCCCATATGAATAGCCGGGACCCATCGAGGAAGACAATTATAAAAAAATATAAACCCTAAGAGTATTTAAGTCATTTTCATTTCTGCATTAATTAAAACTTTGATTTATTTTTATTTCCGTTATTTTAATAAATAAAGGGCAATTTTCATAATTTATGTTTCAATCGATTTAATAATTGAATAAAAAATCTAAACAATATTACGAAAAATCAGGGCGTTACACTTGCTATGTGATACAAATCAAAGTCTAAAATCCTATTTTACCTAAAAATTATAGCTTAAAAAAATATAAATTTTAAGGAAAAAAACTAATAAACTAGTAATAATTTGATTTGTCCAAATAATGTCATAGGGTAATTAATGTTTGAGATACTCAAAGAAGCTTGGGGTGCAATCCGCATTTTTCACCTACCCTAAAAAGTTACAAATTCGAGGCATAAAATATTGAGTGCTCTTTTGGGTATGTATCAAGTCTTTTGTCAGTTTTCAAATTACGTGCCCATTTACTTTTCATCTTACGTTCTTATTGTAAATAAACTATTTGGATGAAATAAATTAATTAATAAAAGTACTAGGTAGGTAGAAAAATAAACAAATTCGTCCTAATCAAATAATAATATGTCATATACTTATCAATTATTTTAAAAAATAATTTGCAAAAGCCAAATAAAATGTGTAATAAATGAAACACGGGGGTAAGGGATGTAGTATAACATTTGTAGTACACGTATAGTATGAATAAAATAACTTACTTTTATCAATTTTATTCTTGAAATTATATCATTTTCACTCATACATGTTAATGATAATTCATAAAATAAATTCAAATTAACAAATTTTCAAAATAAAATAAACAAAATTCTATTATTTTACTTGCTGAATGCAAGAACTGTATTAGAGCACCATGAAAAGGAAAGCATTGGCGGACAACTTGACTAGACACGCATCATCCACTTGTACGGGAAAGATCCAATTAGGACCACACGCTATAATCTCTCCCACTTTACACCTTCGATCTCTTCGCTCAAGTGCATTTTCCCGGGAAAGAGAGCGAGAGAGAGGGGCGTAGTTCTGTTCGCCAGTGAAGACTGAAGACTGCGATCAGTAGAGAGAGAAGGAAGGCTAGTTCTGTACCCTTATCACAAGTTGGTCGTCGCTCCACTTTTAGAGAGAGAGGGGGAGAGAGAGTACAAAGCCCCCATCCCATTCCTTTGAACCTACATGGACTCGAAGAATTTTCGGTTCATAACCCACCAGTCTTTCTTCTCAGCCGTCCGATCAGGCGACCTCGAAGCGCTGAAGCTCATCGTTCAAGATGAGAAGTCAGAGGATCATCCGACTTCCGTCTCTGCTCTCATGGCGCTGCAGACCGACGCGGGTGAGACGGCCCTCTTCATCGCCGCAGAGAACAATTCGCAAGAGATGTTCAGTTACTTGCTCAAGCTTTGCGATTTGCAGACTGTTAAGATCAGGTCTAAGTCCGATTTGGACGCGTTTCATGTCGCCGCCAAGCGTGGTCACTTGGGTATTCTTTTTTCGTTTCTCGCTTCTATGTTAATTGGGATGCAATTTGAATAATTATGTGTTGGATCATTTAATTCTCCACACATGGGTGCTTGTGTGTGTCTGGGATTCCTGTTGTGATTTCACTTTATTTGACCTGATTTCTTTTTTAATTGTCACGAGAGAGAGCTTCGATGTCATAATCATTGACCAACTAACGTAATTTCACTACTTTTGAAGACCAATTTAAGAACTCTATTGGTTGATCAAAACTTGGATAGGAGTGTAGGTAGGTGTGAGGTTGAATTGGGCTTCTTTGCATTTCTCATCTCTGTTAGTTCGCTTGCAATTTGCATGGGTATAAGTGTGTTTTTGGAGTGATATTCCTTACGTTTCTCCTTTCTGTTAGTTTGCTCTGCGATTTTGCATGATTTAAGTTTTGAAGCATTTAGATTTCCACCTATGGTTATATCTACGAAAGGGTTTCAATTGGATATTGTCATTACAGATAGGGGTAAAGTGTTTACAGTTTACAGTTTCTTGACTAGCCCTAACACACGTGATTAATATATATAGCGCGAGTACAAAGATGTAATGACAAAAATATCCTCACACTCTAATACTACACTTACTGAAAACACACGTATATGTCTAACACTCCCTATCAAGCTGGAGAATAAATATCACAATGTCACAGCTTGTTATACAATAATTCCAATCGCGGCTTGAACAACGGTTTGGTGAAGATATCAACTAGTTGAGCTCCTAAGACACAAAAGGGGCAGCTAACACACCATTTTCTACCTTTTCTCGAACAATAAGACAACCATCTCAATATGCTTGGTTATCTCATGAAACATGGGGTTTGAAACAATATGAATTGTTGCTTGATTATCAAAATACATAGGTATATGCAATTGCACAGCAAATTCTAACTCCTCAAGTAAAGACCACATTCATACAATCTCATATGGAGTGTGACTCATGACTCTATACTCAGCTTCTCTGCTAGACCTTGCAATGACCGTTTGTTTACTCTTCCAGATAAAAGTACAGTAGCCAGTCGTTGATCGACTATCATATAGTGATCATGTCCAATCAATATTAGTAAATGCCTCGCCTCAGCACGCAAATAACTATTGGACCGATAAAACTAACCGCGTCTACGGTGGGTCTTAGGATACTTCACAATACGAAGAGTAGCTTCCCAATGTGGAAGGGAGCGGACATAAATTGACTCACCATACTAACAATAAAGGAGATTCATTGATGAATAATGGTGAGGTAATTCAACTTGCCAATTAAACGACGAGCCGACGATACTAGTTCAGATGAGAAAATCTCCTCCTGATCAACACAAAGTTTGACATTTGGATCCGTAGGTATCTCCATATGCTTTGACACTATTAATGTCGTCTCCTTCAAAATGTCCAATAAATATTTCATTTCGGACAGGTTAATCACATCCTTGGATCTTGTCACTTCAATACCCAAGAATTATCGCAACTTACCCAAGTCTTTGATATGAAACTGTCTTTTTAGGATCTGTTTCACTTATCAATACCTTTCTGATCAAACCGATAATGATGATATCATCCACGTACACGATCAACAGTATATTTTCTCAAGCTGACGATAGATAGAAGACAGAGTGATCAGAATGAGAGTGACACATACCAAACTGTAATATGGTATCACTAAATTTGTCAAACCAAGTTTGAGGTGATTATTTCAAACCATAAAGAGCACTGCAAAGTCGACCTAGTGGAGAATCCTCCTTTTTTTTTGGGATAAATGGAGAACGCTCCCTCTGAGCAACAAAACCCTGAAAGTTGCTCCATATACATCCCCTCTAACAGATCCCTATGTAAGAAGGTATTTTTGATATCCAACTAGGACAAGGCTAATCAAGAGTAGCAAGAAGAGAGAAGCAAGTCTGATGAAGGTCATATGTCCTACGCAAATTGTTGACAAACGAATATAACTAATATGCTTGTCACCGCACAAGTTTGGCTATTGCTAAAAATAGCAAAGTACCACTAATCCGACGCTCTATACTATTCCACAACTGACTACAAATCTGAGTACCTTCAGCCTTCCAATCAACATATTTTGAATCAGATTCCTTAGGGAGATCTTTTTATAAAATAAGTATATTGTTTCCTATCCAAAAAATACACCTCAAATGAATTTTTCCAGGGCGCATAATTTTTTCCATTTAACTGACTGGAAGTAAAAGACATCATATTAGGAGACCAAGAGTTACACAATCTAGCAAAAATTGCAAAGGAAGAACAAGAAGACATTGCAAATGAATCCCAGTATTGCAGGAGAGCAAACAACCAAAAATCAACAACAAACTAACAAATTACTAACAACCAATCACCATACAAGATTGGCGGTAGATAACCTCTTTGAGCAGCCATGTGATCTTACTAGCCC
This sequence comes from Arctostaphylos glauca, assembly GCA_019985065.2. NCBI lineage: Eukaryota > Viridiplantae > Streptophyta > Magnoliopsida > Ericales > Ericaceae > Arctostaphylos > Arctostaphylos glauca. The sequence goes on along the minus strand of JAHSPW020000013.1, from coordinate 12,990,812 downwards.
AATATAACACGAGAAACCTGGATAAAGTAAGATAAAGAAAGTCGAAATCCACAAATGAAAATACCCATCAATGAGAAGAGACACCCATTGCTAATAGAAGAATCAATTCCAAGAAATAACACCAAAAATCTAGAGTTCAACTAGTAATCCAACACCACGAACTATTGGTCGATCAAAGACTGACAAAATCACATTGGTCAAAGACTGATTGAATGAAATCGCGAGAGAACGACCTATATGAAGATATCGACTGATCTGAGCAAGGCTGATCTAGGATCGTGCAGACGACTCGTATAGGAGATCAAGGGCTAAAGAGATTGACTGATTTGAGCAAGGCTTGACTAATCGAACGACAACGGTTAATCTGATCGAACTTTGACTGGCAACAATTGATCCGATCGAACTGCAATTGGTGACGGAGGGAAGTACGTAAGGCACAAGGTGGCGGTGATCATTTAGGGTCGTAAGGCACAAGGCGATGGTGATCGATTAGGGTTAGATTTGATGTTAGGGTTTCGAAGTTAATGTTATGATACCATGTCGTTAGAGATAACATAAGTGTTTAGGGTTTCTTGATTAAGCCTAACATACATAGGATTAATATATACAAAGGGAGTGAGTACAAAAATGTAATGACGAAGATACTCACACCCTAAAACTAAAGATACTAAAAACATATGTATGTATCTAACAATCTTCACTTTCTTGCTCTCTTTTAGTTTCCATTTCAATTTGCACGATTTAGTTTAGAATCGTGGAATTTTTACATGTGGTCAATATACGGGAAGCATGATTGGTGACAGTTATCTAAACAATTCAATAGTTGTTCTAGGAAATGTGAGTCGAGGCCTAAATGGACCTTGTGGGGAATGAATGTTCATGAATATATTTGTGTAGGCATGCTCACCATTTGCATGTTGAAGTTGACTCATCCACATCAGCTAGGGCAGACCCTTTTTATATGTCTTCAAAGTAAATGACGATTACTAATGTAATGCTTTTTGACAATCTTTGTTTACTGTAAATTATGCAAGTTTTGTCATACAAAAGGTATGCATCTCATAATCTGGAAGTTTATGATGATGACTAAGAAAGCACGTAATCTGGAAGTTATGATGATGACTAAGAAAGTAAAAATAATTTTGGTCTATATCTTGTCACTTCGTCATACAATGATTCCTGCATACGGTAATTGCTGATCTGCCTTCTTATTATCTTCATGGTATTTCATTGACCTTCATTTGTAGGAATTTTGAAGGAACTTCTGGGCATGTGGCCTGAGCTTTGTAGGTTATGTGACTCCTCAAACACAAGCCCCCTATATTCGGCTGCTGTGCAGGACCACTTGGATGTTGTGAATGCCCTATTAGATACAGATGCCAGCTCAATGCGGATAGTGAGGAAAAATGGGAAGACTGCTTTACACACAGCTGCAAGATACGGTCTTCTACGGATCGTAGAAACGCTTATAAACAGAGATCCAGGAATTGTCTCCATCAAGGATAAGAAGGGCCAAACAGCACTGCACATGGCTGTGAAGGGTCAGGATACTTCGGTGGTGGAGGAAATATTGCTCGCTGATCATTCAGTACTGAACGAGCGTGATAAGAAGGGTAATACGGCTGTCCATATGGCAACGAGGAAGTGCCGCCCACAGGTATCATTTTGTTGATGTCTTTGTCAAGGTGGAATTGTCCAAGGTATTATGAGCTTTCATTTTATGAGTGAGGCCGTTATAATCCAGTCCATGTGAATTGCTAGAAACACATGAGTAACGATCTGGCATTGGGTGTCTAAAAATAGCCCGTTATGAACCTACATGAATACACTGTTTACTAGAAGAAATTATATTTTGTTACATGATTCCACATTGCTTCCTAAGGATCACCCCGTCTCAGCTTCCTCACTCCCATTTAATGCTCATCGAGCTTCTTGAGTTCAGCTAGATTCCAATGAGTTCGAGTTCATACCCAAGCCGTTCAAACAAAAAATTGGAGCTTGTTTAATTTACGAGCCAAGGTCGATCAACATTGTGATCAGCTGAATGTGTTCAGGAAACTGGAATTATTATAACTTGTTACATGACCACAAATCCATGAAAATTTTATCCTTTGGATCATAAAAATGAATAATGCTTATAGTACTTTGTACTGAAGATTACTTTTGCAAAAACTTTAACTCCTCCTTAACGTGCTCATATATTGTGGAAGGAATAATTTCACTTTCGAGTTAAATTCTGTTTGGAAACAAGTATGTCACCCTTAACTTTATAGCATATTTGTTGCCTAGAGTTGTTTGTGGAAACTTCTATCAAGCTGAGCCAAGCCTTGGTCAGTCTTTCATATAAGCCATTGAGCATAGGCTGAATGAAGATAAACAAATGTGTTCCAAGTCCCAAGCGGAGTAAGCACCGTTCAAAAATAGCCAAAGCAGAACTTGAATAGTCATTAGCAATAATTCAGCTTGACTTGACTCATTTCATCCCTAATTCAGCTTCAGTTCTAGTGTTGATGGCCTCTTGGCGCTCTGTCATAAGGTTATTGTGTTGCAAACCCTCTCAAATCTTCTAACCTGTGATGGGTCAGGTCCAAACTGACTCAGATTTTCACAACAAATAGTTTGGTATAGAATGCCTCTCTCTAAGGGCTTCTAGGAGAATCAGTAGGATACCTTTAGACTCTTGGCACTTCCCTTATCATCAACAACTATGAAAGCAAATATATGAGTCTCTTCGCAAATGTGGAGTTGATGAGAGTGTATGAGATTGAACTTGTACTCTCAAACCATGAAAAGGTTTTTTCTCATTTACAGGTGAGGTTAACAATTTAAAAGCATGACTCATGGTGGCAAAACAGAATCGAAATAGTCGGAGTCCCAATGTTTTTAGGAACTTGGACCAGAAAAATTGAAATGGGTTTTGCAACCATTTAGCTTTCCTTATCTCAAACGATTTTCTGTACCGAAGGTTTTCAATGAACCAACTGGAATGGGAGTTGCATTGTATTTTGAGGATCCAGCTGATTGGTCCAGCTAAGCTTAGAAAACCGTGAGGCTTAGCATTGCAAAACATATTAAGAATTTGAAAGACCCTTTATAATTGTCATCTGATCCGTACAAGGACTTTACAGGATGAAGTTTTCATGCATTTATATGCCTATCCAAGCAGTGAAGACCTGTTTCTTTTCGCTGCTCTGTATACACATTTACATATTTATGCTTGCCATACCGAGAATTCAGTTTGCATTCATATGCATGTATAAGCAGTGGAATGACCTGTTCCTTAGACACCCATCTATCTTATCTATATTTGCATACATATGCATAATCATGTATTTTTACTTGGTTTGAAATTTTGGGGGTGTAGATTAGGATGAGTTGCACTAAAATCACAGAAGATCTTTTTTTGGTCCATTTGGAAGGAGAACTGAGTAATTTATAAACTCCTGTTGTTGAAGTTCGTTGTGTAAATTTTGGGTTGATTTCCTTGCTCTTGTTGTCTGTAATTTGTCAATTCTGATAATCTTTTTCTCTCTTTTAGATAGTTAGCCTTTTGTTGAGCTACAAATCTGTCGAAGTGAACGCCATTAACAACCAGCATGAAACCGCATTGGATTTAGCAGACAAACTCCAATATGGAGAATCTGCTCTAGTAGTTAAGGAAGCTCTAAACGAGGCTGGTGCCAAGCATGCACGGAACGTAGGCAGAGTGGATGCAAACATGGAACTCAAAAGGGCTGTGAGTGATATAAAGCATGAGGTCCACTCCCAATTCTTGCAAAATGAAAAAACCAACAGGCGGGTTTCTGGTATTGCCAAAGAACTAAAGAAAATTCATAGGGAAGCGGTTCAGAATACCATTAATTCAGTCACAGTTGTTGCTGTTCTATTCGCCTCCATTGCTTTCTTGGCAATATTCAGTTTACCTGGCCAATATCTAAAAGTTGGACCAGAAGCGGGGAAAGCTAACATAGCTGACACTGTGGCGTTTCGGGTATTTTGCCTTCTAAACGCTACTTCCCTTTTCATATCTTTAGCTGTTGTTGTGGTCCAAATCACTTTGGTTGCTTGGGACACAAGGGCTCAGAAACAGATTGTTTCCGTAATCAACAAGCTTATGTGGGCTGCATGCATAAGCACTTGTGGGGCATTTCTGGCAATTGCCTTTGTGGTCGTGGGTAAGCAAAGCTCGTGGATGGCTGTTACTATAACTGCAGTAGGAGCACCGATTCTGTTGGGAACACTTGCTAGCTTGTGCTACTTTGTTTTCCGGCAACACTTTGGATTTTTTGGCAACGATTCTCAGAGACGCATCAGGAGGGCTAGCGGGAGTAAATCTTTCTCGTGGCCTCATTCTGCTAATATTTCTGATGACGAGTATAATTCAGACCACGAGAAAATCTATGCTCTGTGACCATATGGCAGTTATGTATTGCGCTGAAGAGAGATGGCTTTACCGTGTTAGCAATTTGGTAATCTGTTGTTTGCTATGGTTTCAAGCATTGTGCATATTTGTTTTGGATTTAGTCTGTTTCATTGTTTACCAGGAGAGAGCCGTGTAGATTTGTGAAGTCATGTATCTAACATTTCAAGTTTTAGTAGATGGTTTGCAAGTTCTTGGCAGTAGTTGGACTTGTATAATCGAGTATTTGATAGAAAGTCAAATGAGTACTGTGTATGCATACATAATGTTTTTATCAATTGGTGTTGACCTAGATGGGATTTTGATCATCATGAGCGAGCATTGTTAGCCTTGTTTTTCTAACTACTTTATGAAGCCAAAAAGCACGCCCGCGAACAAAAGATGACTAGTACTGTGTCATGGGTTTTGGTATGAACAAAAGCTACCAGTGACAGTGAAACATCACAATGTTTGGGTGAAAAATCTCTATTTTGCACTCCCATCAACCAAACTTGACAAAAGCCCTTGAGTGCGGGACTGATTACTGCATTTCACAACTCAGGAACGTTCATTTAAAGGTTGAACTGGAAGAAAAGGACACAGATATACTTTCCTTCATAAGCAACCCAGTAACGTTGACATTTGAATTGGATGATTCTTTATTTTAACTGTTGCAACTGATGAACAATTAGACCAAACTGCACCTTCTAAATTGAATATCTACCTTCTGGCCCATGTGGCATACAATAAAAACAGTGGAACCACATGAGCACAGCAACCCGTTCACATAAAGAATAGCTCTGAGAGACCAGGAGCTCAATTCACAACCCAAATCCCCACCCATCATCCCACCCTTTATAAGTCGAACAAAATCAAACTACTACAGATATACAATTTACAAATTCTACCAGATCTCTCATTCCAGCTTGCAAGCACTGAGACTGGTGTAAATGATTAAATTTGTAACTGTCCTGGACCTCTACGCGAGGATCTTGAAGAAGGTCTGCTTGTATCTGGCACAGGCGAAGGTCGACGGGGTTCTTCTGGTCTCTGCACCTCCTGCATAAAGTTGATGTCAGCAAATTTCCAGTAATAACAAACAGAGTAAAGCTCCATTTGGATGGGATATTTCGAAATGAAGGAATTTGAGTTCGATTGATAATTTGAAACCGGAGGATTACTTATTTAAAATCTATGTACATGTAGGATATGATTTCCAATAGCTACAATCGTAGTTATTTCAAGTCCATCAACATGAATCTCTCAAATCCAAATTCGAAATCCAAGGAAAATGCAAAATTAGAGGTTGAAGTTACTGAATAAGTGATGTCAAAGACATTGATTGCAATCCATAAATCCAGACGCAGCCCAAGAGTTCTGCGATGTAGAAAGAAAACTAACAGAGGATACAATGTCACTATCAAGCCTAAAAACTCATTTCTCCCTCTCAAGAAAACTCATTTCTCCCTCTCAAGTCCAGACATAAACCAAGTACTACAAAGCCTCACCCCAACTATTAAGAGTAGACCAACTTTTACTTTGTGTTGGGCCATATAACCCAATAACAAAATCAGAATTGCAGCCCGAACATGAAGAGTTGCACCTTCACGAAATGCTATAAATCCCTAGATACCATTCACCTTAGCCATATCTATGCCATCAGGGCAATCCAACCACGAAGATATTCTTCTGGGTGACTTAACCACTTAAGAGTCCCTTATTTTTCCCAGCAATCTCACAGAATCCATGTCTCCGCTTCATTTCACCCACATCTTGACCAAGAGTCTACGCTAGATATGGCGCTCATAATTCTTCGCTAGTAAAATCAGCTTTAATCGTGTTCTTAACATTAAGTACGCAAGCACTTCACTCTCATGTCCGTAGGACCATATCTATAAGTAAATTATATGCTTCAGCAACGCTAAAGCCTCCTAGAAATAATAATAATTTGGAAAACAGTAAGTGCAGTTTCGCCAATAAGAAAAATGAAGTAGGAATATAAAGCTTTGGCAGACCTTTGAAGATGAAGTAGAACTGTAGCGCGACTGTGTTTGCAATTTTGAGTGCATACGATGCTGCTGCTGCATCTGTTCAAACTGTTGCAGCCTGGAAGCGAAGTTTATCCCATTGTGCATACTCCGGAGATCTTCGTCCACGTCACCATCCTCAGAAACTTGTGATCCACTCATCATGTGATTAATTTGGGAGTAAGAGTTACCTGACGTCCATTTGTACTGCTCGCTATTAAAGGAGTACGAAGGCACGGTTTTTAATCGAGTCTTTAGTATCTTGAAGGCCTTACTTTGCTACATTTGAGGGTAAAAGCACAAAAACGTATTAAGCATTTTTAGAGAATCAACAGCTGAGGTAAAATTAAGAAAATTCTAAAATTAATTTAACCCGTATAAGCTTTCCACACCTTTGAAATAATTTTCAAACCCCTAAGAAAGCCTAAACTTTCCAAACATCCAACCTTCTCAAGAAATAACAATACTTGGGTTTCCTAACGTCGCATATCATGCTTAGTAATCCAGTCTATGAAGATGGTAATGAGGGAGTGGTTCGGTTTGGAATACAATGATATGACCGAATTACAAAGAGAAATCGAACTACAAAAGCATTTGTCAATTGATAGGAGCTGCACCGAAGTTCTTAAGCAAGATTCAGGTTGGTTTGAACAGGAACAGTTGACTGACAGAGCAGAGGCATTTTATCCAATAACTCCCAGATTGTTACCTTGTTAGTTTAGAAATGGAACATTAATACAAGAATTAAAACTTGATAGCCATGTCATTGCTTTAAACTCAACATATGACAATTGACAACCATAAGAATACTGATTAGACAGCAGGGTCAATAATTTCTACAACCACGACTGCCCTCAAAATAAAAAAAACAAATAATTTACAGCTTGAAAATTTGAAGGTTGTTCTGAAATCCTTGTTCCCACAGGAGGTTTCCTTCACGTTTGATACCATGGGTTTGCCAAGAAGGACAAAAAAATTGATACCATAGGCAACAGACAACATTCTTCACTTTTCGATCATCAAAAGAGCAGAAGTTTTTCCAAGTTCCAAATCAGTGAAAAACTATTGCAATACAGTGGTAAAAATGGGAACCCACGGAACTAACAATTTGGAGTGGAATTTGGTTTACTTTGCGCTGCTTCGCATCTAAATTGACTAATCTCTTCACTTTTCTCTGCATAAATACTAATTTCTTCATTATTTGTAACAGATCTTTACTTGGACAGTCGAAATCTCTCAGTTCAGAAAAAATCCTTTGCTGAGCTTTATAAGATACATTCCATTAGGATTATGCGATAACATCATATATCATTCCTTATTTGTACCTAGTTACCTCACTGGGAATACATGGTATTAACCAGAAGAAAATAATGGGCATACCTGCGGAAGTAGCATCAGAAGACCATACAAAGCCTTTAACAACCACATATATCTTCCAGGTTCAAGAAGCTGCAAGACACAGACAACAGCTGAGATACTCGAGATCAACCATTATTTGACAGAATTAAACAGAAATAGGAAGAAATACTTAAATCTTTAATATGGATGATATTGCCTAGCCCCCTGTTCAACCCCTCACATATACACAACTACGATAAGAGCGTGACCATATCCTTTTGGCTGCAAGAATCACAATTGCTACCTCAAAGGGCCCAGAGAGAGGCATATAAGTGAACTCAAACTGCAAAGTGACCAACTCTCAATGACAAGGATCAGCGTAGAGGTAGGGATTAACTGTCATCTCCTAAAAGTAAGAAGTACTTGCATCGGACGATACTTGGGTAAGGGATATGGTCCGACAAGAGTGGTCGGACATCCGTCCAACAAATGTATATAATGATTCAGTTTACCAGGAAAGAATGTATAAAACTCTCAAATTGTGCATGAAACGCTCCATTGCACCTTCCAAAGATCATTTTACCTAGGAAACAAAAGTACGTAACCTGCACTTGACAACTGAACCCCGAGTCTGTTCAAAGAATAAGAAACAAAGGCCTTGACGGTCTGTGCAAGCCCCCTTTCCCATACCCTGCCTAGCTGGTGTATACACAATTACAGACTATTATGTACATGGTAAAAACTGTATAGGTACGTATTTGCAAGATACACACAAACAAAAAGGTGATCAAGAGATTATATGTGAAGGGGAATGTTTATACTGGTTAAGGTAGTGTTTCCCAGGCACCATGTCCAATGGTCAAAAATATAATCTTGGTGGTGATTGGTGATGGCGGGTTTCGTCTGGTGTCTAGGTTTGGTGGTCTAGTGGCAATGCATATTGAACTGCAGGGGGGAGGTTGTTGAGGCAGCAAATGGGTAGCTGTAGTGTGGTGCAGTGGCGGTGAAACCTGTGTTACCTGAATAGGGATTTTTTTTGTTACAAGGAAACAGAAATGTGGCACAGCAAAAAAGGCTACGAGTGTATGAGGCTCCGCTACTGTAGGGGTTGGCTATACATAGTCTTACTCTCGCAAGTAGCAAGGACTTTTTCAGGATTGCACCCGATCACGTGGTAAAACACATGCCCTAAATTTGTTGCCCAATATGTAAAACAAGAGTAGGCTTCTACCAGCTATACAGGTAAAGTCTTCAAGTGGTGAACATCAAATAACATGTATTATTGTTCAAAACTATGTATTAGGCATAGAAAACACTTCACAGGACCATTATGACCAGTTTTCTTACATATTATCTTCCAAAAGCTTCACTGCCTCTTGATTTTTAATATATTGCATCTTATCTTTTTTAAGAAGAATGTTAAGGAAATCAATCAGAAATCTTTCGGATCACTTAGGAACACAAAATAACCATTTTTGAACCAAAATGTTCCAGTTATGGAAAGTGCATTCCAAAAGGTAAATTTGTGGGATATCAGTGTTTTAATGTAACACGGGGTGGAATAACTGAGTTTGGGACAGAGATCGGAGTGTAAGTGGAGGTGAAAGTGGCGATATCTGTAATTAGGCTGGAATACTTTCGTCACAAAAATGGGATAGATTGGGATGGGTGACGGGAAGAAAATAGAGTAAGTAATGTATCAATTCCCCTGGTTTTCAAGGCAATAAAATTTTGTGAAAGGGCAGAAGCGTAGATGCATTTGTCTCAATTGAAATTAATAGAAAACTATGCCGAGGAGCCCAGGGTACTCCCAAAGGTATAAAGGAAGTCATTTAAGTTTCAAAAACCTCACAGGAGGTCCATGTAATTATTCCAGATTCCCAACATTTACTATGGCTTCTGGAGCAAGCGGACAATTTGGAAACAATACAATTATACATCAACAGAGAAATGAAAGAGACACTACTCAACTCTTCACCAAGAACCGACAGAACACTTCAATGTAAAAAGTTAAAGCAAGTATGAACTTAACATTGAATATTATACAACTACAGTACCTGCAACCTAAGATAAGAGAAAATTGGAGTCTCCAGTAGGTGGATCAGTTTATCCAACTGAACCAAGAATTTGACGTTGATATCTTCCTCAACCATAGATTGAATGATGGAACTTGCATGATGGTAAGCCTGTCAGTCAACCATAACATCCAAGATCATGAGAGCTGAGAAGATGGACAAATTATGGCCGCATCCCGCAAAAGGGTAAAGTGGATGTGGCGATAAGGGAAGACAGGGAAGGGGGATATTTCATTTAAATTTTTTAATAAATGTTCATGACTCAGAGATGGAGCCTTGCCTGAGCTAATAAGCAAAGACTTATGATAGCCATTGGAGAATGGCACCATGAAGAATACAAAGAAAGAAATAAGTCTTTCCCAGCCGGATTGACCAGTGATTGTTTGAGAAGATTACGAAGCTCAGACAACTCAGAGGAAGTGAGCAAAATCAAGTTCAAAGCCTGAAACAGAGAGCACAAACACCCCAATGGTCATCTATGACAGGTAAAGTAAGACACCAATCTACTCTACGTATTAGAGGAGCAAGGAATGAGGGCTCATGAACATTAAGTAGAAAAGCTTTGCCTAGAGTAAACTGTCCCTTAGTTCAGTATATGAAAGAACACATAGATGAGGGAGCTCTGGAGATGCATCATTCCATCTACTAAGACAACACAAATTCATACTATTATCATCATATTTCTTCCGATGATTAGTTCTCAAGTCAATGACAAAACCTGGACCATAATTGATGCAAAATCCAGATTGCATTCTCCCTCAAGTATTGTGGAGAGTTCCCGATAGACTCTTTCAGCATCTAAAAGTACACAAAGTTGGCGGATTATCAAAGCCCCGCGCCTGAAAGGACAATTTAGATGACAAAAAATTAAATCCAGATATCTAAGCCCATTGAAACAAAAACACACCAATAATTTTTTTTTTTTTTTTGGTAATAACACCCCCAAAAAATACTCAAATAGCAACAGGGGAAGGGGCTGTTGGGGCCTCACTTCTCCAAGAGAGTGGTGTCAACTCGGAAGTGATGCACCAGGAAAACTACAAGATGGCGGAAATTTTGTGGATCTTTGGCTATGCATGCATGCACCTCAAGCACCAAGAGAACTACCTGGGGAAAGGGGAAAATATCAAGTATACCAACATATGACATAAACAAAGAAGAAATAGATTCCTATGTAAAGATTTTGATCTGCATATCCAAAAAAAGACTTTAGCATCAGTTGGCAAATAAAACAGATGTATGGTATGTGAGAGAGCCGTGTTAGACGAACTCTTCAAAAGCATTAAATGTAGAGTAACATCATTGCATCTATTAGCATTATAGTAGACTCATTCTATTCTATTCTCTCTTTCTGCAACTTCCACAACAGAGATATTCGAGTTATGGTAAACTCATTACATGTAAGAGCATCTCCAACGGTAAGCCATTTCTCAAGCCAAAGTCATTATTTGGCTAGAGGTCTTAAGAAATGGCCTCCAATGGTTGGTCATTTCTCCAAATTAGGCACAACAAATGGCAAAGCCATTTGTTGCCGCATCAGCAGTTGTGTTGCTATTTTCTTGGTTCAAATCTCTACAAAATTATTCACGTGATCCAATGGTAAAAAATGGCTTTGGCACCGTTGGAGTAACTTCGCCAAAATTTGACAAATTACTATTGTAGCAAACTAAAAAATAGCTTTGGCTTTAAAAAAAGGGCTCAAACCATTAGAGATGCTCTAACATGGTAGTCGTGAATAACTTTTACTTTCATAAAATATAAAGCTAATTTGTTTTCCAATTAAAATCCACCTATTCTAAAATTTGGAGTTTGATGTGTCTGCCCCAATTCTACAACCACACACACTCAAGTCCATGTTAAATACTGTGAAAGACATCATTTTAAAAACTAAATTGTTGTTCATACAAGCAATTAATGTTTCATTTAAGACATACAAACCAATAACAGCCTTACGAGATGCGCAATAAATACGAGTAGAAATGTTAGTTTCAGTAGCTATATGTAGCTTAAAAATTCACCCACTCAGAGTAAAGAAGCCACTGTGCTTTTGAACAGAAAAATACAGCTTCAACAGCAGATTTGGTTTATTTAGAGCGTGAACTGGATGCATTCTATGCCACCCCATTAACAAATGCTAAATGCCACAGGCACAACATATACTTTATCTGAAGTTTACACTCCACCCTCGTAGAAAATCTAGAGACGCAATCCACCACACTCGGATACAATAACCTCATCTCTGATCAAAACTCTTTGTATAATGTTATACTTTATCATGTATGACCAACAAGGTAGGTATTTACTCTGTGCAGCCAATGAATCAGCTATCAATAAAGAAAGTACTTTACTTCACAATTAACTCGAGGAGAAGAGTACCTCAGTTGCACGAAATGGGAGTGGGAGCAGGAGTGGGGGAACATAGAAGCTCCCAAGTTTGGGAACGCAAAAGGAATGTGTACATATTTTACGGATAATCTACCATAGAACATATACTTCAAAAGTACAATCATTGTAGGGGGTAAAAATATGGGCCAAGTCCACCATAAGTCTGGGAAATGACCCAGTATTACAATGTGGTTTTCTTTTCAAGATATCACGACTTACGCTAGATAAATCCCTGATTTTCTATACAAGGATTGTACAAAAGCTCCCATCCTTGTAAGGAGCGTGCTCCCATCTCGATGGAAGTGGGCTCCCATCAAGCTCCTTAGTTGGGAGCGCGGGAGCGAGATCCTAAGGTGGGAGCGGCACCACCTTAGGAGCTCCATCCTACAAAGAACAATACTATAGAGGAAAGCAATTTATGACTAATGCAACACTTCCGCGCAGCTGGAAAGCTAATTGAACTACATAATTGATTTTTTCTTTACCACAAAAAGTAAATGTAATACCAGTTAGAAATGACTGCGGCACCAATTGTATACTAAGCTACCTAACTAGGATAAAGGGTGTCTCTTCTTCCTATCTTTATAAAAAGAATACACATAACCAGAGATTAATCAACCTCAATAATGGACACCAACAGTTACTATTGGAGATCTTCACGAGTTTTGTCCAATAACGAAAGATGTACAAATATGACAAAAAGATATAACTGAGCAAGTATTGAATATATAAAGAGGACTGTGTTGAAGTCACGTCAATATACCCAAAAATGACACCTAAACACATATTACCAAGCAGTGACAACAAAAGAATTACGAAAAGGTAAGAGAAGAGCAAAATGAATCCCAAAAGAAAACAGAAATTAACAAATATGGTGCTTTCTTATTAGAATAGAAAATTGAACTAGTATCAAATCCAACTCCGTGAAGTTGTCAGGAAAAAAACCAAACACCAGAAGAGCAGCTTACCTCATCAGATGGATCAGATAGTGCCTTCAGGAGTGTGTCAAAAATATCATTGAGGAACGACAAGACCTGTTTCACGCACACCAATAAATAAATAACTTCTGAATCCATCCATCCTCAAACAAGGTCATCCAAAGAACTATAAACAGGGATGACATTAAAATAAAACAAAGGCCGGAAAGTCAGAACTCGGTATCTTCCCTGGTTTATAAGAACTGCCGATGAGTAACAAAGATTTTTTATAGAGTCTCACAATATATAACATTTATCTGTGACCTTTCCAATCATAACTGAAGAAGCACCTTCCCCTCCCCCGCAAAAAATGTGGATGCAAATACCCAACAGAAATAGAAACAGAAAAAGCTCATAATATTACACATTTATCCATAACCTTACCCATCATAACTGAACCACCACCTTCCCCTCTCCCCCGCAAGAAATTGTGGATGCAAATACCCAACAGAAATAGAAAGAAGAAAAAGGTCATGATATAAAACATTTATCCATGACCTCACCCACCATGACTGAATGACCACCTTCCCCTCCCCGGAAAAAACTAAATAAAGAACCAATATTTAATACCAATAAGTGGCTATTATGTAATGACACAATAATAAAAGCAATTGAAAGAAACTGATGCACAGCGACAAAATCAAAATATCTCCAGATCCCTAACAGAACGTATTCACGTATGTAAGACAACATAAAGATCACATGAAGTGACAGGCAAATGGTCTACTATTCCATGGTTCACCTCTGCACGATGTCTATTCAGAAGAGTCGAAATCCAGTGCAATGCTTCAATTCGAGTAGCCTCCCATTCACTGGACAACTGCCTGATAGAAGAAGAACCACCAGAAGTTACAATCATTTGATTCATGCACTTGGAATCCATTCTGAAGGAAACTAATTAACCTACAGAAATTACTGCTTCTGCAGCTTACTCCATTTTTCTTCAAGAAGTAAAAAGCTATAACAAGGTATCAACGCATAAGATTACAAGTTGTCAGTACTTCTAAGCGTAACTTAATAGCTTCTTCCCAGGTTACAAGAACTACACCTCCTTGCAATCGAAAGGATTGCTCCTACATCAAATCCTTCAGCAGGATCAGCCTGGATTGCACGAAGTTCGTCATTGGTCTCGCGAGCCACCTGGTTTATTTAGACCAACAGTGGAAAAAAAATTTAATCAAAACAATGTTTTATGAAACCTGGTAACCACCCTCACTTTTTCTCTCTTTTCCCTCATTTTGTTTGGGGTCTGGGTTCGGATTGATTTTGTAGAATCTGAACTGATGAGAGGTTCTTAAGAGAAGACAAGAAAATAAGAGATAAAGACAGACTTGGAGATGAAGGGGAGAGAACAAATCATCTTACAACTCTTATTTTGTCTTCTTTGTCAGCAATGCAGGGCAAAATGGCTCCCAGAATATCAGCATAATGGGGAACAAGTTGATCTCCACCAAGCTTTACAAATTCATTTATCTGCATAGAAACAAACCATTTGAATCAATACCAAACTACATCAGACAGATACTTTTCAAAACAAAACCAAATAAAATTTGTTCATGCGTATCCACCGGCCAGAGATCAGCAAGTACTTAAATCAGCTAAAAACTATGATATATGGGAGAGACTCGAGTGCATAATGATAATAAGAATTTGCAACCTTACCCATGTGATGGCAGTCAATCTGGTAAATTCGTCTGGGGAAGCTGCCCTCTGTACCAGTATTTCAGCCATTCGACCATAATCTACAGACTTCAAGATAAGCACTGCTCGAGTCAGAAAATTACGAAGGAAAAATAAACTCTGTATCTGTCTGTCTTAAAAACATTGTCAAATCAAGGTGTGGCGTAGCACACCTCTACCGCCAAATCCTCAAGTACTTACTGTCTCCCACTATTCTTGGAAAGGGAGGGGAAAGGCAATGGACTAAGGAGCAAGAGGAATAATCCACAGCTATTTGAACATAATCAGCCTACAATCTGATCCAATCCAAATAGACACCCCATATAAAAGACAATAGCCCTATTACAAAATTTTGGAACGGCAAAAAAAAAAAAAAAGCAAGTCCACAGAAAAACCCAAGAATGTCTCAAGGAATGGGTTCTCTGTCTCTTACCCCACTACCAAGAGGAGCAAACTTGAGAGTTGCAATTTTAAAAAATAAACCAATCTTTGTTCTACAGAAAGTTACATCATATGAATACTACAAATATCTTTCAATGTTCTAGACAAGCAGAAGTCTTACTGGGGAGTTTTTGATCTCTTGAAGAAACTCACGAAGTGCTGAATCAGCTTGTTGCCGTATTTCATGACTAGAATCGCTTAACATGTTAAACAAACCTGAAATTTGTTTAAAAAATGCAGGTTATGTGTCTTGCCACCAGAGAACTTGAACCTCCGTAACCTAAGTCTATCGAGTTTATTTACCCAAAGAAAAAGTCAAGCTATGAACATTTACCATCAAGAAAATCGGGAAGGAAACCCAGCATATCAATATCGGGAACACTGTCTAGGACTGTGATCCATCCAACCAAAAATTGGCGGACATAAGGATTTAAGACATTCATACGCTCTCTCAACAGCGGTATAAATTCTTCAATGCTGCGAAGACAAGTCAGGAAACATTATCAAAAATGGTAACATTAGGACATTTAACTTCCGATCCCATCATAGAAGGATCTGAAATGGAGCACCTGAATTCATTACTCTCTGTGACAATATCCTGTTTCGGGAAGAGTTAAAAAGATTAATTAATTAGTCTTTCAAAGCATATTTATCAGACAAGATAGAGCCCAAAATTAACTAACTGTCACCTTCACAAGTCTATCTAAAAGATGGGCAGCACTCTGTACATTGGGATCTGAGTCAGCTGAAAGCTTGCACAAGGCATCAAATATCTGATTGAAGAACACAATAAAGTCCCCCCGGACAACCTGCAAATTGGTGCCTAGATCAATAAGACAGACTAATACAATCATACTAGAAATCCCAGTTCTTTCTCACCTTTGCTATGTTATATAGAGCTTCACAAGCATAATAACGAACTCTGCTATCTTGGTCTGAAAAGGAATTAAGCACAGGTGGAACAATTTGCTGCATACAAAAATATGAATAAAATATCCCTGGAAACCATGTAGGATAGAGGAAATATTTGACAAATCAGAAAAATTAAAATAGTAATAGAGAATAAAAACGGAAAGAGAAAGAAAATCTTGAATAAACACTAAGAAATTACACAACAATCGTAACTATCATTTATTGGCCCCATAACTTTCAAAAAAAATAACAAAAGGGTACATTAATGCTCACCACCTCTCTCTCTCTCTCTCTCCCCCCCCCCCCCCCCCCCCCCCCACCATCCATTTGAACACTCTATTTTTCTAAACTAATTAATTTCTATGAATATTACTTTTCAAGATATGGTACATATATATTTTCTCCAAGAAAAAAAAAAATTGCGTGATCCAGAGCAATCTATATTACATTACAATACACAACGGTGTGAGGCTGCCCAAACACATTTTCACAACAATGGCTAAGATTGTTTTGATCTAATGGTTAGGTTCATTACCAAAAAAGTTACACAATGCAACATGCTAGTAGCTTGAATAATAGTTGAATTAGAATCCTCACATGGATTTAATATTATTAGTAGTGCCATAGACACAGGTGATCCGCTAGTTTATGTACAAGATAGCTCTAAAATGCTAAGATAATATGCATGAAACAAGTATCGACATATTGTCCACCTGGTTTGGTTCACCCAAACCAATAGGGAGTTAAAAAAATAATAGTTTAGTGCAAAACCTTCTATCCCCACAACTTCTATCAGACAAAATGCACATTTCAAAATAATATAAATGCTTGAGATAGAAATCCCACATGGCAGATTACAACAATCCTATAATAGAAGTTCTGAAGAGTAAAAAGTAAAGGCCAAATTCTACAACATCTGGAAAGAGGAGGGAAAGAATTAAAGCTCAAAAGGTTCATCAAATTCACTTATTTAACCATGCAGTGTAATTGGTCAAGGCAACATGCAGCCTGCCTCACGCTCCATCCATAATAAACCAAACAACATCTAGAAACGAAAAATTAATAGAAGCTATTACTAACATTACATGCAGCTTATCCTACCTGTCAGCAACATCATTTGATTGGGAGCAATTTGCCTTTGCTATGTAGGGCCACAAAACGAATTACGTCACTTAAGATCGAATCATATTCATCTCGTTAAAAGCTAGTTCGAGATAAGCTTAGCATGTTAAGGAACCAATCTAGGACTGATTTTGACTCCATTTATTTCCTGAGATCAGTATGCACTCGGTCCATAAGTTCTAAAGTGTAATGAAACCAAACAACTCAAGATTGACCTGTGATTGACTTGATTAAAGCTCATTTGAAATCGGCTTGGATGATAAATAAACAAAGCTTAAACGCATCTTTTAAGCTTGTTAAGTACAAGCCAAGCTGAACAATTTACTAATTGGTTCAAATCGGCTTCTTTACAGCCCCATTGCCATTGATTTTTCTGGCTCAGGTTTAACATTTGCCCTCAGTACTACAATTGACATATTCCTAAACATAAAGAGCCCAGCACATTTAAGCTAATGTTTCTCTGAGTTCTATAACATACATCTAGTATCGTCTCTCAAATACAATGTGAAGTCATTACGTTGAGACAGATGCTTTGTAGTTGGAACCACTATACTTAACATATCATATCTAAGTCCTAATGGTAAAGTGATGATTTCAACTTTTAATTTTTCCCAACCCGAGAGATTAGAGTTTCGTACTTAACAACAACCAGGATGGAGCAATGACGAAAAGAGATGGAGAAAGGAACGGCAAGAGAGAGGATGGTGAAGAACAGAATAGCCAGGAAAGCATCCATCATATCAGCCACTACTCAGATTAAATACAGTTCTCGGGGGACATTTGTGGAACATGTCACCGTATCCCATACTTCAATGCCACCAACAATCTGAAATTGCAGGACTTCCATCAAATTGTTTAGACACTATCAACAAGTCGAACTACCCACGTTCAAGGAATCAAGAGTATGTATACTTCATAATACAAGCCACAGTTTGTTTCTAAAGCAGACCAATAATATGTGCAAAAACCCATGACACAATGATATACACCCGTCATTAAACAGATCACTAATAAAGTTAGTAAACCAAGAAAGGTAGCATTGAAGTGTACTACACTATATCTACTCAAAAACTTGCAGATAACACATATAACTACAACGCAAACAACAATATCAGAAGGTTTCTCAAAAGTTATTGGCAATTTATTTTACAAAACGTAAACCTAAGGCCCAAAACTAAAGTCAATACACCCCAGCCACAAACTTCCTCTCTCCTTTGAGCATGCAAATAGACTTCGGCCAACATAGCATATTCAACAGAGCAAAGAAGTTGTGTTAACAAACGCGAACCCCCAAGATAATTAAGTGTCAGAATGCATGTTCACTATATTCAACACACTCAATTCTATCTCTTTCTCGTGTAACCGCATAACTACAATTATGTATTTTCTTTTTTTGAACATCAAGTGGAAATTACTTCATATTGGTATCAAAGTCTTTCCTACAAGACTCGTGAAACTGTGCAAGTGGGGAACATGGGAGGGCAAACAAATAAATTTTCTAGCACAGAGATTTCCAATAACACAAAAAGGTCCCATCGTACATTTTGCGTTTATGAACCCCGGGATGATATGACACCGGAAACACCACTTGACAATATCCCTGCTCTTTAAGGAAATCACCTTAGAATAGATTAGGAAAGAAACAGGTGCACAGCCAAAGGGATTAACTGCAAGAGGACAGCACAACTCCTAGACTTTAGTGTGCCGTCAAAGAAATGTAAATACTCGACTATATAAGATGCTAACAAAATTTATCTATGGAAGTTCCCAGTCTTCTCAAATTTCATTTATATTTCTTTACCTTAAAGTTTCATGTTTTAAGGAAGAAAGGAGGAGTCCTAATTTGTGAACACAATCAATAGGAGATATGGTTACCTCCTGAGTTTTCGAACGCTGTGAAAATGCCTTGCAGGAATGAATATGATTAGCCCCACCAATAGATAAATTGAGGTAGAAAGAAGCAAATGTTATCGCTTGCTCTAGGTTAACCAAAAAAATCAAAATTGCACTAAAGTTCCCATACTTTGCATTGACTCGAATATGGAAGCTGTACATTTCAATCTATTCTACTGAAAAAGCCTCGTACACATGAACAACTACTAAATCTGAACTTGTATTCTATCCAAACTATGACTCACATACCTCGAGATGCTGGGCTGCTTCACTAGTCAAACCAACAGTGGCTGCAGCCAGTCCAATCAATCCTCCCTAACCAAAACAAACAAAAACTCAAAATCCAAGACATCAAAACAAAAAGCAAATAGAAATGAAAAAACTTATCAACACGGTGAGGCAACTAAACCCTCACTTCCAAACCCTTCTCATCGAGTTTACCTTCCGGTGATTTGCCTGCGGCGAGTAGGTGAACTCATTAGTCAACAAATTGATCACGGCCGTAATCTTATCGTGATCTCCGGTCGCTGCTAGTTGCTTCACGATTCCTTCAACCTGCAACACAAACAATCATCTAATATCAAGATCTAAAAAAACAACCACCCAAAACCCCTAAATTCTAGTGACCGATAAAACGGAACCTCGAGAGCAGCATTCTTCCGCTTCTCGTAGAGCTTGTCGGAGAGGTTTCGGAGAACGGCGGCAGGAATCGCGGAGAAGGCGTCGGCCATAGCAAAACCCTAAAATCGTCTGAATCAATTGAGAACAGAAATCAAGGGCGTCTCCGTTTCCTGATCTTCTCCTGCTGGAACCGGAACATTTCTAACATGGGATAAATAGTGTCTGATAAGTGATTGTATCGATAAGAAGATCTGCCCTAAGAATCAACAGATCTTCAAAGAGAATTTTGGGAATTGACTGAAACCTATCCCGGGAAGTTTGAGGAGTTTAATTTTCTTTTTTATGCGTAGGGCGTTTTCGAGTTTCGGTTTTTGGAATCGCTCTTGTAAGCATCCGGCGTCGTGTGTCTCAACCGTTATGGGTCTCGACGACGACCACCCTGCATTTAAGCTTTGGAGCAATAGAAAAATATTGCACTAGTTGCCACTTGGTTTATTCTAAATGACCCAAATACCCCAATCACCAAATAGAAAAAGTCAGATATGTTCTGTGCACAGCCAGTATATCAGTAGGGATGGCAATCTCGTCCGATCCAACCCGCTCCTACCCGTTCCCCGCCCCAAATGGATAAGGGATTCGAGGATTTTTTTGGGGATCGGGTAGGATTCGGGGATAAATTTTTAAAAAAAATGGGGACCGGGTAGGATTCGGGGTTAGGTGTCTCCACCCCGATCCCCGCCTCCACCCCCGCCCCGTGATGTTTTATCCCTTTTACGTAATAGGTTTGTAAGGAGAAAGAGAAAATAACCATGTTTTGCAATTGGTTGAAGAATACAACAATCGTTAATGGATTCAATGACAATATTCTTGAGTACATTTGGTTATTTTTGTTAGGATTGAAACTTATGGAACGATGTTATATCTATTTTAATTAGTTATTGTTGTTGTTTTTGAAATATTTTAGATTGTAAAAAATGAATGACTTTTGCTTAAAAGTTTGCATGTTTTTATTTACTCTCTTTTGTTATTTTTTTGGATGGAAATGAGAATTATTTCAAATTTTAAGTAATTACTAATATAGTTTTTTTATTTTCGGATATCCAATCTCCATTTGGAGATCCCCGTTCTCCGTTCGGGGCGGGGGTGGAGGGCAAAAATAGTCCCCATTCGGGGTTCGGGGCGGGGATGGAGATTAGATATAGGTTCGGGGATCGGGGATGGAGACAGTAACATCCACCCCCGATCCAATCCGTTGCCATCCCTATATATCAGATATGTTCGGAACCGTTAGACACATATAATATTATTTATTCTGTCTCGTGCCGTATCGGTACCATTCTCGTAATGGTACCGAACCACCGGAATATTGTTTCGACCACTCTTCAACCTATTATGGCCGATACAGTACTCGTCGATATTTTAAAAAAATAAAATTCTATTAATATTTTTTAAATAATTAGACATAAATTGAGGATAAAATCATCTTCCTTTATGTTTGATAATTTATTTTTTAATTATGATAGTTTATTTTATATGTTTAACATGAATTTTTGTTCAAAAGAATTGTGCGAATTTTTTTTTAATGTTATCAATAAATCTAAAATAATACGTCGGTACACACCGGTACTGGTACAAACCTTATAGTAATAAAACTAATATGCTCGCCGGTACAAGATTGATGACTTTAGGCACATGGGACTCACATGATTACAGAGAACCTCACATGTATCCGATAATTTTAAATACATCTGTATTCAAATGTACATACACAGAACATCTGTATTTCTAGAAACATACAATGCTTTGGTCAGGCCACACAAAATTTTTAATTATCTCAGAGTGGATTTGGATTTCAGTTTTTTTTTTTTTTAATAATACAAAAGGGAGATGCTAACCATATATAAAAGGTAGATAGTGTAGACCTAAACAATAAAAAGACCGCTGAACTTGATTTATAAGAAAAATGTAAAAGTTCGACAAAAGAGCGGAATAATTGTACACAATTTTTAAATTTGGATATCTTCATGTGTAAGAAAGACAGACCGACCAAACTAATGTCGTCTCTTAATGATATTGACAATTATTAAAATATTTGATGTGTCATCCACCAAAAAAATGACCAAGATAGTAGGGACAAAATATCTAAATTCGTTATCAAGAAAAACCCCATTTATCATAAAGTTATCATAATCTTTTATCCTCTAACCGATACGATTCTCCTCAGCTCCAAAGCCACTAAGTTTTACATAAAAGAGATCTCTCTCAAATATACATAGTCACTTAAATTAAATTTGTACGAAACACTTTAAGGAATTCGAACTTCACCCGATGGTAATAGAAAGAGAGTATTTTCGGTAAAAAGTTGTCACTTTAAAAGAAATCGTATATATTTTAAAATACGGAAAACTTAATATAATTTTATGCAGGATGACACGTTCGATATAATATGGTATGATACCGGCCAAAATATGTTAAAAAATAGAAACGCCTCGAAACAATAACCAAGACGGTACAAAAATGGGTGTTGGGGTCAGGTTCGAAGGTCACCATGCCGCCTGACTCAGGTGTCGTCGGATACCTCGATTATCAAAAAAAAAAAGACGGTACAAAAATGGGCCGGTAATTAGTAGTATGATAGGACGATGGACCTGTGTTAAAATAATTCTTCAAAATTCAATAAGCATGGAGGGTGGCACACTGGATGGAAGTCCAATTGGATTGGTCTAATGGAAGCTTTATACTGTATTAATGGATTACGATACCTCTAAAGTGTCCTTTCAACCGGCCTAGGTTCGAGGTATATCAATTGTCGGGTGGAGGGTATATGCGATAGGTACACTTGTCAGCTTTGCATTGGATATCAAAGCTTAACGTACGAATTTCGCATCTAACTGGTCGGATTTGGACAATAAAGGGTAGTAGCTCATGTAATCTTGATCGTCCACTTGTATTTATTACAATCTAAATATGTTCAAAATCTTTAAAATCAAAAAACTCTAATGGGTAAGAATTTTACGAGACGCAACTACTTTTTACGGTTCGGATTCGGAGTGCTTTTTCCAGATATAATTTAAAGAAGTAGGGATTGGAGGGATCAATAGCCAATAGAAAGATTTATCCATAAAGTTACGACAAAAAAAGATTTAATTAAGAAAGGAAGAAAGGAAGTTTCACAAATTCTATTCAACAAGTTTGGTCGAAAACGATGGAAACCTACCTTATCTTTTTCGTCGTTTTTTCGAGTGCTTTTATTCTCCTTTTCTATATGTTTTATTATTTAAAATGGGAATTTAATTTACTTTTTTTTCTTGTTTTGTTTTTTTGCTGAAGGAAACTGCAAGATCAGTTCTTATCAATTTCTGCCAATTATCTTGTAGCTAGATTTGGGTAGTCATTATCTCCGAATCCTAAATAAAAAAAAGGACACAAATTTCAATCCTTGGGACCCCACTGGTACCTTAAGACGAAAAATTTGGTTCCTTGAGCTTTTTGTTTCTTGTGTTTATGTTTTTAAATAATTGAGTATATAGTTTAAAGGGACAAGCTATCCAATAGGGATATTGTCGAATTTTGATTTGTGAAAGGACGATTGTTGACTAAAGGAATATGTTCTTGATAATGGTGGTGCTTGATCCTCTAATAGTGGTGATGGTGGAGTGGTGCGGCGGCGGCGGTGGTAGATGGTGGTGCAATAGTGGTGGTGGTAGAGTGGGGCGGTGGTGGTGGATGGTGGTTGTGATTAAGTGGTAGTGATGGTAGTGCAATTGTGGTGGGTTCTTTTTTCATCAAACTTAACTCTTTGAATAAATCTTCAAAAATATTACATAAATTTTTCTTGAATCTAAATTCAAACAAACTTTTCGAATTTTATAGCTTGTATGTTTTTATTCCCATAATTTTTTAAACCTATCTTATTTGCACGCATGCACACACACATGTATATCGTTGTGTATTCATATATCTAAGTAAGTGGCATAATATTTGGAAAAATAACATAGAGATTGATGTTTAAAGTAATTTTATAAATAAATATACGTAAAAGAAAGTTCACAATTTACATATTCTTACAATAAATAAATATACATGTTCTATTTGTAGGTGAGTGATTTTTCTTTTCAAGAAAATTAAACACCTCAAGATGACGGGACATAATTCCTTCTCTGTTATTCTTAATATATGTGATCTGTAAGACAATAAATAATCAAAGAATCATTCATCTCTGTGATAAAAAGACACACCAATAATCAACTCATGACTTGAACTTTATTAATGAATTTCTTATTTTATCTTTAAAAAATGAATTATTATGAATAAGATCAACATTTGTTTTTTTTTTTTGGGAATCCTAGCTAAATTTTTTTAGAATCCTACATTTGAATTTTATTTTAAAAATTATGAATTCACGGTTAATCCCGAAATAATTTTTCAAGAGAACGGTAAATTTTTAATGTTTTTCGAGAATAAAATCCGAACAGCACGATTAAAAGAGCTCGAATGAGCAGTATCGATCACTTTTTCTTTCTAAAAAATAGGGCGGCATTAGAATTTGTGAAGTTGTTTTTCTTTTTTCCGGTCAAAACAACTAGTTTGCACAACTTTTTAGTCATAAAGAATTAAAATCAAAGAGGTGTCAAGCATTTCGTGCACAAAAACTACGTAATTTTGGTGTGGGGCTGCATGTAACCCCAATCTAAAAAAATTATTGAGCGCTTTTGAAACGCAAGTTGTTATAATTTTCTCCACTTAAAATTTGTGTGGAGCTCAAAATAAAGTAAATGACTAAACCGAAATTTAAGTTGAGAAATGGAGTTGAGACCAAATGGCACGTTTAATTGCCGAATTGATTTTTTGAAAAAAATGAAAATGAAAATTAAAGATAGAGATAAAAAAACACACATGAATTCTCAAAATAATAGAGAAGATTTTATGGTTAATCTTGATGATCCATCATGGATCTCAAGTTGGTTCATCTGTCATATATCTCTAGCGCATGCAAATTTAAAGTCATCTTATTCTTTCGCTGCTATTCATCGTCTTAGAGAGAGATTAGTCATAGTAGATTTAATTTAGGATAGGATAAAAGATGAGATAAAAACTGGAGACTCAATCTTAACCATCAAATAGAGAAAATTTATCTCAAAACACTGGGTACTATCAATTAATCTCCACAAAAAGCATTAAAAGAGACAAATAGTCCTTTCTAATCTAGTCCCGTCTTTAACCCCACCAAACACGAACATGTGACTAACTAATTCTCAGCAACATATGAATCCACATGTTCTCTTGATATTAAACGTGTTCTGAAACTACTGAATAATTACTCTCCTTTCAAATTAAAAAAAAACTCCTAATTATCCCAATGGAGAATGGTTTAAATAGAGTATCTTTTATTAATAAGAATAAAATATAACCCTTCACCTTTTCCCCCACGTTCTTCCCGCAAGAAAGTAAGCCCCTTTAGCCCATCACTTTCAACTAATCTAGCTAGTAGCTAGGTCTTGTATTTTCCAAAAAAACGGCTACGAGGAATTCACCAATAAAACAGAAAAAGTTCAACCAACCCCATGCCAGCAGATTCCAATCACACGTGAGATTCATCCCCTTTTTACTTCTCCAGCAAATTTTACTTGTCCCCTACTTTGACTTCTCAAAGGTGATTGGCAGCTCAAAAAATGGCAGTGTATTTGAGATAGATCTTTAGGTCCAGCTGGGGATCTCCTTGTGGGCAGATAAGGGGCTTGATTTTAGGGCATTTGACGTGAATGATACTCCACGTTGTTGACTACAAACAGCCGAAAGACAATAACCATTTCACTGGTATTTCGGTTAGCTTATGGTCCACTATGTCTGCTTGCTGCTGCTTCACCATTTGGTGGTGCTGAAACTAGGACTATTCAGGATGGTGCTTGCTGAGGCCCACACGATACATGTATGTAAGACCCCACACATATTGAACGGCTGATCTTGGTGGTTCTTCGTGTGGGCCTACACGAAGAAACCACAAACATACACACGGAATACATGAAGACACCGCAAATATATAGCTGAAGAAATCTGAGACATACTCTTGGGCTGTATTCGGATGAAGGACGTGGTAAGAAACAATAAAGAGAAAAGTTATCTAAATTTAAGAAATTAATTAAAAGATTTGAGGGTTAGACCCCTTTAGATTTCTTCACCCAAATCTTTGTTCCAAATACAACTCTGGAATTCTCAAAATAGAAATATTACCTCGACTTCCCCATGGGTTTGGAGGTAAAGCCCTGGATCTCATATGTTGCTTTATCCCAACTCCAGCAACAAATTGCTCCAGGCTTCCGGCACAAATTCACAAAAATAATCCTAGTTTGTTGAATATTTGCTGAATATGCTTCTGGGCAGATGAAGACCGCTAGCTCTTATGCGTAAATTGAAACAAGAATGTCCCTTCACGCTGTCCCATATGATAATTACAATATAACATTCTTGGACACAATATGCAGAAACATGCATTTCATACGCTACTCTTAATGAGAACAATAAAAATTGGTTTAAAAAAGAAGTTTAGTGACTCCTCCAAGTCCTCAAAAACCTCGATAGACAGCCTTCGTTTGGCTCCGGGGAAGGACTCTAACAAACTTCGGTCATATACCTGTCCCATTCATCAGCAACAATATTGGGATTTGGAACTGGATGCATCAGCTAGCACAACCACGAAAAAAATATCCTCACACAATATAATAAGACAAGGCAAAAATTTATTGACTAGGTTGGTTGGTCTGTGACACCTGGATGCCGAAGCCTTCATCATCCTTGGAATAATCTTGTAGTTATGGGTGGAGATGATGGGGTTGGTCCATGAATTGTCCTTCCTTTTGCCTCATTCGGCTCAAAGGGTTTGAAGGGAAATAGTGTATCAAGCTGTTCACAAAGGCAACTTGATTATCTTTCTCAGGGATCCCAGATTTTTGGTTTCCTTTATCATTTGGACAAAGGTAGCATTTAGCAGGAGAACAAACAGTAGAACAACATCAGGTTATACAAAGCGTGGGTGTTAGATGAAGTAAGGGAGAAGTAGGTGAGAACAAAATTGCTTACATTTGGTGTAGGTGAATTCCCTGCCCAAGGACACGTTTGCACATGGAGCCAAAAAAAATCATAAGAATATCAACCAATTATGTTTACTAGGATAGTCCTACCAGCACCAATCCTTCTCATAAGTATACAAATCAGCCAACAGAAAATTGAGGATTTCGAACACTTGATATTAGCATTAAACCAAGGTGGACATTAAGTTGTTGCGTATCAAGGGCAGATGATCAGGGCATTTTATCTTCCAAACTAGAACAAAAGTTTGAAACAAGGACGATCATCTTCAAAAGGGCTTAACACAGTTGGTTTCTATGTTTTTTCGCTAACGGAAGGGATCGTAACTTCAATCAATCGATAGAACCAAAAAATTTCTCCTTCTGCCCTTTTTGTTAGTCCATCTTCCCAGTTTCGGATGTCCCAAAATACACATCCACTTTCAATAAAGGTGCAAAGTTGGAAGTCAATACACGTTGATTTGAATTTAATGTACAAAAGGCACGTCCCCTTTAAAGCTGGAACTCCCAACATCGACAAAAGAAGGGAGTGGACCAACATCAGCAACAATCACTAGCCAAGAGCAATGCATGCACTTACAAAACTAACAGCTTGCCACAGAAACGATAACAGAATTTATACTCAATCAATTCGTCATTACGTATTTGTCTTGTTTTTATTTTATCTTCACCAAGTTTCTACATAACATATGATCACATAGTTACTTAGCTTATAAAAAATACATATCAAGTAGTTTATAGAGCAAAGTTAGAAGTCCAACGAATTGTCAAGGAACTACCAAAACATTGAACTTCTTAGCGAAATATACGACCAAAGCAAAATAAGGACTTGATTATACACGAAGTTAAGAAAAATAAGGACAAATCAATCATAAAGTTGGTTACACAAGTCCTAATTAGGCCCCATGTAAATATCACTCTTGTTTGGAAGCTCTACATCACAAGGAACCTTTGGAATTGTCACAAAGTCGTGCCTGAAAAGTCTGAACTGTTTAATACAATACCCTTCCAAATCTAATTCGTCAGTACTTCTAATCCTTGTGTGGGTTTTGAAAAGTCCAAGCTGAGGTATGCTTGTGCCACAAGAAGAATGACCAGCTGAGCCAAATTGCTGATCTTTATGGATGGAAGAAAGCTTAATGACAAGTGTAAGCTCAACAACTGCCCAGAAATTTTAAAGGATTTGAGTCCTATCCCGTGTCCATAAAAGAAGGTTACAGCATACCATCAAAAGATTCAGAACTCAATACTAAATCAAACAGCTACCTTCTTCCGAGAGCCAAAATGTCCCTTGACCATTGAATTATTGATTGGAAATTAGAAATTGATATTCAAAAGAAACGGTTGCTTAATTATAGTTTTGATTTCGGAATCCATATATTTTGTGGCAATTGGGTTGAGTATTGTCGAACAAATTGTTTATCAATGACTGAAGAATTCACTGATCATGAAATAGAAAATCACCATTTGCAGCCAGAATAAAGAAATCTTTTGCTACAAAATCTATGCCGTATGCAATACCCTGGAAGAGGCTAATTAAAGGGACTATTATCTTCCGATTGGCACTTCATATGAATCAAAGAAATTATACATCAATACAAATCAGAACAAATTTACTCCTGTAAACCTGTACCTTTATATAAGATAAGAAAAAACATGATGGTTCACTACGGTTCTCGAATATTAATGTCTATACATATGTAGAGCAGAATTCCTTCTTTCTACTAAAAGAACGAAGCTACTCAAGGAGCAAGAAAGACATATCCTGAAGATTGAAAAACAAACAACCAAAGTCGAAGCTCAATCAAATGAATGCTACAACTTATTTCTGATAAATACGCCGTGAATGTGCCTCGATTTATCCTGTACATTCAGAGACAGTGGATACATGAATCTCAATGAGCAATGTTGAGAGTTTCTGTCTTCCTTTTCTCAAACTTCATGTCCCTTGAGGATGTTATATTTGCAGAGCGGACATGTTGCATTCATCTTAAGCCATTTCACAATGCAAAGACAGTGGAAATGATGATTGCAGGGAAGAGCATGAAGCTCTGCTCCATCCTCATATGGGCTGAGACATATACAACATTCCTAGAAGCAAATAAGAAAAAGAAAAGGGGGAAGTATTAATATGCCCATACACAACTGAACGAAGTATAGCAGCACGAAATAAGAAAACTAATGCACTACAGTTTACTCCGCCAACCTGCAAATTTATCTTTATTTCATGACAATTAAGTTATATCTTTGGAACTAGTGCAATCATCATCTTAAATCTTGAGGATATTCCCCATGCGCCCTTTTTTCCCAGAACCGATCACCCTTCATTGTTTCCTTTCTGTTTTTCATTATTGGTTATTTTTCAATTGCAACTGCAGCAATTTCTACTGATTGCAACATTGTCACTACCACAAGACGATGAGAACATCCAGTGCAATACGAAAGGAAAGATGTCCAGAGTATCCTACTGATACACCTCAAGTAAAATCAAGCATTTCTCTTCATACATAATATAGAACTCGTACGAAAGTAAACAAGTAAATGACATGAAACCACGGGAGAAGGGGAAAATGAAAGGGCACGTTAAAGCGTGTGTAAGTGCATTGCTCCATGTACAGCTTGATGATTTCATTGTTTCAGCTAATATAAATGTAATTGAGTGAAAGAAAAGGAAAAAGTACCCTAAAACTTGATCATGCAACTATTTCAAATATTGCTCAGCACTAGTCTGAATTGATATCACAGCAAATTCATCCAGATCAATCACTAAGTATTTGGTTAAGCGAAGCTTAAACTCCGCAGCTCTTCTATAAAGATTTAATTTGTTAATTTTATCTTAGGCTTCAATCTTCAGAAGTTAACTTTCATTCTGAGTTCATTTCGTTTGTTTCTGTTGTCTATCAATGTGAATTGGGATTGGGAAGATGCCAGTGAACAACACATTCATCACAAACAACTTCAACCCTTTGCCCATGACCACCTCAGAATGTGACACAGGCAATCCTCTCGTCTCGTCTCCTCTCCTTTCTTTTATCCCCTCGTCCCCATTTTATTTGTTTGTTAAGTTACTTACATATTGTTTCAAAAGCCCTCTGTATGTAAACAACTCTGGCCGATTTTTTACTACTAAAAGAATACACTTTCCAAGATGTCAGTGATAGATGGAAAAAGAGAAAAGTTATTCTATTCCATTCAACTGATCTTCAAATAATACAAAGCTGAGACGATTTATATAAGCTAACCTCATTAACCCAAATGAGACTAAACGACTACACCACCCCTATAATAACAGATAAGTAAACAATGCTACTTTCACCCCCCTCAAACTCAGGGCGATGGAAGAGAGAATCAAGAGTTTGCCAAGTAGAAACAAAACGGAGGTTGCCGGAGGATGATAGAGGTCGACGAGGGTCGTTGAAGTACAAAAAGAGTCCAGCGAGGGTTGCCGGAGACAGACAAGGGCGGGGAGGGACGAACCAAAGGAAAATCAAGGGAAACAGAGTCAAACAATGCAGATTTGGTAACTAACAGAGTTCCAGCAAGGGTCAACGGAGGTCCGACAAGGGTCGCCGGATGTTGGCTGGTGGTCAGCGAGGGATTTGAATGGTGCAAGCAGAGAGAACAATGCAGAACAATACAAATCCAGAAAGAACGATATAAATCCAGTGAAAAAAGAGTAGACTAATGCAAAACAAAATTACAAATGCAGATCCAGAGCGAAATGCAGGCAAAAGGTGCCGAGGTCAAACATCTCGAGTTCAAAACCCCCAAACCAAGCAGATCTTAGTTTCAAACAGTGTCGGTGCCGATAGTATGGAATGGTGGAAAATAGGTCTGGAACAACACCGATGCACAGCATCTCGATGACAGTGATGAACAATTCCGAGGATCAATAACAAAACAAGTAATGGACCGGCGGACGACAACAAAGGCCAGACCGCCTATCAATGAACTAAAATCAAATAGGTCTTAACCTATGACTTTGATACCATAATGATGGAAAAAGAGCGAAGGTATTCTATTCCATTCAATTGATTTCAAATAATACAAGGCTGAGAGGATTTATATATGCTACCCTTATTAACCCAAGTGAAGGGTCAAGGGTCCATTGCTTATCATCCTGGATATAGCTATCCGGCTTGTCATATCCAGGGTTTGTTTACTTTTTTAAACCTCAAAAATAATATATGGACGACTATTTTATCTGCTTGGACAGGGATAAATTATCTCACCCCTTCCCCTATCCATATTTTATCTACCTTCCCTATCTCTTTTTATTTACGCAAATGTTATTATTAAGTACGATAATGCCATCCACCTACTCGGCTACTCATATCTACCATATTCTCCTTCCTCAAAAAAATACTCAAACAAACCATTTATGAGTATCTACTCCTCCATAATAAATCATCCCTTTTTACTATATCCTCTCTTACTATATCCACCATATCCCTTCCAAAATTTTGACCACTAACAAACAGGCAGTAATGAGAGTAAAAGACTACACTACTCTTACGATAAACAATACATAAACAATGTTATTTTCACAATCAATGATGAGAGATTTATGAATCATGATGCCAAGGAAATGCGCCCACATACTTGGGTCTTTCTAATGTCAATACCTTTCTCAACAAGAGTCAAACACGGATAGCACTCTATCTAGTACCCCCATTATTGCTTTCCATATCATGCAACACATTCTATCTGGAATATTGACCTATAATTAACTCATCTATGAGAAGACCAAAAGAAAACCCGTACTATCTACCAATATGACTAAGAGATCCATAAATCGGCAATTTCTTAATTCTGATAGATCAAAATTGGAAGAAACACCCAAAGTATGCACATACAAAAACTAAGGGTCTGAATATAGAGAGCAAGTAAAAGGAAATAGAACATGCTCTAAAATCAGGAAAATAACCAAAATAGTCCTAATGTTTGACCCATGTAAAAATCAAACCTGCATTTTTAATTCATTTAAAAACAAACCTTATCTTTAACAGTGGTAACATTCTAACCATCCATATGTTTCCCTCAATATTAAGGGTTAAGGAACAATTTCGTTTTACCCTCTACTGATTCTCACTCTTGCTCACAACCAAACATCCCTCTTCTTCCCCATTTGCTTGCGAGCACAGTCGCCACCTGCTTCCGTTGCACAACCATCTACATCTACAAACATATTCCTGTGAGCCACCAACCCCACTCTGCTATGGACCGTCACCCCTACTACCCAATCAATAGCAAAAAGTCCAATACAGACACCCAAACTCACAAAGTAGTACCAAGAAAAAACTGGAAAAGGATAAGAAACTCAACCAAGACTTGAACACGCTAACAGAGGTTAACATACAAAAATATGTGTACATTCATACACAATTCACAAAAAGCATTGTCATAACAATCAAGAAACCATACACATAGTAATTCTACTGTTATACTATTTCCCTGTATATTCATGTACGCATATATATTATCCTATTACTATCCTAGTCGAATATATTATCCTATTTCCCTGTAAATTCATTGAATATATACTATCCTAGTCGAATTAAAAAAATGCAATTGGATAAAGATGCTACATTCACCAGCCATATCTTCAATCCAAAAACCACATAAACCCTTTGTGAAAAAGAAACAAAAATGCTAGTGACAAACGGTTCCATGTGCGGGCCTCCACACTTATGTGAGGGTATAGGTTTTTGAGGAATAGTGTATGTTGTTCTTGCATTATTGAAAAACGAAATAGAAGTGGATTGGAGGATGCAACTTCAAATCAAAGAAAGCACGTTGCTAGTCTAGATTATGTGGAGACTGTATGCATGCTTGAAACTGAGGGAAACTGCAACACCAAATTCACACACACAAAAGACGCATAGATAGCAAATGGAGAATTCTTCAAGTGCACGCGCACACACACAAAGGGAGAGAATACATGAAAATGCAGATAGCCGACATATACACTTTCCAACTCTTCAGTTTTTAAATTCCATAGTTCATTATGGGGAGGAAGAGAGTGGCAGTAGGGGAAAGTGGAGGGACAAACTGCATGGAAGTGGAAGGTGAAGGGGATGGACAGGGTGGACGGTGAAAGGAGAGGGCCGGGAGGACTAATTCCCAAAGGCAAGTCATTTTCGGATTGAGATGGGTGGATGGTTGGTGAAGGGTGTTAAGTGCTTTGTAAATTAGGATTCAACATCAACTTGAGCGAAGGAGGATAAGGCCAGGAGTGTACCAAAACTTATCCAACATGTTGGCGGAGGACTACATAGGGTTGGAATTGTTGCTAAGACAGAATATCAATCTTCAATTTAAGGAAATTAAAAGACCAAGGTCCAATATGTTTAAAAGGGTTGAATCCTAAGGTTATTCCATAGCTTCCACTTCCAATACTGTAACCCTATGCATTCAATTGGCCTTCTTTTCCACTTTCTTTCTTTTTTTGAAGTCGAAATAAAACAAGTCCTTTATAAGCGCTCAAATACTAGCATGGACACTCCGGGGACACGGATACACCAGGGACATGCCGTTTGGCGTGTCCAATTAATTTAATTTATTTTTTGATGGGGGACTCGTGGGGGACATGGATTGGGACACGGCGGGGGTATATTTGTTATTTTTTAAATTTTTTGGGGCCAAATATGTTATTGCATAATATATGGGTTTTTAAAGGTTTAAAACCCTAAAATATTCAAACAGATCTACGTTTCATCTTCATCTCCGCAGTAATCTCTGGTACAGTAGTATGTTTTTTGCTCTAGATAAATGTTTTTTTCTTTCAATATATTTAATCATCGCAAACACAATAAATTCATCCAGGACATCTCCTTGATTTGAGTCGTTATTTTGTTTGAATAGTACTAATATTCATTCATTAATCATTATATAGTATGTATGTACATATATATTATATGTAAAAAAAATTGCGGTGTCCACTTTGTGTCCCTATCCCTATGTTTCCAAAAATCCCGTGTCCCGTGTCTGTGTCCATATCCGTATTCGTGTCTGTGCTACATAGCTCAGATAGCACTTGTCTCTTAAAAACCTAGTGAAAAATCATTCTCTTTCCCCGTCCACTTCATGTGCATGCATTTTTGTATATTTAGAAAGCTTGCATATAAATAAAAGTGGTATCTCCAATTCTTTCCCTCAAACTATGGTGCTTAAAATCAAATTAAGGAACACAAAATGGGAGCTATATTTAAATAGTTCAATCAAACTGAAACATAAGCACTTGTACTGAGCTAGAAAACGAGTAAAGAAATTCTGCTTACCGCATCCTCAGGTAAAAGAACGCGTTCATTTGCCAAGTATCCACTACTTGTTTCAACGGGAACCATTCTACCAGCTCCACCACCAGCCTTTTCCTCATTGCTAGAGATTTGGTATCTGTATTTTGGAAGAATACGGAGATCTGTCTCTGATGCACCTTCCTGCTTGTTCACGTGAGAATTAGTTTCAGCAGAAAACAAGAGAAATCCGCAATAGAGTTTAGGCCATTGTGTTGTTCATGTTAATTGTTCTTTGTTACCTGGCCCGCAACAGCATAAAGAATTGCAATAATGCAGGGCAAGCAGCAACAAAGAGCGATCCCTATCAAACACGCCAAAACAACACAAAAGATGGCAAAGAACACATCGAATGCGAGAAATACCACAGCCAACCTGCAAAATCCAGAATAAGATGAACAGAAACTTGACCCGCCTAGCTGTCTACTTGCCCAGAAATAGCCATAAATTAAAGGATCTTGAAGTTAGATTGACTCAGCACATACCAATACAGGCGTGGAGCACTTTGCAACAGAATTTCACCACCAGAGACTACCCAATAAAAGCCAACAATCCACCAGAGAAACGATGCCATTGTATTTACAGATTCGCACCGTTTAGTAACACTGAAAAACAACAAATTAGTAACAGGTCAAGGGCAAATTCATCCCAGTATGGACACCGAAGCAGCATAAACAACAAAATAAAAATCTGGATACCTTAACTACCAGAAGACATTTGAATCAAGGAAAATACCCCAGTTTATAGTTCATTAGCTCATATTCAAACAAAAAATTATCTTGCTTGACAGTGCCATGATTTTTAATAGCGCCAAGTCTAACAGTCAAGATTGCCACCATGTTGAAAAGATGGTCAGATTTCTTTCGGTAAGTAACATGATCAGAATTATAGGTCAATGTAAATTGGGAAAACAGTTACCAAGCCTGGAAATTCTTTTCCTGTTACACAACCTGAAAATTTATCTAGATCAAGCTTTTACTAGCTTTCAGAGGACAGTTGCACATTTCTAAACACTGAGAAATGATTAATTTTAATGCTGCATCCCAAGTCAGCACCCGTAGGAAGTTACTAGTCTCCCAACTCAGATGACAGATATTTTTGCAATTTTTTGTGAATAATGAACAAACCATTTCACGTAACAAATGGAATTCTTGAAATCTCAATATTTTCAATACAAAGACTCAAAACTCTTCAATCTAGTACCTCAGATCAAGTGCAATTCTTACCAGTAAGCTATAATTTGTCTCATGGACAATTGGTAACACCGAGCTAAAGGTAGGCCATAAGCTCAAATATAAGCACAAATGAAAAAAAAAAAGGACAATTCACAAAAAACTAGTTCAGATTCAGACGTAAAAAATGAAGAATTAGGTTTTTGACTCACCTCGCTCGAGTAATTCCCAATGTCCCTACCGCGTCGTCACCATCACTTTCATTTCCATCAGAACGAGAATCAGCCGGCGCAGCGGACTCCTCATCCCGGAATCTTCTTACGTTCCTCCTCCTGTACTCAAACCACACTAAAACCACATGAACCAAACACTGCAGTGCGTAACCGCAGATCCAAACCCTAATCGGCACGTTCGGCCGCTCGGTCGTTGTACAAATCATCATCACGACCGTCACTACCACGAAAGCCAGGTTCCACATCATGTCCAGCGCCACCACCGGCTTCGAGTAGCCCCAGTCGGCGCGCCGTTCCTCCAGCTGGCGCGCCGCCGTCTCCCGCACAAGCATCGACGGCCCCCGACGCCCGGACGCCCGACCCAGCAGCATCGCTAGAGTCGTCGGCCTCGCTTCCTGCCGCGGCCGCAGAAGCGGCGCCGTGGCCTCTGTTTCCGTCTCCGCCGTCGCAGACGTCTCGGCCATCGTCGAAAAGAGAAAACTACAGGGAAAAACTCGAAGGTTTAGAGCGATAAAAGGGGTGCGCTCGGACCATATTTTGGTGCCTTGAATGGTAGATGGACTGATAGCATTCAAAAATACGAATTTCTTTCATAGTCGCTGGGCCCCATTTGTATTAATTCGATTACTTATTTTTGTTTTATTTAAAAAAAATCACTTTTGTTGTTTTTTCTGTATAATTTTAAAAAAATATTTAATTTGTTGATTAAAACTGTATATGTTCACTAAAGGAAATTTCAAATAACACCTAACCCATAAGACTTTTTCACACTTAAAAAGGTTAAATTACTAAATTCTATAACACTCCATGAGGTTTGATTCATGTTCAAATACCCCCCTCGCGTATGATAAATGCCTCTTTCCTCCCCGCAATTTTCATTTTCATTTCACTTTTGATCTCATCCCGTTAGTTGACGGTTACTTGACTTACAAATTATGATGAAATCATCTCTAAGATTTATAAAATATCAAATTTTAACCATCAATAACTTGTATTAAGTTTCTTTCTTCTTTTTTTTTTTAATTTCTACTAACACAAGTTTCACCATATCATTAATTAAATATTCTTGATGTCCTTATTTATCTTTTCAAATTTATAAATTAAAACAAATATGTTAATTTATAAATTAAATATTCTTAATGTCCTTATTTAAAGTCTCCACGGAACGTGTTTAATTTTTTTTATTATCTTCAATAAAAGAACTCATGTATAAATATGATAATTCAATCAAAATAAAAAATAAAAAATTACGCAAATTATTTCACTCGTACACTATTCTTATAAACAAAAATAGTTTGGATGAAATTTAGATGCACATGGGCAGAAAAACATCTATTCGGTTATGATAATTTATTGATTTTGATAAATAATGATAAAAATAAAAAAATTATTTAATGACTACTAATTTCAAAGTTTAAATATGTCAACAAATATTTTTTACTCATACACTGATCGCATAAATAAGTTGTTTATACTATTCTTTATTTATATCTTTAGCTATATATTAGTATGCATAACATATTTCGTACAAATTAAATTACGTTTAAAATACAATTATAATATTTTATTGTCTCTTGATATTCAAATTCATATAGAAATAAAATTATCATAGTTGCATTTGAAAACAATACTGCTGTTTAACAAAAATTTTGTGTCAAAAGACTTCACAAAAAACAAAAGAGTTAGAGAAAAAAAAGGTATAAACTAGCTTTTATAATTTTTACGTTGTTACAGGAATGAACACGAGTTATTGAGCTGATTCATAGATTCTAAAAGATATTATAAATTACTAAGGAAATCAAAAAACTAAAATTGACGAATATGGTAAAATATAGGGTGATACAAAAAATCGACAGACCGAGAAAATCGACAAAAGCCAACCAGAATATTCAGTTCACGGTTGGTCCATGAGTTCGTTCATTTGATTTCATTTTTTTTTTTTGAAAAAAATATTGATTTTCGATTTGGTTTTGATTTTTACTAAATAGATCCGGATTGACCGAACCGAACTGAACCAAATAATATAATTTCTAATCAAACCGAACTAAATCGATATAAACCAAATTGAATCGAAACATGTAAAAAACTGAATTGATTTTGCAGTGATTCCAAGTCCCAACCCGAAATTTCCAAAAAAATCAACCGGGCCGAAGCACCCGAACCGATTTTGGTTTACCTGAAATTTCACTTTTTTCATCCCGAACCGATCGGTTCAGTCCACTATTACCAGAGAAACCGACCGAATCGAACAAATTTCCCCCCAGTAAAACTTATCCTACCAGAGATGGAAAAAGAAATAAGTGCACATAAAAAAATTATTGAGAACGTTTTTTGATATTTCAGAATTTTAGGGATGATCATCCTATTTTGTTAGTTGACTTAACGGTCAACTAAATGACATAAAAGTGCAATCCTAAAATCTGGGAGATAAGTGAGGGGAGCATTTGTATATAATTTAAACTTTAGGGAGTGCTGGTAAAATTTATCCTTTAAAAATACATATAACGCAACTTATAATGTTGTTAAAAATATCTTTGTGTAATTTGGGATTAACGGCCTTCATTTTAAGAGAATTTTAATGTTTTATGGGGTCAAAATAATTAAAAATCTTTGAAAGAATTCATACCCTTGTCTTGAGATTTAAAGGCTATTGGGATTAAGTGATCCCTCTGGTAGCCGAGTGGTGGGCCCGATAATGGGCGGCAGAGTATGCAGTGTTCTGCCCTCATAGGCAACGCACAGATTTATGCCTCATTTTCTGCCAGTCAATTGGGCTTTTGGTTAATCCCATATATTGTTGAGACCCAGAATCAGCACCATATGTAAAAGCCCAAACCCAAAAGAACTACCCAAACAAAACAAAACAATCCAACCCGATACTTCAACTTGACCCAACCAACTACTAGATTGTCGAGTTTCCCAGCATGGCAACAAAACGGATCGGGATGAATATTACTGTCCCCGTCCCTAATTCTTAAATCTATATTTGATCTCCATCCCTGTCCCGATTCTCGACCCTCCACCCCCGCCCAAACAGGGAATGTAGATCTCCAAATGCAGAACGGAGATCCACAAATAAATAAAAAACTAATTTTTCTAATTTCAAAACAAAATTACATTATGAAATTACCTAAAATTTTAAATACATATCGAGACGGGAATCAAGGACAGAGTACATATCCCCAAATCCTACCCATTCCTCGATTTCTTTCAGATTCATCCCCGAATCCTACCAGATTCCCAAAAAGATTCCCGAATCCCCAATACGTTCGAGGCAGTGTGGTCGGATCAAATGAAAGTCATCCCTCAACAACCATTTTCAGTAACCTTTGAAATGACAAACAAAATATGGCCATTAAATCAGACAGGTGATACTCAAAACAATAGAATTATATAGCTACTATTTCCAAAACCAAAGAAGCAATCGGACTAATCTGGCTATCAAGGTAACCATACAAGGACTCATAACCACATTTAAAAAAAAAAAAAACCACTAATTTCTATCTTCAACACACGAGGGATAAAAAGCTCAAACAACCTATAACAAAAGGTTACCTGTACCATAAACCAACAGAGAGTAGAGAAAAACTGTGCTTCCAAAACCCACAAGAAAATCAAACAGATCCTAGCGTCTCGCATTAATGTCAAGCAAATCCTCACGTAATATATAGCATTGGCAATATCACCGCAAGGAAATTTCATGATGAGGGGGAAAAATTCTGTAGTCTAAATAACTCAGCTTGCTCCAACAGACCTACACATAAATACTCAATAACACCAAAACAATGAGTTGGAAATAGAAGCTGATTGCTACTTCAGAAAAACTCCAGAACTAACTTGTTTTCGTTACCAGAACAAGTAAAATGGGGGGGGGCGCCTGTGTTTGAGAAATTTCAGCGATTCTACTATGCTTCAATGAATCAAAATATTTCTAAGTATCACTTAGATTCCATTTCTTCATCATCGAAATGACTTTCCAAGCAAGCTTCTCATCTACCGCTGACCAAGTGCAGCAAAAATACATTGCTGCAGATTTATCACCAACACAGTCATCAGTGGTTCTGTAAGTGCAGTTGTCCTTCGAACAAACAGAGATATACAATGACTCTATTTGGATATGCTCCCCACAATCTTGGATGCTTTCTTCAGTTAATTCAATAGAAAGTTTTGCAAGCAATTTGTCCAGCCAAAAGTTTCGTGATGAAATCTCTGAGCCTGCGGTCCTTTCGTTGTTCCTAATTTGCACTGAGCAACAGTAAGCAAACTGGACTTCGTGTTTTATCCCTCCCAACATTTCCAAAAGCTCATCTTGGTGTACAACCTTAGCCTTCTCGCTTTTCTCCATAATTAGGACCCCTTCTGCTACTCTTTCATCACCTAAGTCAGAGTTCCCTCCCAAAATTCTCAGAAGCTTGAAGTTTGGAGTTGAGGAGCTCTGGACAAATGCATTTGAGGCATCTGCCTTTACATAGTGTGTTGAAGGAATGACAACGGTGTCATTGTTCGGAGGATCATAACATTGAATCCCCAATTCAGATTGAATCCTTCCTTTAAGTAAAGCCATCTTAGGCTTCTCACCATGTACGAGGATCACGTGCTTTGGGGAGAGAAATTTTACGAGATCCATAATTCCTTTGGCATCCGTGTGAGGACTAAAAGACAACTGATGAATCTGATAATGACCAAAAGTTACGGTTGGTGATAAGGAATGGATATGAAATCTAATCCCTAGTAGAGTATCAGAAAATGGATAATTGACTTTAATCACAGCAATCAACAACTTGAGTGCTTAGGAGCACAAGTAGAATAAATTGATTTCTTATAGCAGTCTTAAGTCAGAAAGAACAAGTATAGAGAAGAGTGGGGTAATGGAAGTGCACTATAATGCATTTCTGTTGCATGCATGTGAGGTGTTGATAGTCTCCCGGAGCAAGTCTTGAGGAGTGGAAAACATAACAAAGATTTGAGCTTTTGTCTAATGGTGGAGCTTGTGGGCACCACACTCTCGCACACCACAGAGGGAGAAAAATTGAGGT
Organism: Arctostaphylos glauca; assembly: GCA_019985065.2. NCBI lineage: Eukaryota > Viridiplantae > Streptophyta > Magnoliopsida > Ericales > Ericaceae > Arctostaphylos > Arctostaphylos glauca. The sequence continues at coordinate 12,950,121 of JAHSPW020000013.1, read as the reverse complement.
CAGAAAATAAAGGGAATGAGCAAGAAAGAAGAATCTGTGTGCATGTGGCAGTACGCATGCGAGTGTGTGGGGACCCTCGGACCAAATGGAACACAACTAAAAAAGACTAATTCTAAAATCTGTCTTCAACACCATACAAAATCCTCTAAAACTAGGGACCTAGGTCATGCTGCCTCCTAGGGTAATATGTGATACGTCAAACATTCTAAATTCTGTCTTCAACACCATAAAAAATTCTCTAAATCTAGGGACCTAGGACATGCCTCCTAGGGTACTATGTGATATGCCAGACGTGCAAAAAACATTGATTGGATACAACCAGAGTACAGACATGTGTCAGACAAGCATCCCAACATGTTTCCTGAACTATAATGCCCTTTAAAATAGGAAATACATAAGTTTATAATCAACTATATATGCATGAGACATTCATGAAGTCTTGGTGGAGATTTGGCAAAAATAAAATGGGCTTACAAATTAAAATCCATGTTGATCCATCACAAGGCCTCTAGGCTTTGCAACATTATGTGTTCTAGTCGAATATATTTTCTGAAACTGCGGTAAACTACTTGAATTCAGGGAACTACATGAAAAAAATAACATGTGAGCATCATCTACGATAAGAAAAGGTGGACCATACATCCAAAAAGTAGGTGTGAAGTGAGAAGGAGAAGAAAAAGTACCTGGCATCTAACGTCAATTTGGGTGTTTTCATCCAAGTCAATTTTGGCGGGTTTACCAGACATCAATTTATGTCCTATGGTTCCAGCCACACAGTACCTGTGAAAGAAATGAAGAACGATTTTAAAAAATTTAACTTATTGAACATTCATTTTGGAACAATCCTTAAATGCCCAAACTAGTAGTACACCTTCTTAGAAAAGAAAGGAAGGTAAGCAGGTTTAGACATGGAAACAAGATTTCAACCTATTACTTTCCAAGGTACACCGTCATACTAGCCACTTAGCTTTCAATAAATGAAGAGAGAAAAACTAAAGCAACTTCAACCCAAATGTCATGTCAAAAGTTAATTGGCCACTATATAATCTACTGCCACCACAGAAATGAACTTACAGATAAGAAATGGATACTAGAGATGACAACTACAGATGAGCAAGCTCAATCATGAGAATAATATACTTGTTATCTAACTAGACTGCATTTCCTTTGACCAAAACGCTATAATTCGTATACGTATGTATAGAGGAAGTCCTGGAACTTACACATCAACCATTTGTATACGGCTTACGACTATGGCTACAGACACTAGAAACAATAGATCGGTATAGTGGACAGCTCCCAACTTGCCACATTAGTGCAGAATGAGTGTTATTTATAGTGTAGAATCTTGGTCAATTCACATGTTTCAATTACATCTACATCTTGCATATAAGGGGGTCATGTTCAGCTTCCAGAAAGGAAGAAATCAAAGAATTTTGTTTGTTATGTGAACGGTGAAGCTAGGGGGAAGAGGGAGAGAGATAGATAGATAGATTCGTGGAGAAGGAAGGGCTCGGAGAATCTAGCCATTGAGTAATGAAGTTCTGCATTAATTCTTGGAATATGGGGATGAATGACCTCGATAAAAGGAATGCATTGAAAGCATTTCTAAGGAAAGGAAGAGGTGATTTGGTGTGTATTGAGGTTGTCAGAAGTATTCAGGAGTATTTGAGGGCTGTACGTACAGCGAGGGGAATTATTCTTTCCTGCGACTCAATAAAGCTTTGCGAAAACAGGACACGAGGGGAACATTCTCAGTTTCGTAAAATTTTGAGGATGTAAATAAATGTTTTTGTTAAGGAATTATCAGGAATTTTTGGCCCCAACTATGATCTTTTGATAGAAGGGGGTTGTAGTCAGAACTTCCTTAGTAAGGCAAAGTTGGCATTGCCCCTGGTATATGGAAGTGAATATGATGTCGTTACAACCGTTTTCAACAGGCTTGGTATTAGGGAGTTTGCGCGGCTACTAAGCAATTTCCAGTGTTTACAACTACTTAGTCGATGGATATGCCTATTGAGGAACTGGAATTTGCTTGGTAGAATGGCTAGTGATGGCAACGGGTTGGATCGGGATGAATGTTACTGTCTCCATCCACGATCCCCGAAACTATATCTAATCTCCATCCCTGCCCCGATCCCTAAACGGGGATTATTTTTTCCCTCCACCCCTGCTGGGGAACGGGGATCTCCAAATGATGATTGGAGATCTGAAAATAAAAAAATTACATTAGTAATTACTTAAAATTTGAAATGATTCTCATTTTCATCCAAAAGAATAACAAAAGAGAACAAATAAAAGCATGCATACTCTTAAGCAAAAGTCATTTATTTTTTACAATCTAAAATATTTCAAAAACAATAACAATAATAATAACTAATTAAAATAAACACAACACCGTTCCATAAGTTTCAATCATAAAAACAATAATAAAAAGTACTCAACAATATTGTCATTGAACCCATTAAAGATTGTTGCATTCCTTTGCCAATTACAAAACATGGTTATCTTGTCTTCTTTTGGGGCAGGGTGGTGGAGACACATAACCCCGAATCCTACCCATTCTCCTTCTTTTTTTTTTTAATTTATCCCCGAATCTTACACGATTCCCGAAAAAATCCCAAATCCCCTATCTATTCGGGGCGGGAAATGGGTTGGGGCAGATTGGATTGGACGAGATTGCCATCCCTATCAATGGCAAGTCTTATCAAGGATTGACAGGTTCTCATAAGTACTAGGCGGAGCATTACCTCGATGTGAGCCAGTCTTGTCTTCTACAGTCAATCACAAATGTGGAAAAATCTACCTAAAAATCAATTTTTAAGACTTAAATTGCAGATGACAGTTTTATGAGAATATTTGACTACTTGAGGGAATTTCTGAATTTTAAAAGATGTTGAAGTTCGTAGACGTGCATGGGGGCCCAAAGCTTAAGCTGTTAGGACATGGGCTCAGTAATATATATCAAGCTATCTAAAACCAACCCACATGTGCAACCACGTCTTGTACGTGGATGCAAATATCTGCAAATAGAGAGAAACAAAATGCGAAGGGGCGGAACAAATGCAGACAGAAACTTTGAACCCAAGATTACTAGCAAAACCAAAACTCTGATATCATATCAAGTTACCAATACCCCCAAAAAGCTTAGCTGTTAGGAACTAGGCTCAACAATGTAAATCAAGCTATCTAACATTCTGGCTTTTCAGATTCTTTACCAAAAAACAGCTTAAGAAACCTAAATTCGGCTTACCAAACATCAAGACTGGCTTTTATTAAAAGTTGAATCTGAAAAGCCAGCTTAAAAGCCAAAGCAAAAAATTGAAAGAAAAACTTGGATCCTCCGTACCCAGCAGCTTGCTGGAGTATGAGTAAAATAGACCATTTCTTAGGTTTTGACCCGGAATACGACAAAAATTATTTTCCTCAATACTATAGGCATAACCCATAAGCAAAGTAACAATGAAGGTACCCTGGAAGAGTAACAAGATTTTCTTCAAATGGAGCCCACTGCTTGAAAACCTCAAGTGAAAAGCCACCGCTGATCATGCCTGGTGTAGCAAATAGAACACAAGGTCCTGGAGCATTTATCAACGAACGATCGAAATTGCAAACTGCAACATCGAAATGCCAAACATTGAGGTAACCACTACCAATAATAACCATCATAACTAAAATAACAAATGCTTGAACTGTATCTTTAGTGTAGATGGTGCAGTGTTATCTATCAATTATTTGCAATTAGATTTCAAGTGGACTGAACACAGCCTAGCGAAACTGTTGTCGAGATGCCCTAAGCTCCACCCCCACAGGAGCTGACAGGCACCGCATTCCGGCGTTCCTGCTTCAAACAGAAGCCCAGCACAGAAAGGAAAAGAAATATACATGGGCGAAGCAAAATTCTGCTTTTTTTAAGTGACACACATTGTAAGCGTTTTGCAGGAGCAGAAATGAAATTGAGACCCCAGGATTTCGATGCTGTTAGGAGGTCCATATTCTAAAATGCAAGACATATCACCAAGTGTACTCATGAGAGCAAAAGTGATTCTCGTATAAGCAAATTTAAAACAAATAGAGGGAAATTTCTTTATGAAAACAAAAGTGGAGCTTCTTAGCACAGACCTAAGCAAACTGGGCAAAACCAAACTTGTTGCTTAATATTTTGAAACTAAACCTCCAAAAAGTGAACAAATTGTGGGGCTCCGGAATCACAGTTTGGCCAGATGCAATCAATGCTGCTAATTCTCCACACTTTCAATTTAGACAAGTCCACTCTGGCAAAATACACGATCTTTGATGACTATTTTCTCAGAATTCAAGTTCTCACCCTGAATATGTTTCTCAATAGTTTAACACATTCTCACAAGGTAAAGATATTCACGACAAACACCACAAGCAGCATGATTTTAAAATCCTGTAATAGAATTCAATGACATTGAATTGAACTGTATTAAAATGTGGCTGACTAACATCCCCAAGACAGTTGAAAGCATGCATTGCCCAAACGGTATTGCTACAATCTCCACCCTTATAAGTGAAAAACAAGAATCGTAGGGATACCATGTTTAAAGTCGAATGCATTGCGAGTAGCGTATGTATCTTTCACCTTTTGGCTAGTCCAGTTGATGAGCATTTTGTAATACATATTTGCTTGAATGGTCAAACCTGGAAGAGAAAAAAAGCAGTCAAAATGAGGACACTCTTTAAGCATAGGTACTAAGGGATGTTCATGTAAATAAGTATAGCTATTTCAATGTCGGAGTGTAAATGCTACCACGAAAACTAAACAATGGATGTGCTTCTATAAAAATGAAGCTGGCACCTGCAAACTGCAAAATTACTTCAATCTATAGCTCAGAATTTCTTCCCTTGAAATTGCCCTCTAGATTTTAATTTGGCCTCCCTATATATTTCGTCATTGGACGTACACACATAACGTTTTCAAAATGTTTCTCTAATTGGGATTTTCAGAAAAGGCATCGTAGAAAAGGGACACAAAGGACAAGGGAACAATGTGAGCGGGAGGACCAAAACAGAGGGAAAAGACACACGAAAGAGGGAAAGAGAAATGAGCTTTGCCCCCGCTGGACAGAAAAGCTAACAGAAAACAATAAAAAAAGTTAAGATGTAATTGGATAAGATGAGATCAGAGGAAGAACGTCCTTCAAAATATAAGGCATGCTGAGGCAAAATCATGTACTGTATAGGCATTAATATCAATATACATTTTGTATATGCCGTGAAATCTCGAGATTCTCCACCGAACATAAAACCATAACTGAATGCACACGTTGCAGTGTTAGCATGAATGCCACGAAAAACAAGATCCTCATACTACTGCCAAACAGGTAACCAGAGATCATAAGCAGTACGTACCTGCTGAGAAATAAATAGGCACCTTAAGATCCATGCGCTCCCAGTAATCATCCAACAGTATGCAGAGTTCCTATTGGATGACAGATAATATCGTCACACAAGAGTGCACGCTCCACACCCGCAAAATTAAAATTAACCCGATTTGCATAACGCCATTCTAGATCCCATAGCTGAGATGCCTAAAACAAGTACAACAAATAAATATGGTTTATCTAACAGAACATGTAACGTTAAAAAACAAGAAAACCAAAATGGAATGAGATGTTGACAAACCATATCAGATTTTTAATATCTCCCCCCGTGAGCTCACAGCAACACATCCTCAATCTCTCTATCCTCCACAACCCCCCCCAACACAGAAACAAAAAAAAGATCAAAATATTTAAAAATTCTTGGATAATCCAAAAATAGTAAAATTTCATACTAGAACGATCAAGTTTGTCAACTATTCCAACATAATCTCACCAGACACTCATTCAATCCCTCTGTTGAAAATCCAGGTCAGCTAACTACAGTACAAGATTTTGTCTGCATGGAGGTCATCCTCCCACTAATTTGCGAGATTCAGTACTTCTTCAATGTCATGTGCTCTCCGACTTCCAATCTACGATAAGAAACCATTCAAATCAACTCTTATTTATCATATCACCCTGGATGCATTTCTTAGCTTCTTTCAATTAAGTAATTTCATTCCCATGAATCCATATACACGAAATGAACAAAGATGAATGTAGCACGTTGGAAAAAAGTTAATGTTAACCTTCCATGATTTCAATATGACGGCTAGATCAATAAACTTTCAAAATCCCATGTGCAACCCGCGGATATGCCAATGCCATACAAATAATACCTCAAACCCTAAATTGAAAAGTAATTATTGAGGTAATGCTAATTTTTACTGGGAGTTAACGAATTATGGTTCAATGTGAACGAGTTCCCTGATAAACCAATTAAAAGTCATGTGCATCCTAAATAGGACGGGCTGCGCATTATTATGCATACAGTGCGTTAACTGCACGAATCCATGGGCCAAACGTACAGCTCACACGGCTATTCATGGGCCACAAGAACAGCTCATGACACAAAAAAGAGCCATATGCACCTCTTCTTTTACAAGGGATCAATTTAGAACACAGGAAAGCTCAGGCTCTCACGCTTTCCATAACAAATGTTATTGATGCTTGGATTTTTTCAATTCAAAATCAACCAACAAATCTACATTAACTATGTATACATGTATGCATGCTACCGAGCCACTCTCTCGCTCTGCTCCCGCTTCATGAATGGTTAAAATAGAGCACATGCACCAAATTCTTTTCGAATGAAAAGAAAGAACCAAGATCCCATAACCATCTTGTAACAAGACCTCCCCCTACCTCCCTCTCGCAGAGTGCCAATACACTTCTGTTAGCTACTTGCCATAATTCCAATCAAGGAATACCAAGGTACTTTAAGGTTGAACAAATAGAAGACCACGGAGCATTTATATTGTTGAGAATACCTGAGCTCTTCCGAGAGCAAATGTAGGAATAAGCACCTTTCCTCCATTTGCGATGCATTTATGAACCTACAATAAATAACAATGATAAGACAATAACATGAGTGTATTTTGAGGTACCAAACAAAAGACCACATCTTGAAGTGCATACGAAGACAAAAACTCTAAGAGAGATTGTAGTACCAAAGGTTAGACAAGGATAGGAGAGATTATAGTATCACAGGTTCGATAAGGGTAGGGGAAAAAAAGTAGCATTACAAGTTCCATAGAACACAAAAGAACAATAAGAACGATCGAGAACACATATAACAAAAACTCCACCATCAAGAAAAAGCAACCACAAGTTGTAGACATGAGTTCCATTTTAAACATATGTGTTAGCGAGATGGAAAGAGAGAGAGAGAGAGAGAAAGATAAAAGTGTATTAGGTGATTAAACACCCTAACACAAGCTTTATTAATATAAGGGCATAGGTTACACATGATTCCTCACATAACCAATGTGGGACTAGACTAAGTACTAAACTAATATTCTAACACTCCCCCTCAAGCTGGAGAGTAGATATCAATAAGTCCCAGCTTGTCACAAAGTAACTCCAACCGTGGTTTGAACAACGGCTTAGTAAACATATCGGCTAACTGGGCATTGGTAGATACAAAGGGAGTAGCAATAACACCACCAATCAATTTCTCTCGAACAAGATGACAATCGACTTCGATATGTTTAGTTCTCTCATGGAAAACTGGATTGGATGCTATGTGAATAGCAGCGCGATTATCACAATACAGATTTACAGGCACCTGCACTGGAAATCCTATTTCCTCAAGAAATGAACAAATCCACACAATCTCACAAGTCGTGTGCGCCATTCCTCTATATTCTGCCTCGGCACTAGATCGTGCAACAACTGTCTGTTTCTTACTTTTCCAATTAATGAGATTTCCACCGAGGAAGATACAATATCCTGTAGTAGATCTCCTGTCAGTTGGGCTGCCTGCCCAATCAGAGTCAGTGAAGGCTTCAACTTGCAAGTGCCCACTAGTACGATAAAACAAACCACGTCCCGGATGGGCCTTCAGATACCGCACAATTCTTAGAACAGCCTCCCAGTGTGGAAGACGAGGAGCAGACATAAATTGACTAACCAGACTAACTGCAAAAGAGATATCCGGACGAGTAACAGTAAGATAATTTAGCTTTCCAACCAAGCGACGGTACTGATCGGGACTAGAAAGTAACTCCCCTTGATCAACGCACAATTTGACATTAGGATCCATAGGAGTCTCGACAGGCTTTGACCCTAATAAGCCAGTCTCTTCGAGGATATCCAGCACATACTTTCTCTGTGATAAGTTAATACCTTCCTTAGATCGTGCCACCTCAATACCCAAGAAATATCTCAGTTTTTCCAAGTCTTTGGTATGGAACTGACGCTGTAGGAACAATTTCAGATCATCAATACCTTTCTTATTATCACCTGTAATAATAATGTCATCTACATAGACAATCAACAATATTCTTCCTTGGTCAGATGTGAGAGAAAAGACAGAATGATCAGAATGACAGCGTTTCATACCAAACCGAAGGACCACATCACTAAACTTGCCAAACCAAGCCCTCGGAGACTGTTTTAGCCCATATAGAGCTTTCCGAAGGCGACATACGTGAGAGGACTCCCCCTGAGCAACAAATCCAGGTGGTTGCTCCATATAAACTTCCTCGGCAAGGTCGCCATGTAAGAAAGCATTTTTGACATCCAACTGGAAAAGGGGCCAGCCAAGATTGGCAGCAAGAGAGATAAGAAGACGAACCGAGCCGAGCTTGGCAACTGGAGAGAAAGTTTCTGCATAGTCAACACCATAGGTCTGAGTATAGCCTTTGGCCACAAGACGAGCTTTATAGCGCTCAACCGTGCCATTAGGATGAAACTTAACAGTGAACACCCAGCGACACCCAACAGTAGACTTTCCAGGCGGAAGAGAGACCAACGTCCAGGTATGGTTGGTATGAAGAGCAGTCATCTCCTCCTCCATAGCTATCCGCCACTCAGAAATAGACAGGGCCTCCTGAACAGTTTTTGGAACAGAAATAGAGGAAACAGAACTAGAAAAGGCACGCAGAGAGGGTGAAAGATGATCAGAAGAAACAAATTTAGCAAGGGGGTGAGAAGTAGTACAAGAACGAATACCTTTGCGGAGAGCAATGGGCAAGGAGGCGGGAGACGGAGGGGCCGGAGTAGGAGACTGCGGCGAAGGCGGATCGCCGGACGGAGGAAGCGAGTTAGGAACCGGTGGAAGCGGAGCCGGAGAACTTTTGGGACGGCGAACATAGACCTGTAAAGGCGGTGGCAGAAAGGGGTCCAAACGGGGCAGGGGAACAGGCATAGCCTCAGAAGAGGAAGGACCTGCAAAATAAGAGACAGACTCATGGAAAGTGACATCGGCACACACAAACTGACGGCGAAGGGTGGGTGAATAATATTTGTAGCCTTTTTGAGTGCGGGAATAGCCCAAAAACACACACTTGGTCGAGCGGGCATCAAGTTTATCCTGACCAGGATCCAAGACATGAACATAACATGTGCACCCGAAAACCCGAGGAGGAAGGGGGTAAAGTGGGCGACCAGGATAGAGTAAATTATATGGGATTTGGCCATCTAAGACAGGAGACAGCATGCGATTAATAAGAAAACCAGCAGTAAGGACAGCGTCACTCCAATAAGATTTGGGAACCTGCATGTGAAATAAAAGAGCACGAGTGACATTTAATATGTGGCCCAATTTGCGTTCGGCAACTCCATTTTGCTGTGGAGTCCGAGCGCAAGAGGACTGATGTAAACTCCCACGTGCATCCAAAAACTGTGATAAAGAGTGATGAAAATATTCACGAGCATTATCAGACCGAAACAAGCAAATAGGCACACGAAATTGCGTTTTGATTTCCTCATAAAAGGATGTAAAAATGAAGGATAATTCAAACCGATTTTGCATAAGATAAATATAAGTAGCACGGGAATAATCATCAACAAATATAACAAAATACTGAAAGTGAGAACGTGAGGGGACCCGCATAGGACCCCAAATATCTGAATGAACTAAATGAAAAGTACTCGACACACGACGCTCTTCTCGTGGAGAGAAGGAAACACGACGATGCTTACTAAACTCACAAGCTTCACAAGGAAGCGACTCAACACGGCGACATGAAGGGACCAGCTTTTTAAGGGTGGAGAGCGACGGATGGCCAAGGCGACAATGGTATTGATGGGGTGAAATGGTGGATTGAAATGCAACAGAGGGAGACGGCTCGCCATCCAAAAAGTAGTATAGGCCACCGCATTCAACACCGCCACCAATCTTCGTCCCCGTCCGGAGATCCTGAAAGATACAAGAATCAGGAAAAAAGATGACTGAACAATTTAAAGATTTGGTAATTTGACTCACAGACATAAGGTTAAAAGGAAAGCGAGAAACATGTAAAACAGAGTCTAAACAAAGAGAAGAATTTAAAGTAACCGAACCTAAACCAGCAATAGGAGTAGTAGAACCATCAGCTAAGGTGACACGAGAAGATGTCCCAGAGGGACGACAATCAGACAAGGTAGCAGAAGCACCGGTCATATGATCAGAAGCCCCAGAGTCAATGACCCATGGAGATTGGGAAGCAATATAGGTAGAAGGTGGACCTGTCTGAGCAAGCGTAGCTGTGGAGGCGGAGTTCTGAGCAGACTGATATTGCTGAAATTGCTGATACTCATCCGCTGGAATAGTAACTACACGAGGGGCGGTACTGGAAGAATACTGCAGACCATCATACTCAGAAACTGTGACCTGGTGAGTAGAAGGGCGACCATGAAGATCCCAACAATAGTCAATGGTATGATTATCAGCATTGCACCAAATGCAATGACGAGGCCCCCATCTACGGCCTCGGCCCCCTCCGCCAGTAAAGAAGAAAAACTAGAGAGAGAAATATTTGCAAAAGAGGTTGTATTCAAATCTTCCAATCTTACAAAACTCCCGAACTTGAATACAAAGCAGGGGGAGGTTCCCTTATATAGACCTTGGGAAATCCCTTTGCTTACCCACTAAGCTAGCACAAGCCAAACTTGACAAGACACCACTAGCATAAAGCTAGCCAATAATACAAGACATACTTATTTGATACGGGAGCTGCAGCCTCATTTGGAACTTCTAGTTTTAGAAGTTCGTGACAGTAACCTCCATGAGATACTGAAGCGTATGCTCTGTGGTTGCCTTTTACAGGAACCTCCACATCAGAAACTTCATAAAATTTGTTTTGGTTATGAAAGTTTTGTAGCAGTACCTATACTGTTTTGGTCGTGAAAGATTTTGTATTGGAGAGCTAAAGTGCCTTGAGACGTTGAAGCCCAGGAGAGGCGTGTTGTCTCGGCTTACCTGCTCAAGAATACAAGATCCTAATAGCCAAAATTAGTGGCAGTATTTATACAAAACCCAATAACTAAAATAAATTTCTGAACGTTGCTTTTCAAACAGGATTTGATGTATGAGGATAAGAAGAACCCTAGATCCATTCCCATTTGAGAAAAAATCCTATATTTCTTTCCAAAAAATATTTTCAAAATGAGTTGTCTTTCAACCAGTAGTTCTCTTACCCCTTCTCGTTCTTCCATCAGTAGTAGAAATTCTTCTGCGTCTAGTTTAGAGTATTTGTATGAGTTTGAATATCTTCCAGAGGATAGTAAAGTACTTCCTACAGATCTCCCTTTCCTCAACCCCTATAATACTTTTGCCCGTTCTAACTCATCTATCAAGAAATCCGTCACTCAACTCTTTTCCACAAAAAGACCAACATCAGTAAAAGAGTATGTTCAAGCTTCTAAGTTTGATCAATGCTTCATACCGGCCACAGAAGAAGAACAATTTTTCCCTCTTGAGATCCCACATTACATGCTGAAAACCTGGCAGCAGCAAGGATTCACCCATCTCCACTTTGGTGCAATCCGCCTAGCTCTCACCTTCCACGGTAGAAAAGGTTTACCGGTTACCTCCAGAATTGCTCTGGTTGATACTCGGTTTGTCCAGTACCAACATGCGTGCATCGCCACTGTTCAGACAACCCTGAACGCCGGAACAGTAGTCTTCACCTTCTACCCCAATTTCAACATGCCGTTAGCAGACCCGCATCTACTTTCAGCCCTGAAAGTCCAGATACAAATCGGTGGTGCTTCTCAGATCCCAACCACATATGCTGCTACCCTCCATTACCAAATGGCCTACCGTCTCCAAAACCATGCCTTTGACATGACCCTACCTACATCTACCGATGAAGCCCTACTCCTCACCATAAATACCTCAAACCAAGCCTCATGTACCCATGTACCTCGTCAAATATCCCGTCCAGAACTTCTCAAGCTTCTCCCAGAATCTTGGGTTACAGCCTATGAGAAAACCTCCCAGAAACCAATACCCATTCAAACCTCCAATCCAACCTTCAAATCTAAGCCAGATGGAACTGTTGAAATCAGATTCCCAAAAGCCCCAACCTCATCCTCTACCAACTCCGACCTATTCCCTTCCCAAATCTGCATGTTCCAAAACCCTAAACCAAGCCCTGTTTACATGTTCTCTTCAAATTCCCCTTGGACTGAAGAAGAATATTTTCCTCCTTTGGAATTCCACAACCCACAAGAAAAGACCACTCACCGTCATAAAATTCCAGATCCCTCAACCATTCTCCCAGACGGAAGTACAAAAAATGTCTCTGCAGCTGAAGCAGCAATAAATTGGCAGGCAGAAAACTCTCTTGCTCAAAACAAACTGCTGACCAAGATTGCTCGATCTCAGCAAAATCTTGAAACCACAGTGCACAAAAAGCTCTCTTCCTTAGAGCTTCTCATTCTTGATCTGCAGCAGAAAATACAATCAGTCCACAATGAGCTCCTTCAGATGGCTTATGCTAACCAGGCATTCTCAGCAGCCTTTTCTCATAAAGATGCTGAAATGAAACATCTCAAAGCCCAACTCAATTCCCTCCAAGCACAAAACCAAGCCCAGAAAAAAGCCCAGACCATGAACTCCTTTGACATGTTTGCTTCCTCATCAAGGCAAACAGCATTCACCCATGTCCCAGCCTTTATTCCCTTCTCCAGGAGGATCACCAATATTTGAAAGTTTTGGAACTTCTAGTTTTGGAAATTCCCCAATCATGGAGCCTATTCCTTCTTTCTTACCCCCACAAAAAAGACCAGCTCCACCCAGGCCAAACCCCCCAAAACCTCAGCCAAAACCTCAGCCAAAACCTCAATCTCCAACTCCACCAGAATACCACCCGCCTTCACAAAAATCCCCTGACCAGCTTATGATTAAAAGCTCAACCCCAGAGCCATCCAACACCAAAAATCCAATCTCTGCTCTACTTCACACCATGGTCTCAACATTCGAGACAAATGTCTCCCTGAAAGAGCCAATATCAGATTCTTATTCTGATACAGCGTCAAATTATTCCTCAGACCAACCCCAAGTTTTCATGATGAATCAGGATAATCCTCCTGAGGAAGAAATTGAAGATCCCCCAATCATTGAAGAAGCCGAGACAGAAATCCCATTCCAACCACCAAACTTCAACCCATCCACATATGCCAATACCTCCCAAGGATTTTCATTTGATGGGGTTCCACCTTCAAAATGGTTGGACAAACTCTATGAGATCATGCGTGGTGCACATCTGCCATGCTCCTTCCAAATGCCACTGTCCCTGCCGTCATTACAAAATGTACAGCCAAATTTCTTGGCCGTCTCCGTCAGTGGTACATCTCCCTTGGTGCATATAGACAGATGCAGCTTAGGCAGGTCCCCAGCATAGAAGTCTTCATTGATACGCTGCATACTGAATTTCTCGGGTCACACACAAATCAAAAAACATTCGCTCGAGAAGAATTTTTGAGCATGAAATGCTGTTCTTTCCGGAGAAAAGATCTCGAAACCCACTATGATCGCATGTCTCAACGGTTCTACCTCCTTGATGGAATCGATGATGTCAATTTGAAGAAAGCCTTCCTAAATTCATTCCCTGAACCACTAGGAAGTGAGACATCCAGACTTCTCCACATGCAAGGAATGATGCTCAACACAATTTCTCTTGGTAGCATTTACCAGTATGTTCTAATCGCTTTAGAGAAGTTGTGCAATCACCAGAAGTTTCTTCGAGCCTTAGAAGAACAGGGAAAACTTCTAGGAAAAGCGTGTGATAGACCAGAGCTGTCTATCAAGTGCAAAGACAAGAAATGCTCTTGCCGTCCATTCTCCTCTAAAAAAGACAAGCACAAATCCTCTTCAGGCTTCCCCAAATCTTCCAAGAAAAGGTGGAAATACTTTAAGAAGAAGAAGTTTAGAGGTGACAAAAAATCAGACAGATGCTATATCTGCAAAAGGACGGATCACTATGCCAAAGAATGTCCCCAAAGGTCCACTAGCAAGAAGATTGTGAATTCTCTTGCTAGTCTTGAAGAAGATCTTGAAGATGCTGACATTGAATCACTTTTTTCCATTGACGATGAAGCAACTTCAGAAACAGTCCTAGCATTCCTGCTTGAGGATCCTGACTCCGAATTGGACGACCACTATGAAGTTCAGACTTTCCAAAATCCAGAAGGTTGTCCGTTCCAGCCTACGGCAGAAGTTCAGATTCTGCTTGAAGAAAGAAAACGTCCAGTCCCAGTTATCGCATTTTTTGATACGGGAGCTGCAGCCTCAATTCTCAACCCAGCTGTTCTTCCCAGGTCGTACTGGCAGTCCTGTTTCCGACCATTCACAGCGGCCAATGGAGAAACATTTATCATAGATTTGATCAGCAAGCCAATCACCATTCAGTTGTTTCCAGGTTACTCCATCAAGCTTAAAGTTTATGGATCAACTCTCCCTGGCAAGGATCTTTTGTTAGGTTTTGATATTCTTCAGAACTTGAACAAAGTCAGTTGGTTGAAGAAAGGTTTAAGGTACAAGAATTTCTTGCTACCATGGACTACCCAGGACTCCACCCAACCAAGCTTTTTCTCAGAATTCCCCACTTCCACAAATAAAGCCAACCCAATAAAGTGTCCAGAATATTATTCTCAGCTACCCAGAATCTCCAAGTTTCCAATGATTCTCTGTTTACAACCAAAGGATCTTCCAACCCATCTCCAAGCCAAAATACTTGAGTCAGCTCTACACTCCAGAAGCATTAAAATATGTCAAGAACTCCAGAGGGTGTACATATTCAAATATGGTCTAGATACCGGGCCCCATAGTTCATCTCCCCTTTCACCCAGTTTACCCATTTCTTACCCAATTTGAAATTAATTCCACTTTTTTAAATTGGTTTGACAAGGAAACCTATCTCCTTCTCTGGTATTTAGTTGATGCTTTTGCCATAAGTGTCTCCTTT
The DNA here is from genome assembly GCA_019985065.2 of Arctostaphylos glauca. NCBI lineage: Eukaryota > Viridiplantae > Streptophyta > Magnoliopsida > Ericales > Ericaceae > Arctostaphylos > Arctostaphylos glauca. The sequence continues at coordinate 12,934,838 of JAHSPW020000013.1, read as the reverse complement.
TTCAAGCCGGCCATACTAGTCTACCTTGCTCAATGTGCTCTCAATCAAATGCCTGAAAATCAACTATGGCTTCTAAAATGGCTCTCACATTTCGGAGACATTTCTTTCTGGCAGAAGAAAATCAGGGAAGTTTCTCCGAGACATGCTAACCCGGGAATGCTGGTGTTCTCCTTCCGTTCGTCCAAAAATCGTTGTGGCTTCAACAGGGATGGTTCAATCACATGGACCAAGTCCTATTATACATCATTTATCACTTCGGTTTTTAATAACACATTTGTTACAGACCAGGGTGCGCTCTTGAATCTCCGACAGACGATGGTCGCTCTTAACCATCTCCAATGCAACCAAATTCCTGAGTCTCTATTACAACAGGATTCCCATAGTTGGAATCTTGCTCTTAGTGATTGGAAACACAACCCAGCGTATTCCGAGGAATGGCGTACAGATATCAGATACATCTTAGCCAGTCACCATGCGGAAAAAGAAGAATACAATGATAATGACTCCTCTGAAGATTGAAAAGCATTTCCGCCAGCTGTGTATTGTAATAATAGAGTCTGTCTGTATTGTGAGTCTGTCTGTATTGTGGGTAGTGCGCGTGCTGTTTGTAATAAAGTGGAAAGTGACATAAAGTAAAAGTAAAGTAGCGAATATATTCGTTGCTTTATCTTTACTCAAATCAAGTTCCTTGAGTGGAGTGAAAGTAAAAGTGTCTTTGTCTGTAAAATAAGTATGTCTTGTATTATTGGCTAGCTTTATGCTAGTGGTGTCTTGTCAAGTTTGACTTGTGCTAGCTTAGTGGGTAAGCAAAGGGATTCCCAAGGTCTATATAAGGGAACCTCCCCCTGCTTTGTATTCAAGTTCGGGAGTTCTGTAAGATTGGAAGATTTGAATACAACCTCCTTTGCAAATATTTCTCTCTCTAGTTTTTATTATTGAGAGCCATGGTGCTCTTAGCTTAGTCTCCCCCTAGGGAACTTCTTATTCCAACATGACATTCAAATCCTAACATGAGATACTGAAGCGTATGCTCTGTGGTTGCCTTTTACAGGAACCTCCACATCAGAAACTTCATAAAATTTGTTTTGGTTATGAAAGTTTTGTAGCAGTACCTATACTGTTTTGGTCGTGAAAGATTTTGTATTGGAGAGCTAAAGTGCCTTGAGACGTTGAAGCCCAGGAGAGGCGTGTTGTCTCGGCTTACCTGCTCAAGAATACAAGATCCTAATAGCCAAAATTAGTGGCAGTATTTATACAAAACCCAATAACTAAAATAAATTTCTGAACGTTGCTTTTCAAACAGGATTTGATGTATGAGGATAAGAAGAACCCTAGATCCATTCCCATTTGAGAAAAAATCCTATATTTCTTTCCAAAAAATATTTTCAAAATGAGTTGTCTTTCAACCAGTAGTTCTCTTACCCCTTCTCGTTCTTCCATCAGTAGTAGAAATTCTTCTGCGTCTAGTTTAGAGTATTTGTATGAGTTTGAATATCTTCCAGAAGATAGTAAAGTTCTTCCTACAGATCTCCCTTTCCTCAACCCCTATAATACTTTTGCCCGTTCTAACTCATCTATCAAGAAATCCGTCACTCAACTCTTTTCCACAAAAAGACCAACATCAGTAAAAGAGTATGTTCAAGCTTCTAAGTTTGATCAATGCTTCATACCGGCCACAGAAGAGGAACAATTTTTCCCTCTTGAGATCCCACATGACATGCCGAAAACCTGGCAGCAGCAAGGATTCACCCATCTCCACTTTGGTGCAATCCGCCTAGCTCTCACCTTCCACGGTAGAAAAGGTTTACCGGTTACCTCCAGAATTGCTCTGGTTGATACTCGGTTTGTCCAGTACCAACATGCGTGCATCGCCACTGTTCAGACAACCCTGAACGCCGGAACAGTAGTCTTCACCTTCTACCCCAATTTCAACATGCCGTTGGCAGACCCACATCTAATTTCAGCCCTGAAAGTCCAGATACAAATCGGTGGTGCTTCTCAGATCCCAACCACATATGCTGCTACCCTCCATTACCAAATGGCCTACCGTCTCCAAAACCATGCCTTTGACATGACCCTACCTACATCTACCGATGAAGCCCTACTCCTCACCATAAATACCTCAGGTGATCGTCCGCCACGGCCGGAGTCACGACCTGAACTTCGACCTAAACCACGACTGAATCTACCTCGGCCTGAATCATGAGGAAAACTACCACGGCTAACTCCCCCGGACGATAAGCCATCACGAGTATAACCAGACTCAGACTCAGATGCCCGTTCAGTCATGGTGCCAAAAGACAAGGAATATGCCACAAAGCAAACGAACCAACAACGGTATGCCACAAAGCAAACGAACCAACAACGGCCTCAATCAAGCAACCGAATCACGAGGGATAACCACATACCAATGGGTAAGAAGAGGTAGATCCAATCAAAAACAGAACCAAAAGACCGGATCTACCACCAAGGGCGGAAGCGAACATATCTAAGCAACAACGGCGATAGAGAGCATCAATGGCAGGCAGAACAAGAGCAGAAAATCAGCAAAGGAGGTGGTCGGGTGGGGCAGCAGGACATCAGAGATCTGGTAGGGCGGCTGAAGCAGCAACAGAGGGCTATGGTGGCTGGCGGCAGTAGGCTGGGACAGCAACCAAGCGGCGCAGCAAGTGGCTGGTTAACTGGGGTGCGGCAGGAGCAGAAGGCTGGCGGCTGCTGTTTAGGGTTTAGATGTAGAGGCAAATTTAGAGTTAGGGTTTAGATGTAGAGGCAAATTTAGAGTTAGGGTTTAGATGTAGAGGGTTTAGATTTAGGGTTAGGGTTTGGTTTAGGGTTTAGACGTAGGGTTAGGGTTTTATTTCTAAGGTTAGGGTTTATCTAGGGTGGAATACGATCGCGCTCTGATACCATGTTAGCGAGATGGAAAGAGAGAGAGAAAGAGAAAGATAAAAGTGTATTAGGTGATTAAACACCCTAACACAAGCTTTATTAGGGGGTGTTTGGGAGCCCATTTTTTGCATTTTCCCATTTTCATTTTTGGATTTTGGTTGTTTGGGAGCCAATTCCCAGAATGAGTTCTGCAGAACTCATTCTCCATTTTCGACTTTAGGAGCAAAAACTCAAAAAGAGGTTTAGACCTCCTTTTTGCATTTTCATTCCCATTTTGCATTCTACTACTTTTGCAAAATGCATTTTGCACATTTCTCCCAAACACTACTCCTAAATTCAAAACTCATTCTGACCATAATCTAAAAAACTAAAAAGCCAAAAAGTCAAAAATAAAAAACTAAAAAGTAGGCTCCCAAACACCCCCTTAATATAAGGGCATAGGTTACACATGATTCCTCACATAACCAATGTGGGACTAGACTAAGTACTAAACTAATATTCTAACAATATGAATTGGTTCTCTAATCAGTGCCCAATAGAGTTTCACAATCCAAAATGTGCAAAAGAAAAAAGAATTTCATGCAAGATAATCAAATGGGAAGAATGAAGAGGAGAGACAAATTCAAGAAAAGCTCTTGAAATATTGAAAATCAGCATTAGTGGTCCATAAATAAATAAAACTCAACAGCCATCTTAACTCCAAAATGCCGGAAGTGGATCTTGTTTGATTAGAATAAACTCAATAACCTAATAAATAAGTGGGGGTAATATGAAAAGACAAAACTGTTAGATTGCAGTCTCCATACAGCTTTAAGAAACTCTCTCTCACGAGCATATTTTGAATCACGAACAGTTGTTGCATATGTTGACCTGCGAGATTAAATCAGTGGCAAAACTATCAAATCTGACATCAAAACCTCAAAACTTGTCTGAACAGAAAGTTGTTTTACCAATCAGGACAATGCAAAATTTCTTAGAAGGATGCCTCAGTTTTGAAAATATTAGTAGAGACCTAGTAAATATAATTGCAGCGGTCCATCTTTTCTTGGAAGCCAACATGGACGTCTCAAGAATATTCACAACCAAAAGCCTACTATTGCAATGGTGCAACTTGCAAGCCTGCACGATTGAATATGCCGATAACATGCCTTTTGTACGTAGTGCTTATTTAATAGCTTCCAGTTGAGGGGCTATAGAGTTCAATGTTGACCATGAGCATTACAGATACATAATTTGTTCCTTACTCTGTTATAAGGAGGTCCAACTGTAGTCGTTCAATTTGAGCAGCTCCAAGATGTCTATCTGGTGTCATATTATAGTCCCCAGTGTACACCATAGCAGTATCTCCTACTTTTGCATAAAACACTGCCGCTCCAAGAACCTGAAATACATAGCTAAGAACTTATACCTATAATGAGCCAGTGAGATGACCAGAAATTTAGATTGCATATCTGGATATGGAGCATTGAACAAATGAAAAAGAAATGCCATAATGTCTACTAGCAAAGAAACGTATACTAGCCTTACATTCCGAAACTTGTGCTGCAGCCCTGAAGAGCACTTAAGTAAGATGAAAAGGACATCCACCATTGAATAACTAAGATCCTTAAGATCAGAATGACAGAAGTTTGTGCTAATGCTTAGAGAAGCACCAAGATTTGTGTTAAATTCAATAATCCCGAATGTTTATCTCTATTCACCATGCATAATATTTATACAAGTAAAAAGAGACCTAACTAGCTATAAGTCTAACTAATCTACTATTCTATTTATATAGGGAAACAAAACCTAAACCTAATATAATTACATTCCTACAAACATATATAACTTAACATTCCTCCTCAAGTTGGTGCGAAGATACCAATCAGGCCCAACTCGAACACAATGGGATAAAAACTCTTGCTGCCCAGCCCTTTCATGAAAATGTCGGCTAGTTGATCTTCAGATCTCAGAAAAAGCACACATATCAACCCATCACTCAGTTTTTCCTTGATAAAATGTCTGTCAATCTCAATATGCTTCGTTCTGTCACGTTGAACAGGATTATGAGCAATGTTTATGGCAGTTTTGTGTCACAGTAGAGTTTAATCTAATCATTATTAGACAATTCCAGATCACGTAACAAGGTTTGGAGCCACAGGAGCTCACAAACTCTATGAGCCATAGCTCTATACTTAGCTTCTACACTAGACCTAACGACCACTAATTGCTTCTTACTTTGCCAAGTAACTAAATTTCCCCCAAGAAAAATATAGTAGCTAGAAGTAGAACGTCTATCATCCACAGAACCAACCCAGTCAGCATCAGTGAATGCCTCCAATTGTAAGTGACGGTGATTAAAAAAACAAAATCTCCTTTCTTGGAGCTGATTTGAGATACTTCAAAATATGATAGACTGCATACAAATGTGAAGCACGAGAATCATGCATAAATTGACTAACAACGCCCACTGCATAAGAAATATCTAGTCAAGTGTGGGCTAAGTACATCAGTCAGCCCACAAGGCGCTGATATCTCTTCTCATCAGTGCGTTCCCCCGAGTCTCCACTAAGTTGATGATTTGTCCCAATAGGGGAAGTTGCAGGTCTACAACTCAATATACCTGTTTCTTTCAATAAATTAAGGATGTACTACCGTTGGAAGACAAAAATATCCCAATAAGACCTTGCGACTTCCATTCCCAGAAAGTATCGTAGTGATCCAAAATCCTTAATCTCAAATTCTTGAGCCAAACTAGACTTGAGACTTAGAATCTTATCCAAATCGTTGCCTGTCATTTTATATAATCAACATAAACAATAAGAACAGCGACCTTACCAGCACTTCCTTTGATGAATATAGTATGATCGGCATGACTTTGTTTATATTCAAACTACAACATAACCTTTGAAAATCTGCAAAACCAAGCTCGAGGTAACTATTTCAACCCATTAAAGGTTTTTTTCAATCTGCAAACCTTTTCCTCTGTTTTAGAGGAAAGAAAACCTGATAGTATATCCATATACATCTCCTCTTCTAACTCACCATGAAAAAATACATTTTTAACATCAAACTGATGAAGAGGCCAATTCAAATTTATAGCACAAGAGAGTAAATCTCGTACAGAGTTCATCTTCGCTACTGGAGCAAACGTCTCCTCATAGTCAATACCATATGTTTTAGTAAAACCTTTTGCAACAAGCCTCGCCTTGTATCTCTCAACTGTACCATCAGCATTTTGCTTAACCGTGAAAACCCACTTGCATCCTATTGCTTTCATTTCCCCCAGAAGTGATATTAGCTCCCAAGTGTCCTTTTTTTTCAAAGCAGTCATCTCCTCTACCATAACTCCTTTCCATTTAGGTATCATTACTTCATCCTGCCAATTCCGTGGAATAGATATAGAAGACAGAGACGAAACAAAAGCATGATATGAAGGAGATAAACAATAGTAAGAGACAAACTGGGAGATGAGATGTTGAGTACATGATCTAACACCTTTTCGAAAAGCAATAGAAAAACTATCAGAATCAATAAGAGAAGGTTCAATAAGAGAAGAGTCTTCACCAGATGGATCAGTCAAAGAGTCTGCAACTAGAGCAGGCGATTGTGATGGACAACGTGGTACCACAAATGAGAACTTTCTGTTCTTCCAGCTAGTGTATGCTTTTAAGTTCACCGTTTGTAGTCGGTGTATCCGTTCCCCTATTATCACCATCATGTCATGTGTTCTTGCCCCTTCAGCAGACATAGGCTGTCCCTCATTATAGTTAGAGATATAGGCTCCCCTCATTATGGTCATTATGGTTATAGAACAGTGGCTCCCTCTCAACAGGATTATACTAGGTAGACATCTCTTGCTGTCTGAACTCCCCTTAAAGAGACAGAAGGGAGCAAAAGGACTCAGATTTTCAAAAAGTGACATCCATAGAGAGATAAGATTTTTTTGAGGAAAGCTCATAGCATTTGTAGCCCTTATGGGTAGGAGAGTCCCCAATGAATATACATTTGTGGGCTTTAGCACCTAACTTGCCACTCGAGAGATGATGGGCATGAACAAGACACACACAACTGAAAACCGGCAGAGCAAGTGTCATGACACGAAAGCTGATAGGTAGACACTCTAGAGGAGTTTTGAAGAGGAGAACACTGGATGGTAAGTGGTTTATAAGGTAGCTGGCAGTTAAAATGACCTTGCCCCATAAAATTTTTGGAACATCCATAATGAATAAAAAAGAGCGAGCGACCTCAGCAAAATAGCAATTTTACATTCAGCAACTCCATTTTGTTGTGGAGTGTCACCACAAGTTGTCTAAAAAAGAATACTATTTTCATCTAGGAAGGCCCGCAAACTCCTATCTATATACTCAGTGTCATTCACTACGGAGAATTTTGATCAGCTAATCAAATTGAGTGCTTACCATCGCATGAAAAGATTTAAAATAAGAAAAGATTTCACCTTTGGACTTAAGTAAATACACCCAAGTGACACAAGAATAACAATCAATAAAAGTGACAAACCACCGATAACCTTTTAGAGATGGAATAGGGAAAGGACTCCAAACATCAGAACAAATAACGTCAAACGGAGAATCACTCCTTTTATTAATAAGTGCATAAAAAGAACGTTTATATTTTCCAAGCTCACAGGCTTCTACAAGAAAACTGACTTCGAGAATAATGTTTAACTAAACTAGGAAAAAGTTTCTCTAAGATTCTAAAAGAGGGATAACTCAATCTTCGGTGCCACTGATATAACATAGAAATAGCTGAACTCACATTCGCTTACAGAGCTAGATCACATGACATGGGTGAATGAGATGGACGAAGTGCAGAGTCCAAGAAATAGAGACCGCCATGTGCTTTACCACTGCCAATCACCTTCCCTTATCCAATTCCTAAAAAACACAACGAGTAGGGAAAAAAGTCACAGAACAATTTGCTGAATAAGTAAGACTACTAATAGACAGAAGATTAGTGGCAAAATTTGGAATATGTAGAACTGAAGAGAGAAACAAAGAGGGAGAACAGCAAACGAAACCTTCCCGGAAATAGCAGAGAATAACCCATCGGCTATTCTGACCTCATCCTTACCAGAACAGATAGAGTAAGAACTACACACAGAGGAATAACTTGTCATATAGTTGGAAGCACCAGAATCTATAATCCAAGGAACAGCTAAAGAGGCAGTAAATGCATAAGCTGGGATACTTTTGTGAGTAAAATGGGATGAAGCAAAGGCGGCTGTAGAAGCGGAAGTTATAGTAAATGGGGAATTAGTCCGAGCCATAAGGCGTCGGAGAGCGTGTATTTTCTCCTGAGAAAAACCACCAACATGATCAAAACACCCAGAACCACGACCATGACTACCAACTCTGCCCTCGCGCTCACGAGAGAAGCGACCATTTAACTTCCAACAAAAATCCCTGATTGGTCGGCGTTATGGCAATAATCACACCGGATGGACTCACGATTAATAGGCCCACTGGTTTGTCTGGTACTAACCATACCGCAATGCAGAATAGAGATACCCAACAACAAACTGAAAGATAAATCAACGACCAAACAAACTTAGAACGCGGGCAAAGAACTCCCAGAAAACAATAGATCACAACTAGTGAATTGCAGAACCAAAAAACCAGCAAAAGCAACGCAGTAAGCACGCAAAAACAGCGCAGAAACGCGCAGAAACAGAGTAAAAATAATGCAAAAACTGCTACCAAATTAGATTTAATAAACCAGAATGGGACCAATTGCTACGCTTCACATTGTATTGAATAGCAGAACCATCCAAGTAGGGATATCAGTTGATATCTTCCAAAAAAACACCAGCTTTAGAGGCTGCCGGAGATCAAAGAAGGAGACTGCTTGATCTGCGAGGGCGGCAACAATTCAAACCTTAGAAACCAATTTTCTCAGATTTGATCAATTTCTCTCCAAGTTCAAACCTTAGAAACCAGAAGAGGATGTCTTCAACCTTCAGCGCCGGTGGAGGACAAACTGCTGGGATTGCAGGCAACGGGAGCCGAAAGAGGAGCAAAAGTTGAAAAGCACCAAAAATTGAAAAGCAAACAAATCTAGATGCCAGGAGAGGGAGCGATAACGCTTTGGTGGCAGCCGGATCAGGATGCCGAAGGAGAAGGCCGAGAGAGAGAGAGCAAAAATGCTCAGCGGCGGCCGGATCTAGACGATGGTGGCGAACTCCAGCGGTGGCGATGGCGGTGGCTAGGCTTTTTTGTCGAACTACTCTGATACCATGTTAATTTAATAATCCCGAATGTTTATCTCTATTCATCATGCGTAATATTTATACAAATAAAAAGAGACCTAACTAGCTATAACTCTAACTGATCTACTATTCTATTTACATAGGAAAACAAAACCTAAACCTAATATAATTACAGTCCTACAAACATACATAACTTAACAATTTGTAACAGAATGCTCCAGCAATTTCTGGGTTTATCAACTTACTGCTTGCTGGGAAGTTTGCCTCTAGTTTTTCTTAGAAAACCAAAAACTTTCTGTAGTTCATCAACAGCAAATTCGATCATAAAGGAAAATGAAAGAAACTAAAGTTCTTGAGTAGAGGATTTGGCCGAGCTGCATCAAAATTCCTTGGGTGATATTGCAAGTCTCAGTTTAATCAAATACCATAGGTCTTTTAGATGTTAGGAAACCAAAAATTTCGTGTATATTTTGACTCATTCTAGACAACCTTTGCGCTACGGGTCCAACAGAAATTTGGAAACTTGAGGTCTGCTGCCCTGGTAAGCAATATATGCTCTTTTTGATAAGAAACTGTCCTAAACCCTATAGTACCCAAGATGGTAGTTTCAACAAACTGATAAAAATTCGGGTCCCCGATCTTGTGTCTTTGTTGATGAGGAACTGTCAGATGAGGAAGTATCCATAGTAGGCATTTACTCTACAAAGAAACCTTGTTGAAATCAAGTATAAATTGCCTCTGTTAGAGATCGAAACCTAAGACCACTGATGACATGTACAAATTAGACAACAAAAAAAAAAACGAAACCCTATTAAGGCAGAATCAAGGATTGCCTCTGGTAGGTATCGAAATCCAAGACCTAGTGATGACGCAAAAAAAAAAACCTAAAAGGCAAAAGTAGGGTTTACCTTCAATTCCTACGACATAATTGCTACAATCCGATAGTTGCATTTTGAACTGAAGTTGGCAGACCCTTACAATCTTCTATTGTATTTCCTTTATGCTTGATCATGAATCCAAGTGTGGACTCAAACGTGATCTATGTACTCTTTCTCATACTGCTTAATTGCGTGTATCGAGTTGTGTGTAACCCAGAGAGCATAATGACGTATTTAGACGGGGACCCTATAGAGAAAGACGAACTGGGCTCCTAGTGAAAGTAAGAAACCTTAATCCGACCCGGATTATAATTCCTATTTCCACGAATTATAATTCATACCACTACAAAATTATAACTGCACTACCGTCCCTATCTCAAACTTATATTTTGAGCTCCATATTATTAAATACGTATTTATCTCCCCGAGTTTAGATTACGGATGTCCATTAATTAAATTAAATTCGCCGGTAGGGTTTGACATAATCAAGACTTACAAGCTTCCTCTAGGGGGTATCATCACCGTACACCGACACGTAAATTCCATCAATAATTAATAGCTACCATACATGCAATGTCTTGAAACAACTCGCCAAGACTATTGACTTATGTAGCATGGACACTCCTTGGAGGTCCCCGTACCCGTGTTGGACACGCCGGACACACGGACATGCCGGGGACACACCGAAAAACGTATTGGACATGCAATTTGGCGTGTCCAATTAATTTAATTTATTTTTAAAGGTGGACACCGGGGACATGGCGAGGACACGCAAGGGACATGGCGAAGACACAGACTGGGACACGGCTTTTTTTAAATTTTTTGGGGGAAAATATGTTATTACGTAATATATGGGTTAAAACTACAATTAAAGGTTTTAAATCCTAAAATACCCAAAAAGATCTACATTTCATTTCTATCTCCACTGCGATCTCTGTACAGTGGTACGTTTCTTACTCCAAATATATGTTTTTTTCAATATATTTAATCAACTCAATCATAATATATTCATCCACAACATCTCTTTCATTGTATTGACTGTATTGTTGTTTTGTTTGAGTAGTATTAATGTTTATTAATTAATCGTTATATAGTATGTATGTACACATATGCTATATGTAAAAAAAAAAATGTCGTGTACCCGCTGTATCCGTATTCCCTTTTTTCAAAAAATCCCGTGTCCCATGTCAGTATCCGTGCCTGTATTCGTGTATGTATCCGCGTCCATGAAGTATTGACCCTAAAGAGGATCTCACTCTAAACAAAAATCAAAGTCAACAACACTAAACACATATAACATTAATTATGTTCGGTCAAGCGCATAAACATTCATAATAACCATGATGTGTTAATTATCTTACAAAGTCAATACAAAGACAATTATACGAAGACAGTCCCATTCACCACACACAGTATCTTAGCACAATAAGTTGGAACTTGTACCATTCTCCATAGTCGAGACAAACCTACTAAAACACCATGCTACAGCCCTAACGATGGTGTGCCTAATTCCATATAAGACTGAACCAAAATTTATATTATACAAGAACTGATGATCTGATCTTCTGTGTGCCAAATTCTACACAACAGATCATCTACTATGTAAAATAAAAGAGACACATGCACTCATTGCCCACAAAGATTCACATAAAAAATAGAATTAACTGATTAATAAGTTATCAAACAAATAGTAATCCATTACATAAAAGCATGGCTTTTAGTACAAAATCATAACACCATCGACACTACTGCAGTTTGTCAATGTCATGTCCATCCCAATAAAGTAGACAGCGGGCGGCTGGCGGCAAACTATTGATATTAGGCTAATGACGGATAACTATCTAACCTAGTAGGGTTGAGCTCAGACAGACCCTAAACATGGTTATATAAAGCCGTAAACGCATTGCCTACAGAATTCCACATTTGCTCTTTTTCTTCATTTCATGCTCCTTGTTCACTATCTTCCAATTTCAAACAAGTATATGCTAACCGACACTTTTTTCAAGTGCCACAATTGCGAGTTTTGTACTAGATTCATCAATACCATTCAATTTTGCAATTGTTGAGCTGCCCAATGCAAGTTGAGGAAAGAGGCAGAGAACAGAAGGCTATGGCATCAATACCATCAGAATTCAAGTAATTACGAGCTAGAGACAGATACTTAAGCCTGTAGAGTCATAATGGTTGAAAGTTGCTATGTAGTCTGAATCAGGAGAAAGAAATTCATAATAAGGAGCGTAGAGGAAGGAGCTATATCTAGTAAAGATATTAAGAAATAGAAGGCAGAGAAAATTCGCAACTCCTAAAAATGCGTCAAAAACAAAAGGAAAAGAACAAAAAAATTATGAACCGATTTCAGTATAGTAGCCTTGGAAAAACACGTTTAAGAAATAAATGCTTGAAAAGCCTCACATGTCCAGCATAGTAGGCCCGGATTTGGAGGTCTTTATCAACCTGCACAGTCTGTTTCAGATCCACAGCTGTGACTGCCAATACAAATATCAAAACCAACAGAAAGAAAACTAAGTTCGATTGAAGAAATAGGAAGGTAAACAAATTAGAAATAGAGCATGTGATTTCACGTCACTTGGTCAGTTTTTTGTTCATAAGAATCATAACAAATAGCTGGCAACAGAAAAGGATAAGGCGGGCCCCTGCATTATTTAGTATCACTACACTTGAATGCAATCAAGAGACCTCACTTAAACAACAAACGTAACTTCTTGAAATTGCCCTCAACAATGATGTATCATGCACGGATATAATAACTTACAAGCACATGTTCATTCCCTAAACATCCAACCATATGTCGAATCTGAAATGACACTATACCATTTGACATCAAATGTAAAAACAACTTTATGGGTGCAGAAATGTATGTGTTTTTTTTTGGGGGGGAGGGGGATAATGATTTCCTTCTGATAGTTGTTGCTAAGAAAGGGACATTCAAAGTGAAGTGCTTTTGATGGGCTTTGTTGGGAGGAGGGGTGCAGTTTCCCTAGAAAGGTATTCTGATTCATCATTCATGGAGCTCCATCTAAGGCAACCTTTTCCCTAAAGAACGAAAATCATGAGAAAATTCCATTGATAATTTAATTAGGGCACTACAGATCTAAGTTAAATTTGTTGTTGACTTTGCAAGTGGTGCTACAACTCAATATTCATTAGCTAACTCATTGCAAAGTGGCCAAGGATTATTTGGAGTGTGGTCCATGTGCATTACATTTGATAGGTAAGGACATTCAGTGGGGTAAAGAAGACAAAAGACATCGTTGCTACTTGCTAGCACAATTGTGTTTGACATGGTTATCGATGAAGGAATGGGAGGAAAAAATAAGTGATATTAAGGAGCCTATACATAGGCTCAAAAAGTTATTTTCTCTTTTTTTGGACCGTAAAAAGGTCATGCCTAGCTTGATCACGGTGTCTGTTTCACTAACTCTTCGTCATAATAGGAGCTATAAGCCTTTTTTTCCCTTTTAAACGCATAGGCCTATTGTCTTCTTTCTTTGAGTTATCAGCATGTATCCATTCTTTATATGTGTGGCATCCCCTTTTGATCTTTCTAATACGGTTACTTTATTTTTAAAAAGTGTGTAATACAAGAGCACAACATTGACTCATCTACATTATCAAATGGTAGTTTAACATTTAAGCTATTACTATGAGCCGATGGCAAAGGCCAAACAGACACAGTGGTAACGGCCCTCAACGAAAAAGAGTACACTGCAGCTCACAATCAGACTCATATGATCAGCCAAACACCGCAGAACAGATTATAGTCAATATACAGTTCTGCACTTAGAATATACATAAAGCTCGTAGAAAAAAGGCAGGCCGTCTACCTTTTCGCATACACTGCAAAATGTTCTCAGAACTGAACTGTTCTTCCTCTCCCCTTCTATCAACCATCACTCTCCGATAATCCTCCAGCATCAACGGAGCCAAAGCTTTTGTTGGGTACTACAGGAGGGAGGAAAATACAGTACATTCATCAAACCCCTAATAGTTCAATGCCTTATTCGAGTTACGGCAAGAAAAATGTTAAGCCTTCTCTAACAGAAAAATGGGTAGGTTCGGAAGCTAAGCAAATTAATGACCATCTAAAAGGAAATGTGAGTAGTAAATATTAATGTTTAACCATAAATGTCAATCGCCATAGAAACAAGAGTAGCTAAAAAACAGTTGAGTCTGACACAACTTTGCAGTTGGTACCAAGCAGTCTTACAATAACACCGGCTGAAATCACTTATAACCTAAAAAGTTACAAGAATGACATCAAAACGGCTAATAACCAAAAACCAACTTCATCTGAAAAGCAATAATTTGAGAAAAAGACGCAATGATAATAACCATACGTCTGTCTCCAGACAAGTTAACGAGGACCAATTTTCTGATGGAATTTTTTATTACAAGCTGCTTTCAGAAGCAGCCGGAAAGTGCAATTCTGATGGAGATATTACCGTCATGTAAATGGGTCCACGGTACCCACAAACTTCAGTAAAATATGGGAGAGCTCCGATATGATCCAAATGACTGCAAATTACATCCAAATTTGTTACAAATGAAAAAAACCCAAACCACGAAAATTTAAATTGTGGCGCGGGGGGGTGGGGTGGTGTTGTGGTGTTGAAGAGATGGGTAAGTATACAAATGGGTGATGATGATGCAAGAGAGAGCATTGTCGAAGTCGCTGGATTCAGATATGAGAGAAAAATCTGGGTAGCGGAGGTGATCGAGATGTCCCATGTGCATGCCGCAGTCGAACATAATCCTCTTCCCATTGATGGACACAACCACGCAGCTTTTTCCCACCTCTTGCCCCGCGCCTGACCAAAAAAACAAACCCTCCATTAGTGTCTGTTCATCCAACTGGAAATTGCACGCGAGCCAACAGAGAAAGAGCGGATAGAAAATAGGTTACCTAGGACAAGAGATTCAATGGCCATCGTGCTTCTCTCTGTGCCAAAACCCTAGTAGTAACGTCTGTAGTTCTTCGCGCGCGTTTATTTGATTCTGCACCTTGATGGTTTGTTTGGTTCTTATGGAAAATAAAATTAGAGAAGGAAAAATCGATTTTTTTATTATCAAAATAAGGCATTACACCTGAACGGCGAACGCACTCTGAACGTGCGTATTTGGTTGACATGGCTTACACCTGCCAACTTGGACGACCGTTGTACGCATATTGCGACTACATATCAATATGTACACAATTTGAACATGTGTTTTGTGGTTATTCTATATATAACTTTGAAACATGGAGATTTCACAAAGTTAACATGCGGATATGATTGGTGATTGGTGGTATTACGCGAATATTCATGTCGAACCCAATGTCTACTTACTTAAAACTTGTCTAGGAGCCTACTTTTTACAATTTTACTTCTCATTTTTTATTTTTTGGCGTTTGGACGCCACATTACCATAACCCAATCTGGTAAACGAGTTCTCCATTTTCGACGTTGGGAGCAAAAGTGGAAAACAAGTCTTTGGTTGCTTTTTGGATTCTCGGTTTTCATTTTCCCAAAAAGTGCAAACATCTCTCCCTATACTACCTTTGCCCTTGGGCAATTGTTCTCCGGTTCCATATGCAGGAAACCAGCAAGCCAGCGTTTGGCAACTGCTATTCGGTGTAGCTACTCCTGTTCGAATCGTTCAGATCTATCACGTTAGCTCCTACTCCACACAACACGTGAACCAAAGAAGAAGAGAGATGCTTGGGATTGCTGTTGTTCATCAGAAATCGATCGTCGCTGCTCTTCTTCATAAGAAATCGTTCAGATCTATCACATTTTATTAGTCGATTGTTGAGGTAATATTCTCCTCCCACCCCTAAAATTGTTGAGTGTTCTTGTATTTTTTATGAAATTTTCATGTTATATGTGCTAAAAATACGAGCTGTATGTAAAGGAACTTACCTCCAAAGGAAATTTTTATCCATTTTGTTCATTTTATTTGAGTACATATAATATTCGCCCACTTTGTAGATCAAATTCTACTAAGATCATTTCTATATGGAAGCAATATATTTGTGTTTTTGTCCGCATTCCTTTTGTTATTACCATGAGTGAAGGTTTTGTACAAACACACGTAGTAGTCATAAACATTGGATGTTGGTCCCTGTCGGTCAAAGCCTCTCCTCCGTTGGTCCCTATGATGTTAAGGTAGGTGATAGTGTTGATGTGCAGAGGTAGGTTGTTGACGTTCTCTTGGTCGAGTGTCTCATTGACAATTCGGCCCCCGTTGCCATTGTTACCGTTCATGTTTTCTTGGGAAGTCATTCTATAAATTTCTAGTTTGATTTTAGGGGGATAGATCTACTATACAATTTATCAAATACAAGTTTGTGAATAAAAACAATGTCAGCTACACATAGTGTTCTCTATCTATCCATAATCATGGCCTCGCCGTCGCGAAACCTTATTTCTAATCCTACCTACTCTCATTTGACTTAAACAAATGCTAAACTATAGCTTAAAATTCGACATATGATAATGTAAAATAGTTATATGTTAGACTTATAGTAGTAGCATATACAAAACAAGAAGAACTGAAAAGTCTAACTACTGATAAACAAAAACGCACGAAAATGTAATCTACCTATTCTACCCAAGGTCACAGGATGGTCAAATCTGATATTTGATATCAAATTATAACACCTCGACTTTTGGCACGTTAATTTTTTTAATTCTTTTAAATATCATTTTATTTGTGAAAATAATTTATGAAAATAAAACTAACTTTTATTCATTAAGTAAAATAAAACAGGTAAACTGAGTTTGAAACCGAAATGACTAAAATACTCTTCTAAGTTTATAACTGAATTTTAAATAAACTAAAACATTAAAGTAATCTAAGGGTACGATAGCCAATTGAAGGTCTCTCCTCCGGCAGTCTCCAGCTTTTTCGACGAGATCGGTTCCTCCATTTGCTCTTCTACATCTTGCATGAAATGTCAGTGATAGAGAAGTTACACTGATAGATAATGAAATTCAATAGAAAAGATTATCAAAAAAATCAAAACCAAATGTGTACAACATAAAATAGTTTGTAATAAAATTACAATAGATGACAACATATGCTAATATCGAATAAAATAAACAGTAAACATATCAGGTTCATTATGCTCTTTTTCGTTTTCATTATCTTGTTTAAGTGGAACGATATCCGATGGGACTCCAACCCACATGGAACACGACACAACGACCGAAGCATGCACATAGGACTAGATACCCCTTAGCACACCTCGGGACTTGAACTTGGTACGCGAGCACACATGTGAAATTGGTTACCCCTAAGTACACCTCAGAACGACTATAGGTAAACAATCATACTGTGGGACTAGTTATCCTATAGCATCTTCGGAACGACGTTCGGCATCGGGCAAGACAACAATCATACCCGGTATAACCACATATACCAATCTTCAAGTTCTGTACAGTTGTTCTCTACAACTAATAGAATTCCAACATTCTTTATTCCACTTAAGCATCATGAATTCTCCACGTTAAGACATAAACACGTAATAACATGGTTTTCAATTATCACGAGATCCCATGGAGATTCGAGGACATAATCTAAATACAGTGGATACATGTGCTATGCGTTCATGTTGTTTGGTGGATGAAATACAGCTTGTAATCAGAGCCCGTGGGCCCGAATAATAAGTTAAATATTCTAAATTTTTGTTTTGATTTTCAACTTATCGCTCGAGCGGCCAAAACAAACTTTTTGTTCAAATTTGAAAATTAAAACTTTCTGCAGTTTGCTCAAGCAACCTATTAAAAAAATTTGCAAAAAATTTAAAAATTCAAAATCAATCTCGATCGAGCAAGCTGTCATTTTTTTCAGATTTTAAAAAATATCATAACTAAATATTCTGGAACGGACAAAACACTAAAATTCAACATAAACTAAAATAGAACATAAAATCATGCACTAAAAACAAAATTGAAACCCCTAAGGTTGGTAGGTAACAAATTTTACCTCAATTCGAAGAAACACGCGAAGAGTTGAATGAATTTACAGTATTTGGGCAAAATTTCAACCTAGGTTTCTCTATCCTCAAGAACACTTTTAAAACTTCTAACACCTCACAATACACTCTCTAATCCCTGAATTTCAAAAATTTGTATAACAATCGAGTGAATTGGTTGCTTTATTTATAGGGCAAGACATAAAATCCTCCATTACCACCCTATTAATGTAACGCCCCGAATTTAGGAGACGTTAATTTAAAATAATTTATCAAAATTCAACCACATTTCCATTTCTTAGTCAAAATAAAGTTTGATTACAATCATCCGACTTTAAAGAAATTACATTAAGATTTGAAATTAAGAGCTCAAACTAAAACTAGGTGAACCACGGGGCTACGACATCCTCCTCGAAAGTACCGCCGTTGGTATCTGGATAAGTGGGCTCAGCAACGTCATCTTCGACACCTGACATGAAAGGCCAGGGGCAGAGAAGTTGCACCAGATGAACGATTAAAGCTCAGCAAAAAAAACTACCCTAAAACTCAAATCTATGCAATGGATCATATGATGCATGATCATGAAGATAATATGAGCAATCAATCAAATATTATGAACAAAACAAAATAATCAGAGTTGACATAATCAGATTAAACAATAAGCGGAAGTATTAAACAAGTAAGTACATTAAATGAATGAAATGTCGATAATATATCCTTAAGTCAAGCCCTATGACTTGTTTCTAAATTTCTGACACGTGCAACCGACCCATATACATAAGTGTTCACCATTGTTGACAAGTGTCCAAAATTTCTTTCAAAATACAAAGTTCGGGTCGACACAAGCGTTGCCCGTCATCAAACTTTCATTTTCCAAAGTGGTGTTATGATGTTTCCGACCAATATGGTCCCGACCCCTACGCTGACCTCGTATCCGACGCTAGTGTACTTAAACATCGGCTCCCGTATCCCATGCTCCCAACCGTTATGCTCCCAGCATTATGTCTCCCATATGTCGTGTCTTGACTTAGAAAATATCTAACTGTTCTCCTTCAACTATATTTTATTTTTTGAAAAGACACGACACGACTTATGAACATAACCGGCTCACGACATAACTTGACTAAATACATGAGATATGACCGACTCGGCTCCAAGACACAGCCCGGTGGTAACAGACGTAGTTCAGCTAAAATCCATATCCCGGCTAAAGACATCCTAACACGTCTCCCCAAGGAGTAAGTCAAATCTCGAGTCACCAAACATAAGAGTTTATCAAATTCTCGATTTTCGTTACAAAGCTCGTGACTTTTTATGACTCATGTCAAAACCTCGGGTATCATCTTCACTAACCTCAAACGTTCCTCATTGACTCCATCTAAGTTTCGTTTAAACGACTAGACTTATGATAACATGATGATGTGTTGAAAATGCAAGTTTAATCAAACGAACAAGATAATACAAATAAGTTAGCTTTGGCACATAAACAATAATCGCATGCTTTCATTTTGTAAGAAAACTTCTAACACGCTAATTTTTGAATAAGATGTCATCTCATAATGATATATGATATCTAATGTTTCAAAATGATAATCTGAACTTGATTATAGGGGTAGTAGTCGTTATGTAAGAATTGAGGCAATATTCTAATTTTCTGAAAAATTTTACTATCTGAAATTTTTTCTAAGTATAGAAAAAGTTGAATTTTCAAGTTTCGATTTAGAGGATAAAAAGTCCCGGAAATAATTCCTTAATTTTATCTAAGCACAATGGTATATTCGCATGTCTCAAACGCATAAGTTTAAGGTGAGTTTCGAGCCAAAATATAGGAAGAAAACGGGTGATTTTTCGATTTTGTACTAAAATAGGGAGGACGATATTTTGATTCGAATGGAATTTCAATTTTCTGTAAATGCCATTGTTTCCAAATGGGGGGTACTTCCTTATTTTCATTAAATAAAATTAAAGTAAAGAATAATGTATTTACTTAAATTTATTTATAGAAAATAAGTATATTTTCATAGAACATACCCTAGCTTAACAAGCCTAAGTTAGAAACTAAGTGTCAAGATTTCACAACAGAGGCACCAGTGTAAGGTTTTCAGAGGCACCGGTGTAAGGTCAGTTCTGTAGTGTATTAATAAGATACAGAGAGTAAAGGCACCGGTGTAACCAAAACTGAGGCACCGGTGTAAGGTCTATTCTGTAGTGTAATAATAAGATACAGAGAGGTAAGACACCGGTGTAACCAAAACTGAGGACCAGGTGTAAGGTCAGATTTACATGCAAAATAGAAGTACTGCAAGCAATGTTATCGATACCGTACCGTACCGGCCGGTACGTACCGTTTTGGTAAAAAAACGGTACCAAGTACCTCTAGTACCGTACCGTTCTCAATACCGGCCGGTACCGGCCGGATACCGGCCGTACCGGCGAATACCGGCCGAATACCGGCCGGTACCGGATTTTTTTTTTTAAATTTTTTTTAAGAATTGCGAAAAAATTAATTTTTTTTGGCTTTCTCTCTATAATTTATATATATATTGATAGTTGCGATAAATCCGATACGGTATCCGGTACATGACCGGTACCGGTACGTACCGTACCAGTAGGAAAACCGGTACGCAAACCGATCCGGTATTCAGAACATTGACTGCAAGGGGAAGACACTGGTGTAACTAAAACCGAGGCACCGGTGTAAGCATGAAAATCCAGAACATTACAAAATACAGAAAGCAAAGGCACCGATGTATCAAAAACTAAGGCACCGGTGTCAACATCATCTTCTACGAAAATACAGAACTGGGTTTCGTTTTCTTCGAGCTCCGTGGAGCTCAATGTAGATCAATGGCATAAATTAAAGGTTAGAGAGAGTTTCATTTACTTTGGTATTGAATAATCAAAGGTTGAATTGAAAGGTTATGGCTTGAATTAGGATGATTGAAGTTCAAAGGAAGTTCTCCCTCTTCTCTCTCCCTCTACTGTTTTTTCTAATTTCTCACCTCTAAACCACAACCATGGCACTCTCTCCACTCTCTGAAGAACTGAAATTTCGTAGGTGGAATGGTGAGCATGATAGAGTACAAATAGAGAGAGGTTGTGTGTGAGGGATGGCTTTGCATGGGGTGCCATTGGTGAGGGAAAAATTCTGGCAGAAATCATATGATTGCAATGACTTTTGAAGCAAATCAGGGATTTTAGAGAGGATTTTCTGAGAGAGGAATGAGTGAGACTCAAGGGATGCATGCCCATAGGGGAGGAAATATATGCTCAGGTAGAGGTAACTTGCAAGTTACCTACATGAATAATGGTCATCTGCAGAAGGATTTCAACATCTAAAGATTGAGAGCATGAGGGGTGATCATCACTAAAGGGAAAATAATCCTATGTGACAAGTTCCATGGGAAATGGCTGAAGTAATGGGTTTCGGGTCAAGCCAAAGCATTTGGGTCGTGGACCGGGTAAGCAAGTTGGGCTCCACTTAGGTCAAGGCTCCATGAATTGCTACTGGATCAAGGGTTGGGCTCAAGAATTAGTCCAATGGGTTGGGTCCTCAACACGCACGTGCACAAAATCCATGAATATAATGTATGGCTAAAAAAAATAAAAACGCGCAAAACTAATTAAATCAATTAATGATTTCATACATTAAAATTTAATTTTTTTAAATTATTATTTTATTTTCATTTAAAAATTTAGGGTCTTTACAATTAACCATTGCCATGATTTTCTAAATAAATTTACGATTTAAACCCACTAATGGTCATCAAATCCCAAAATAAATCTTGTTAATTGTCTATTATCCGAGACAATTCATTAAAACTCTCAAATTAATGACCATGAATACGCAAAAATCTCAAAAGATGTTATTTTCAAAGTTATTGTAAATCGACAACTCGCTCAAGTGACCTATTAAAATAATATATTTTTTTATTCTTTTAATTAATTTTTTATTATTTTAAATGCTAAACTTAAGTAGTTAAATGCTCCGAATAAATATCAAATATCAATTTTAATTTAAGATTACAAGTTATTACAGTCCCATATAGCATCTCTAGTAGTACACATAAATCTTCATTATGAGATTTTTGTACATCTCTCTCCTTGCTTTTTAGTACACATTTAAAAAACTACTACATTCTTTTTCTACTATGGTTGATCGTAGATTACGTGAGTCTCACTCCTTTTGCGAAAGACATAAATGGAGTGATTTTCTAGTCTCACTCCTCTTTTTATCCTCTTTAACAACACTTGAAAAAGGGTAAAGGAATTTCTCTTTCATCTTTCTTTTACTTTTCGTTTGTTTCGAAACTTCGGCTGCTAATAAAGGGGCATCTTACTGATTAGTTTCTCCCTCATTTTTTTAATGGATCATGCCTCCTCTTTTTCCCCACTATTTGCGACTGCTAGTTCTGGAATACTACCTTTACTTAGGGACTTTCATTTCCCGAGATTAGACAGTAGCATGAGGCCCCTAACAAAGAATTACTATAATGCATTGTCTGTAAATTAGATAAATTCTAAATTTGATTCATATATATTGCACTAATCTTTGATTTACATCAGTCATGTAATCGTTTCTATATATTATATATATTTTGGATAAAACTTGCATGTATCTAAAAACTATGTTGGTATGTAATTTTCTATGACTATAAGATGTTTTCATTGTTTTCTAGTACTGTTGAATTCTACCTTTAATTCACTTGTTGTTTTCTTTGTTTTCTTAGCCTAGTTAATTTTTTCTATGGTGTTTAATTACTTGTTCTTTTTCATCAGTTAAAAAAGTTTATTAATTTTGATTAGATAATTAAGATTAAAAGAAATTCAAGCACAATGACATTACAACAATCAAAACACGAATTCAATTAAATTGACATCCGAACGACTAATATGAGAGAGAGAGAGAGAGAGAGAGAGTACGAGTACGGGTGGCCCTACTTTCATTTCACATTTTGTTTCAGGAAATTAGTTGGAGTTTCAGCATACATTGCTAATTTGCCACTGAACATTAAAACAGAAAGTATCTTAGTGTGCTTGTTTGTATCTTTTTTATCGTGAAAGAACCAAAGCATAGTTGAGGTGGTTGGGGGAACCAATTAATTTAAATTGATTTGAAAACTTAACACAAGTAATCACATCTCAATCACAATAATTTAGGCATGGACTCTCTCTCCCTCTCTAACATGTGCTGTGGAATCTATGGAGAGTCTTAAAAGGGATAGCCATGTTGCCACGCAAATATACAGCTTTTTGTCTCTTTCCCCACTTTTTTGGGGGTGAGTTTTGTTATTTTTTATTGCATTTCTTTGACGGAAAGTCTTTGGTCTCAGAAAAGTTTTTAAAATTCAAAATAAGTGGGCTAGATTTATTTGACTTTATAGGCTTTCAAATCCCAACAAATCCTAACATTTGATTTTAAATTTGGAGAAAATTTCGGAGAAAATTTTCTGAAACCGTGACACTTCACTTTTTTAAGGGTATGGTCCAAGGAAAAAAAGGAGGCTTGGATTTTAGGAAGTTAAAATATTGGAATCATGATGTTTATATGAGGCAGTACTTATGAGCTTTGAACTAAAATATTTGATTCTCTGTGGGGGTAAAGAGGATACGATCTTGCACTATCAGGGACCAAAACCTGTGGCATATTCCAATTCCAATTCCACATGAAAGATCTTGAAGCCTTAGGTCTATTGGTCAATCCTTAATACAATATATAGTAATTAGAGCATTTAGTTAGGCTGGGTTTGGCCGGATTTAATTATTTAATTATTTTTCACTCTTATGTGAAATATTTTTGTAGTTTTTTTTGTCTTTTGTCCATTTTTTGTGAATTATTAGTTCATTTTGACGAGTAATTTCTGAAATTTTTTAAAAAATTTCAGAAAAAATAAAAAAATAAAAAAATAATCTAAAAATAAAGTATTTTTGTGTTTATTCATCGTATTTAATGATTTTTTTTTTTAGTTTTTGGAGATAATTTTATATTTTTAGATTATTTTCATCAAAACAGACCAATAATTCACAAAAAGTCGAGGTTAAAATAAAAAATATAATTTTTTAATAGAGACAAAATGTGCTTAAAACAAAGTAAAAGCAAATGGAGTAAGAGCTCCTCAAATGAGTATTTTTTTGGCTTAAATAGTTTGTCAAGTCCTTTTTTTCCCCAGAGCCTGTCTACTTTAGTCATTTTATCTTTTTACTTTTCACTAGCTATATATAGCTAACGGGAGTGACTAACTACTATGTACTTTCTCTTTATTTTTGCTCTTTACTCCAACTGTCAAGGTCCTTAACTATTTTTCAGTTCTCGCCTTTATATTATTTTTTTAATTATTATTTTGTCTTAATAAGAGAGATGCAAATAGTAAAAAATTGTGAGCGAAAACTTAAAAAAAATCAATAATTGGTGATAAAAATAATTAAAGACCGACTAATGCTTTTGAATTATTTTTGTCTTTTGAACATTTTTAAAGTTTGGTTCACATTTCTTTTAAAGTTTTTGTTTCACTAAATCAATAATTTACAAAATTTTACGCAAAACTAACAACTTTAAATGAAATTTAAACAAAGATAAAAAAATAATTCAATAAAAACGTTAAACCAAACTCACTTCTTAAAATACAACTATTTAAAAAATATCATGTCATTGTCTAGTCACCATATATAGATAGTACGTGTTCAATGATTAGTTTTTATTAAAAAGTGTTTAAGTTAATTTCATTGAATAGACAGGGTAGTGAAGTGTGTTGGAATGCATAGGTAAAAACAAATTTTCACTATTTTATAGTCTTTAGCGTTCTCTAAATTGGATCTTTTTTACTTTATGTCTATGTTTTATATTTTTATTCCTCTCGTTGAGACGAATGTGAAAATAAAAAAAATTAACTTAAAATTATATGAAAAGTTCTGAAATACTAAATAATACGGGTTGTTTTTAACCAAAAAAATTCAACCTTAATTGTTCTGTCCGAATGAGTACTGGTTGGATAATTGGCACCCTCTTGGTCATGGACTGGATAATTGAACCCACCTCACTTTTTGAAAATTTTTAACAATTATTTTAAGTTTAAAAGTTATCATCTGACCCCACTAAATATATAAATTTGCCCGACACCCCCCACCCAAAGGTGTGAATTGCCCCAAAAACTCGTACCAAAGTCATTAAATAATTCTAGAAACCCGGCGAATGTTAATAACTTTATCCCACATTATGCATCACAATTTATTACGGCCTTATCCTGTTTTTCTTGCCCGTTAAGATGGAGAGATTGTGGAGAATTGCTACTATTTCTTTTGGCTTTTTTTTTCAATTTTTGCGTTAAATTCTTTAGATTGATTGTTTGTCTTGACAAAAAGAATACAAAAAGTAAATAATTATGTCTGCAAACTCCCAAAAAGTTTAAAAAATACATTTGTTCACTATTTTTAGTGTTTTTACATTGTATTATCTGAATTTTTTTAAATTTTGCTTCTTTTTTACGATTCTTCAATTTTTCTTGTTGAGATAAATGAGAAAACAAAAAATTATATAAAAATTACAAAACATCAAAAATAATATCACTATCTTTAATAAATAATAAATTAATCTAGTTTGGAGTTCGATGCACAAAAGAGCCCCTAGATACTTTCATACACTCACCAATGTCCCCAGTTTCATCTATTGTTATCTTTTCCTAAATTAAACACATTATTTTTCTTTATTAATGAAAAGTTATTGGTGAAACGATTTTCGTCATCTTCTCGCCTGACCTGCAAAAGACTTGACACCGATGTGGTGTCTTACCAACACCTCTCTGATACCTAAGTTAGCCTTTAGGATGGAGATCAGAAAGGAATGTGAAAACAAGAATGATTTTGTATTGAAATGACAGTATGTTCGTATCTTATACCATAGGGCCCATTTTAGGTAAGTAGAACCGGTCTTGTTTTTTAGCTTTCTGGAGAAAAGATAGAAGATAGTTAACCGTTTTACCTAGAGAATAGGTCAACTAAGTCTGCCCATGTCTATCTGTATCTTAGGCGTGAACATTCGTTGCAAAGGGATTAACTCTACTTCACATAGATAGGAGCGTGGTCAGAGAAAACTTCTCGTACGTGCTATAGAGGAGTGCAAGATGCTTTGTCCACCTCGAGTTGCCCTGCTCATATATGCTGAACACTCGATCTAACCGAGTAGAACATCAGACTGGGCAGACTACATGATCTGTTCAACTCATCAATTATCTTATCCATCAGTTATTTTTAAACGCAATACTGTCTTAAGACAGTCCAATGTGGGGGCAATCCTATTCATCTTTTCACAACATTACAAAAAAATTAGGTTCATGCTATATTTTATTGGCTGTATTTTATGCTTCTTGTTGTGGAAAAAAAAAAAGAGAGCTATAATTAGCTACTGTTTGGAGCTAACTATAAGTAATTTATTTATTTATCAGATAAAAACAAGAGTAGATAATAGATAGGAGGATTAATGCCTAGTTGGTAAAGCTTAGTGAGTACTTTAATTTGGACCTTTGGCCAGAGACAAAAAATAATAACAATAATAAAATTTGTGAGCTATCTAATATTTGTTTTTACTGCATCTATTTTTTTAATGAGTAAAGTTTTCCAGATGGGGACTGATTAGTTGACTTCTTCCTAGATAGGAATTTAGGGTCCATTTGGACTGTGGTATTTATTGAAATTTTTGTCGTCCTTATTTGAAATTTTTTTGTAATTTTTTGTTTTTCATCAATTTTTTTTGATTTATTGGTTCATCTCGACAAGAGCTTTCAGAAAAGTTATCAATCATCGGCCAAATTTGAAAAAAGTTCAGAAAAGACAAAAATAAATCAAAAAATAGAGTTTTTTGTACTTATTCATCGTCTTTAGTGATTTTTTTTTAACTTTTGGACATAATTTTATACTTATTATATTCCTTTCATCAAGACGGACCAATAAATTACAAAACATTGAGATTTAAACAATAAATGTAAAAAAATATGAATAAAGACAAAAATTTGAAATAAATATTAATCATAGGCCAAATGGGGACTTAGTCTTTTGGGCTGAATTTGAAATTTCATTTTATTTTATAAAATGATGAATTGATCAAGTACGATGTCATGTCAGAATAAATTACAGAATGCTTCGAATATATTTGCAAAATTGATAAAAACAACAACCACCAAATAATTAATGCGTGCTGGCCCCTTTACCCAATACCTAAAACATAATAATTTAATAAGGAATGCAACTATTTACAATTACATAGGATCATCAACCAAAGTGGAGCCGGAGACGGTCGTCACTGCAAGAAAAAAATTTCTATTATTGTATACAAAAAATTTGTATAGACTCGTCTCTATTAAATATTTTAAATATATTCAATTTTGATTTCGAATACATATTTATCTCTGCGTAGTGAAATTTCTAGTTCCGTCACTGTCATCAACTCTTGATCAATATTGCATAGAATATTACTTCCTCTACAACTATTTTTACGGAAATATAAGTAATAATATCCGGTATTATTTCTCAGAAAAAGAGAGGAATATTCCTTTATTATCATTCCTCCGAAATAATGGAACTTGGAACCATTATTCTAATCATGACTTTCAACCAAAATGGCTATTGCGTTGAATTTGTTGTTTCTGGCTAGAAATAAATCATTTATGCTCCGATTTAGGTTCTATATCTATATCTATCCTTTGCCTTAGAGATGGTATAGAAATTGTTCGAATTAGAAATAAAATAAGAGTCGAAAAAAAGTGATCAAGGACAAATCATAAGCCAGAGAAAAAGACTTCTTACTTAACGAAAGCATATCTATATTTATGTTATTAAAAAAACTCCCGAAATAATGGAACTTGCAACCATTATTGAATTCAGTATTAGTTTGACTATCAAATATATTACAGTATTTGTTGAGGTTTATTTGGGTTGGTGATTCCCATTCCCCTTTTTATAGGCTCGTATGCTAATTCTATATACGCGTTGTGGTTGACTTATTGAAATAATATTGAAATATACGCATTTTGGATGCTTAAAAAAAATAGTCTTTCACTCTTTTTTTTTTTTCTGGAAGATATTTTTTTATAGTTGATGTATCCGATTAGTAATTACCCTTTAATTAATGTCAACTAATCATCAACTGGGTAAACATTCAATAGGCCTTAGAGATACTCAACCTCGTGACTTTAGGACTGTAGTCACCCTCTCTTTTTTCACTGAACAAGCCCCAGGGTTCTCAAAAAATATATATACCTTAATTAGATGAAAATTGAAACATGACAATAGTATAGTAGACTGGCTCTCACACGTGTACTAGTTAAATGTGTGATATAATAGTGATAGAAACTTTGATCAAGTTACTACTTCCAAACTTATATGGAAATTAATTAGTTGACTAAAAGGGTCATTAGAGTAACCGATTTCAACTATTATGTCTTAATTCTATTATTTCACTTTGATTTATAATTTATACTGCAAATATGCGTAAGATAATTAAACTCGCGTCCCGTTCTCAATATAAATATGACGATAAGGTTTTATGTTGTCGGCTTGACTTGTTTTCATAATCCATTATGTGAAATCTTGATTTATTTAAATCAATTTAACTAATTTGAAAATTTGAAATGTTTTTTCTAGTTTTATAGTTACCAATTTTATGGAGTTTAAGAATAAATAAATAAATAAATATTGTCTAAATTGATTTTTTTTAACATAAAATATCAGTAATATGATAATGTTAATAATTTAACCGATGAGAGACACAGAAATTATGTCTGATCACTCGAGATTACCGAATTTGCAATATTTTCAATTGCGTTGATAGATATACTTATATACATCGATTTAATGAGGTTTGTCCGCGATCGAAATTGATCAGATTTTGTACCGAACAGTCAAAACAGAACCGGGTAGGCCCCGCCTAAATTTTTTTACACGGCTAGGGGAGGGTGTAGGCCATCACAAATATATTTTTCTTGAGCTTACTTATATTATACACTAAAGATTTTAATCATGCATGCATTTAAAAAATTAATTGAAAACATATGAATAATTAGTGAAGGCCAATAAAAACGCATGCAATTGAAAAGTTTGGGAAGCATGTGCTACTTCTCTTTTGTTTTACACGGCACACACACATATGCACACTAAATTTGGTTATAAATACACTTATCTCACAAGGACACTTACACTTTTCACTTTCCATACTTTGAATAAAGTTCATTTAGAGAGAGAGAGAGAGAGGAGCCAAACTAGCAAGAGAGAGTTAGAGGAAGCTCGGGGTTAGACTCAGGTCAGTCTTAGGACGTGCTCGGGACAATCAGATTCGAAGCAAAATACGACCGGAGGTACCGACTTTCATTCGTCCACTTTACGCACCTTGCGTTTATATGCGTTGCATTTCGGGTCGAGATTTTTTATAATATTTGTATCTAAGACACCATACTACTCATATATGTTCAAATCCGAGGTTGTTATGTTGAAAAATACGAAGTTTTGGCCATTTAAACAGGAAAAAGTACATTGCCTAGTTTTTACCGGTAGTAAGCCTTGTTTAATCATTCGGAGTTTTTATTCTACTATATTTCTACGAAAAATACTTATTAGGGGTTGTAGAATACACATTTTAGGACGCATGCATATTGGACCCGAGGCTCGGAAGACTCGAAAATGGGAGAAACTCACTGTCGAACGCATCTAATTTTTCAGTTGTCTAAACGCAGTTTTTGGGCACTGTAAACTATCCAGTTTTGGGCAATTTGGGCAGCCCTTTGTTCGGGAAGCTCTCGATTCGGGCAGTCCCTGCTAGGACAGACCCTGTTCGGGCAGCCCCTGGTTTGGGCAGTTTTGGTAGGCCTAGTTCGGACAATTTTGACAGCCCTATTCAGGCGGTTTCTGCTCGGGCAGCCCCTGGTTCAGGCAGATCCTACTCGGGCAGTCCTTGTTCGGGTCAATTTTGACACAAACTTAGTAGAATTGGTTCAGGTTGATCTCGTACGAGTTTTTTTGAGTTTCGAAACGAAAAATATTATTTTTACCGATAACTTTCGTTTGAACCAAACCATTTTTAGACCCAACTCGAAACTTAGTAGTTGACCGAGACTCGTCACTTAACCCTTAAAAACAGTACCTTAGTATTTTTAATATTATTCCGCACTTTTTTTTAATATCGCACTCTGATATTACGAAAATCTCTAAACCAATTTTATAAATAGAGGCCTTGATGGATTAAATCCCATAGGCTGGTCGCGACCATATATTTTTGAGACGGGTCGCGACACATTAAGTACCAATTTTTAATTTTATATGTGTAGAACAAATTCAACGATAACTACAATTGCATAATTTTACTACGCTTGTTTTTAAAGATAAACTATTAATATTAGAATATCCATTGTCATATAATTAAGTTTTTGAAGATTAATACGATTAATCAAATAATTAGATGAATGTGATTTTTTTTCTAAAATTTTGCACAAACAAAACATAGAAGGTGTTTTGAAGGGATTTTTCTCAATATAAATGATTTTTTTAAAAGATTAAATTTTTGCACAAACAAATGATTTTTTATGGATTTTTTTTTCTAAAATTTTGCACAAACAAAATATAGAATTGTGCGTGGTCAATTGACCATATTACATTTACTATTGTAGATCCTTATGTGCGTATACATAAATGGATTATATGTATGATATTATTTTTCTTTATAAACGTTTAAATGTGTGTATTTTAAAAGGTTAAAAATATATTCTTTTAAATTGACCTAATCTTATAACATTTTAAGTTTAAGTTACTTTAGCATTACGTTAATAACCAAATAATATCACAAAATATGTCATTCTCTTTTACAGTGTTATAAATATAAATTCAAATATAGAAATGATTAAAATCGATAACTATTTTATATTATTTATTCATACGCATATTTATGCCAAGGAATATAAAACTAATATGAAAATTAGAAACTTAGATATAACTAAATAAAATTGGTTGGTAAAAAATACATAATAAATATGTATCTATATATGTAAATAATATGCACATATGAATACATATTAATATAAACATAACTATAAAGATTATATAGCGAAACATAATGTATAAATAAATAAGTATCTAAATTATACAAATACGTACTATGTATATTGGTATTTATATAATTTGTCAAAAAAATAAGGCAAAATAATCATCAAAATTTGAGAGCAGAGATGTAACAACCCGACTTCTAGCACGTTAAATTTTCACCTAATTTTTTTTATTTCTTTTATATACCATTTTATATATCAAAACGAATTATTGAAAGAAAACTAACTTTTATTTATTGACAAATTGCAACAACTTTAGACATTTAGGTAAATCAAGTTTTAAACCGAAATGACTAAAATACCCCTTTCGGATTTACAAATTTATTTAAAATAAACTAAAACCTTAAGGTAATCTAAGGGTAAAGTAGCCAAGTGAATGTCTCTCCTCCAGTAGTCTCCAGCTTTTCCGACACGGTCGGTTTCTCTATCTGCTCTTCTACATCTGGCATGAAACGCCTGAGGCAAAGAAGTTGCACCGATGAGTAATAAAACTCAGTAGGACAGGTTACTCAAAAAACCAAATCCGAAGGTGTACAACATTCAACAGTTCATATTGAAATACAAGAAATGACAACATATGCTGATATCGAATAAAAATAAGTAGCAAACACATCGGGTCTGTTATGCTCTTTTTCGTTTTAATTATCTTGTTTTAGTGGGACAATGCCAGGTCACGTGGGACGACTCCAGGTTACATGGCACAACAGCTAGAGGATGCACGTGGGACTATATACCCCTCAACACACCTCGGGGCTTAAACCCGATAAGCAAGCCTGCATGTGGAACTGGTTATCCCTTAGCACACCTTAGAATGATGTCCGGTAACAACCATACACGTGGGACTAGTTACTCCTTAGTATCTTCGGAATGGCGTCTAGTATCGAGCAACACGACGGCCATACCTGGCATAACCACAAATTTCAACTAACAACAAACAAAAGTTCAATATTATCCATATACACATTTGAGGCATTAACATGTACTAACAAGGTTTTTGATTTTCATGAGATCTCACGGGGATTCAAAGACATAATCAAAGTGTGGTGGATACATATGTCAAGTGTTCATGCTATTTGGTGGACAAAATACAGTTTATAATCAGAGCCCGTGGACTCAAACGATAAGTTAAACATGCTGAAATTCTGTTCTATATGTCAACAGGTCGCTCGAGCAGCCAAAACAAGTTTACTGTCCGAATTTGAAACTTAAAAATTTCTTTAGCTTGCTCGAACGACCTATTAAAAAAATAATTTCTTTTATGAAAATTTAAAATTTTCAAAATCAACAAGCTCGCTCGAGCGAGCCATCGTTTTTTTTCCAAATTCTAAAAATTCCAGATCTGAACTTTTGAACATGAACTGAAAACCCAACACACTGCAAAAACCTTAATCATGCAATTATTGTCTAAAATCAAGCAAAAATAGTAAAATGAAAACCCTAAGAGTTGGTAGGTAAACAATCCTACATTAATTTGAAGAAAACAATCACGGATAGAATGAATTTTGATGATTTTTAGGCAAAACTTTAACCCAAGTTTCTCTCTCCTTAAGAACAGCTTCAAGGTTTTTCTGAAATTTTTCTAACACCTCACAATACACTCTCTAACTTTTTTGATTTCAAAAATACGTGTACAAACCTATTGATTCGCCATCCTATTTATAGATTCGAGATGAAAATCACTCTTAATGTCCAAATTAAATTGTCAATTCATTGCCATGAAACCCCAAATTGAATTTCCATAAAATCGCTATTAATTCGTCATCAAATCCGTGTAAAATCCATTCATTTGCCTTTTAAACGAATGGAATCCGAAGTTATTCGTTCGTTATTCGAAAAATCTCATTCAATGACCATGAATACGAAAAATTTCAAAAGATGCCATTTTTTAAGTTGCTGAAAATCGATAGCTCGCTCGAGTAACCTATTAAAATAATATTTTTTATTTTTTAAGTATTTTTAATTAATTTTAAATTTTAAATTCAAAACTTAAGTAGTTAAATTACAAGAGATCGTTCAAAAACACCTTCGGATCTACTTTTGGGATTATAACTCTTTTATGCCTATTTTGAGATTTCGCCATTCTTAAAATCCCTCATAAACACTGTGTTAGTTCAAAATTTAGAATCAAATAAAAAATTACAGATATTGTTGTTATCAAAGCTAGGGGCTCTGATGTGTCCTCCAACAACCATCGTTTTTGGACCCAAGAATATGATATGGGCTATTCATTTTGTAGAGCTTAATGCATATAATGTTTCTAATGAAAACCAAATCAATTTGATATCGGTAATCTAGTTGACGAATCATATTTCTTGACAAAATATGATATGCCTTGTACAGTGTGATTTGTTAACCAAGTTAGGAATAACTCACTAAATTAATTTTTACAATTATTTTGCGCCTTCAAATCTAGAGAAATGCAGATCAAAATTTTTAAGTGAGAATAATGCCCGTTAAAGGGCACATCCAATGCTAAGTCGGCCATGATCCCCCACAATCGAACTAGATTAGGGGTTGTCTCCAGGGTCGGCCTAAAACATAAGATCACCAGGTCACCGCCTTAGACCCCCAATTTTAGGTCCTTAAAAAAAGCCGTTAAGTATGTTATAAATATTATATATATGGAAATATTTTGCCCCGAAACATAATTGTGTGCATCTCGGGTTTTGAACCCCTGACCAAAAACGTATAGCCAAACAACTTTACCACTAGATCATAATACTCACCATTAAGATGGTTTTAAAATTTATATACAAACGCCAAATAATAAGAGAACTTATTCCAGCTACCATCATACATTCTTTTATTTCTTTCATCAAATCAATTTCACAAAGGAGTCCCAAATAGATTAAGACGTAAATTTTAATATTTTTTTAACTATGCTATTATTGTTTACAAGTTATTTTTTATGTGGAGTTACAATCAGTTTGTAGGTCTGTTATATGTTATTATTTTTTATTTTAAGAAAAACATATAAATTTTCATTTAAAAAAGTTCTAATGTTTATCTAATTTTTTTTCTTGCTTCTCCTTAGTTTTAAAGGTATTATTGTAACTATTAATAAATATCACATATTTGAAAAAAAATCACTTAAAGTTATGTAAAAATATGCCTAAATGGTGTACTATAACCTTAAAGTGTAATTAAAAAGATACATATTTCACAATACTTCAAAATTAGATTTTATTTATATAAAGTTTTAACTTTTATTTTGAATCAAGTAAATATAAAACAACATAAACATAGGTATTGTTTGATAAAACTGAAAACTAAAAATTAAGTACTGAAAATTGAATACTGAATTTTTTAAGCATAAAAAAAGTTTGTTGTGTACTGAAATTTTAGTATTGGATTATTTAAGCTGTTTTGATAAAATAAATACTATTATGGCTAGGACGGCGATGGCAGCGGCGTCGGTTAATGTGGGGGTGGTTAAAGTGGTGATTAATGGTGGTGAATACTATTATGTTCTAAGACGATGACGATTTTGATAACCAAATATCATACATTTCAGCAATGCGGTGGTCAGTGTGGTGGTTAGTGGCGGTGGTGGTGGCGGATGGCAGTGATTTGTTAGTGGCGGTGGCATTAGTGTAATGGTTAGTGGCGACAATAGTTAGTGGCGGTGGCTGGTAGTGTGGTAAACTAACTTTTTTTAATTATAAAATCCTTCTGAGTTTTTCAGCATTTTTAATTAAGCATGGAGTAGCTATTTAATAGTTTACTCTTTATTTTTGCCGAAGACTTCAACTATTAAGTTTCTCAAAATTTCGTTATCAAATTGACTTAATATATTTTTACTTAATCAGTTAACCTATTCTAATTTAAGTGCTGCAAATGGGTAGTCAAATAATCCATTACTTTAGAATATATCATCCTTATTGTTGCTTTATTTTAAAAATATTTTTAATTTATTTGAATTTTTTAAAAGAAAATATACAATACCCCATTTTGCGATATCGCCTAGGGCCCAAAAAATCTCTGGGCCAGTCGGCCCTAGATGTCTCATTGAGATTATACGTTGATAAATAATTTTACAGAAAATTTTGGAGAAGAATGGTAATTTATAGAATTCGTCTTTACCAATGTGTTTTCCGTAAACAAAATTCTAGAGATGAGCATGAAATCAGATTGATTTGGTTTTATAGTAAATTCGGACCAGATAAATTGCCTCTGTCAGGCTGTGGTGCCAATTGTGAGGCCAGCATCAGGGAGATGGAGTCTCAGTAGGGCGTTCGGATGGGTGGTCAAGGGTCCCACATCGCTTGGTGGATGTAAGTTCGGTGGTATTTATAAGATTATGAACCTTCCTTGTATAAGGCCTTTTAAAGTCGTGATGGCGCTAACACCAAATAGAACTTCACAGTTAAGCGTGCTCACCCTGAAGTAATCCTGGGATGGGTGACCTATTGGGAAGTCCATGGGGTTTGGGCGACAAAAGCGGACATTATTGTACAAGGCGGAAGCCGGTCGTTACAAATGGTATCAGAGCTTGCACCAACCGAAAATGTGAGAAATTTTGGCCCCACGCGAGGACGTGTGTTCCTAAGTGGGGGAGATTGTGACACCCCAGCTAGGTTGTGGTGCCAGCTGTGAAGCCGGCATCCGAGAGATGAAGTCTTAGTAGGACGTCCGGATGGGTGGTCAAGGGTCCCACATCCCTTGGTGGATGTAAGTTCGGTGGTATTTATAAGATTATGAATCTTCCTTGCACAAGACCTTTTAAAGCCATGACGACACCAATACCAAATAGAATTTCATAGTTAAGCGTGCTCATCCTGGAACAATCTAGGGATGGGTGACCTACTAGGAAGTCCATGAAGTTTGGGCGACAAAAACGGACAGTATTGTACAAGGCGGGAACGGGTCGTTACATAAACCCTTATGGATTATAAATCTAGAGAAACAAACCAATTCATAAAATTTAAATAACATTCCTATTTTCGACAACATTAAAAAAATACTTTTAAAAACATTTAAAAGTACATCTAAGAGTAAAACATCTATGACTCGTCAAACTCTTCTCCTCCGTCGTTCGATCTCGATTGCTCCTCATGATGATCTTTTATACTTGACATGATATATCAAGGGCAATGATAACACCGTGAGTTTTGACACTCGGTATGAATTACCACCCGACAAACCCAACATAGAATTACGTCATAACCAATATATAATATATCACAATAAGAGAGAAAAATATCTGATTTATTACTAAATTTAAGCGAATCTAGGATCTCATCCTTAAGAATCCATCTTATCCTCGAATTCTAGCGCCCTCGGTTAGGATTGATTGGTCCTTAACCTTATAAGGAAGGGACGCTCAATTGTCCATTCAAGTCAATTCCAACCTTACCTTACCTAGGTCTATACGAATGTGGCGTGTCTCCATCTAATGAATCCTAACTACCTCGCATTCAATTTAAGACAGTCCGGAACATCGACTATCATCGTTAGTGATGCTCTGCCCAACCTGCACCTCACTAGGCACAGACAATTTTGAAGTTACCATTATCCAGATCTCTCCTCCTTGTAGTTGGGACCCTTCAATATATAAAAAAAATAGGTTGAACTTATCAAACTGAATTGCCACAGTCGGTGCCACTAAAACCATTTATTAATTCGTTAGCCCTAGTTGTCCTTGGGAGTGAACTTAGTTACAACGACCACTCGATCATCCTTTCGTTGCCTTGATACGAGGGTCATTCGTACAAACCTAATGTCCCTAACATTATGATACTATGTTATCCCCAAATATAATATATTTTCGGTTCATAACAATAAATGGGCAGCATACCGACAAACAATTAAATCATAAATATCATGATGACAATATAATAACAACATAACAATTGATGGTAATGTTAACATAACATGGTCTCGAACAAGGTTTACTTGCTCTTGTAAAATCCTAGGGGAATTTGTAGACATATTAACGATACTACGTGGAGGCATGTGTGTGTTGTATAACTATGAGATTGGTTTCATGTCTGAATGATCATTCAAAAGAACAACGATTTGTCATTATAGGGATTGCCAGCATAACTGGTCGTTTAGAGTGATGACTGGTCGACTAATCTAACCTGACTAGTCGATCTCCCCACCCAATCGCTCGACCGCTCGACTTGTCGGTCGACTACTAGTTCTTCCATGTTTGCATCACACAACCATGGATGCACAAATTACAATTCTAAATAGATAAATAACATTGAAATTATCCCACGAAGGGTTAGGTGATATCCCTACCTCGAAAGTAGGTTTTGAATTGTCTAATAATTAAACGGCTTTCCTCCTCTTCATTCTTTTCTATGACAAAGCTCTTTGTCTCTTTCTCTCTTTCTCCCTCTCTCTGGTTTTCTCTTACAATAAGATTTTAGTGCTTGAAAAGGCTCTTTGTCTCTTTCTCCCTCTCTTTGGTTTTCTCTTACAATAAGATTTTAGTGCTTGAAAAGGAAGAATGGCGAGGGATAAGTTTGAACACCATTGTGGCAAGAGGGTGGATGATTAAACCTGGTTTTGGAGGGAAAATGAATCTTGGAGATTCATGATATGAACAAACCAAGGCAATAGCCCAACATATTGGGTGAAGGCCAAAAGTATCCGCCTAGAATGAACATTGGTTCAACTAAGTGGAAATGGTCTAAGACAATGGCCTGAAAAATAAGTGAAAATGGCCAAAGTTTTAAAACATTTCTAAGTATGAAAATTTTCTTAATTTGAGAAGTTTGTTTCAGACATTGTTTTAAGTATATGGACACTTTTGCCAAGCAGACAAGGAAATGGAATAAATAAAGCATTATGTTAGTTATCCAGGAAAAAAAATAGGTTCAAACATTTACATAAGCAAGACCTTCACGGCTGTAATCACAAAATGTACAAGTTCAAGAAAATTGCACAATAAGGCCACCACGGTCGAGACTAGAAACTTTACAGTAGCAGAGACCATGACAAAAATGAACAAGTTCAAAGAAGCAAAACACAAAAGTTCAAAATAACAGGTTTTAACCAACAGTAAGAAAGAACATGGTCCCAATATCGTTTTCCCAACGATTTCATCCCCAACATTTTCTTCATTTCTGACCTTAGTCAGGTCATCACTAGTAGTTGTCTTAGAGGGAGATGGTACTACCGCGATAATGTCCTCCCGAAATTTCGATTCATTGATTTCAGCCTTAGTGGACCTTGGGATGCTGGAGTAGATGAGAGAGTTCTTAGGGTTTTCACAAGCATGAAAGGAGGCCTTCCATCCAAATGAGAAGATCTATTCTTGAATGTCGAAAAGTTGGACCTTTTTAAAGTGACCAGTTGCAACAACAATGCCTTATTTACAACAATCTATCGTCTTTTAGCTTTTCAATTTGGGCCTCAACAAGACTATTTTCCTCGACAAGCTCTCTGGCAAGATCAGTAGTCCACTTCTTGGCAGCAACTGCCCTCCTCAAATTGGCTATTTCAACTTCTAAAGAATCATTGAACTTTCTTCTCCATTCAACCGAGTTGGCTTGGTGAGTTCAGCAACTCTCGTCCTTCTCAACAAATTTGTCCAGTACCATAACTGCTCTCTAGACAATCTGCCAAACAAGAAAAATAATAGTAAGAAACG
Organism: Arctostaphylos glauca; assembly: GCA_019985065.2. Classification (NCBI taxonomy): domain Eukaryota; kingdom Viridiplantae; phylum Streptophyta; class Magnoliopsida; order Ericales; family Ericaceae; genus Arctostaphylos; species Arctostaphylos glauca. The sequence goes on along the minus strand of JAHSPW020000013.1, from coordinate 12,896,203 downwards.
ATTGAAATCAACATAATTCAATATGAAGATAAGAGAGAAACCTACTGCAAGGTATAAGCAATCATAGACCCAACTAATGAATCATCGTCAATGGTGTTCAAAGTCTCCATGTCTTTGGGCAATAGAGTGGCTCTAGCCACAACATGGACAGCTTTGAAGTTTTTTTATGAAATCTCAAACAGTTACGGGACAGTCTCTAGCCAGAGTTAGCCCGAGATCCCAGGCTTCCACCTCGGTGGGTTTGGTGGTTTTGGAAGGAGAATCATAGTGTTTTTTCTTGAGTGTCTTTTTACTTCGGGAAGAGGGAGGATCATCATAAATGTAATGAGTGAGGTGGAAGAGGGAGTAGAGATCAACGGAAGAACCTGGGTCTTGACATGGGGTGGCTTTTCTCTCGTTTTCCTTTTAGCCCCTCTGAGGTTCAGTCGTCCTATCATCACATGCATTTCATTCTCACATTCCACCAAAGCAAAGTCATAATTAGTTTAGTCTCTTAATGTCTAGTGATTGGGAGAGGAAGGAGTAGGGGGTAAGTACTCAGATTGGGAAAAAATGTTTAGAGTGTAAAAGGAAAACGACGAACCTGCAACAACGGTAAAAGGACCTGCATCAGTGTCGACAATGGTCACTCTATTAGGCTCTCATAGGAAAGGTAGGAAATACCTTTGGGGTGTCTTTCCGTGAAAAAGGACAAAAAATTCTTTGATAAGTTTTTATTTTGCAGATCATAGATTCCAAAAAGATATAGAGAGAGAATTACGTTATATTATTTTAAAATATTTAATTTTTCAAGTAAAGAAAAATCACCGAGCTATAGAAACTAAATTCAGTTTGGATTTATTTGAACTGAATTCACAATTTAACATTTTTTTGGCACCACTTCAAATTTCGCTACAAATTATTGATCTAAACACACTCAAATTCAAATTTTGTCGTAATATGGGAAAATTTCCGAGATTTTTAACAAAACCGAGCGGTCATTCCGATGCGCCGACGTGTGCAATACGCCAACCCCCTCCTTACCAGTCATCACGCGCGCCTGCGCACCCAGCACACGATAGTGACCCTCCAGTAAACAGCTAGGGCCTTGCATTGTTTACCGCTGCTAATACACATTACTTTCTCTCTTTCAATGTCTTCTTAGCAGATAAATTTGAATTTCTATTCCTAATCAAACAGCTATCACTCTCTCTCTCTCTCTCTCTCTCTAGCACACATCACATTTCTAGAGAGAGAAGCTCGTAATCTTGATGCAGATTTAAAAAGCACTCTAGAGTCTAGAGAGAGAAATCACAAAGCGAGCGCATAGCATTGCCCTTTGAAGTGTAGGCAGTTTAGAGAAACGCAAACATTTTCTCATCTACACTTCACCTCTTCAAAATTATTCCGTATCTCTCACTACACGGACACGTGTATCGGCGATTCGGAACCCTTTGATATTGCGCGTGACGACGAGGTTTGGTGTTTGATGTGAGATAGTGCTAGATCCGACATGGCGGAGGTTTCCGGCGACGGAAGAGGGGTGTCACCGGCGATGGAGCTGAGTTTCGTGGAGAACGGCGGCAATGCACGGCCGGCGGTGAGTGAAACGACGCCGGCGTCGTTCAGGGAAGGGAAGAGTGCGCGGAGGCGAGCTCCTCTGCGGCCGAGTCTGGACGCGGATGAGTTCATGAACTTGCTTCACGGTTCGGATCCGGTGAAGGTGGAGCTCAATCGGTTGGAGAATGAAGTCAGAGGTGAGAATGCGAGTTGATCCGGTGATTTGCGATGTGATTTTGGATGTAAGTATTAGTTGATTTGGTTGTTCATTTTTGGTGTTTGTTTAAGCAGATAAGGATCGAGAATTGGGCGAAGCGCATGCGGAGATCAAGGCACTGAGGTTTTCAGAACGCCTTAGAGAGAAAGCAGTCGAAGAGGTTATATATCTCTTTCGAATCAAAGAGCTTATTCTTTGAGTTTAATAGTGTTAAGCGACGAACCGGAGTATACAAAAATTTGCACGATAAGAAAGCGCACACGTATAACAATATGTGGTTGCGGTAGGGGCTCACATCGGTTTCCACTATATCACGGAGTGAGGAAGGATACACCAGCATTTTATAGATTGGTGGTATATACTGGGGAAGTAGGAAGAGTCAAAACTCGGCTGCTAAGGTTTCCAACATTCGATATGCTAGGGTATTCATCAACGAATAACCGTAATACACATAGTACTCGGAAGAAATTTTGCGACCTAGTCAAACATATCGAATTAATTGTATTTTATTTATTATTTGTTTACAATAGGGTGGTCTTAAATTCATCTGAATTTGGCTACTCTGAAGGGCATATGTGCGCGATGCTTGGCTCTTTCTCAATTAGTAAGTGGTGTTCTCGGTAACTATATGTTTCGGAACCACATTAGGAGCTGTCAGGGTTTCTTAATATGAAAGATCTCTTGAACTTCCATTTCATGGGTTTTCAAGTTTCCATATTTCGAATTATGCTTGTTGTAGTTACTCATTGCAGCTGATTCGGCCGTTGGATTTGCGCAGTTCAACAATTTAAATCATGTTTGCTCTAGGTTATCATCCACATTGAATCTATTACTACAAGTACAATTGTCTACATTGTTAGTAGTCTATCCAGTTAATGCTTTCCAAATTAATGGTGGAATATGTGCTCTTAAGGTTTTTTTAACATGGGGTTGGGTTGGCAAGGGCCAACAATTTTAACACACACTGCATATTTCCAGGGGAATGAATTCTAGCACATCAAGATACGCACACTAAATTTCCAATTTTAAATTTGACAGTTCTGCAGAATGACCACTTAGGCATGGTTAAATCTCAATTTTTGTATAGGTATATGTATGTGTATATTTGCATGTACCTGTATATGTGTACGCACCTTATCTATGGCTTGCCAGTACTCTCTATAAGGAGACTGGGATTCTCGAATCCATTAAAGGTTTGTGTGTCTGCATGTGTGTTTGTTTAAGTGCTTGTGTTTTATCCCTTTTACTTCAGCAGTTGTGTACCTTGTTTCTGAACGAATCTGATATTGTTTACTTTGGTTTCCACATCATAGCTCACTGAAGAATTGTCAAGGGTGGACGAGAAGCTCAAGTTAACGGAGTCTGTTTTAGAAAGCAAAGTATGGCACGAAACTCTTTCAGGCTTTAGTAAATGTTTTCATTTATATAATTTCTTTTCTAATGAGAATTTCCTCTTTCAGAATCTCGAGATAAAAAAAATTAATGATGAGAAGAAGGCCTCTATGGCAGCTCAATTTGCAGCAGAAGCTACTCTGCGAAGGGTTCATGCTGCTCAAAAAGATGATGACATGCCTCCGATTGAAGCCATTCTTGCACCACTGGAAGCTGAACTTAAGCTTGCTCGACTAGAGGTATTCAAGGCTTTGATCTCCAATATTCTCTTGTCACATAATACTGAAATAATTGGTCGGGCTTCATTGTTCCTTTCAGATTGCAAAGCTGCAGGATGACAATAAGGCGTTAGATCGCCTCACAAAATCAAAAGAAGCTGCTTTGCTTGAAGCGGAGAGGACTGTTCAGGTTGCCTTGGCAAAGGCTTCCATGGTGGATGATCTGCAGAATAAAAACCAGGAGTTGATGAAGCAGATAGAAATTTGCCAGGTATAGGTCACTGGAGCTGATTTCCTTTTTCATGCTCATCAGAGATTTGGGCTTATTGGTTATGTGTAGTGTTTTATCTGCATGGATAAATAAGCACAATGAAATTGGTATATCAGGAGGAAAATAAAATCTTGGATAAAATGCATCGCCAAAAGGTTGCTGAGGTTGAGAAGCTTACTCAAACTGTACGTGAGCTCGAAGAGGCTGTCCTTGCAGGTGGTGCTGCTGCAAATGCCGTGAGGGATTACCAACGCAAAGTTCAAGAGATGAATGTAATATGAAACATTTATTGAAACCTTTAATATTTGCTTCATTATTTACCCACAAACATTTCTTCTATTGTAGATGCTGTTACTGATGCTTGAATTGATGTGATTGGCTATATACTTTTTTAGGAGGAGAGAAAAACACTTGACAGGGAGTTAGCACGTGCAAAAGTGACAGCTAACAGGGTGGCAACAGTGGTGGCTAATGAATGGAAAGATGCTAGTGACAAAGTGATGCCGGTAAAGCAATGGCTTGAAGAAAGAAGGTTTTTGCAGGTTTCTAAGCACTTGTTATTAAAAAAATGTTTCTGTTTTGCTTGTTTTGCATATGATAAAAACATAAATTGGATTCTCTAGTTTTATGGTCATAACTGAAATGTGTCATGACAGGGAGAGATGCAGCAACTCCGGGACAAGCTTGCTATAGTTGAAAGAGCTGCAAAATCTGAAGCACAGTTGAAGGTAAAAAAAAATCAGCTTTGCATGATGTAGCGGCTACCTGTTGCGATTTTTTGCAGCCTTATTTTGAAATTGACACCTGTTTTGCTCTTCTTAGGAAAAATATCAATTGCGACTCAAAGTGCTAGAAGATAGCTTGAGATTGTCAAACAGTACAAATCGCAGCACCTTAGAGGGGAAAAGTATAAGCAATGGCCCTTCGCGCCGCCAATCACTAGGTGGAGCTGATAACATCTCTAAATTGACCTCCAATGGCTTCTTACCCAAGAGATCTCCATCCTTTCAGTTAAGATCTACGGGTACTAGTTCAGTACTGAGGCATGCAAAAGGGACATCAAAGTCATTTGACGGAGGTACACGGTCGTTAGATAGAGGTAAAATTCTCTTAAATGGAACAAGTCCGAGTTTTAGTATAAGCCAGTCTTGTGAAGGCACGAAGGATGCTGAAGTCAATAGTAATACCTGGAAAGGAAATCCAGAAGAAAAATCCAATGAATTTCAGGCAATGGATACAGAGGATACTGTCCCAGGACTTCTCTATGATTTGCTACAAAAAGAAGTGGTTGCTTTGAGGAAAGCCGGTCATGAAAAAGATCAAAGTCTTAAAGACAAGGATGACGCAATAGAGGTTAGTACTTGTCTGACTGAGTTTGTGGTGTTTCTTTGTAAAGTTACTGGTTAAATTTGGGTTAGTTCTTTGTTTTCAGATGTTAGCAAAGAAGGTTGATACTTTAACTAAGGCGATGGAGGTTGAGGCCAAGAAGATGAGACGGGAAGTAGCCACCATGGAGAAGGAGGTAGCTGCCATGCGTGTGGACAAAGAACATGAAAATAGAGCTAAGCGTCTTGGGAATCCTAAGGCTGCTGTGAACTCTGCTGTGACCAGTTCACAGTTGCTTCCTGGAAGGTATGTCTCATCGAATCAACTTCTGATGATTTCACAAGTTCTTAAGTTAAACTTGCTTATAGTTTTGGGAGGTGAAGGAAGATTGCAGAACCCTTGAATAGTAACTTGGTTTGTCTGAGAAAAATAGAAACTGTTTCACAGTATATAGGGAAATGCACTGCCTTGTTACTACTAATTAGCATAATCGTTGACAAAACCTCTTCTTGTCAATGCAAGTTTAAAATGCAGACTGCCTGCCTGTTACTTCAAAAGAACTAGCAACATGGCAACATAGTGCCGCAAGTTTATATTTTTTTGCAGAAGTTTGTTCAAGTTTAGCGGGTTTTTTCGGAGATCGGGAGAGGAGTATGCATGTACTTGTAACATTCTGTTTCCCCGATATACTATTTAACGGCAAATGTGAATTGCTTTTGATTATACATGATACCCACGTGTTATGTAAACTCATTTTGCAACAACTTAAAAACTGGCTTCTTGGTCGGCTTAGTGGCATCACTGGACTTTAAAATTTCCCAGGCGTTCAAATTTTTATTGTATATGTCGTCGTTATTCGTGAAGTTATCAATAGTCTCCTTTGAGAGAGTTTGGTGAAACAGCAGGGTCTATTTTCCTGTTGATAGAGACAGGATTGGAAGGTTACCGTTTATAATTTAAGTGGTAAAGAAATAAAGTTTAAATTTACATTGACTTTCTGAAAGTGATTTGAACATGTCTTCCATGGTTGATGACTATCCATTAGGACATACCACTACGAGCAACAACTAAAACTGAAGGCCTAATGCGTGTGAATTTGTGGGTGCGATCGTGCGACCTTACACATGTATATTGGTTGTCTTATTCTTGCTGAAGCTGTTCCGATCCTCTTTGAAACCCATGAGAAAATAGTGAAAAAATAATTTCAACCTTACCATTTTCTATGTACCAAAGGAGCACTTGGCACGGAGTTGTGTTATAGTTTCATTTTTTCCCGAATTAAATGGTCTCTCTCTTCCTAATTGCCTTCTTGGATGGCCGAGCAATGTAGGACAAGATATCTTCCTTTTACATCTCACAAAACTGGGCTCCCTTCCCTTTTCTGTCCCCAAACCAAACAGAGCATTAGTCCCATAGTGATTTATTGCTACTAGTTAGGAGTGTCTCACTGCATATCTTTAGTTCACTTTCCATATCGTTTGAAGTTGTATTGTCTCTTTTGTTCCTCACATAGCTTTGGAAAATAACATGTGTTATGTTGTCCTGATTGCAAAGGTATGGGTGTCTAGCACAAACTTCGGTTTATTTACCTGTGCATAAATTTGAGGAAGCAAGTGGCTAGATCTCCAAAGTCTCTGTTGATATTTGCGTAAAAATAAATCTAACTTCCTTTTTTATCAATTCCATATCTTGAATTTTTTTTCTCCTGGGCGATTGTCAAATTTGAGGAACTGAAAGATGCATGAAGGTTATTTGCATCAATGACCAAAAAATGACAGTTAAGCTCCTAATGCCAAAACATTGCTCTGCATTTTGATAACTAGATTGATTATTTATAGTGGTTGTACATCTTCCTCCGAGTGACTTGGTTGTTATGGATTATAACGTACGTTACGATTCTTGTTTTCCCGGAATTCAATAGAAGATGACAAATCATTCTTTTTGTGCAGAAATGTGGGACGAGGTGGGTTAACACGCAGCACCCAATAGCAACAAACCCCATTTCTCGCAGTAAGATTAATTCTTGACAGGCCTTTGCTTGGGACTTTTTTTTTATTTCCTCCCCCTTTTGTGGTTGATTATGATAGTATAGCTAGCGTGCCAGTGGTCACAAGAACTTCTGTAACCAGTGGAAGATCATGGCGGTATGCTTCTGACTTAGACTATTATTCTTCCGCTTAGAAATCAGCAAGGAAGCAAAGGGATGATATGGGACTTGAGCTAACCTTTTGGCAGGTTTACTTTGAGTGGCAGTAATTGTTTGGTTGTATAGGTAGCTGCTTGACATTTGCTTATGTTGTGTTCCCGCTTTTTTTTCGCCTCTCGTTTCAAGTCTATATTTGCAATCAGCAGCTAGATAGCGTGAGTGTTATGTTTGTCAATATTCTTGTAACCAGATCAAATTTCAGATTTACATGTTTATGTTCTTGTGTTCATCTCTCTCTCTCTCTGTGCGCGTGCGTGCAAGAATGCTTATAGATTGTTGTGAGACAGATTTGAGAATGGAGAAGAAATAATCGTTCTCGTGTTTATTCCGTGCAGCACTTGTGACTGCTGCCAATGTATATATACATCAAACTAGGTTAACCCTAGCTAACTATATTCCTAAATTAATGGCTACTGAAAAGGAAACAAACTATACAGCTAATTATATTCCTAAATTAATGGCTACTGAAAAGGAAACAAATTATACAGCTGTATATATTCCTAAATTAATGGAACAAGATATTTATGAATAATATGAATAATAGCTAGGCCTAATACTCCCCCTCAAGTTGGAGCATGAAGATTTCGAATGCCTAACTTGCGAAGAAGTACCAAAAATTGTGATTTTCCAAGAGTCTTGGTAAAGATATCGGCCAATTGATTACCCGTTCGTATGTATGATGTAGCAATGGTATCAGCCTTAAGCTCATCTCGAACAAAATGACAATCCATCTCAATGTGTTTCGTACGTTCATGAAAGACCGGATTTGCTGCAATATGTAAAGCTGCTTGACTATCACAATACATACGCATAGGTTGATCATGTCGTACACCAAGACAAACTAAAATAGACTTCAACCATTTCAACTCGCACGTAGTCGTAGCCATGGAACGATATTCTGCCTCGGCGGAAGAGCGTGAAACTGTGGGTTGTTTCTTTGTCTTCCAAGATATTGGAGAAGACCCAAGAAGTACAAAATAACTGGTTAAAGATCGCCGTGTAAGAGGACAAGCAGCCCAATCACTATCACAAAAACCATATATCTGCAAGTTACACTGACGATGTAGCAAAATTCCTTGTCCGGGGCACCCTTTAAGATATCGAAGAACGCAAAGGGCAGCTTCCCAATGGGTGATCATAGGAGAAGACATAAATTGAGCCAATACATGAACTGAGTAGGAGAGCTCAGGTCGAGTAATCGTCAGGTAGACTAACCGCCCTACAAGCCGCCTGTACTTTTCAGGTTCTGAAAACAATTCCCCCTCACTCCGAGCCAATTGATGATTTTGATCCATGGGCGTAGAAATAGGCTTGGATCCTAATAAGCCGGCCTCGCTTATGATATCCAAGACATATTTTCTTTGATTCAAAAACAAGCCATCGGGACCTCGAGCCACCTCAATGCCAAGGAAATACTTAAGAGCCCCAAGATCCTTCATATGAAAACACTCACGTAGATAGGCCTTAAGCTTGATCACTGCATCATGACCTGAACCTGCAATGAGGAGATCGTCGACATACACAAGCACGTATAATGACACATCCCCTTTAGTATAGCAAAACAAGGAGTAATCTGCAGTAGACTGCTTAAAACCAAACAACTTCAGAGCGGACGATAATTTGGCAAACCATTGCCGAGGGGCTTGACGAAGACCATACAAAGCCTTACGGAGACGACAAACCTTACCCGTCGAACCCGAAGGTGCATAGCTAGGGGGAAGCTTCATATAGACTTCTTCCTCCAAGTCTCCATGAAGAAAGGCATTGTGTACGTCCATTTGATGAAGCTCCCAATTTCGAGTGATAGCAACGGCCAAAAATATACGGACGGTCACCATTTTGGCTACTGGTGCAAACGTTTCATGAAAGTCAATACCAGGCAATTGTCTATTACCAAAGACAACAAGACGCCCCTTCAGTCGTTCCAGGGACCCGTCCTGCCGGAGCTTAGCTTTGTAGACCCACATACTACCAAGAGCAACCTTTCCTGGAGGTAAAGATTCCAATGTCCACGTGCCTTGTCGTTCGAGAGCGTCAAGCTCGGCTCTCATGGCATTACGCCATCCTGGGTGCTTGACTGCTTCAGAGTAGGATTTTGGTTCAACCCAAGTTGTGACTGCTGCCAAAAATTGCCTATGTTTCACAGAAAATTTATCACAGTTAACAAAATAAGCTATAGGAAACGGCGTACCTGAGGACCGCTTTGGAGGAGATGAACAAGTGACAGTGACGGGAGCAATGGTTTGGATTGTGTTGGTGATGTAGCCTTTTAAACGTGTGGACGGAATCCGTATACGATGTCCTTTACCAAGAGATTCTTCCACAATAGGTGGTGGAGTGATAAGTGACTGCTGCAACGGGACTGGCTGGGGAGACTGCTGGTCAAGAGGACACCCAGGCGGTGGAGACTGTTGGTCAGGGGGAGTAGTAAGCTGGTCAGCCGCTCTAACCTCATGGCCCTCACTCCTCCCCCGAACTCCACTATCGTCAGGATTCTCATCAACAATTTGCGGTTGGCGATGAAAGAACTCATTTATACCAACTCCATTAGGTTTCACAAGTGCATCCATGTCGTTGAAAGGAAAATTATTTTCCAAAAAAATAACATCACGAGAGACAAAATAAACCTTCCTCTCCAAGTCATAAAGCCGCCAACCCTTTTGCCCAAAGGGATACCCGACAAATATACATTTTCGAGAGCGAGGACCAAACTTATCCCGCACTCTAGGACGATAATGAGCATAACACAAGCTACCAAAAGTGCGTATAAGAGAGTAATTCGGAGATTTGCCAAACAAAACGTCGTACGGAGATTTTCCATGTAACACATGAGAAGGAGTTCTATTGATCACATAGGCAGCCGTCAAGACACAGTCACCCCAAAAACTCAACGGAAGGTTAGCTTGAAAACGTAAAGCCCGAGCCACATTAAGTAGATGTTGATGCTTACGTTCTACCCGACCATTTTGTTGAGGTGTATCAACACATGACGTTTGATGTAACATTCCCTTTTCAGCATAAAAACGGTGTAAGCAAGTAAATTCATGCCCATTGTCACTTCTTAAAATTTTAACCTGTTTATGGAATTGAGTTTGAACCATAGAACAAAAATCTTTGATAATCTGTCCAACCTCACTCTTAGCACTCATTAAATACACCCAAACGGCCCGCGAGAAATCATCAACAATGGTGAGAAAGTAATAAGCACCGCAACTAGAAGCAACTCTGTAAGCACCCCAAATATCACAATGAATCATCTCAAACAAGTCAACTGTTTTACTTCCACTAATCGGAAAAACACTTCTAGTTTGATGAGCGATCATACAAATACCACAAGGTTCCTTAGAGTCAAAAACATCATTGCCATTAATTTATATTAGGCCTAGCTATTATTCATATTATTCATAAATATCTTGTTCCATTAATTTAGGAATATATACAGCTGTATAGTTTGTTTCCTTTTCAGTAGCCATTAATTTAGGAATATAGTTAGCTGTATAGTTTGTTTCCTTTTCAGTAGCCATTAATTTAGGAATATAGTTAGCTAGGGTTAACCTAGTTTGATGTATATATACATTGGCAGCAGTCACAAGTGCTGCACGGAATAAACACAAGAGAACGATTCTTTCTTCTCCATTCTCAAATCTGTCTTGGTATCAAAGCAGGTTTGATAATATTTTTTTTCTCTTCTCTTTGTGGTATTCTCTATTGCAATGGGCGACACTGAAACTATCAAGGGTGTGGATTCTTCGTCTCCATATTATTTACATCCTTCTGCGAACACAGATCGAATTATCTCCCCGGTGGTGCTCCGTGGGAATAATTACAATGAATGGGCTCGATCGGTCCGCAATGCTCTCAAAGCGAACAACAAACTTGGGTTTATTGATGGCTCGATTCAGCCACCCAAGTCGACCGAAGCGACGATATATTCTGCATGGGTGCAGGTGAATTCGATGCTCGGGGCATGGCTACATAACACCCTCGATGCATCCATCCGTTCTACTGTCCCTATTACTGATGATGTTAGGGAAATGTGGGAAGATATTCGACAGCGTTTCTTGGTTGGAAACGGACCTCGAATACATGAATTAACGAGTCAATTGACTCGTCTTGAACAAAGTGGCGACTCGGTGGTCGACTATTTTGGTAAAATCCGAATGATTTGGGACGAATTACAAGGTTATTCCGCTCCTGCGTGTACCTGCAGCTGCAAGTGTGGTGCGAAGGGTGCATTGGTGAAGGAAAGGGAAGATCAGAAGGTTCACCAATTTTTAATCGGTCTTGACTCAGCCATACATGGTACGGTCCGTTCTCAGATTCTCATGCAAGAACCCCTTCCGCCATTGAACACGGTTTTTTCCAAGGCATTGACTGAGGAACGACATCATTCCATTGTTCGTCAAAGTGACAAGAAAGAGGCCGTGGGTTTCGCGGTGCAAGGCATTGCTTGTGGGCGAGGTGCAGCGTCTGCCAAAGAGGGTGACAAGCCTCGCTTCACCGGCACATGCTCTCATTGTAACAAAGTCGGGCACGCCAAAGACAACTGCTTCCAGCTCCTAGGATTTCCTGACTGGTGGTATTCTGAAAATAGGGCAGCAGCCAGGGGTGGCGGCGGCGGCAAGTACACCCGTGGTGGCCGGAGCAACGGTCGTGAACGTGGGAATATGGCAAATGCTGTTGGTCAATCCTCTGGTAGCACCTCAGACCAATATATAAATGCACCCGATCGCAATGGGGTGCAACTGTCGGATGCGCAGTGGCATCATTTGTTGGGTATGCTAAAAACTTCTCCATCCAATGCAGTTACTCCTACACATGATGGTAAGTATAAGGCCACTCAATGGATTATTGACACTGGTTGCTCGAATCATATGACCGGGAATGTTTCTTTATTCGAAAGTTTGTATGATATTTCTCCATCTCCAGTTGGGTTACCAAATGGCAACCAAACGACGGCAATTAAGGAAGGCAGAATTGTCTTGAGTGATGGTTTGATTTTGACGGATGTGTTATATGTTCCTAATTTGAATGTTAATCTCATCTCTGTTTCACAATTACTGGCTACCTTGAATTATTTTCTCACAGTAACTGATAAGCTATGTATCATACAGGACCGCAATTCGAGGACCCTGATTGGAGCGGGTGAACAATGTGACGGAGTATATTGGTTTAAGTCCACGAAGCGGATTCAAGCTAATCAAACTACTGTGGTTGGACAGCACGAATTGTGGCATCGTCGGCTTGGTCATCCCTCCCGAAAAGTGGTGAATCTGTTGCCTTTTATGTCTAGTAATAAAGCTTATCGTGAGAGCAATGATGTTTTTGACTCTAAGGAAACAAACTATACAGCTGTATATATTCCTAAATTAATGGAACAAGATATTTATGAATAATATGAATAATAGCTAGGCCTAATATGCTTCTATCCATTGTTTATTTTTTCTTTTCTATCTCAATATCTGTTCATCTAAGGCTGATGCCAATTTGCAAGGAAATTTTGAGGATTTGTTCTTGTTGGGTAATTTTCATTTGGCAAGTTTATTCTTACTTCCTGTTTTTTTATTTTCCCTTCATCCTAATCTAGTAATTCGGTAAGGACTACAGGCACACACAACCAACCACACCCCCAACCACACCCTCCAACCCACCCACTCACACTCACACACGTGGACCCCCCGCCCCCCCCCCCCCCCCAAACCAACTCTCTCTCTCTCTCTCTCTCTCTCTCTCAAATATTTATTTTTTTAATTCTTATTCTTATTTTTAGTTTATTTATTTATTAATTATTTTGCACTTATTAAATTGCATTAATTTTTTTTTATAAATTATTAGTTCGTCTTGACGAAAAAAAATCAAACAAGTAAATTTTTTTGTTTAAAGGTAAATTTTTTTACTAGAGACAAAAAAAGACTAAACGTGATTTGTTTTGACTTTTTTTATGAATTTTTTAATATAATTTTTTACTTTTTTAAAACGACTCGTCTAGAAGAAATTAATAATTAATAAAAGATTAATAAGTCAGACAAAAAATAAGTTCAATTAGGCAAAAAATAACATCTCACATGTTATATTCATGCTTTTCGTTTGTAAAAAAACTTATTTCATGTTATATTCATATTTTTAGTTTGTAAAAAGACTTATTTCTTGCATGTATGTGTGATTCTCCAAATTTAATTAGTCTTTTTACAAACGAAAAGTATGAATATAACACGTGATATGTTAGTTTTTGCCTAATTGAACTTATTTGCAGGTGAAGCCTAAAATGAGAGGAGGATAGGGCTTGGCCTACCTTTGTATTTTGTCTTGGTAGTTGCACTCTTGAATTTTGTTTCCATATATATTTAGTCATATTGTGAACAGGTCGATCCATTGAGGTATTCAATTATAGTGAATTTTCCTCCATAGGCATACATAGAGAAGTGTTGATTACATTAGATTCAGAATAAGACTTTCAAGTTTCTTTGATTGGCTTAGATTCGAAATACGGCATTTACATTGAATGACAAAGAAAATTGTATAAAGAATTCACCATGAATATAACACGTGACATGTTATTTTTTGCTTAATTGAACTTATTTTTTGTCTGACTTATTAATTTTTTATTAATTATTAATTCTTCTAGACGAGTTGTTTTAAAAAATTAAAAAATTATATCAAAAAATTTTAAAAAATTCATAAAAAAAAGTCAAAACAAATCATGTTTAGTTTTTTTTTGTCTCTAGTAAAAAATTTACCTTTAAACAAAAAAATTTACTTGTTTGATTTTTTTCGTCAAGACGAACTAATAATTTATAAAAAAAATTAATGCAAAATAATAAGTGCAAAATAATTAATAAATAAATAAACTAAAAATAAGAATAAGAATTAAAAAATAAATATTTGAGAGAGAGAGAGAGAGAGAGAGAGAGAGAGTTGTTTTTTATTTCTCGGGGGGCGGGGGTCCACGTGTGAGTGTGAGTGGGTGGGTTGGAGGGTGTGGTTGGGGGTGTGGTTGGTTGTGTGTGCCTGTAGCATTCTTCTTCGGTAAGTTATTCGAGCACTTTGCTATTTTTTAGGTTATTTATTAGGAAAGAAGCCTTGAGGTGGTAGTATTCTGTGATAAGATTATTTGGGTGGTGTAGAAGTTTCTTTACGTGGACTGCTGAAATCAATGTGTGTACGTTGCTTATTCTGGTTGCTACTGGCAGTTTAAGTGGTTGTTTATAGGTCAAAGTATTCCTTTCTATTCCAGTTTGGCCTTGTGTTTTGTGTCAGATAGGTTTTACTTTCATCACGTGGATGCACGTGTTTCTGTAAGTTTCGTTTCGAAGCAAGATATGCAGCAGGGAATATTTGAAGGTGGATGATGCTCAACGATGGGATTGAAAGGTGCTGTTATGGGCCTTTGTCGGCCCTAGACGTTTATCTTTTAGAGTTTGTTCCGAATATAAAGTAAATGAAAAAAGTGAGATACGGTCAAAAGTTCAAAATAAGATCCTTCAATTAGTTTATTTAAAATTAAACTATAATTGAAAGCTCTTTTGACACAAGATTTTAAAAATATCTCTGCGTAGACAAACACACAATATTATTGGATAATGTTATCTATGGCTTTTATAAAAAATAACATCATTGAATAATGTTATCGGATAATACCCTTGTATATAAATTAACACATAACAATTAGATAATGTTACTTATAGTCTTTGTAGATAACATTATCTAATACTGTTATTAGATAACATTGTTTGATAACATAAAAAATAAAATACAGATAACATTGTCAGATTACATTATTTGTTATATTTACATATAAAGTTATTAGCAATAATTCGTGCTATGCACAGGATGTATAAAATTATGTGAGACATTTCATCATGTTAATTTATATTTTTCTTAAAATTTTGATGATAAATTCTTACCGCAATAATACAATATAAAGTCGTACATAGTTTTTATAGTATG
This sequence comes from Arctostaphylos glauca, assembly GCA_019985065.2. Classification (NCBI taxonomy): domain Eukaryota; kingdom Viridiplantae; phylum Streptophyta; class Magnoliopsida; order Ericales; family Ericaceae; genus Arctostaphylos; species Arctostaphylos glauca. Next base: position 12,881,087 of record JAHSPW020000013.1, on the reverse strand, counting down.
TGCAATTTGTAGCATATTCAGTATTTATTATGAACTCTATTTTTAAAGTACTGGTCAAATTAATATCTCAATGACTGATTAATTCAATAAAGTATTCGGTCAATCTCATATCTAAAAACATTAAAATAAAAAACTAAAATTAAATAATGGTGATAGTTTAAAATAATTAAATATAATTTTTAAAAGATGAATTGTCTAATTATCTACCCATTAGTGTCAATATTTTTTAATAGAGTAACAAAATAAATAATAATTTTTTTAAAATGACTTAATATTATATGAAGAATATTTATCTACCTATATTACAGAACGAAATAAAGAATTCAACATAATATCTAAAAAAAATTGATCAGTAAAACATATAATATTTATTAATTAGATACATATTAGTTAAAAATAAATTATCAAAGTCCAACTAAGAATCTAAATGTGAGTTATTAGAGCACTAATGTGCGAATATACATATCATATTATGCACCACGCGAAGGCATGCAAGAACAAAAATCATATAGAAAACTTTACTATATAACAATAAAAATTAACTAACCAGTATTACTACACTGCTTACTGAAGTTTAAAAAGTTTGAAATTAGTAAAATTTACCATTATTCTATGAAATTTATACTCTAAAAAATATTATAGAATTAACAAGACTTAAAATTCAAAAGAAATATATAAAGAGTAAATCAAGTTTCTATCTATAAATTACAGTCTCATTAATCTATTTAAATTACGTAATTGTGTGTTAAATTCTTAAACTTTTTTACATCTCCTCATTCATTTAAACTTATGTCCTAATTTGTACAATTTAAGTTTTAATGATTGAATTATCTCATGAAATATAGAATATGAATGGTGTTGTTTAAATTTGTAACCTTATCGCATTAAGGTAAGATTGGCTAATTAATATAAGTAATATATCATAGATAAATCGTATTACAGTAAGTTCGAATTTGAGTTTTTGTAATTAAAAAATAAATAAAAATAGATTCTATTTCATTATTCAATAATTAACTTATCCCATAAATTATGGAATGTACAAACAAATGGGCTTTTTTTTTTTTAAAAATTCTAACTTATCCTGTAGTTTGAAGTTTGAACTAATTGAATTTTAAAATAGTTAAAGAATAAATTTATTCTGAAATAGTTTTAGAAACATGTCTCTGAGACGTTGTTTGGTTATAAGTGTCTCAGAAACTGTTTCAGAAACTGTTTCTGAAACTTTTTCTTTTATAGAGAGAAAAAGTTGTCTGGGAGAATGTTCCAGAAACTGTTTCTGAAACTGTTTCAGAAACTGTTCCAGAAACTTGTTTGAGAGAAAGTCTCTCAAACTCATAACCGAACACACATTCTCCCTGCAATACTATATAGTATAGATTAGATAATATAACAGATCGTTATCTATTACATTATCAAATCATCTATTATCTGATAATATAGCACAACGAAAGAAACATTAAAAAAAAAAAAAACTTTCTATAGTTTTCGTCTAAGACAAAATGTTTTCCACCGTCATTGCCGTCCCCGTCACCACGTCGTTGTCATATCATTGGAGATTGAAAAAGTTGCAAAAGAGTGAAATAGAGGTATATCAGAAGTTGTGTTCTTTTTGGTGTTTCTTTCCTAATTTAAATTAGTTTTAAAGAGTGTAAATCTACGGCTGGAATTAGTTTCAATGTTCTTGGAATTTACTCAATGAGCTGGAATTTTAAGGGAGGTAAGTTGGGGAAGAAGATGGAGAAGATAGCAATGGAGATCGTCAGGGAGAAAGTGAGAGAAAAAAAATATAAGAAAATAAAGGTAAATTAATCAGGACAATTTCATCCATTAAACGACCTAAAGTATTAACATTTAAAAAAAATAAACCTTAACTATTAACACTTTTAAAATAATAGACCATAACTCAAAAATCAAATTAATCAAGACTTAATGAGCTTATTCACCCTACATTTGTTCATTTCATCAAATTTTCGATGAAATAAATTATTGTTTAGATATTAATGAACACTAGATTGCAATGTTTTTTTTTACAAATGTGTTTTGAAATTGGATTTATTGATATTTTCAATAGATTTTTAATTTTGATTGATATTTACAATTGAACCCTATATTATTTTTATTGATATTTTCAATAGATTTTTAAAAATAAATAATTTTGATCATGGAAGGTCCATGAGGAAATCAAACATTAATCAACCTAATCCTATCTGAACCCCAAGGGGTTGTCCGAGTGGTAGAACAGGCAAGCTGTAAACCCCAGATGCTGAGTTCGAAACTTGGCAACCGCAAAAACTTGGGGCCACTGGAGGGTATTCCCGGTCGTTCACTTCAGGGCCCCGAGGACTAGTCGGCATAGGTGGGGGGCTCCCCCAGGCAATCCCAGCCTGGTCCCCAAGCCGTCGGACACCTCGGTTAACAAAAAAAAAAAAAAAAAACCTAATCCTATCTGATTACTTATTAAATTTCTAAAAAGTGACACGTACTAGTTGTTTATTTAGGGTCCAATCCAGGGTTTGCTTTCCTCCTTTTTATAAGCCATCTATAATGTTGAACAGCCTGGATCTGTCTGTCCCCATTTTTCTAATGGAATGAATCCTCACCGGAAATTTGAACCAATGTTCTGAATATCGGATCAGTTTGGGTATCGATTTTTCTGCTGGTACGGTACGTACCGGTACCGGTCATGTACCGCAGTACCGGGTACCGTATCGGATTTATCGCAACTATCAATATATATATATATATATATATATATATATATATATATATATAAACTATAGAGAGAAAACCCAAAAAATTAATTTTTTCTGCAACACTTTAAAAAAAAAAGATTCGGTACCGGCCGATATGGCCGGTATTGAAAACAGTACGATACTAGGAGTATTTGGTACCGTTTTTATGCCAAAATGATACGTACCGGACGGTACGATACAGTATTGATAACATTGATTTGAACCGGACGGTCTAGTTAAACCTACTTTTAAGTCCTTTTCGGACATATTTCAATAATTAACACTATTTATTTTTTTTAAAATTCATTAAAAATATCTACTAAATTAAAAGTTACGTGATTGGATATCTTTTGATATGTTTTAGAGTACATTTATTTAAGAAAATAATTACAATATTAGACTAAAATTCATTCAAATATTTTATCTCAAAATAAATTTATTCTGAGATCGCATCAATTTATATCCGATGAACTTAATTTTGCATTTTTGATGTTTTCGACAATTATTCAAAGTTAATAGTTCGATCATTAAAGTTAATAGTTCGATCACAAACAGGCAAACAAATACAATAACGCCATTTAATCATTTTTATTTAGACTAATAAAAATCTCATGATGAATTATGTTCTCACCTTTTCTTTACTAGCATTCTTATCACATGATCTTATTACAATAAAGGAAAAAAAAATTATTGGTCATTGTGGGGACCTTGTACCAGAGTACGAACCTAGCGCGTCTATAAATATTTAATATTCATGTCAAGTTAATGCATTGATGTGACATTAAAATTTTGTGAGTGACAAGAGAGGGAGCATTTTCAAAGGCAAATGGCCCCAATTAAAAGCTACCCCCATATCCTTCGTAAGCTCATTTGGACCAAGAGTCTGTCATTCTCTTTCTCTTAGTGTTTGTCTCATTTTTCACTATTTTCAGATCATCTTCTTTTTCAGTCTAATTAGAGTCTATTGTTCTTGCCTCCGTAACAATATTCTTCTGAATATTTTTTTTTTGCAGAATTCATATCCAATTGTCATATTGTCACGTATTATCACTATTACATTTGATATTTCATACTTTGACGGAGTTTTAGTGGATCAATTACTTAATACTTTCGAAGTATCATGCAGTGTTAATTACGTGATATTTCAATTAATAAATTATTACAACACACTAATTTTTACTTGTCTGTAAACAATCCAACAAGAGTACGTTTTAATGTGTCACCCGTAATATTTATTGATCTACCTGATATTAAGAATGGCACATGTAAATGACACTTGATTTTTCAAGAACATTAAATAATTATTGTTGGTTTAGTAACAAATGTATAGTATCGAAAATCGGAAATTAACAAAAAAATGATGATTTATTTTGTAAGAATTCAATGAACACTTAAACAACATAGAAAGTAAATGAACAGTGAAACAAACTTACAACTTTGTCGAAACAGAATAGGAAACATAATTAGATCAAGACCAGCGGCACGCACTGTCTCTTTAAACAGATTTCGTCCACGCACTAGTGCTTAACTGTCTCCTAGGATACAATGATATTTTCGCACAATGTTGTAGCACTCCAACGATATGCATAGTGAATGAAAACTGGGCAGAACTCTCTAGACTCTTTATATGAAAAAATGAGGTAGTGTGCTCTGTAAATTTGAATGACTGAAATGGTTGTCGGGGTTTATTTATATAGGCCTCAAGGTGACTGCTCAGAACAGTCAAAGAGGCACCGACCATGACTATTCGGAGTGAAGGGACTTATTCGCGACTTTCCAATAAGATTTTGTGACTGTCGGGAGAGAAACCAGAAACCCTTAGCGGCTTCGTTTGTGCACAGCAGTTTGGGTGCAGTTGGCAAAACTTTGGATTGTACCAATTTGGCTAAAAAATTAAAGTCTAAAAATTAAACAATATAGTGCACTCGCCCATTCGCAATAATTAAAACTTTTGCTTTTAAATACTCAAATTGTTCTCAATATTTTCCCAATGTGGGACAATGTATCAAAACCCAATTTCTCCTTATTCAAACATCAACTTTGATGTTAAATTTTTTTCACTCCTACAATGATTTTGACTAATTCTTTGCATAGTGTTAATCTCCCAACCTAGGAGATTATCAAACACCAAGAATCAGTCCCAACCGACGTATGGAACCCACTAATATTTAGCTGGAAAGTAGCTGTCACAACCATTTTTTCCAACATACTCATCTTGGTGAACCCACATCCCTAGAAAGGTTTACGTGTGGATTACTCAATGCAATTACAAAGTTAACAATATTTTGAAATTCTTAAGACTATCAATAATGAAGTCAACAGTCATGACTTTGATATTATTCTTGTACGACACCTTCAAAATATGTGGTCCATATCTCCGAAGTTGAAATTCCCCTTTAAGCTATAGAAGTTTGCATCCCTGAGAATTGGAAAAAACAAAAATTAGACCCCATATATCTTGGGTTCATGTAGTTTAATCCTCTATCTTCAAAACCGACCGGATACCTGGGCTATATAAAACAAAAAATAAACACAGAGATTTCAGTGCCAAGCTTTAGACCACCCCAAGCCTTGAATTTAGAACTAGCATAAATTTAACTCAATACACACACACATATATATCTTGGGTTCATGTAGTTTACTCCTCTATCCAAGTTTAAACCCCATTAGTTAGTCGATTTTTTTCAGCTCTTGTAAGTACTTTGCATATTGCATTATAATAAGGGCAGTGTGTTTTATGGTCTCTATTGTTAGGACGAGCATTAAGGCTGAATATCGTGCTTTTACTCGCAATACTCAATTAACTTCTTTGGATTCAATGGGCTAGTTGAGGACATCAACATCGTTCATCTGTTGGCACAATACTTTGTTCACAACTATATTTTTCAAGATTGCACCAAACGCTATTATATTTTCACATAACGCTATATTTGGTGCGATCCTGGAAACTATGAAGGCTGCTAAGATGATTAGTTCTACCAAATCAATTCATCACGAAAACACTACAAAACTAATTCGTTAGCAACAAGGTAGTGTGAATGAGAAATGTATTTGGAAAGCCAAAATATACATGTTGATATATATATATATATATATATATCAAGAATTAATCTTACTGCGAGAAATGGGGCTTCTTGCTATTGGGTGCTGTGTGTTAACCCACCTCGTCTCATATTTCTGTACAAAAAGAATAATTTGTCATCTTCTATTGAATTCCGGTAAAACAAGAATCACAACATACGATATAATAAGATGGACAAATAATACAAATAACTGATCTAGTTGTCGAAATGCTGAGCAAAATTTTGGCATTAGGAGCTTCAAACAGTCGTTTTTTGGTCACTGATGCAAATAACCTTCATGCATCTTGTATATCTTCAAATTTGACAATCTTCCATGTGGAGTCTGGAATCCAATTTAGACTTCTTGGGTTGATGTATTGAATCTTCTCGAATATCCTGCAAAACACTTAACACCATTAGTGCCGACCGGGGGTTGGATTTCTGGTGGGCACTCCGACGATCAAGTTAGCCTTTTTAGGAAGAGTAAAAACAACTTGAAAGTATAGTTTTAGCGCGAGCGTGCATGTACCTCAAATGGGAGTGATCATCGAAATATATATAGAGTAGGGATCCAACCTTTTAGCGGGATCTTCGGCCAAGAGCGCGGGTCGTGGTCCGGAAATCATGGAGGTGCCGCCACGTGCCCCACATCCATGCGGATCGGGGGGAACACGTCTGCACTACTCTCCCCACGTTGATCCGAACTACAGGAGCATGTGCTCATGTAGTGGTGTCGCGCACATGTTGACCGAATATAGATGCCGAAGATGTAGTTCGAGTCGAACACGGAGCGCCGAACGACGAGTGCTAACCCTGATCATTCGGCCCGAAAATCGAGGACAAATAATGTTTCGCATGGGCCGAACCCAATTTGCGTCGGGCATCAGGCATAACAGTGGGCCTTCGGCCCACTGTCGAGTAGGTTGTGGGCCGAAGGCCCATTGTTGTATGGCCCATGGGTGCGTATATTTCGGACTACTACAATAGCCCCTCAATTCAGCCGTACGCAATGTGGCATGGGGGAATTGATTTCCATGGTGGCAGAGGCCGAGCGCGACGGTAGATTGCAACTGACGTCTACAGAGTGTCCGTGTTAGATATTGATGCTTTGGGGCATTTTGGTCCAACGGTCGGAGCCGAAGCGAGCCTGCGTGGCTAAGTTTGTTTAAAACGTCAGAGATTGAGATGGTGCCATGTGGCGCTCGATCCAACGGCTAGAGCCGAAGAGGCGTTGTCGTGGCGGCGCACGCGTTGAGTCAGTCAGAACGTCAGAGGTTGAGATGGCGCCATGTGGTGCTCGATCCAACGGCTAGAGCTGAAGAGGCACACGCGATGAGTTAATTAGAACGTCAGAGACTCAGATTGTGCCACGTGGTGCTTGATCCAAAGGTCGAACGCGAAACGCTTCGATTTCCCGTGCGAGACGCCTCGTGTCCAACGCCGGCCGTTTTCCAATTCGCGAGCCCCAGTATATATAGAGGGTCTGGAAGAACTTTGAGGTTTTCTTCCAGACCATATTGCCTTTCAGACCTTTGCCTCAAGATCGGACTTTAAGCCTTAGCCACCTGAGTTTCAAGATCGTACACATCCGCCTTTGAATCTCTGGTAAGCTTACTCATTCATCACTGTTTTGCGTAAGTATTTCATTTCTCGCTTCGTTAGATCGATAGGGCTAGTAGTGTTGACCTCTGTAATCGCCTGGGCACGTCGTTCGTATCCCAGGTTCCGGCCAAACGAAGGGAAGTTTGGCCGAGGACGATCTGAGGGGATGTGAAGCCCCGATCTCCTTAGCTTCATTAGTTATCAGTAGAGTCTGATTTTAGCGCGTCGCACCAGATAGGAAGATCGCCGAGAGTAGATTTTGGTAGCAGACCGTACCTCAGATATTTTGTTTAACACCCGTGCACCTCTTAATAGGATGTCCGAGCCGGAAGTAGACTCAGCACAGATGCTATCCTCTAGCGCCGACCAGCCTGGACCCAGCGGCTCGGCAGGACTTCCAGATATCGATGTGATGCCGAAGACCTCGGCCTCTCACTCGGGGAAGAACCGGTATTCTCGTTTTTTCGAGGATCCGGAGAGCCTAGCCGACTTTCGCACCACGTACGGCGTTCCGGACAACGTATCAATAGAATTAGTTCGTCCGGGGGATAACGTCGTGATGAACGACTTTCAAATCGTTCTTCCCTTGATGGCCATCATCGAGGGCGGAGTGCGTTTCCCCTTCCATCCATTCCTTCGGCAGGTGCTGAGCGTCCTTCAACTGACCCCCTCCTAGGTGACCATAAACTTTTATTGTATCATCGTCGGGGTCATCGAGCTGAAGGAGAGATACCAGCTGGAGTTTGAGGTCGAAGATTTGTTCGGCCTCTACTTGGTAAGCCAGAATAAGGTAGCTAGGAGGAAGTATCTCAGTTGCCGGACTGGGCAAAGAAGACTGATACGAGGCCTGCCGGACTCCGACAAATATGCTAATGACTTTGTCGTAGTTCGGGGGGAATTCGAATTCGCCTAAGGCGAATACTGTTTCCATCCAATTCCGCGGGTTGCGGGGTTCTCTGGTAAGTGTTGTACGACCAATCTTGTCGTTTAGCATTACATTCGTATATTTGGTACTAACTCATTGTCCGCTTGCAGGGAAAGGAGTCGTTAATCGCTTAAGGAGCAAGGCATCATGGGACAGGATCAGTCGGGCTTTCGCAATCCGAAGAAGGCACAGAGACTGCTCGGTCCTGCTTGGGTACGTAGAGGTCTATCGGTCAAAACTTAAGTCTCGGGGAGACTCCAACAACAATAGTGAAAGCGCCGAAAGCTTAACAGCGCACCGAACCGATACTACTCCTCCGCTCGGGGTAATCAGGGAGCCGCGAGAAGAGTTAACGCTGGAGATCGTCATCCCGATCTCCTCAGGTACCCGCTCTTCAAGTTTCTCCTCTGGCTATAGTTATCACTCGGTCAATATCAGTTACCAGGAGCTGAGAGACTTGTTCGCAGACATCGATCAGATGCCGAGGAAAGCTCCAGAAGAGGTGACCCTGAAGCTGGCGGTTGGCGGACCCGCACCAAAGTCCACCCGTGCCGCTGATCCTCAAAAGAAGATGAAAGGGCTCTAAGAAGGCGCCGCAGCGGCAAAGAAACCCAGGGAGGCTAAAGAAGACTCCTGACCGAAGGTGGCGGGGGCCTCACACAATAAGGGAGATACTGCCGCACCTCCAAAGGCGAACCGACCTCTGGTTGCTACCGAGGTGGAGGGCATGTCAATGCCTCCCAATTTCGTGCCACAATGCATGTTCGACGGCCGTCCGTTGAACACTGAAGATTTCCTAGATGCCACTCCGCACATCGCGCTATCGCTGGCTGAAGGGATGATACTTCCCAAGGATGCTGATGCCCTACTGAAGAGTTTAGACTCTTCATTCCTTGAAATGGCTCGGCTGATGGTGAAGGTATAGTTCTAAGCTTTCTCAAATTTTCCATTTTGTTTTGCAATATTGTACTCACTATTTCCTTGGTGTCTCATGCAGGCGACCCAGCACTTGGCGCCGGTGAAGGAAGGGCTGCTGCAGAAGGCTAATCAAATCCGCTGCCTGAGGGGCATGCATGAGCAGGAGGTCGAAGCAAAGACCTGGATGCGGGAGGAACGCAATGCCGTCCGCGCAGCCCTAACCGAGGCCGAGGAGAAGGGGAAGGCTCTGTCCCTCGACCTTAAAGCCAAAGATAAAGAGATGGCGCAGAGGGTCGATGAGGCCAATTCCAAAGGCTACTCTGATGGGTATGTCGAGGCTCAGGGGAAATTCCTGAAGCAGATGGAAGGGATCAATGCCCAACTTGCTGGGCTTCTGGAAGGCGCCTTTCGGAGCGGCTATCTTCGGGCGCTCAAGGCAGCTCAAGTGTCGGAGGGATCGTCTCTGTACGAGAACATTCCCTCGTATGAAGCTCCAACGGCTGCTGCTGAGCCAATGGATGGACCGTCTGCCATACCACAGACACCAGCCGAAGAGATCCCGGCCGAGGAGCTGGAACAAGTGCCTGCAGGAGATCCCAACATTTTCAACACCGGAGACGGAGGCCAGCCTGCCTAAATATGAGTTCGCCTCATGAGGGCCCTTTTTTTGTTTTAATAGTTGTAGCTGTAGGGTCTTTTGTATGGAAAATAATGTTGAAGGCATTTTGAATACGAAGACTTATTTTCTAATGAGCACTGTTCTGTCTTGATTTTTTCTTTGTTCAAATAATCACCAAACCATATTGGTTTATGTCTTTGTTCTAACGATCACCGAACCATGTCGACTTATTTCTTTGATAGCATAAGTTGTATGGTAGCATTTTAGTCAATGCCGAACTGTGCCTTCGCAGCTAACTGAGAGCGGCACATTGCCGAACACTTGGAGAAATTACCCAAAATTTCGCATGTAGACAACCAAGTATAGACTAGTTGTAGTATACAATCCGAACATAAAGAGCACCAAAACTCTTTTTAGGAAGTAAGCAATCCTGGTAATAGGTAACCATGTTCCATACAATGAGTTGTAATAATGGAAGGCCATAAGGCGTACAAAAGAACAGGAAACTCATTTTGATTGGAGGGCTCAGGGCCGCACAGTCTAGAAGAGGAAAACATAAATAACGAAATTGATGCGAGTGGGGGGCCAAAGATTCTTAAATTGTGAGTGTTCCATGGTCGGGGAACAAGAGTTCCGTCCATGTCTTCTAGTTTGTAAGAGCCGACCCCAGCGATCTTGATCACTCGGTAGGGACCCTCCCAATTGGGACCGAGCTTATTTGTCCGTTTTGCGCCGACTACCTTTCTGAGGACGAGATCGTCTGGTTTAAATGATCTGGGGCGAACCCTCGTGTTATAGGCCTGGGATATCGTCTGCTGATATGCTACAAGCCGAATCCGAGCGGCTTCCCTTTGTTCTTCGGCCTCATCCAGAACGGTTGATAAAGCTCTGTCGTTAGTGTTTGGATGGAACTCATCAGTTCACATCGTGGGAAGGGCGGCTTCAAGTGGGATAACAGCTTCCACGCCAAAGGCCAAAGAGAACGGCGTTCGCCCGGTTGATCGGCGCGACGTCGTTCGGTATGCCCAAAGAACGCTGTAGAGTTGCTCAGCCCATCTGCCCTTGGCTGACAGTAGTCGTTTCTTAATTCCGCCGAGCAGGATTTTATTTGAGGATTCGGCTTGTCCATTACATTGAGGGTATGATGGTGTTGAATTGAAGAACCGTATCCTGTGCTCGGCGCAGAAGTTGGTAAATAGATCCCCCACGAACTGCGTGCCATTATCAAAAATGAAAGCATAGGGGACGCCGAACCTCGAAATGATATTCCGCCAAACGAACCTCTTGACATCTTTGTCTTCAATTTTAACCAGGGGTTCGGCCTCGACCCATTTGGTGAAGTAGTCGGTAGCCGTAATTAGAAATTTAAAGTCACCGGGGGCCACAGGAAATTTTCCAACTATGTCCAGCCCCCATTGTGCGAATGGCCATGGACTGGATAAGGGGTTGAGTTGTTTGGCCGACTGATGTATGAGTGGAGAGAACCTCTGACATTGGTCGCAGCTTTTGACCATCTGATCGGCCTCTTTTTTCATGTTAGGCCACCAGTGAAAACAACTTGAAAGTATAATTTTAGCGCGAGTGTGCATGTACCTCAAATAGGAGTGATCATCGAAATATATATAGAGTAGGGATCCAACCTTTTAGCGGTATCTTTGGCTAAGAACGCGGGTCGTGGTCTGGAAATCACGGAGGTGCCGCTACGTGCCCCACATCCATGCGGATCGGGGGGAACACGTCTACACTACTCTCCCCACGTTGATCCGAACTACAGTGAGCATGTACTCACGTAGTGGTGCCGCGCACATGTTGACCGAATATAGATGCCGAAGATGTAGTTCGAGCCGAACACGGAGCGCCGAACGACGAGTGCTAACCCTGATCGTTTGGCCCGGAGACCGAGGACAAATAATGTTTCGCATGGGCCGAACCCAACTTGCGTCGGGCATCAAGCATAATAGTGGGCCGAAGGCCCACTGTCGGGTAGGTCGTGGGCCGAAGGCCCATTGTTGTATGGCCCATGGGTGCGTATATTTCGGCCTACTACATCCCATAAGAATTTTTTTCCCAGATATGGAATTGATAATCTCCTAATAATCATGATAAAAAATTCTTTTTATGCAAGTATCAACACAAACTTCAGAGATTTAGTGACTTGCTTCCTCAAATTTATATGCCTGTAAAAAAAGTGAAGTTTGTGCTTGACACCCATATCTTCCCAAGCTATGTGAGGAACAAAACAGATAACATAACTTCAAACGATATGCAAAGTGAACTAAAGCTATGCAATGAGACACTCCTAACTAGGAGCAATAAATCACTACTGGACTAGTGCTCTGTTTGGTTTGGGGATGGAAAAGGGAAGGGTGCCAAGTTAAGTGAGATGTAAAAGGAATATTTAAGGAAGATATCTTGTCCTACATTGCTCGGCCATCGAAGAAGGCAATTAGGAAGAGGGGGAACGTGTAATTTGGGGAAAAAATGAAACTATAACACAACTCCATGCCCTTGCCCATCAGTGCTCCTTTGGTACATAGAAAATGGTAAGCTCGAATGATTTTCCCCCCTATTTTCTCATTGTTTCAAAGAGGATTTGGGACAGCTTCAGCAAGAATAAGACAACCAATATACTAAGGTTGCACCCACATAATGGATAGTCATCAAACATAGAAGACATGTTCAAATCACTTTCAGAAAGTCATGTCAATTTAAAAAGAGACTGTTGATAACTTCACCAATAATCATGACATATACAGAAAAAGGAGAATCTTTCTCTAACTTTTGAATTAGAGCTTCGCCTCCTAAAATATTCACAAGATCTTTAGATGAATGCAAAAGAAAGGACAACATGTTCCTAGCAGCCCAACAGCAGTTTGAAGCCATTCTCATTGATAATTTCGAGTAGCATTTTATTTCTATGCAACAAAATCATCATTCACACATCTAACTTCACATTGCCTCCCACTTGATTTCATTCTTTTCGCATATTTCTAAGGCCATTTTGTGCACGGAATGAAGTAAAAAAAAATGAAAAACCCCAACAAATAAATTCCAAATAACATTTGCTCGTAGACCAACTGCAGAGCTTACCATTGTTCCACTGGTTTGGTTGGTAGAACTACCAAGACAATTTCTTCACTCCCATCAAAGAACCTTGAGATGCCAATCCACAAAAAACGATACTAGACATTTGAAACAACTTGAACATGGAACAAGGTTGACCCGTGTAAATGCATCGGTTTCTCACTTGTGCAAAGGAACTGTTTCTCGTTAACTTGGATAATATAAACTGATGCTTCTTCTGCAATTCAGTAGGAAGATCGGAATCTTTATAAAGGACCTTATGGATAGTGCAGACCCGATTTTAACTTGGGGATGTCGCTATCAAAATAAAAGAATAATTTTACGAATAAAATTTGTATTCAATAACTAAAACATACAGGTGTCCAAAATCTAATCAACTATAATATTTTTCACAAAATTTAAATGCCCATCAATATAGAACAAAAAAAGTACCACGACGACATATGATTTATCAAAATGGAACTTTACGTTCTTTTAAGTCTCGAAAATCATCCAATATTACTTCTAGATCGATTTTCAAAGAAATTTCACTCTCAATATATATAAGTGAAGTGTTCGAGAGAAAATCATCTTTCATCTTGTTCCGAAGTCTAGTTTTGATAATTTTCATAGCTGAAAATAATCGTTTAGCTGTTGTAGTAGAAACAGGAAGAGTAAGGACAAGTACGATAACTCAAAGAACTAGGTGTGGTAGGTTGTTGATTTCCTAGTCTTCACCATCCACGCATACAAATCCAAAAATAGATGACAAATACTTAAACTTAAGAGACCTAACTACATTATGGTCATAGTTGGTGGTGGTGGTGGTGGTGGTGGTGGTGGGGGGGGGGGGGGGGGGGGGGGGTGAAGAATTATCGTATTCAAAAATTGAAAAAAAAGAAAAGGGAATTGATTTTCGGAAGAATGAAAAGAAAATAAAAACTAGTTTTTCAAGAGCTCCCTACTTGGAAATCGGCAAGTATCTTCCCTTCAATTTTTCCCTCCCTAATTGGTATTTCTCTCTCTCGTGCCGGTCGCGCATAATGTGAAATTTAAAAAGTGTTGTTTGATTTGTGCAATTGTGCGGCATTTCTGGTGTCTGCGTGCCATGTGGCGTGGGCCATCCATGTGCGGCACTTGCAGCCGTAATGGCTAAATGTTAATGCCTTAAATTATATGCTCAATGCCCTTATAAAATAATAATAACAATAAAAGCCTTATATAAGTATATGCCCTTATATAGTTAATGTATTGCCCATTTTGCCTTGTTCATAAATAATTGATTTTGTCCAATACGGCGTTTGAATTTTGTCCATTTATTAAGGCGTGAATCACTTGAAGAAAGCGCTAGTAGATTGATTTTTAGATAATTATTCCTTTCCTTACTCTCGTCGACCACTAAAGATAATATTATATATCCTGTTATCAAGTGAGTAAAAGGAATGTTCTCTGCACAACCACTGAAATGTTTTAATTAATAGTTTTGTGATGTTCGCTAAGGGTGCAAATGGATTCAGTGACTCTCTCTCCTTTCTTTATTGAATTTTAGTTCATGTTATGTAATTATTGAGTAGTTCGTATATGTTGAACAGATAGATATTCACTGCATCACCCCTAAAAGCCTTTTAGTTAATTGTTCTATGGTGTTCGCTAAGGGAGCAAGTGGATGTAGTGTTATGTGATTAGTTCATTTTTATTGGAAGTATACGTATGTGTTAGTTAAATTGTACATGGACAGGGCAAATTTTATCGATGGATATTTCAAACGAACGAATGACAAAAATTGAGAATATGAATCACCATTGCCGACAGCCAATATTGAGTCTCCAAGTTTGTCAACCCCTACCATTGATACTTCAATTTCTGAAAATCGCTCACTAAAATCTCGAAGAATTGATATCAATGAAAGTGACATTGCTTCTCTAGAGCGTGATCCAAGATTACATAGATGTACTTTTGATTATCATGTTGATCAATGTGATGAAGTTTGATGATTTTCTATCAACGCCGATCCATTCCAACCTTTACTTCCAAGTTATCCAAAAAATAAATCATGGACCCAATTCCATAGTTTTGTTGCTTCGTGGTTCACTTCACATCACATCCTTCATGGCTTGAATATTCTCCTTACAAAGATATGATTTTTTATTTGCCATGCTATCTATTCGTAATGAAAAGGTGGCTGATGTTGTGTTGGATAAAGTACCCAAAAATGTCAATTATACATCTTCGAAGATTCAAAAATAATTTTTGCATGTTTTTGCAACGAAAGTGAAGAAAGTGATTCATGACGAGATTGGTAACGCAAAATTCTCTATCGTTGTTGACAAAGCTCGTGATGAGGCAAAGAGGAGAAAATGTCTATTATTTTGAGATTTGCGAACAAAGAAGGCCTTACTGTGAGCTATTTTTTAGGTTTGCTCATGTCTCTGACACTACAACAATGACTTTGAAAAATGAAATATGTTCTGTTTTGTCCAATTACAATCTTCAAATTCAAAATATTAAAGGATAAGGATATGATAGTGCAAGCAATATCCAGGCTGGGTGGAATGGATTACGATCTTTGATTTTACATGATTATCTATTTGTATACTTTGTGCATTGTTTAGCACATCGGTTGCAATTGGTGCTAGTTACAGCATCCAAAGAAGTGCTTATTTTTCATTTTTTTATAAAGTTCCTTCGGTTGTCACTACTGTTGGTGGTTCATCCAAGAGTAATGATCAACTGAAAGCCGCTAAAGTTGCTTAAGTATTTCATATAAATTGATAAGCTTGATACTAGAACATGATTCAATCAAATTGGCATTATGCAACGAAAAAGAGATACTCGTGGTGGTTCTCATTTAAAGTCTGTTTCTAGTTAGATAACAGTGTTTAGTCCAGCATGTGAAGTCCTTATCAATATCATTGAAGATAGAACCACTTTGCAAGATCGGGGAGTAGCAGACACTGCTTATGAGTTGTTCACTTCATTCAAATTTGTACTCATCTTGCACCTTATGAGAGAAATCATGGAGATTGTTGATGTTCTTTGTCAAGTTTTGCAATCTAAATCTCAATATATAAGGAATGTTATTTGTCTTGTATCGTCAACTAAAGCTTTTCTACAGAAATTGCGAGATAACGAATTCGACTCTTTACTTATTACAGTGAGTTCATTCTGTGATTTGCGAAAAATAGAGGTTCCAAATATGAGTGCTCGTTATGTTATGCAGATCGAACAAGCATGTTCGCATGTCCAGTAATAGTTTGGCCCCCACGTTTACCCCAGGCAGTTGCCTGCAATGGTCCATGTCAGGTGTCGTACCCTTCGCAGCAGGGCCAGAGGTCATAACTTAAGAGGTGGTCATAACTTTAGAGATCTCAGCGCCGCACTCCGTTCTCTCTCCGCCTCTGGTATGGCTTCTCTCTCTCTCTCTCTCTCTCTCTCTCCCTTCTTCGTGTGTGAAGTAGATTAAGGAATTAATGTAGCCCGTACAATACAAAGTAACTAGCAACTCTATACATCTTTGTCCATAACCATCCAAGATGGCTTATTGAAGAGACAAAATATGAATGCTTCTACAAGGTGGCACCAGAAGATTTTGTGTGTGAGAAATAAGGCCCCTTCATTTGCATTCTTGAGTAGTAGTTACTTCTTACTAGTACATTATTTTGGATTCTATTAAATACTTGTTTGACACACAATACTTCTTATTCATACATTATTTTCTTCCTTTTTAGAGTTGTGTTAAAGGAAACAAACATGGATAAAAGTTGGATAAATTTGCCTAGGCTCGATCCAAGATACTTACAAGGGGTCATAGATTTTTTGACATATGCATGTAAGAACATTCGCGATGGTGAAACAGAAATTGCGCGTTCGCGTAAGAAATGTCATAATATGTGTAGAGTGAAGATAGATTTAGTGAAAGAACATCTTGTTGTAGATTGATTTAGTACAAGTTACACCATTTGGACTTTTCATGGGGAAAGATCACGTTCTAGACCTGATGGTGTTGAACGTAGTGGGGAAGGTAATTTAAATGGGAAAGATGATGTGCAAGAAATGATACATGATGCATTTGGGATTCCGCCAATTCATACCCATGATATGGATGTGGATTCTTCTTCGGTTGGTGGACATGGTCTAGACGAAGAGACTACCAAATTTTTTAAACTATTGAAGAAAGCTGAGCGAGAGTTATATCCGGGATGTCAGAAGTTCTCATTGCTCTCCTTCATTGCGCAATTAATGCACATCAAGTGCCCAGGTGGGTGGAATAATAAGTCTTTCACCATTTTACTTAAGTTATAGAAGGATGCCTTTCTTGAAGGTGACCAATTGCCCGATTCTTTTGATGCAAGCGAAAGACTATTACAGGGTTTAGGCCTTGATTATCATAAGATTCACGCGTGCCCTAGAGATTGTATGTTGTACTAGGGAGAAGATGCAGAGCGGGTTGATTGCAAAGTTTGTCATATTCCAAGATATAAACCACCAAAGGACCAAACAAATGATATGAACAAAAGATCCAATATTGCGCAAAAGATTGGTAGGTACTTTCCATTGATACCTTAAGCTAAAAAGATTGTTCATGTTAATAAAGACTGCTGGCTCGATGAGATGGCATGCTGAGAATCCAGCTCCTACTAGCACATTGAGGCATCAGGTTGACTCGAGAGTGTGGGTGCATTTTGACAACATTTATTTCGATTTTGCTCAGGAATCTCGCAATGTTAGGCTCGGGTTAGCATCTGACGATTTTAAACAATGAAATTTTTTCATAGCACGTGGCCCGTTGTGATGATGACATATAATCTACACGTTTGGTTATGCATGAAACAATCTTACATGATGTTGACATTGCTTATTGATGGCCCGAAGTCAGCAGGAAATGATATTGATATGTACGTAAGCCTTATTGTAGATGAGTTGAAGGTGTTGTGGAATACAGGTATTGACACTTATGATGCACTGGATAATGAGATGTTCAAAATGCGTGCATTGTTGTTGTGGACAATTAATTATTTTTCTACATATGCTATGTTATCGGGCTGGAGTACAAAATGCTATCTTACTTGTCCTTGTTTTCATGTTAACACTTGTTCATGTTGATCGGTTCATGGGAAGATGATATGTTATTTGGGGCATTGCAGATGGTTGGATGAAGACCATAAATTTCGACACGAGCTCATGTCTTTCGATGGAAAAACTAAATTTGAAGCTTGTCCAACTCGTTTATCTGGAGCTGAAGTATTAGCAATGTTTTCCTCCAACTATGTGAACAAATTTGAAAAGAAAAGTGATGAGGATTCGCATGTTAGAAAGAAGAGAAAGACAATTGATGAAAATGGTAATGAGAAAAATAGCTTACAGGGTAATTAGAAGAAGAAGAGCATTTTCTTTGATCTATCATACTGGGAGAATAATTTGTTTCGACATTGTCTTGATGTGATGCATATTCAGAAAAATATTTGCGATAACTTGTTGGGGACAATAATGAATCTTGATGGCAAAGGGAAGGACAACTTAAATGCGCTTCTTGACCTTCAACAAATAGGCATTCGAAAGGAAATGCATGCTCAAAAATAAATTGGTGACAAGGTGTATTTGCCGCATGCATGCTTTGTAATGGATAATTATGAAAAAACTGTGTTCTGTAATCTTTTGAAAAATGTGAAAATTCTAGATGGCTATGCTTCTAACATTTCACGATGTGTTAAAGTAAATCAACGCACTATATTTAGACTAAAGAGTTATGACAACCACATATTAATGGAGCAATTACTCCCAATAGCAGTAAGCAGGATAAGTGGGCCAGTGATAGAGTTATGTAATTTCTTTAGGCAACCGTCATCGATAGTTCTGAAGGTTGATGAGTTAGATCATCCATAATTTCGAATAGTGCTCACCTTATGTAAGCTCAAAATAATATTTCCTCCATCTTTTTTTGGCATAATAGAGTACTTGTCTATTCATTTGGTTGAGGAGGCCAAGATTGGTGGCCCGGTGCGATACCGATGGATATATCATGTAGAGAGGTATTAAATGCATTGTGCTTGAAATTAAACTTCGCACTTCACTTTATTATGTTATGCCTATGCTTTAACACAAACAATTTCATTTCTAAGTATCTTATGACACTTAAGTCATATGCGCATGTAATCGAGCTCGCCCAGAGGGGTCCATTGCAGAAGAGTACTTCATTGCAGAATGCATGACATTTTGTTCTAGGTACTTGGGTGATGTTGAATTGAAGTTAAATCGATCTATAAGGAATTATGATGGAGGTGATATGGGTCAAGTAGGGGTCGTCCTTTAGAAAAAGAGGAGAAGTATGCTCTTAATCTCGTACAAAAGACCCAGGCTCATCGATATATGCATAGTTAACATAGATTTGATAATTCTTTATCGAGAGTAAGATACTTAAATATTTTTTTTTAAAAATTATCTTGTTTATCTTTATTCATTACTTATCCTCTATTACCAAATTGCTTGAATAATGCAGGAAGCATCGCGATTTCATTAAACAAGGCAATTGTCAGATTAGAGATTGTGAACTTGAACGCCTTCGCCATGAAACATTTCATATTTGGTTCCAAAATCACGTAATTCGTGTATTTTACACTAGTATAGATTCCATGGTTAATGAGATTATTGAATATTCAGTCCATATAACTTTGCTCTTATAAGTCCATAAGTTACAACTTGCAGGGTCCGAGCGAGTGTCGAATGAAATTCTAAATTTGGCATTGGGTCCTCGAGACACGGCAACTAGATTTAGTGGCTATATCATCAATGGGGTTAGATATCACAATAAAGATCGCGAGCTAAGAAAGAAGACACCAAATAGTGGACTTGCGTTAAAGGAAAAAATTAGTATTATTCAAGCGCTAGAGATTTGAATCCTCAAGAAGGAGATGTCACATACTACGGATGTTAGAGGCCGATTTCTAAGACTCAGTGATGAACGCGTACATTTTATATAACAAAAAAATTATGAAACTCTACTCAGCGGAACTAGGATTTATACATTTGAGATCTGTTTGATTTGATCTCGGCTGTCTTCAATATTTTGATTCTGATCGAATTTTGAACACCACTGGTATGATCTTGCTCAACTGACCTCAAGATCTTTTACCATGATCCTATTGCACCTTAATCACGTACTAAGGGTGAGTTCAAAAACGCGATCTCCTTGTCTTCACAGAAGTTCTCTCAATCTTTTGAATGTCAAGTTGTATTTGACCTAGAAGGTATAGCGATGTATATATGGACAACGATAGGGACCTCTAGGAGAAGTATGAACTGGACTTCCTATATAATTCGGGATTCCTAATTCAGTCCACATTAATTCTGAATTATATAAATTATAATTCATACCACTACAGAATTATAATTGCATTCCCCTTTCATGTCTCAAAATTATATTTCGAGCTCCATGTTATTAAATGCTTATTTATCTCCCTATGTTAAGATCACAGATACCCGTTGATTAAAATAAATTATTGGTAATTTATTTAATCAACATCTATAAAATTTCTTGAGACCTTCCACTTAATTTATTCGTTATGTCGGATACCAATATCCACCTGCAGGGTTTGACATAATCGAATTTATAAGTTTTCTCAAGGGGATATCATCAGTCGCTATAAAGGGACGTGGATTCCATTAATAATTAATAGTTGTCATAGACTTTATATTGTGACCCAACTCATCGAGACTATTGGCCGATAAGGTCTGACTCTATAATGAATCAAAGTCAACAATAATAAATGTACACATCAATTAATTATCTTTGAATTAAGAGTACAAATACACATAATAATCATGAGATGTAAATTATATTATATTGTCACTATAAATAAACTTACCTCAAATTGGTCATGTTCAATACATACAAAGTGTACTAACACAGTGAGTTACAATTATACTATTTTTCATAGTCAAGATAGACCTACTGAAACATTGTGTTATAGTATTACTGGTGGTGTGTCCAATTCCACCTAAGACTATGAACCAAAAATTTATATTTTGCAAGAACCGATAATCTGATCCTCTGTGTGTAAGCCAAACTCTACACACCAAATTATCTACTATGTAGAATAAGAGACACTCATACACAATATGATAAGATATAATTCAAACATTTACACCCATAGAGATTCTCATCAAGACAGAAAATTATTTAAATAATTCAAACAAATATTAATCCATTACATAAAGTCATAACTTTTAGTATAAAATCTTAACAACGGAAAGATCATTGATATGGTAGAGTTGTATTATACACACAATCGTAAATATGTGTTATTCAACAATGAGTGGATTGATAATAATCGAGGACTAATACCTGAAGATGATTTTGGGTTTACACTTGTTAATTTCAAATGCTTAATGTATACTACAGAATATGCCTCAAATGAACCATTTATATTGGCATCTCAAGCCCAACAAGTCTTTTATTTGCAAGATCCAACCAAACAAGATTAGAGCATTGCAATCAAAATGAAACCTAGGGACCTGTATGAAATGTGTCAACCAATGACTTCTGGAAATACTATCGTAGTGGATATTGAAGTTGATGGAATTTCTCAACAGTAGCTAGATGATACAATCGACATGCGGGATGAGGACAGTATGTGGATTAGGGATGACGTGCCTGCCTAACACTAGATGATAATGTTGATGCATTGTAATTTAAAGAGTGTTCGGTTGGAAGTATAAGATCAACTATAGTTAATATCTTCTAATTGTTTCTATTGTAAACATCTCAATGTGCTTCAGTTTGCATTTTAATGTTACATCCTTATAAATTCATGTTTATTTATGTCCTAACAATGCTAATTTACATTTGTTGTAAATGTTCCATATAGTATAAAAAAATATCTTGAAGCTATGTTGGTACACTAGACAACACTATTGAGAAAGGGAGGATACCTAAACCACCATGGCGAGACTAGATTACTCTCAGAGGGCTCATCATTAGAAGTTGGTAATGCATTTTATTCACGTGATTTTTTAAATTTTAATCTAATCCATATATAATGTACATTATGCAGTTGTTCATGTATATTCAATGGTTACTTACAGGTAGCACTTCAACGTAGAGGCGGGGGAGAGGTCCCTCGTTGATGCACAAATTATGCTCCAAGAATGGAGGCATTATAAAACTGAAGAGAATGACAGGGGACAACCTGTAATGATCGATACATTATTTCTTACCACCCATATGTGGGTATTGGGGAGAGATGGTTCTCTTCTACCTTTGCACTATTTGGATTGGCAATATGTTCCTTTGCACTATAAGAAGAGAGTATGGGATGAGATTAAGGTATATATTGAATGTTCATATTAGTGTCATATATAGTATAAAATTTCTGTCAATATTATAGCTGTTAGAAATAATGCTGTCACATTAAATATTCAATTAATTATGTTTTGATGATGCCTTTTATAAAATAAGAATTAGAATTGAATTATTGAGAACCACATGTGTCATCGAAATCTAATATCATGATTCGAACTCTTATTGGTAGTTATACAATTTGGAGCATGATTCATCGCAATAGTTCATGAAAGATAGACTTGATTAGAATATGCCATCGCGAGAAATATTCTATTGATTATGTTGTTGATATTGCTTAGATTGAAGATGGTAATTTGACAAAAGTAGATTGAGTTTGAAACCTATCATATATGTCGTTGGTTGACGAAATCCACCAAGTATGCACTTATCATGTAATACATTTTGGAAATAGTTTTTATCACATATTTTGATGTATTATATGTTGAATAGTGTTCCTGGAAAGTTTCATTGCAATCCAAATTGAATACAGATCACAGGAAGCAAAATATGCAGGTTGCGGTTGACCGGCCACCTTTTGTGGTCAACCGGGGATTGCGGTCGACCGGACCTATCAGGCGGTTGACCGGACCTACCAGGCGGTTGACTGGACCAGGCAGTCGACCGGGACCATCGTGCGGTCGACCGGTCGCTGTTTTGTGCGGAAAAGTAGAGATTCAAGTTTCGCAAAGATTTGATTGATGAAATCTTTCCCTTAATAGTTCAAACGGTCGATTCAGAGGTTTTGGAAGGTAGAGAGATCGTTGCAACCAATTTGGAAGTTTCCTAGGCTCCTCCAAGATTCGGGATTTCGCGAGTTAGGGTTTATATACCCATTGGCTGCGATTTACAGAGAACAAACTCGAAATACAGAGCACTACTGCAATTCCAAGCGACCCTCTGACATTGAATTCACTACTCTCACGTGGCTATACCTTGTATTTACTTTATGAGTGAGATTTTGAGAGAGAAGGAGTGAGATAAGCTAGCATATTCCATTCATTGTGTTCTTCTCCTCTCTGTACGAATTTTGTGAGACTTTGTGTGAAGTCTCCATCATTAATCTTGTATCATTGATTTGTGTGTGAGGTTTGCGGAGTACAAACCTTGGAGAATCGAGTTTTGGGGATAAAGACTCGGCGATTCGGTTAGCTCCTCGGGAAAGCTAACGGGAAGAAAAAGTTATAAGGGTTTGTGCGACACCCAAAGTCGTTCGAGTTCTAGTAGATCACGTGACTCCTAGGGAGTGGACTAGGCTGGGCAGTGGACACGCTCAGACCGAACCACTATACATCGTTTGCGTACTCTCTCCCTTACTCCTTTATTTATTGTCTATCATATTGTGTTGTTTGCTGTGACATTTAATTTAGTTTGTATTGGCTTGTTTCCGCATAAATTTTATTAGCCAATATTTTTCATAAACCCAATTCACCCTCCCTCTTGGGTTGCCACCTGGGTAACAATTGGTATCAGAGTAAGGGCTCTAGCATATAGACTTCACTGTCTTAGAGTAATTTTATGGCAACCATGAGTACCTTTCTAGCCGAGGGTCAATCTAGTAACCGACCTCCATTGTTCTCCGGTAGTAACTACAACTATTGGAAGGCTAAGATGACCATATTCATACAAGCCACTAACATTGAAGCATGGTCCATTATAACTAGAGGACCTACTATACCCACTAAGGTAGTAGATGAAACTAGAGTACCTAAACTAGAAGATGAATGGAATGATGCTGATAAACGTGCTATTCAATTAAATGCTAAAACTAAACATTTTCTATATTGTGCATTAAATTCTAAAGAATTCAATCGTATATCATCATGTGAAACTGCAAAAGAAATATGGGATAAATTAGAAATTTCACATGAGCGAACAAACCAAGTTAAGGAAACAAAAATTAGTATGCTAGTCCATAAATATGAATTGTTCAAAATGCATTATGATGAAACAATATCCGTTATGTTTACAAGATTTACTGATATTGTTAATGGACTAAGCTCTCTTGGTAAAGTGTACTCTAATGCAGAAATGGTTAGAAAAATTCTCAGGTGTTTGCCTAAGAATTGGGAACCAAAAGTCACAGCAATCCAAGAAGTAAAGGATTTGAATGTACTCAACTTGGATGAACTATTGGGATCACTTATGACACATGAGATAAATCTAATGGGTACAGAGGATGATGAAAGCAAGAAACAGAAAACGATAGCATTCAAGACATTCACCCGTCAAGAAGAAGAAGAAGAAGATGAGGAAGAAGAGGAAAACGAAAGTGATGAGGAAGTAACCCTTTTGACCAACAAATTCAACAAGTTGATCAAAAGAGGAAAATATGGCAAACAACCTCCTAGAAGAAATTACTCCAAGGATAATAGAAAGAAAGATCAGATTATATGTTATAAGTGCAAAAAGCAGGGTCACATCAAGTCAGAATGTCCAAGACTTGCCAAAGAAGGAAAGAGGTATAAGAGAACTCCCAAAAGTAAAAAGGCTATGGTAGCAGCTTGGGGAGAAAGTGACGCTGACAGCTTAGATGAGGACTCAAGTGAAAATAAAATAGCAAACTTATGTCTCACAACTCAACATCAAGAAGAAGAATTCTTTGACACTTGCTCTAACTTCAACAATGACAAATTCTGTCTTATGGCATTCGATGAGGTATATTCTGATCCTATTTCTTATGAAGAGTTGCAAAGTAACTTTGATGAACTACAAGCATCATTCAATGAATTATATGATGAATCTATAAGAATAGAAACCTCGCATGATAAGTTAAAGAAACATGTCGCATCACTCACTAAAGAACTAGAAGATTTAAAAATTAAAAACAAAGCACTAAAAGAAACGAATGAAGATTTATGCAAAACGATTTCTAAATTTACTCAAGTAGAAGAAAACTTGAACAAGTTACTTGGTGCACAAAAATGTGTGTTTGACAAAGCCGGTATTGGTTATAGACCATTCCAAAAACAAAAAGACTTCAAGAATATGTTTATCACAAGTTCTACATTAAATACACCACATTCTACTTGCACTTATTGCAACAAAAAAGAACACACGCAATATTTTTGTGATATTAAGAAAGATGTTCGAAAATGAAAGAAGACTGTTTGGATTTCTAAGTATATTGGCACTAACATTTAAGGACCCACCTAGATTGGGTACCAAATGAACATTCATCCTTGTAGGTTTGTTGGAGCTCCAAGTCTAAAATGAGTGGGAATTCATTCAACATAACCCAACTGACCAAATAATAGGTAATCCAACAAAAAGGTATATTTCTCGTTCATCCTTTAGAAATATTTGTAGTTATTTAGCTTTCTCATCTCAATTAGAACTTACAATTCTTTTACAAGCAGAATATGATGAAAGATGAATTTTGACAATACAAGATGAGCAATCAGTTTGAAATAAATGAAATTTGAATCTTAGTCCCAAAACTAACTGTTAGAAATAAATTGGGTAAATCCAGCACCATTGTTAGAAATAAAGCTAGCTAGTTGGACAAGTTTATAATTAAGAAGTCATCAATCTTAATGACATGTTTGCTCCTGTAACTAGATTAGAAGTAATTCGCATGTTATGAGCCTTCCCATATTTTAAAGGTTTTAAATTGTTCCAAATGGATGTTAAAAGTGCTTTTTTAAACGGCTTCATTCAAGAGGAAGTCTATGTTAGACAACCTCCAAGTTTTGAAAATCATGCATTTTCTGATCATGTTTACAAACTTACACAAGCACTATATGGATTAAAACAAGCTCCACGTACATGGTATAATAGGCTCAGCAGCTTTCTCATAGAAAATGATTTCTCTAGAGAAATGATCGACACGACACTTTTTATCAAAATTAAAAATTCATGACATACTTATCGTGCAAATATATGTTGATGACATTATATTCCGTTCTACTAATGAATATTTTTGCAAGGACTTTTCTGAAAGAATGTAGGGAGAGTTCGAAATGAGCATGGTGGGTGAGCTAAATTTCTTCCTTAGCCTTCAAATCAAACAATCAAAGGAAGGAATCTTCATAAATCAAGCCAAGTACATAAAGGAGTTGTTCAAGAGATTCAAAATGGAGGAGTGCAAAACAATGAAGACTCCAATGAGTCTTACAACGAAGCTTGATAAAGATGAAAATGGTAAAACAATTGATACTAAAATGTATCGAGGTATGATAGAATTATTGTTTTATCTTACTGCTAGTAGACTTGATATAATATTTAGCGTATATCTTTGTGCACATTTTCTATCTAACCCTAAGGAGTCACACCTAGTAGTTATTAAGCGTATCCTTAGGCATCTCGCTGGAACTCCTAGATTAGAGTTATTCTACCCTAGGGACACGACTGTTACTTTATTGGATATTCCGATGTTGACTATGCGGGTAGTAAGACCGATCATAAGAGCAAGTGGCGCATATAAATTCTTAAGATGTGCATCAATATCATGGTCCAACAAGAAGTAAAGTTTTGTTGCCTTATCCACTACTAAAGCATAACATATAGCAGTTGAAAATTGTTGTGCACAGTTACTATGGATCAAATAGAAATTGGAAGATTTTAAATTGTATCATGATCATATTCTAATTTGATGTGACAACACTAGCGCAATAAATCTTACTAAGAATCCTATTCAACATTTCATAACCAAACACATTGAGATTCGTCATCATTTAATAAAAGCTCATGTTCAAAAGGGAGTTGTTTTTGAACTTATAATACCGACAAGTTTTTGACGGATATATTTACAAAACCTTTGAATAAAGTTCAATTCACTCTTATATGTCTAGAACTTGGAATGATTGATGATTTCTTAACTAAATTTTCAAGGATTCTACAAGATTTAATGGGGTGTGTAATAACATGGAAAAAGAGTATACTATATCATGATATATTTGAAAATACTCCTATATTTGCATGTCTTTCACAGTGTTCTAAATCTTTAGTGAAACATATTTTATCATCTAGACCATCATACGGTAAACCGGCAATACCCTGCAGTCAACCGGGGGAGCCATCTGCACTTGAGCAGTGATTCTCCGTATGCCTACATTATTTTTGATGATTCCACAGGGGGAGAGTTATGCTTGTAAAAGAGATATGGGAGCGATAGACTTATTATGGGAGCGATAGAGAGTTAAGAGAAAGTATCATCTTTATGGTACTCTTGTTTACGTATGATTAATATCATTTATCATATCTATGGCATACTTGTTTTGAAATAATAATTCATCTTGGCTTAATAATTTTATGGATGATATTCGTGTTAGATGAATTGATTGATACATATTCTAAATATTGTCTCAATACATTATCAATGTATCATTTGTTTCATTGAAATATTACTTATTATTGATGAACTAAGTGCGATATTGATAGACATTGCATCCTGTCTATATTTTGAATATGCTATGCTCATGCATCATTTGATATCATACTTATTCACTCTATAATGCATACATTGAGGGGGAACATATTTTTCAGGAGATGTGTACATTGATCTAATTCATTTTATATCTATGCATGTATGTGTCATCATCAAAAAGGGGGAGATTGTTAGAAATAATGCTGTCACATTAAATATTCACTTAATTATGTTTCGATGATGCCTTTTATAAAATAAGAATAAGAATTGAATTATTGAGAACCACATGTGTCATCGAAATCTAATATCATGATCCGAACTCTTATTGGTAGTTATACAATTTGGAGCATGATTCATCGCAATAGTTCATGAAAGATAGACTTGATTAGAATATGCCATCGCGAGAAATATTCTATTGATTATGTTGTTGATATTGCTGAGATTGAAGATGGTAATTTGACAAAAGTAGATTGAGTTTGAAACCTATCATATATGTCGTCGAAATCCACCAAGTATGCACTTATCATGTAATACATTTTGGAAATAGTTTTTATCACATATTTTGATGTATTATATGTTGAATAGTGTTCCTGAAAAGTTTCATTGCAATCCAAATTGAATACAGATCACAGGAAGCAAAATATGCAGGTTGCGGTTGACCGGCCACCTTCTGTGGTCAACCGGGGATTGCGGTCGACCGGACCTATCAGGCGGTTGACCAGACCAGGCGGTTGACCGGACCTACCAGGCGGTTGACCGGACCAGACAATCGACCGGGACCATCGTGCGGTCGACCGGTCGCTGTTTTGTGCGGAAAAGTGGAGATTCAAGTTTCGCAAAGATTTGATTGATGAAATCTTTCCCTTAATAGTTCAAATAGTCGATTCAGAGGTTTTGGAAGGTAGAGAGATCGTTGCAACCAATTTGGAAGTTTCCTAGGCTCCTCCAAGATTCGGGATTTCGCGAGTTAGGGTTTATATACCCATTGGCTGCGATTTACAGAGAACAAACTCGAAATACAGAGCACTACTGCAATTCCAAGCGACCCTCTGACATTGAATTCACTACTCTCACGTGGCTATACTTTGTATTTACTTTATGAGTGAGATTTTGAGAGAGAAGGAGTGAGATAAGCTAGCATATTCCATTCATTGTGTTCTTCTCCTCTCTGTACGAATTTTGTGAGACTTTGTGTGAAGTCTCCATCATTAATCTTGTATCATTGATTTGTGTGTGAGGTTTGCGGAGTACAAACCTTGGAGAATCAAGTTTTAGGGATAAAGACTCGGCGGTTGGGTTAGCTCCTCGGGAAAGCTAACGGGAAGAAAAAGTTGTAAGGGTTTGTGCGACACCCAAAGTCGTTCGAGTTCTAGTAGATCACGTGACTCCTAGGGAGTGGACTAGGCTGGGCAGTGGACACGCTCAGACCGAACCACTATACATCGTTTGCGTACTCTCTCCCTTACTCCTTTATTTATTGTCTATCATATTGTGTTGTTTGCTGTGACATTTAATTTAGTTTGTATTGGCTTGTTTCCGCATAAATTTTATTAGCCAATATTTTTCATAAACCCAATTCATCCCCCCTCTTGGGTTGCCACCTGGGTAACAATAGCTTATGAGTTTAGGAGTATAAAGAATCGAAATAGCTACATGTTATATGTACATCATGAATTGAAATAATTTTTCTTATTGTAGGCTCATACGAATGCAGATGACTCAATGGAGAAGTGATTCATGCAGTCGATTTCAAAGAAGTGGCTAGAATGGAAATGCGAAGCCAAAAGAAAGGGATATACATCATATCATAGTGACGTGGATAGGTTGACAAATAAGCCTAGTAGAGTCACAGATCAGCAATGGCAATATTTGGTGTACATTGGGGAGATTGAGACGTAAAGGTGTGCAAATAATATGTACTAATAGAATTGTTGTTATAAAATTTGTTGCATCGTCTTAGGTATCATAGCCTTGTTATTAATGTTGGAACGAAATTTAAAATTGGTTATTTTATAGGCAAAGAGTTTAAAGAACTAGACCCATTAGGGCCGGGCAAAAATTACTGCACACTTCTGGGAGGACACCAATTATTTGGTTGAGTATAAAGTTTAAAGGATAAGTCAATTTTTCGATTTGCTTCTATTCTAAAATTCTTATTCGAGAAGTGATGTTAACCTTTTGTGTACTAAATTAAAATGACAGGAGAGGATTCTAAAAAAAAAAATAATCAACGCGCATTGGCATGTTTGTCAAAAACGATACGAAGAAAAATGGTGAAGCAGTTAATGAAGAAACTGGCCGAATTTTGATAATTTCTAATGTTCTTGTTAACTTCGTTATTTTGGTTATCTTTGTTTTGACACATAAGGCATTATTTTATAGGACAAATTGAAAGAGATAACAACATCTCGAGATGGTTCAACTTTTATGACAGAGGGTGAAATCTTCACCCAAGTTGTAGGACTTGAGCTGCCTGATCGTGTTGCGGGTATGGTTTGAGAGTAATTCCGAGCCAGCTAGTTGGTTCCAACAAGCCTAACTAGGCACCATTCCAATCCTTACCCCATGAAGAGTTTAAGGAGATGAAGTCAAAATTTAAGAAGATGGAGAAGATTTTTTGTGCTATGGGGTACACATTTGAGGACACAGATGATGAACTAGATGAGTCATTACTTAATGATAATGTAGTGTATTTGTTTGTTACTTATTAATCATATGTATTTTCTTAATTCTATTTTTGTTCCTTTTTGTAATAGCCTCCAACAGATGTCTCTAGCACACATTGACAGGTGACACTTGATAGTCACCGAGACAATCAAGAGTACATATGTAACGCCCCATATTTTTTCGGTACGTTAAAATAAAATATTAATCATTTACGCAGCGGAATAAAAAATTCAATTAAAAACAAGAGTCCAATTCTCAATAATTTATTAATTGTCAGCAAAACAACCGACCAAAAACTTAGTTCATTAAATTGTTTCGAAATTCAGATCCTAAAGTCATAAATCTCATTAATTAAAAACAATTAAGGGACACCCTAGGTCCAATCATTAGACTGTTACTGATACAGCTAAGGCTCTGGTATGTTCTTCTCATTTATCTCAATCTCTTGAGCTTCTAGGTCATGTCCTCCCTCAATCTGTTCCCCAAAACCTGGCGTGAAATGTCAGGGACCAAGAAGTAGCTCCAAATGAGTGATTAACACTCAGTAGAAAAAATTTAATTTTACCCGTAACTTATAAATAAACATACATGATAATCTTTCTATACAGCATGCAAAGAACAATAAACAACATAAAATATGCAATGTTGTGCATTAATATGAATATACAATGTCGTACATAAAACTTTTCGTATTGAGTATCTTTTTATTATTATTATCTCCACACCAGATATCGCAATCCCCCATATCAAAATTACAACATCAGGGTCTCGCAATTTCCTTCATTGGTATCGCAGCATCGGAGTCTCGCAATCGTCCTTAGTCAAATTACAACATCAGGGTTCGTAATCCCCTTCATTGGTATCACAACATTGAGGTCTCGCAATCTCTCATAATTACCATAACTCCAAATCATTCTGCTTATTACTCATTATCGTAACAATGAGATCATCTAACCCTTTCATTCAGTTTAACTTTCAATTTTTTCATGCATGCATGCACAATGCTCATCTGTCATACTCAGCATGAAATAATAAAATTTCATCATGTGATTCCAACTAAATATCTATCGAGCATAAATTAAATGACAATAAATCATACAATAACATTAATATCAATCAATCTAAGTCACAAGCAATGTCCGTCGGTCTTAACATACAAATCAGTCTCAACAAGTAATAATCCTTTAAATGATCAAACAAACTAAAATGAAAATAACAAATCGTCACATATGATAAATGTCTAACATTTTTATGGCTCAGACCTAATTTCGATCTGACCCTTATACTTATTAAAATTTACAACTTGATTAATTTATGCAATCGAATATACTTAATTACTCCACAAATTAATTAATAACGATTCTATTCATATTCCCCTACACAATTATCAAACGAAACTAGATCTACTCATAAATCTACTATAAAAGTAGGGCTCGGTCCGAAATTTCTACCTCGATCCGAAGAAGTAAAGCGCGACCAAAAACTCATGAACCAACACCGCACCGAGATCTGATTATAGCAACATTATAAAAAAAATCAAAACCATGCGTTAAAAATAATTTAAATAGTGTATTATTAATAATAAATAATGGTATAAGTAACTACTTAAAAAAATAGTGTACTATTATCACCTATATTTAATAGAATGGTAAATAGTTGAACTATAATAAATATAATAGCAAAAATAACGTAATACTTATTAACTAAGTGAACAATAACAAAATAGACAGAACACTACAATGAGTAAACCCCACTGCCGACCGAGAGAGTGAGAGAAATAGAGAGAGAGAGAGAGAGAAACCACGAGGGAAGAGAGAGAAGCGGGAGAAAGGAAAAGAATAAAGAAGAAAAAAAGAGAAAGAAAAACACTCACTTAACTCCAAAAAAAATTGTAAAACATGAGATTTTGAGATACCTCACGAAATTAATATGCGCACAGAAATTTTGGAGGACGAAAAAATGAATAAAGGGTCGAATATGGGCTGTATAAATAGACTAAGAGATCGATGCCCAAATAGGATACGAATCGAAAGGGTATTATTTAAATTATGCTATTTCCAAATCATATAAAATATACCAAATTAAAATGTTTTAAAAAATATATGGAAACCGTATATTCTATTAAGATTCTTACCAAAATAATAAGATAACATTTTCTATCCGAAGGTTCAATGAATTTGGACGGTTCGAATATAATCAATTAGATCTAAAAACAAAAGTTACTAATAATAAAAAAAATTTAATTATTCCAAAAATATTAATAAAATAATTAAATTCGATGAAGGTAATTATTTCGAATTTAGAAAAATACCGGGTCATTACAACATAGCTCCACGAGCCCAACCAACGGTACAATCTCCTCCATTGCCACCATCATTTCAACCGATGACATAGTCAAGTTTTTTGTCTTGAATAATGCTACAGACACAGATCTGTGTACACAGATCCGGACACATAGATTTAGTCAAGAGTTGGGTTGGTGCTGAAGGTGGAGCATAATTGATTTATGAACTAAGCAATTTTTGTAGTTTTATTTTGATATGGAAATAATTGCTGAAGGTCCATAGGGAGAAAGTTTTATTGAATCTGTTCGCATAATCATGTTTAATTAATTAAGGTTTTCAACTTGTAAAGTCTGACTTTATCTGGGCCCTGTCTAAATTGAAAGGTTGTGGTGCGCTTATCCCGTTGACGTTGTTTTAAGGATTGACTGCTTTAACAAAGTTTGGTTACGTTTTCTTTTTAATAACATTGCACTTATTTCATGGTTGTGGGAATCTTGTGTGTGTAATTGAGAATTCCACCTTTGTGAAATGTGGTTCTAGTAATTGTACAACATATCTTCCCTCTTGTGCAACATAACACTTCCTGATCTTTTTTTGCGCTTTTTTGTCAGTCCATGAAGAAGAAGAAGAAGAAGAAGAAGAAGAAGAAGAAGAAGAAGAAGAGAAAATTACAAATGGGTTCAAATTGATTTTATTTGTGCTAAAAGGTAAATGTTGAATTTAATACATTGAATTCGAGTATTGTTGAATTTCTTGGAAAAAGTATTATTGTACTGATTATATTTATTATTGTTTGATTTCAAGTTTATCGTCATTACTTCATGTTTTGGTATTTTCGACTATGATGTATTTGCTTTGAAAGGAATAGCTGATGTATTTTGAATACTGTGAAGAATATTTTTTGGATGTCTTGTATTTGAATATTGTGAGAATTTTTCAGATATTATGAATAGTTTGTTTGAAAACAATGTTTATGATTTATGTTGAGACCATGGTGTATGTTTTTTCCAAAAAGAATTAGAGAATATTACCTGTGTTTCCCAGACAATATTACTGACGTTTTTTTTTAAATTTTGCTGACGCTTTCTAAAACGTCACCGGAGAAGTAACGTCGCCGGAAAATCTTTTTCGGCGTTTATAAACGTGGCAATATACGTCGGGAATACTAAGCGGCGTTTGTAAACGCCGGTTAGTTTTTCCAATAGCGGTATTCGCAACGTTTTTAACAAACGTCAGGAAAACCTAAGCAAACGATGGTAAAGCGTATTCTCAGCGTTTTATAGACTTTCACCGGGATTTCATAAACGCCAGGAAAGTTCTGATTTTTTGTAGTGTATATGATCCTAATTGAGTGGAGGTTCGACAGACCTGACATGTCATACGCTCAACACTAATCGAAGCACGTCAGACAACCTTGTCAAATCCCTCAGCCAAAATGTTAATGGACCCCTCACTAAGCCTAGCCTAGCTCGACCCAAAATAAATAGACCTAGCGTGATCATAAACTAAAAATCCATTACGATGCATATCCAGTCTACCACATTAGCCTTTCCCAAAAACCCTTACAGATTAATCGTGAATGAATGAATCCTATGGATTGAGACTTGAAAATGTCTAACAGATTTTAATTTGTCCAAATTTTAAGAATTGGCATATATTACAGATCAACTTGTACAGCGCACAAATCCTACATCTAGCTGCATGAGGAATTAGCATGAATATACCGGCCCAATGTTTGAAAAGCCTAATTAGCCAGCACAAACTTGTCCTTATTTTGCGTCACAAAGGGCGCGCACACGGCATTAATACCACAACAATATCCTCTCTCTCTCCCCCTCTCACCCACTCACACTCTCACTCACACACACTCACTCAGAGCTGAAATAGGCATGCAAAGAATTTTCAGATTAAAATTATGAAAACAAAGGTCAGTCAACAGCCCACTCTCTCTGTACAGACACATAATACTTATACTATGCTGCAACAAATACCACACACACCTACAAGCGCAGACATCATAGGAAAGCCATTTGAATACCCACATAACTACATAGAGGGTCTTCATATGATATGAAAGTACTCGTACTCCATAGCTGAATCATATCAGGAAACAGAATGACACGACCAAGTACCAAAAAAGGAGATGATAAACCTCCACTGCATAGATCACAAAGAAATCCAAAAACTCAATGCTGCGACATGTGACTGAAATCACGATTCGCTCGCCAAACACAACTCGTGCAGTTCATTGAGAACCCACTCCTCCCCATTATGGCCCCCGAGAACCAAAACCCTAGTTCCTCCAACCACACAGGTGCTATGACCCCAAGCAAACTTCGGCGGTGGCCCAGGAACATTGAGAATCCTCCAAGAAGGTTTCTCCTCAGCAGGATCCAGCAAGAAAAGCTGCGAAGGAGAGTGGAGCCCAGCAACAGAACCCCCAAAGATGATTATCCTCCCACAAGGCATGCTTACAGCAACATGATCAAGTCTAGGAGGGGGGACCACAGCATTTTGATTACCTAAGCCTGTGAATGCACCACACTCCAGTTGCTTCCATTGCGGCTTTTCATCCTCTAAATCAATAGTATAAGCCTCACCTGATCGTAATCGCAAGTGCCCACTTTTTGCAAGCCCACCAAACATGAGAATCTTTGTCCTCCCATAAACAGAGAGTGAGTGCCCCAGTCTGGAGGAAGGGGCCCACGAAGTGGGAATTTCTTTCCACATTGGTTTTTCAGTCATGAGATCTAACAGATACGTATCGCTCAGAAGTACACCAGCGTGGGTGCATCCTCCGGAGACAACTAACTTGGAGCCTTCTATAGTGCAAGAGCTATGCCAAGATCTAGGCAGAGGAGGAGTTCCGCCAGAAACCTCCTTCCATGTGGGTTGCTTGGCGTCCAAGTCAAGGACAAAAACATCATTGAGCAAACCCTGTCTCCCACACCCGCCAAATAACACCAACCATGAACCGTTCAGGCAAGAAAGTGTGTGGCCCCAACGCCCCGGCGGGGATGATTCCACGCTCACGCGCCGCCACTCTGGATTTTTAGATTCGAGGTTCAGGACAAACGTGTCGTCCATTGGCTGCATATTAACGCCTTCCCCTCCAAAGAGTACAAGCCGATTTCCTGCAGCACAAGCGCTGAAATTGCATCTCGAGGGCTCCACAGCACCTCTGACTGTGAGCTTCCGCCAACAAACGGCTTCAAGAGTGGTCAGTTCCCTAGCCAGGCGGCCCCACCCTAGTTTCTTAGTCATGAGTTCCAGTGCACCTGTGACTTCTCTTCCCCATGCATTTTGACAAACCATCTTCCTCACATGCTCGTTCTTCGTCAACTGACGAATCCGTCTGCACGCAGAACCAATGGACGCTACATCCCTTGGTGTCAATCGCGACAATATGTTATGAGCCAAGACCTCATCAGAGAGCTGAAGAATCCCACATATTTCTGAGAAGTGGCTGTATTGTAATTGGCCACTGTTTGGAAAGTAAATACCAGTTTGATCAAATTTCTGATGGCAAGGTTCTTTGAAAACTGGATAGGATACGCTGTTCATGTCTATTTTCGCTTCAGAAAAAACTTGAATGCCTATTACATGTGTGACTGTTCCATCGTCACCGTGTATTGGGGCAAGTCTTAGCCTGTTTACGAGTGGAGTACCGTCTTTCCTGAAGTTGAGAAGCTCGCCTTGGAATTCGATGCCATCGTCAAGACATCTTCTGATCTCAGATACAACAACCGGATCCACTAAAGGGTGACGTCTTCGAGCACGAGGGTCTCTATATTGTAGGAAACGACTGATGCAAAAGAAATTCAAAGTGAGAAATATAAATCTTGTGTATTGCAAAAAACTGAGAAAAATAGTAGTGTATGTGGTGGAAGGACAAGTAACTGCTGAATCAGGAACATATGCTACAATTAACAAATTTAGCCATGAATGACCACCCAAATTTGAACACACTTCGTATTTACATATCACAAACTAAAAACTCCATATGACTAATGAACTTATCGATAATGTATTAATGTGCGCTTCTGCAGAAGGTACACAGTTCATCAGAAAAGGTAGAAGTCGGACTTAATGAAACCCTAACCATCACAAATGCAATGTGACATGGGAAAATTTTTTAGGAAATTATCCCAACCAAATCAGACACTTGTTATCGCTCTCAACCAAAATTCCTGAAGTAATTGTTGCACGGAAAACTCATGGCAATAAACAGAAAAACCTTCCAAGCTAAACACGTGAATCATTACCAGCAGGTGAGGCTTACCTGCTGAAATGCAAGTTTTAAGTTCCTCTGAGTGAACTCAAATTTCAAAAATAACAACCCCGCCGAGCAACTCAAACTTCTGAAAGACAAGCATGGTTTATTTCTCCTTTAACTCCAATTTATTGGTTTCAGCAATCTTAACCTCTCTCTTTATCTATCTCTCCCCATCATTATCTTTACAGCAACCTATATAAGATCCTGTTTAACCCTAGTAAGCTAATGGCTTACAGGCTGAACTCAGAACAAATTCCTCCGCCGAAAGGTTTTCCTCGTTAGGCATTGCAAAGTTTTTTGAGTTTGAAAGAAAAACATAAGTTGCAGATCCTCGTTGAGCGTTTTGCATTTCAAACTTATGTTACCATGGAATATAAACACCCCAATGAATTATGTTGGGGATATATTCCAAAACATGCTAGACTTCTGTTCCAAAACAGTAAATTCAGCGATCCAAAGTGATCCCTAAAGTTCTTCAAAAAATCAACTTATTAAGGTAAAAATCTAGAAAGAATGAAATTTTTGTGGGAGAAAATGTTAAAAAATTCGGTCATCATGCTCCTAGAAATTTGTTTTTCATGTATAAATTGGAAAATAATGATTAGTTTAACTAGATGTTCATCGCTTGGAAGTGTAAGTTCTATTTTGTTATCTATACAAGCTTACCCCTAACGTATTACAAAAAGCATCTCGCATATCACGTTTCCATTCCCATTCCTAGTTCCAAGTAAGATAGTTTCAAACCCCTCTACAGGCTAGCAACAAGAGCCCATCCCTCCTCTACATCCTCTAGTTCACTTTAGTTGTCAAACCAGATTACTGTACAGAATGTCTACAATCAGACTAGTATCATGTGCGATCTCCGCCTACCTTTACATAGTCACAAATCAATTCAACATAATAATTAAAGCTAGCGTAAATATTAACTTCCCCTGTTTCTTATCAGGTTAAGAAACAGGGGAAGTTAAACATGCCACTGACGCAAAGAAGACCCATCATTTTCAGAACTAACCCAGTCTCAAATTCTACCTGTAGCTTAATCTACATTTGTCTGAGTGCATCTAGTCTGTAGGTAAGCTAATAGCTTGAGTAAGGATCAGTGTCTGAAACACTTGGTATCTTCTAATCATAGATCACTCGACAATTTAAAGTCCACAGGACTTACAAGCGGGAAATCTGCTTGATTAAGAAATATAACGTCAAAAAATACACAAGTAAACATATAAATGCCATGGCAGATAGGGAACCAATCAAATGTGTCCCAAAAACAGAAAAACAGAAACTAAAGTTCCAACAGATCTATTAAGTTTGGGCCATTGCGGGCCATCCCTGCTTCTTAAACTCCATGGATCTTACAAATACAGACATCTCATTGTTCATTCACTAATTAAAGGCTTCAATATCATATCCTTGCAAATTTCAATCGTTAAATAACTGTTTTCAGTAATTTGATTGCATATCCTTTGAAATTTCAATTTAAGAGTTTGTTATTGTATTCAAAGGACATCAAACTTGGAAGTTCACTTCAACTATTATAAGTTATTTGATTGCATATAGATTACAGCATAACTGAAACGTACAAAATCATTAAGTAAATTCACAGAAAAACTAAGGTGTTGCAGATTCAGCTGAATATTGGACGGAAATTTTTGTCTCTATTGCGTATGTAACTTTGCTCAAAACATTTTACCCATCGATCCCAAACTGTATTTCTTTTTTACGCCAAAACCTATATGCTAAATATGATTGACCTGCAGATTTTTTCCATGAACAGAGAATTTTTCCGTAACAAGTTGAGCAAAATTCAAAATTCAAAACTAATTGATGCTTTGCTTGCGAAAATCTACTAATTTTCCTACGTTTCCCAAAATATATCTCACAAACTCAATCAATGAAACAAAGAGAGCACAATAATGGGACAAACAGTAGAACAAACTTAAGCCTTCTCCCTTCCTCCATATTCTCTTGGATATCAAACAGAAGATAATTTAACCCCAAAAATCATCAAATCATAACAATCAAGACATTTACGGAAAATTCGAACTCAAAGCAGGTGAAGGAGTTGCACAGTAAATTACCAGTTCCGACCTAGAACTTCATCGGCACGATATCCGGTGAAGATTTCGAAAACTTTGTTAACGTATATGATAGGAAAATCGGGCTCTAAAGCGTCGGAAACGACGAAAGCCGATGGAGTCGTTGGGTAGAAGAAATTGCCCGGCTTTAATGGGAGCTCACTCTCTGTCTCCTCTTCCTCCTCCTCTTCTTCCTTTCTCTTTTCGCCTCTGGCGCATTTTAGCCTCTTCCCGGAGTTCCAAAATCCAGTTTCCTCTTCCTCTCTCTCCATCGCCATGCCCACAGCAACCTTCCTTCCCTCTAAAAATCTCACTCGTATCTTCCCAGAAAGATAAGCCCCTCTCTCTCTCCGATCTAAATATCTGCAGTGTAAGGACTATGTGCCGTGCTTAGACATTATTCGATATATATTGAAAGAGTGGTCTACGGAAATGCCCCAGTTGGACGCTAAATTACGCAAAAACCTCGACCAAAATAATTTATTGTTGTAGTTGTTGTGACTTGTGATTGGCCCGGAGGCCTGTGGCCTTTTGTTTAATTTTATTTTTTTGAAATTAGTAGTTTTGTCACAACCATTATGTCTGCCGTCCATGGACTATATTAGAATCCAATTAAGTTAAAAATGAAACTTTATAATTAACTTCAAGGTTGAAATGATACCTTAACGGCCCGTTTTTAGCAATTAAAATTATAATAAAAAGGGTTAAGAATTATAAATGATTTGTTTAAGTATTTTTTTAGGAAATAGAATATGATAAATATGAGTACATTCATAGTATTTTCGTAATTAATAATAATATTATTATAATTAATAATATCAAATTTTATATAAAATTTGAATTCCAGATATCATACCCGGGGTCAAGAACCGTTAACAAATTTCGAATTGTCATATTTAAGGTCTAAATTTTATACTCCTAGCACACAAGACCTAAGTGTTCATCTTTTTTTATTTGATTGTAAAATTAAATTTGTTTACTTTATTTGGTCTGTACATCAGATGTTGTATGAGATAAGTTTTATTTTGCTAATTATTAGTGAGGTGATTAACATTTATTGATGACTCGTCTTCGAATTTATGGTCTTTTATGGTCACGATCAAGTGAAGTAGCACTATCAATAGTTTCCTTTTCCCTCTATTTTTATTAAGGAAAAAAAAGAAAAAATAATGAAACTTTAGTGAGTTCGAATTGATTTTAGTTTTTTTGATTTAAGTATATAAAATTTAAATTGAGAGATGCAGAATTTTTTTTTTAAAGATGAATAGATAGAGTCATGATACATCCTAGAATTATTTTAAAGTAAATAGATTCTTTTTGTCCTCTTTTTGACGTCTTCTCTTTTTAAAATTTTTTAACTGGCATCATAATAATATTATTCACAGTTCTAACCTTCTTTATGTGATTTATATTCCACGTACAAACTTCACCAAAAGAATTTCATAACATCTTTAAAAATGGAACAATTCTGGAAGATTAAACTAACAGTTCTATTTTAAATATTAAAAATGCTAGCTCATGGAAACGCAGAAAATCAATTTTTTTTTCAAATATCTTTTTTTGTCATGGCATTAAATGATAATAGGAGAACAATGTGGTGGGTAGAAAAAGAAATGGCACAGTTGTAGTTTGGAAGAGAGAAGAGGGTAAACAAGGCATTGAAGAATGCTACGTGTCCAAACAATATCTCGAGCATAAAATATCTCCGACCAAAACTTTGACATCTAAACTGCATCCACGTCACCCACTTTGTGCTAGAAGATATTTTCGCGGCAGGACGTGGCGCGAACCCATTCCGGCTTTGATGCTCAGGCACTACGCGCCAAATTACATTGACCTCCCTAATATTTTTAACATACTCCATTCGTTCCAAATTCACAGCCCTTTTTAAAATTCTAACTTTTTAAGGAAACATAATAATTGCTATAAAAGTATTTTCTTTTGAATATGATCTGGAGATAGAATTTCAATAAGTTTTTTTAAAAATTTTGATTGATGTGTACAGTAAAAGTTTTATTTAAACAAATGAACAACAAAAAATTAACCAAGTTTCAATTATTATTTTTGGACAGTGTACGTTTATTTTGGGACGTTCCAAATTAAAATAATAAACAATAAAAAATAGAAAGGAAGGAGTACATTAATAGTAGCTTTAGAAGTTAATGTGACTTCCCTTCCGAAACTATGCAAAATTTGAGATTTTTTAGCAAAATAAATTTATAGTATAATTTAATCACCTCTAAAATAGCCCATGTTAAATTTTTTGAAAAAATTTGAAGTTAAAACTCAAACAAATCTCAAAAACTCAATATGAGATTTTATTTTAGAAAAATCTCAAAAATCAATATAGACTAATTCCAAGGTGATATAAATTATGGTGCATTTGATTTTGTTAAAAAAAATCTCAAATTTAAAATTTCAATAGCTTAACTAACAGTTGTGATTAATTTTAATAGTAGGAAAAATAATTGCATAATTATTTCAAAAGTAAAAGAATTCAGAATAATTTTCTAAATTAAAAGAGAGGTTAATATATCAAAATTAATACTAATAATCTATTATGTGCAAGCAAGAAGGAAAAACAACAAAAATAAAAACTTACAGTGACCGGTACAATTCTAGAATCAAAGAACTTGAAGACGATTGAGACTTGTGTTGAACACATCTCCTTAAGACATTGATGGTGCCGGGAAATGGTAAGCCTCCGCCACTGCGTTGTAGTTCTCCTACTGGCTCCTTCGCACAAATCTAGTGACCAGGGGGGTGGTTGTCTGGTCATAAAACCCCCGACTATTAAGTTAGGATGTAAATATTAAAGAGGACAATATGAAAATTAAGAGTGTAATATGTTGCGTACCTTGTCTCTGGGTTGACTATGTTATTTGTACCACTGTTTCAAGAGTAGTCATTGGGGAGTTAACGGCCTTAATCAGTGGCCATGTTTCATTTGTCAGAGGGGGATCGTATTGTTCCCGATGTTGTGCTTGATTTGCGGGTTATGAGTAATCAGGGGCACATTTTTCGATATCGCCCCGCTGGATGGGTATGCGTTCCCAGAGTCGTGTCGATTAGACTACTCGCGGCCGAGTCTAGTGGAGGTCGACCGACCGTGGGTACTCAACCGACTAGTCTAGTTAGTCAGTCGTTACGGGGATCCCTAGTAGTTGGTCTGCCTTAGTCGAGATCGGGCTCATCAGTTGTCTCATATTTCCTAGGTGTGGCGCGAGCCGAAGCTTTGGGAATAATGTTTCTAAGCTCAGGAGGTGACGGCTTTTATTGTCATTGATTGCACACCCCTTCGACGCTCGCTACACGCACGGTCTGTCCATGTGTATGGGTATCTATGGTTCCTCGATAGCAATGGTAATTTTTTACGACTCCTTTCGCATGCAAGATTGTCGGGTTATCATCCTCAACGCCTATCCCACATACCTTCTACAATGTTTTTTCATTTTTCACATATTTGTATCCCAAGATCTCTCTCTCTCTCTCTCTCTCCTCCTGCAGCGTTGCTTCCTCATCTCATTTTGGATTCTATAGAAAAGCCAATTTTCAATAGGACTTTCTACAAGACTTTCTTTGCCTCCTGTCTGTGTGTCTTCTGCTAGCATTCAGTGAAATAGTCTCCGGTCTTGCCTCCTATCGACTATTGGACAGGAAGTTAGTAGTTTTTCAATCCTCTTTGTTTTTGCAATGTCAATGCGTTCTAGAGATATTGGCAGGGCCTCTCAGCAACATGTGGATCTAGACTCATACTCCAATTTCGATATCTCTTCGCCTTCATCTAGGCTTTGGAAAAAGGGAGTTCTCAACATACAACCTTGATGATGGTGGTGCCTTCTACTCCTCTTGTGAACCAACCTTTCGCCTTTGAGGGCATCGTATCCTCCCTTAAGGCGTACAATCTCGACCGGATCAGGATCACATACTCGATTCCTAACTCCGTCCACTTGTGAGTTCTCGCTAATGATGACAAGGCCTGTAAATACGTTGGGGGTGAACTATGTTTTTTTTATGAAAGCAACTTCCAAAGCGGATTGCGCTTTCCAATTCATCTCATCATCTGAGAGATCCTCCATTTTTTTGAACTTGGTACCAGTCAGTTTATGCTGAATGCCTGGTGACTGTTACTCTTAAAGATCGTGCTCTGGCACGATGGCAGCGATCCCTCGTGGTGCCCGAATTCTTCTACTACTATGAAAAGAGGCCAATTTTGAGCCAGGTTCGAGGGGGGCGTAGTCTTATTTTCAGCATCCCTTCCTCCAACAAAGGTTGAAAAGATCGATTTTTCTTTGTTGGGGATGAGAGTGGGAGTTTGGCCCTAATGAGGTTCTGACCGAGCGTCGTGCTTCGTTCGTGTGGCAACCTCACTCAACCTACTATTTCTGCTATTCCTTTCATTCTTCGAGCTAATGAGGCCTTTGTCGAGCAGCTGAGAAAAAATGGTCCTTAGTCTTGCTCTGCCATGATGACCTCGTCACTCCTCTACCTTTGCTCTATTGGTTCTGACCTGCGGGGTATGTTTTTAGCTCTTCTCTTTGTTATGTTTCGTTTTACCCTTAACTGATCTCCTCTTTTTCTCATGTCCACAGGAGGGTCTTCAACAGGGAATTCCATGAAGAGGTTAGCTGTCGTTCTTCGGGCCATCAGGCTTGGTGCTATGGAGCATATATCAAATAAGCCCAAGGTGTTTGCACAAGAGGTAACAGGTAATCGTCTCGGGGGGAGGGGCAAGCTTACGCCAACCAACCTCTCCGTCGGATCAGGAGTAGGTGATCGATCTCAACTTGGTACATCGTTGCGGCGCCAGGTACGGTATGAGTTTACAAATCTGAACTTTGCTCTTCTTACTATGAATTGTACAGCAATGAAATCCACGTATCGATCCACGGGAAAGTTGGTTCTTGAGTTGGTAATGCTTTCGTACTTAGCTTTAGCGCTTAGGACGTCACTCCTTTAATTTGGATTTGAGATTTAGAACCTAAAACAAAACACTAAACATTAAAGTCCAGGTATCGATCCACTCCTTTTGTTAATGGAAGTACACAGACATAGTCATGGGGTTACTTTTTCGCTGGCTTTAAACATAGGATATCTCCTTCTCAATACTCAATCCAATGATCAAAGCTTTATGACATTGGTTGAAAAATCAATCTTTGAAACTCTACTCATGACTAAGATATGTAAGGAGATAAGCTTTTTCCTCTGGACGATAAGTCTAGATATGAAGGACATGGAACCAAGTATTGGATATATTAGAATTGATTTTGGGCATAACCAATCAAGGCTATAACACTCCACTTTAGGTTTTGAGATTGGAACTCCATTCAGCCTCTACATGTTATGAAAATCATTTGAGAAAATATCCATACTTAAGTCATGAGATGAAGGTCATCCCATGACTAGGCCCTCTAAGTTTAGCCTAGCATACTTAAGTAGAATATTGAAATCAAAAGACAAAGTTTAGGAAACATGGTTGAAAATTAGAATTAGATTTGAAACTTTCACTTGAATTGAAGAAGTACACTAGATAATGAAGTACAATATGAAAATAACTTGCTACTTGTATACTAGAAAGTAAGAGTGCAAGACAACAACAAAATTGAGCTTAACTTTTGAAGTACAAAACTTAAACAGATAAAACATATCTAAGATGAACTTTCTACTTCTATCTCTAGCTATTTTTTCTTATCTAAAAATTTGAGAATTGTCTCTAAAATTGTAGGTCAACGTTGTATATCACATTGCATCAAAAGGTCCTATTTATAGAAAAAGCTCTCCTCCTTTTGAAGCAAAATATCTTGACAAATCTTTACTTAGCCTCTAAATTTTGCTGAAGAGGAAACTTCAATCATCATTTGACTCTTGGTTGGG
The DNA here is from genome assembly GCA_019985065.2 of Arctostaphylos glauca. Classification (NCBI taxonomy): domain Eukaryota; kingdom Viridiplantae; phylum Streptophyta; class Magnoliopsida; order Ericales; family Ericaceae; genus Arctostaphylos; species Arctostaphylos glauca. Next base: position 12,836,287 of record JAHSPW020000013.1, on the reverse strand, counting down.
TTGAAGTAACCTCATTTGATTGGTCCGTACGGTGGTCGAGGTATTCTCCTTGAAAATTGGTCCAAAAGAGTGAATAAATGATCCAAACATTGCCTTTAAAGAGTCGACAATATTAGCCTGTTCATGAACAGAACATCTAGATGTTACTGATAAACATTCGGATGTTTTCCTCCTCTACTTTCTTTATTCTTTAATATGTCTTCCAAACATCCGGATGTTTCCTTCTTCCATGGTTTTCTATATCCAGATTTTCTTCAAGATGTTGCTCTGCTTATCAAAACATCCGGATACTTTTCAAAAACGTCCAAATTTTTATTGCTTCTATTTTTTTACTTGGGCTGCTATACTTGGTCAACATCCAGATGTTTAGGGCTTTCATCCGGATTTTTTTCTTCTCTAATTTCCTGGCTTGGGCTTGTCAATATAAAACATCTGGATGTTTTGTGACTTTCATTCGGATGTTTTTTCCTTCTTTGTTTTCTCTGGTCTTGACTTAATAACTTCCAATAATCTGGATGTTTATAGACTTTACCGGATGTTTTTGTTCTCTGGATTCTTGGTTTATCCTTGGTTAGGCACATCATCTGGATCTTCAGGGCTTTCATCTTGATGTTTTTGCTTTTTGGGCTTTAACTTCAACAACAATACTCCTTGGCTTTTTGGACGCTTTCTTGCTTCTTGTCCGAGCTTCAATTATGTCAATGTTTACTCCAATCTCGGGATAACTTCATATATCATCTAAGAGTCACAAAGACTTATCGGAATATCCTTTTAATATATTTTTTCTACAATAAGGAAAAACATACCTTACGTGCAATATTAGTAAAAAAAATTAGAATTAATCATGAATGCAAGTCTAAAACTAGTTCGCCAAATTGTAGGATATGCAAATATGTGTGCTAATGAATGGGCCACCTCAGGCTAGTGCCACTATTGCTTGAGCCATCTCTCATGCAGGCTGAACCAAGGCACGATGAACCATGTCATAGGGATTGATCGTGAATCTGAGCCATCTCATAACCTTTATGTTGCCTCTGGTGACAAAAAGAGCATCACTTGGGCCCAGCCACTGACCAGCAGAAGACATTCCACCATCCACCTAGCCCTCCAAAAGCAAAGAATGAGTTCCTGGGCCTTCATTGATTGACAGGACTTCTTCGCCAGTTGACGCTTAACGTTTTGCAGGGGGCACATTTCTTTATCCATCCGATTTCACAGGTCCTCCCATAGAGAACAATGTTTTGTCAAATTTTGACGTAGCTTGTGATCGTGTCCATGCACACATTGGAAGTGAGATGGGCTTGTTGAACCAGATTCCTATTGGCTCCCTGGGGAAAAGCTTCCTCATTAGCCTGAGTCGAGTAACTCCTCTGTTATTTAGACAATTTTTATTTCTCTCCCTTTCATTTAAATTCGGCACGCATTCCTATCTTCCAAGTTAGCATTGAAGGTGTGAACCTCTCCCTAGGTGTCTTAGACTTCGAGAGGAGGCTTCGTGCTGGAAACAAAAATTTACGCCTTGCCTTGGCTAAGGTGGAGGAAAGCAGAGAGCAAGAGAACCACTATTCAAGCCTCCTCGAGCAACGTTCTGGCCCAATCGCAGGTATCCAAGGATGAAGAGGTGGTTGCTCAGGCCGATTTTGAAGGTTGTGGCTGATGAGCTAAAGGCTACCTATGAGGTTCTGAGGTAAGAGGGGAAAAATCTATTGTGGTCGAGAGCAGGGCTGACCAAGCTAGAGCTGAGGGTGTTGCCGAGAAAATGGAGAGGATGCTCTTTGATGTGGAAAGACGGTTTGCCCCGACGAGTAGGATGGTCGGGTTGTTGCTGAATTAAGGGCACAATCCTTGACAACCAGTTAGTCCTAGCCACGACTTATTTAGAGTCACTTCTTCAACATGTCATCCAGTCTTTTAAAGAGTCACTAGAATACTAGGCCGTTCTGGCCACATACTTTGATTCTAGCTTTCGATGCCTGAAGAGGAAACCGATTCGCATGTTCCTTGAGCTAACCTTTCTTTGTTATGGCCGGAATATTACTCTCACTCAGATGAAGATTTCAACATTTGATCAAGTGTTTAGACTTGCTTTTTTTTTTTTTTTAACCATGTAACTTTTGTAATTCGTACTGTATCTTTGTTGATTTGATGGGACGTTTGTTAGCATGTAATCTTGCAGCCTTTGTTGTCTCTTTTTCATTCTCTGTAACTCTCACCTTCTTTTTGTAATGTTACATCCAAAATTGTGAATCTCAGACCAACTAGCATATCGATTTTGTTACTAATACGGTACATATTGGTACTGGAGTGTATCAGTGTACCATTCAGGATTTATCACTAAATATAATATGATTTTTTTACGTGACATTTAAAAAACTATATTTGATATTTAAATTAAAACCTCACAACTTAAAAATAAATCACCAGACATAATATCCAAAATGACATGAGAATATATTCAACATAATATCAAAAATGACATAATCAATCTTCAACATAATATTTAAAATGACATAGTCAATCACAAACATAATATCTAAAACAAGTTTTAAACTGTTGTAAAGAGAATTAGTCAAATACTTAATAATTATATGTAATCTTATACTTAATCTTATACAAAAACTTTTAGGCAATGGACAAATACTTAATAATTATATGTCATCTTATACTTAATTTTAAGTGCAATCTTATATGTAATCTAACAAATTATAGGCACTAGGCAAATAATTACCAAACAAACTCTTGTATGTAATCTTATACAAACTCTTGCAAATTTTTTTTACCAAACAACAACTTTTAGGCAATAGGCAGTAGGCACATTCAACTTGTTTTTTTACGTTGAAACTTGAGCATATCCAAACTGATTTTTTACAGAGTATTACCAAGTATTGAAACTTTAAAGCCTATTACAGCAAACGTTGAAACTACATATCACTGCCATTAGACCCATTATAGCAAACTTAGACTGCCATTAAGCACACATCTATACACAAATCGAGCAACATATGTTGTGCAATAACCAATCTATTCGAACCTGATAGAGCGATGAAGATCATCCACACCCAAAATCGAATAATGAAGGTCAATGTTTGAAAAATGGAGATGAGGATTAGCTTATTTCGATTCAAACCTAAGAGCGAGAGGTTCTCTTTGTGTGTTGAAGAATGAAGATGAGATGAGAGAGAGAAAGAGGCACTCTGTCCATCTGTCGTTCGTGTAGAGTTAGGGTTTGGTTTAGTTATATTTTCGGACGAAATTTAATTGGAATTGCGAAAAAGAGCAAATAGCTAAAAAAAAAAAATATCGGTCAAGATCCGGTATTTGGCCAGAACAACTCGGACTAGCTGAGACCATTGCCAAAATAGAACGGACTCCTCTTCCTCCCGAATCTAGACCGGTACGGGATGTACCGCCTGGTACCTGGCGGTATGGGATGAAATTTACAACTTTTGGTACCAGGCAGTATGAGACGAGATTTACAACTTTGGTTACATCCCCTCTTGTCCCCTGCCTCTATCAAACATTGTCTTTGTCCGAATGATCAGGGGAGACATTTTTGTGCATTTTGTTGTCCCTCGCTTATGCTGGTGAGCTAGTGGGTCTTACTTGCTTAGTCACTGATTTCGCTCGTTCTGAGACCTTTGGGTTCCAAATCCAACCAGTCCTTTGAATTTTGTGCGATCGGGGACTTCTTGAGTTTGATCCAATTGGTTCCTGATTTTTCTCGGCCAAAAACCTCTTGGGTCTAATACGACCGGCAACTAAACTTTGTGCGATTAGTGCGAGGATCCAAAAATTTTAAATACAATAAAAATAAATTTTAATTTTGATTTCAATTTTTGGGTATTTTCATGCACATCTTATTTATTTGTATAATTTTTATGTATGAATTCATTTGGACTTGCATGAGTTTATAGAAATAAGAGAGATATATGTTTTGGACTTGACCTCAAACCATTTGTACCTAGAGCCCATGTGTTGTAACCCAAACCCATTTCCTTTGGAAGCCCAAATCTTCTACTTATTAAGTTCGACCCATTCCCTTAGCCCAAGTTTTTCTCTTATATCCAAGACGCATTTGGTTTGACCCATAGATCACCCTTATGCCATGGACCTCTCCACATTTGATTATCTCGGCTTCTCAATCATTTATACACGTCTAAAGATATCAAAGTATCCTTCTTGCTCAGTTTTTGCACGTGCCTGTACCTTAAGTTTCACATGGGGAAAACCTTTGGAAATTTGCTTCCTCCTCAATGCCATTCTTTTCCTTGAGCCTTACTCCTTCTCAAACCTCCTCAGGCCTTGGTTTTCATCTTCAAACCTCCGTCTTCTCTAGCCAAGCATCCTAGAATCCATGGTTTACTCTAAAACCTCCATGGCACCTCACATGGTATTTGACAATTCAAAGATTTTATGAAAATTTTTACACTCATCCAACCCCTATACATACCCTTGCTTCATCCTCTCTTTTATCATCCACGAATTTTTACATTCATAGAGCTTGAGAGAGTGAGAAATTCAGAATATTCAGTAGAGAGAGAGAAATGAAAGATCAAATTTGAAGTAAAATCTGTTCCAATCAAGCCAATTCCTCCCAAATCAGGCTTTTGTTGCCCTCGTTCAAGGTAAATAACTCCATCCCTAATCTCGATTTGTGTCATAGATCATTCTACATAGGTTTATGAAGTATTTGAAAACAAAATCTAGTTCTGTGATTTGGGGAAGATGACTTCCATCCGGATGAACTTTGCTTTTGGAACATATTGTACTAATGCCTTGAAATTCATCCTGATGCTCATCCGGATGACTTGTCATTCCATCCAGACGAACTTACTCCATGTATTATTGTCTTATTGTAAAACCTTGTTCCGATGAACCTTTATTGCATCTGGATGAACTTGACTCATCCTAATGACCATCCAGATGAATTTAATCCATCTTGATGTTCATTCTGATGAACTTACCATCTGGTCTTTATTTTAAGAGTCATGTCGATGCATTTCCACTTCATCCCAATGAACTTACCCTCTGACTTTTATTTTCAAGAGTCATCCTGATGCATTTTCACTTCATCCCGGTAAACTTACCCTCTGACTTTTATTTTCAGGAGTCATCCTGATGCATTTTCATTCCATCCCGATGAACTTAAGATTCAACCTGATACCATACTAATAAGGTTTAAACCCAAGACTTACCCTTACACCTTACCTTCGCAACATTAATCTCATCACATACTTGGAATTGATTTCATTTCTCTCTTAAATAACATGTCTTATTCTATGCTTGGTATATTATTTTAATTTGATATGATCCAATGCTCATTGCGTAAATTAATCCATGGATTCATGTTAGGAGTCCAACATGATTAAAACATTTGATCGTAAAGTATGAGAACATAGTCCTAGGAATTGGACTATCGTAGTGAACATCTGGATCTCCTGACATGTGGTGTGCTGTTGGCACCCTAGTCGTTGCTATGATGAGTTCTGACATGCCCCTTATTCAGTTATGCTTGCACATTTCGCTTATGTTTATGAGACAACTGATGTTTTACAGGCAATGCTTGTGATGACCAGATGGGCAACGCTTGTGTTAATCCGAACCTGAGAGATATTGGACATGGCAATTATCACGTGTCTCTACAGTCGGCGCCTAGTTGTGAGAGACATCGGGCTTCGACATGATTAGCTGTAATGTTGGATAATGTGGTACGCTGTCGGTGCCTCAGTTGTGAGAAACAGTGGGCCCTAACATACTTGATGGATATTGGCCTGGGAACTATTACATGTTTATGATGTTGGTGCCTCGGTCGTTGTAACGATGGGCTCCGATATGCTATTGGGAGATATGAACAAACTCAGAAATGATTCTCAGATTCTTGTTATAATCTCAGTTATCAATTCAGTAACCTTTCTTATTTCAACACTTGAGGAATTATGAACGGACACATGTGTCAAATTTAGAAATGAGTTTACAGAAAGTTGATTTGAACTTATTTTGCACACATCATACTCTGATTTATTATTGTTCATGATTAATATTACTTCTGCTTATTATTACAAATTGTTCACGACTTGTTCATGCATCATTTGATTTGTGGCATAAATTGGGAGTACGGGTAGGTTTTATTTATTAAGTTTCATCGCTCATGGTGCAAAAGTCAACAATGCTATCACGTGATCGGAACGTATGTCTTTGTATCATTTTAGTCTTTGCCGAACTAAATGATTCACTTATGGAAAAACTTATTATTTCCCATTTAAATTTTACCTCCGTCATCTTAAAAAAAAATTTGAAGGAAGAAGAAGATCATCTTATTATTTTCTTTAGGAATTACAAATTTAATTTTAAATTTTACCTACAATCAAGTTGGCAAACCAAACTTTTTAAGGTGGGGAGAATGTGATGCGCGCCCACTTTAACCCGTTTTGTTATTCTAAGATTGTATAAATGATATAGTACTACGTGGGTATTAGAAATTTTAATAATTCGCATCTAATCTCATTATGTGTTTTATTATATGAATTGAATCTTTTAGGACAATATCCAAATGTTTTCTTATGTTATTATCACTTTTAAATTATTAGCACATAATTAGTGCCTTAAGTTATTTGGTTTCGTTGCCTCAAGAAACATGTTGTAGCATGAGGGGGGTGTGAATGTTGGGCAAGTGATGGACTTACGTCTGCACATTAATTTTTCTTTATGTTTTTCACTGCCTTAAATAGGCTAGGGAGCTCAGTACATTCGAGATTGAGAGAGAGAGAGAGAGAGAGAGAGAGAGAGAGAGAGAGAGAGAGAGAGAGAGAGAGAGCAATTTACAGAAACTGTTTGCTGTAACGCCGCACTCTTACGTTGTTGAACCACCTCCAAGCATCATCACGACATGTTCCATTGTTTTCGGCAACTCTATCGACACCGAAAAACCTCCATTATCACCTCCAATCGCCACTGATCACTACTACTGTTTTAGCAGTATTCTACAAGGTATACATCTATTTACTCTATATATTCATAGTGTTGTATAGTTTCCATAATCTTTCATTAGCTAAAACTATATTTTCCAAACACAAACAAGAGGCAGGAAAGTCAAAATGTGAAAAGAATCGAAATGAATGAAAAGCGTCCATTGTCCTATCCACACTATACTCGCACTACCTTATTATTTTTGACAGAACAATAGGCTATGTGTAAATTGTAATTTTGGTATAGTTACATTATTAATTTGCAAAAGCTTCCTTGGTGGGTTTTAAACTTCACTCTTTTGTGCAACTTTTGAAGCTAGAATCATTCAAAAATATTCTTAAACCAATTTATGGTGAAGTTTTAATGTCAGGTTGTCTTAGGATGATGAATGTTAAAACCCGAAACTTATTCTCGTTTATGGATCTTTTTCCTTCATAATTTGGATCCATAAATTTTAGGATAATTTAAATTAGGATCTTATTTGCTTGAGCAATTTATTCTCGTTTATGGAGCTTTTTCCTTCAAGGTTGTTGAAGAGGTGTGGAGACGGACGCTAGAGCCATGGAGAACCCAAGTTCATACTCATACCTTGCTGGACAAACATCGGTCACCATAGTCCGTCAGTCGTTCTGAATCAGTTTTCCATCGCCGTGTTCCGTCGTACACCATGTTTAGACTGTTTCGTTCCCCCTAACAGTCTAGGGTTTCAGCAAGCCACAAAATTCTTTTGCTTCCTAAATATCTATGGAAGTTAAACATCTATGGAAAGTGAAATCATGAACGGTTTGGTCCCGCGATTTTAAGGGATTAGTGGAAAATTAAAATAAGGGTAGTTTTGGTAATTTTTTAAATTTTGGGACCAAAACACAACTCTAAAAAGGGGATGGGGTGAAAACTTACTTGACACTATGAAATATGACAAAAAATTAAGTTCCCCTTGATTGGTATCCTAGTATGCTATTTCATGCAACAGGGTGTTTATTTACAAATTTAGCATTTGAAGTTACAGCCGAATCTCTTGACAAAATTGTTATATGTTTGTTACTCTGATTTTTAAGGATTTTATGAACTGTAAATTTTTCATGGTAAAAATCTGTAACTTTGGTATTCGAAATTTTCGCCTGAATTGGTTTATTCTTTTCAGGCAAAGTTGAGTAAGTGAAGAAGTTATGCACTTGGGCACCGTGCTAATTATTTTAGTCTTTCGTTGTATAATTATTTATGTATTTTAGTTTAAGCATGTAATAATCATTATCACATAACATCATACTTGAATGATTTGTCGTTTTATTATTTTGGGCCTTGTGGGCCTAATAGCTTTGACTCGTACTGTTTATCTTTCAATGTAATAAATAAAAGCTCTGGTGAGTGTTTTAATAAAATTTCCACATTGCTTTACTTTTTGTTAAAGAAATTAGTCTCTTAACCTATAATATGAAAGGCTTGACTCACCAACCAATCACAAAATTTAGTCACAGATTCGAGTCATGATATTAGGACAAAGAATTGCATTTTAATGAATGTAAGTCTGATACAAAACTATACGGCTCAAAAATAAAAAGTTACAACAATAAACAAAAGGGCAAATGATAGTGACCAAGTGTTTTGACAAATACGTTGACCTCCCTTGTGGTTTAAACAATTATTTTGAGCTCTTTTATTTTTGAAATTATTATACAGTTACTTCACGTATAAAAAAATCAGTTAAAGGTCATTAATAAACCTATTAAAACTTCAAGTTCGATATTTTTTCGGCAAATAAACTGCAACATAATTTATAGCGTCTGAAATAGTCTATCTTGAATCCTTAAAGAAAAATTTAAATCGAAATTCAAACAAATTCAAAAGTTTGTCCAAGTTTCAATCTCAAAAAAATCTCAAGAATTCAATATATTTTATTTTAGACAGCTAAAAGAATTTAAATTTAAAGTTTCAATAGTTTGATTAACGACGTTTGAGTGATTTAATTGTAGAAGAAGTATTAAACTATATATTAGTTTCAAGGGTGATTTACACTGACCTCCCCTGAGGTTTGTAAAAAATATAATGCCCCCCTTAGGTTTTTAAAATTATAATAATCTCCCTTATTGTTTATATTATTATGCAGTTACCTCTTCTATCGTTAAAATCAATCTAATATAATTAATTAGGCTATTAAAACTTTAAGTTTGAGATTTTTTTGATAAAATAAACTGTAACATGATTTTTGTCACGTTGAAAATAACCTATGCTAAATTTTTGAGATTATTTTGAAGTCGAAATTCTGACAGAATTTTAAAATTTGTTTGAATTTCGACTTCAAAAAATCTAAAAAAATTAAAATAGATTATTTCAGTCGTGATGTGAATTATGTTAAAGTTTATTTTGTCAAAAAAATCTCAAATTCGAAGTTTTAATAGCTTAATTTACGATGTTTAACTGATTTTAACAATAGGAAGGTAACTGCATAATATTTTAAAAAATAAGGGAGGTTATAGCAATTTTAGAAACCTCAAGGGGCATTGTATTTGGTAAAAACCTCAGGGGAGGTCAATGTAATTTACCCTAATTTCAAAAGTAAAGGAGGTCAAATAATTTCTCAACCTAAAAGGTCAATGTATCTTGTAAGAATTTTAGAAGATATTTGTGTAATCTACTCTGGGGGTGTTTAGGAACCTCCATTTTGTATTTTTTTATTTTTATTTTTGGATTTTGGTTGTTTGAAAGTCACATTTTTAGAATAAGTTTTTTAGGATTCATTCTCTGTTTTGAATTTTAGGAGCAAAAATTTTTAGATTTTGATTGTTTGGGAGTCACATTTTTAGAATAAGTTTTTTCAGGATTCATTCTCTGTTTTGAATTTGAGGAGCAAAAACTCAAAATAAAGTTTAGATTTTTTTTTTTTGTATTTGTATTTTTATTTTTCATTCTACTAATTTTTACAAAATACCTTCTACATATTTTTTTCAAACACTCCTTTCAAATTCAAAATTTATTCTAATCATAATTCAAAAAGTCAAAAAACAAAAAAACTGAAAAACTGAAAAATAGACTCCCAAACACACCTTTCTTTGTGCCCTTGATATGATCTCTGGAAATTATATATATATTTTTAAAAGGGAACAAAATTGTAATACTCCATCATATCTATACTCATATCTTATCATTTTATGTATCTCCTTCTTATTTACACAAAAAATATTTAAAATATCATTATTAATTATAAAATACTATATACTTATTCATATTTACAATATCTTATTTCCTAAAAAATATACTAAAACAAATATTTTATAGTTATTCACCATCTATAATAAATTTGGGCCCATTTGGACTGTGGTTTTTATGTGTTTATTTATTGAAATTTTTTTCGTCCTTATATGAAATTTTTTTGTAATTTTTTGTTTTTCATCAATTTTTTTTGATTTATTGGTTCATCTCGACAAGAGCTTTCAGAAAATTTATCTATCATCGGCTACATTTGAAAAAAGTTCAGAAAAAAACAAAAATAAATAAAAAAACAGAGTTTTTTGTACTTATTCATCGTCTTTAGTGACTTTTTTTTAACTTTTGGACATAATTTTATACTCATTAGATTCATTTCATCAAGACGGACCAATAAACTACAAAATATTGAGATTTGAACAACAAATACAAAAAAAAATGAATAAAGATAAAAATTTGAAATAAATAAATTAGTGAGGCCAAATAGGGTCAATTCTAATATAATTTTTTTACTAATATATAACAGACGAGTCATTAGTCTATTAAACCCGGAGGGACTTGGGTAACTTGTCAGAACACGTCGCCGTTTTGTCAAGGTACCATTTTCCCTCGGCGCGCCCAAACATAGCCTTCCACTCGCATGCAAAACCCTACCAAGAAAGACAGCACTGCTCAGTAGCGCAGCCACCTTAAATATTCAAACGCCACTCCGACACACAGAGCCATCTCCCTCCCTCTCTGTCCTAATATATACAGACGTATATACATATCTCTGCCATTCAGATTTCTCACATTCCACGGTACAATGAAGGCCTCGTCCATTCCCCGCCACCAAATCCTCACCGGCGGCGCAACTTTCACCCGCCTTCCCAACCCCGTCCTACGTCTATCCCCCTCCTCCGCCTCCTTCACCGTACGAATGTCTCTCCAGGAAAACGCCCCCTCCCTGGCCATCGTTGGCGTCACCGGCGCCGTCGGTCAAGAATTCCTCTCCGTCCTATCCGACCGTTCCTTCCCCTACCGCTCCATCAAAATGCTCGCATCCAAACGCTCTGCAGGTAAACGCCTCACCTTCGAAAACAACGACTACGTCATCGAAGAACTGACCCCGGAGAGCTTCCATGGCGTCGACATCGCGCTGTTCAGCGCTGGCGGCTCGATCAGCAAGAAGTTCGGCCCGATTGCGGTTGACTCCGGATCGGTCGTTGTTGATAACAGTTCGGCTTTTCGGATGGATGAGAAAGTGCCGCTTGTGATTCCGGAAGTCAATCCGGATGCTATGGCGGGTGTCAAGCTAGGCAGTGGAAAGGGGGCTTTGATTGCTAACCCTAATTGTTCGACTATCATTTGCTTGATGGCCGCCACACCTCTTCATCGGCGTGCCAAGGTACAGAACATAAAACATGGCATGTCCATTATATCAGAATTCTGTTTACCTACTAATGAAATGATACAACTGATGCACAAAACTTCTAATTTTTGAAATGGTTTGTCTATACAAGAAAATGTGGAAAATGTGAATGTCCATCCGGTGTACACAAGGCCAAGCAACACGATATATATGAAAAAGACGGACGAAAAAAAGAACATTTTTTTCTCGAAAATGCTAAAGAAGAAGATATTCACGTATTAGCTTACCCTTTTCCAATCCCAATCCCAATCCCAATCCCAATCCCTTGAATTAAACAAAGAAGAAGACGAAGAAGGAGGTGGTTTGTGTAACGTCTATGAAATGAAGGAGACGTGTAGAAGGAAAAGAGTCTACTGTTCTCTTATTCCAACCCAATTCCGAAGTTCATCAAACATTACACACCATTCTCAGGGTGAGTCCCTTCTTATTTATACACATAGGTAGCTTAACTGATTTGCTAGTAGGTAACTGATTTTGCTCAGCTAACTAACTAACTCCGGCTAACCTCCTAACAGAATTGATCAGCTAACCATTAACTAACTGATCTAACTGATTGACAGCTGACTTCCTAACAGACTAACCAATTGATCAGCTGACTAACTGAAACTAACTGAAGGTCAGTTAGCGTGTTCATAACATTCCCCACCCCTTCAAAAAGCCTTGTCTCAAGGCTGAAAATCTGGAAATTTGGAGTGGAACTCTTCATAATCCATCCATGTAGCGTCCTCAGGAAAGGTCCTAGACCACTGAATCAACCATTGCGCGACAGCCTTGTTGTGACGTTTAACCATCCGCCGATCTAACACAGCTACAGGTTCCATTTGCAAATAACCTTCATCAGTGGTTGGAGGAAGAGTTGGGGCAGGAATGACTTGTTGTCCCAACTTTTTCTTCAGCAAAGAGACGTGGAACACAGGGTGTAATTGGGCTGAGCTGGGTAAATCCAGCCTGTAGGCCACCTTACCCACCCTCTGAATGACCAGAAAGGGTCCATAGAAACGTGGAGAGAGCTTCATATTTCTGTGTAAAGCCAAGGACGATTGTCTGTAAGGCTGTAAGCGCAAATCTACCCAGTCACCTACCTCAAATTCCCGTTCACTCCTGAGTTTGTTAGCATAATGTTTCATCCGGTTTTGGGCAAGATGTAAGTTCTCCTTGAGCATTCGTAAAATAGAAGCCCTTTCTCTTGTCCAATTCTCCACGGCTGCGACTGGAGAGCTTCCCACATTCATAAAATTGTGATCAGGTGGTGATTGACCATAGACGGCATAGAATGGTGTTGTTTTGATTGTAGAATGGTAAGAAGAATTGTACCACCACTCAGCTAGAGACAACCAGTTAGACCATTGTTTAGGACAGTCACCACACATGCATCTTAAGTAATTCTCTAAACATTTGTTCACTATTTCAGTCTGTCCGTCTGACTGGGGATGATATGCAGTGCTAAGGCATTGTGTAATCCCCAAGATTTTGAGTAATTCCTGCCAAAACAGGCTCATGAACACAACATCCCTATCTGAGACAATGGAATTAGGTAGACCGTGGAGTTTATAGACGTTATCTAAGAATAATTGGGCCACATCCTTAGCAAAATACGGGTGAGAGAGTGACATAAAATGGGCATATTTGGTTAGTCTATCCACCACCACATAAATAGTGGTCTTACTATGTGATGTTGGAAGCCCTTCAATGAAATCCATAAAAATATCACACCATATCCTCTCCGGAATAGGTAAAGGTTAGAGTAACTCAGGAGGATGAACATTTTATCCTTTGAACCTCTGACAAACTGTACATTCTGAGATGAAATGGTGTACATCTTTCTTCAACCCTTGCCAATAAAAAGTTCTTTTAATTTGCCTAGTGGTCTTGTCAATACCTGAATGTCCGCCCATAGAAGAAGTGTGATAGGATGCTATTAGTTGTCTCCTGAGATCAGGTGAATGCCCAACCACCAGACTTCCTTTGTAAGTTAACGTACCATTGGCCCAAGAAAAACCTGGATGAGCATTGGGGTTCTGTTCCAGCTCTGAGTTGATCTGCTGTAAACGTGGATCTGCCTGCCAACTGAGTCTGACTGTGGAAAGCCAAGTAGAATTGATTGTAATCAGGCAATTAATGGTAGCATGGTCTAAAAACAGGTCTTCCCTTCGTGATAAGGCATCAGCTGCCTTATTTTCTGTACCATGCTTATAGGTGATCTCATAATCATAACCAATCAATTTGGCAATCCATTTCTGCTGAAAAGGAGTTGCAATTCGCTGTGCTAGTAAGTATTTTAGGCTTTGATGATCATTTTTGATAAGGAAGTGCCTCCCAAGCAAATAATGCCGCCATTTGAGGATTGCTAAAACCACTGCCATTAGTTCCTTTTCATAGGTGGATAAAACCAAAAGTTTTGATGATAACCCTTTACTCCAATATGCAATTGGATGTCCCTCTTGCATTAATACTGCCCCTAAGCCTTTTCCCGAAGCATCGGTCTCCACAGTGAAGGTTTTGGTATAATCAGGAAGGGACAAGACTGGTAATGTCATCATAGCCTTTCGAAGAGCATGGAAAGCCACTGTTGATTCATGAGTCCAATGAAAAGACTCTTTTTTCAGCAACTGGTTTAAGGGAACTGAGATCTTCCCATAATCTCTCACAAACCTTCTGTAATATCCTGTTAATCCAAGAAAACCTCTCAATTGTTTAAGAGTTTTAGGGATAGGCCAATTAGACATAGCTTCAAGCTTGCTAGCCTCAGCTGATACACCCTGACTGGAAACCAAATGACCCAAATATTCAACCTGTTGCTTGGCGAAGACACATTTAGAACGTTTAGCAAACAAGGTGTGTGTCCTTAAGAGTTGCAAAGCTAATCTCAGATGGGACAAATGATCAGGCAGATTTTTGCTGAAGATCAGTATGTCATCAAAGAAAACCAAGATAAACTTCCGCAAATATTCACGAAAAACCTCATTTATAAGACTTTGAAAAATTGAGGGAGCGTTTGTTAGACCAAAGGGCATAACTAGGAACTCATAATGTCCTTCATAGGTCCGGAAAGCTGTCTTTGGTATATCAGAAGTGTGCACCCGAACTTGATGATAACCAGCCCTCAAGTCTAGCTTAGAAAAGAAAGAAGCACCACAAAGTTCATCTAGTAGCTCATCAATTACAGGTATTGGAAATTTATCCTTTACCGTAATGTTGTTTAAGGCCCTATAATCAACACACATTCGCCAAGTTCCCTCTTTCTTTTTAACTAATAAAACCGGGGCTGAGTAAGGACTCACACTTGGTTGAATGACACCTGAAAGAAGCATCTCTTTAACCTGCCTTTCTATCTCAGTTTTCTGGAAATAAGGATACCTGTAGGGTCTGATATTTGGTGGTTCTGCATCAGGTTTTAGAGGAATGTGCTGATCTTGGCTTCTTGTTGGAGGTAACCCTGTAGGTTCATCGAACACTGCTGCAAATTGAGAAAGTAATTCCTCCAATTCAGGAGTATTGGTAACCTCTGGAATATCACCTTGTATAGCATAAATGTGAGCCACAAACTCTTGAGGTTTCTTCTTGAGTAGTTTCTTCATTTGTTCAGCAGCCACCAACTTGGATGCCCCTTGTCTTCCCCCGTGTAGAGCATGCCTCTTATTATGTAAGGTGAAATCCATACATAGATTCTTGAAATTCCATGTGACAAGACCTAGGGTGGCTAACCATTGAATACCAAGAATCATATCACATCCTTTGAGTTCCAACACTCGCATGTCAGTTTGGAAAACTCCCCCTTGCATCTCCCATTTGAAATTTTGGCAAGCTGCACTACTGATCAGTTTAGTGCCATCAGCAGCAAAAACTGTTAAAGGATCAGTATCCATTATTTCCACTCCAGCTCTCTTGACCACATCCTGGTTCAAAAAATTATGGGTGCTACCAGTGTCAATTAAGATCACAACTCTTTGTTTCTTGACCAGCCCAAGTATCCTCATAGTTCTGTAAGAGATAGAGCCGGTTATTGCATTAATGGATATCTGTAATTCACCCTCCTGTTCCTGCACTTCCTCACTCTCCACGTCCTGTGGATGATTCTGATCTGATTCGTCTTGATCCCCATCTAAAACATACAATTGTCTTTTCTTGTATTGATGATCCCTAGAAAACTTCTCGTTGCATTTGAAACATAGGCCCTTAGCTCTTTTTTCCTCCAATTCCTTAGGTAATTCTCTTCTAACAACGGTAGAAGGCTGATTAGATCTTCGCTGATCAGTGAGTAGATTGCCTTCGGTTCTAGGACTTAGCCCAGTTTTCTTAGTGAAAGCTTCAATACTGTTTTCTTGGAGCTTAGCTTGTCCAATAGCTTGGGTAACAGTTGTAGGTCTGAACATCAACACATT
This sequence comes from Arctostaphylos glauca, assembly GCA_019985065.2. Classification (NCBI taxonomy): domain Eukaryota; kingdom Viridiplantae; phylum Streptophyta; class Magnoliopsida; order Ericales; family Ericaceae; genus Arctostaphylos; species Arctostaphylos glauca. The sequence goes on along the minus strand of JAHSPW020000013.1, from coordinate 12,820,324 downwards.
GGCCTTGATCTCTTCCTTTAATCCACTAATAAAACAGCTGGTGAAGAAATTTTCAGGAAGGTTTTGAGTCTTGTTGGCTAGGATTTCAAACTGATCTTGGTATACTCTAACGGTTGATGTTTGTTTTAGTTTGGTTAACTCTCCTATCGCATCTTCATACTCATCAAGACCAAACCGTGCCATTATACCATGTTTAAACGAGGTCCAACTGATTACACAATGAGTTTTCTCGAACCACTGGTACCACTGTAATGCTCGGCTTTCCAGATGAAAAATGGCTATTCTAACTTTGTTTGAGTTTTCAACAGAATTGAACTCAAAAAACCTTTCACATTTATAAATCCATCCATTGGGATCTTCACCAAAGAACTTAGGGAAATCTATCTTAGTATACCTGGTTCCAAATCCTGATGCATTTTGGGATTGACATCCCTCAAATCTGTACTGAGAAGATCCAACACCAACCAGTTGATTATCCTCTTCCACATTTGATGCGTCTAAATGTTTCTTTCCAAATACATGTGCTGCCATCTGATCATACTTCATAGTAACAGCTGATAGCATCTCTTTAATATCACTTAAATCCTTTAAAGAATGCCTGATTTCTTCATTTTCTCTCATACTTCCGACTTGATTTTCTTTCAAGACCCGTACTGATTCTTCCAATTTTTTGATATCTTGACTTCTGGTTCCATCCGCCATTATTTTGTTCAGATCCACAGACCAAGGAAAGTCTGCTCTGATACCAATGTAACGTCTATGAAATGAAGGAGACGTGTAGAAGGAAAAGAGTCTACTGTTCTCTTATTCCAACCCAATTCCGAAGTTCATCAAACATTACACACCATTCTCAGGGTGAGTCCCTTCTTATTTATACACATAGGTAGCTTAACTGATTTGCTAGTAGCTAATTGATTTTGCTCAGCTAACTAACTAACTCCGGCTAACCTCCTAACAGAATTGATCAGCTAACCATTAACTAACTGATCTAACTGATTGGCAGCTGACTTCCTAACAGACTAACCAATTGATCATCTGACTAACTGAAACTTACTGAAGGTCAGTTAGCGTGTTCATAACAGTTTGAGAGTAGCTGTAGGCAAATCGAGTTCAAGAGAACTATTATCCTAAATTACCTCATGTTATCTTTATTGTTGACACTCTGAGCTGGACGTATCGTAAACCTTACTTATACTCAAACATGACCAAATTGCTTAAAGATCTTTTCAACAATTTGAACAAATACCAAAAAGAACCTAACTGAATGCTTCTTATTGGGCATACTCTTAAGAATATAACTCTATGAAGTTGAGAGAATTCGGTTAACAAATGGGGCCATAAATCTTAGCGCGTCTGCTACTTAGTAATTCCTCCTGAAAAAAATTACAAATCCGAATATTGAAGTATCATAATCTTCAAAGTTACAGAAAAACTTCATCTTGTGAGTACTAATTCTCCTTCTTTCTTTTTGTCTAAGATGTTTTGCATCTTGTTCAAGCTATGTTTTAATACTGCACACAATAGTAACTTCTATAAACCAATGGTAAGAAAGGAAAAAAGTTCCGAAGTTTGATAAAATAGGTAGAGGTTCGGAACACATAGACCGTCAGCACATCCATAGGTTGTTAACCTAGTGGCTAACCTTTTAGATATTTGACCCCATCATATGGGATAGGGATAACAGTCTCCAAAATAACAGAGTCCGCCTCAAAACCAGGTTTAGGGCCCTCTGCTGCATCTTTCTGCTGATGATCTCAACTCCTGTCTTGGCCTATTCCTTCAGTTCAACACTTCCGTTTTGCCTTTGGGTTATTTCCTAGACCAAGCAAACTTCACAAACTAGGAGGACACTTATCCATCAGATAGACATAGGGAATCACGTTATGAGTATGAACTATAACTTGCGATCGAAATTGGAAATAGTGAAACAAACTTTACAAAAGATATAGTTCTTGATGTTCACAATTCCTTTTTTGCATGGCGAATGGAAAACCATTTCTTACTGTTTTGATGTCAAAGAACAGTTATTTGTTATTAAAAAATCAAGCAGTAATTATTTACACGTATACACCTGAAATTCCTTAATGTCTTGATGTGACCGAACTGTGTCGTGTCCTGAATTTTTTCAAAATGTGGACCTTTTGTATAGGCATAGTGATTGTTAGACAGCCATGATAACTTGTGAGTAATGCCCTTGGTATTGTCTGTTAACCTTGATGTCAACAGTCTCCAAAGTGGCTTGTCCTAATATTCGGTGACTGAATCATACCCTTCTCATGGAAGGATCGAGAGGATGAACATCGAGTCTTTGACCTCAAGCTGCAACCCAATCAGCTTCTTCTTTATCTTCTTCTCTATCTATCTCCATATGTGTGTGTGAGTGTGCTCGCGCATGCTCATGTGGCAGTCTCAATCAAGAGGAGTTTATAGCTGTTATTTCAATGCCTAACCCTACTAGTATTTACGCTAATCTTTCAATTTCATCTATCAATGATCACATACGTGATGACACAGGTGTTGCGCATGGTTGTGAGTACATACCAAGCAGCTAGTGGTGCTGGTGCTGCTGCGATGGAGGAGCTCGAACAGCAGACTCGTGAGGTATATTTTTGTTTAATCTCTTCTAATGTCTTTAGTCTATTACTAACTTTTATATTTTGAGGATTTGGGATAAGCTGGTTTGTTGCCTTCAAAGTTAATTTCTTTTTTGTGTTGCAATAAGGTCTTGGAAGGAAAACAGCCAACTTGTAAAATCTTCAACCAACAGGTTAGTCTATCTGTTATTTTTTATTTCTTGATTTATAGTGCAGTAAATTTGGACTATGAGTTATTAGGGACAGTGCAATTTTCTCCTCATACTTTGACTATGTGCAGTATGCTTTTAATCTCTTCTCACACAATGCACCTGTCCTGTCAAATGGCTACAATGAAGAGGAAATGAAATTAGTGAAAGAGACAAGGAAAATCTGGGTAAGTGCATGCCATGCTCTTTTAGGTTTATTTCTCAATTTCATCTTAACTTTATATTTCTTTTCTTGTTTCTAGAGCTCTATGAATGATGAGTCCAAATTTTGGTCAATTTATTTAGTCTACATGACGATACTGTTTTTCAGTTCTAAGTACTTCTATTTGCTGTTGTAGGATGACACGAATGTCAAAGTAACTGCCACTTGCATTAGAGTTCCAGTTATGCGTGCACATGCTGAGAGTGTAAATCTCCAATTTGAGATGCCCCTTGATGAGGTATATTGCATTTAATCTTAATTTCATATCTTCAACTTTTTAGTCCTTATATTTTTGCTAGGCACTTTGTAGTCCTTATTAGATTTGGTTTCTATATTTTGTAGTCAGTGGAATTTGTACCCTTAATTTTCGTTGGTGGTCGATGTAAGGTCTTGAGAGTTCAGCTATTGATTGTATTCATGACTATGAAGCACAGATAGTCCAAAATTAGTTATGTATGGGTTTCGGATAGTACTGGATACCTGTACGTATCGGATACATCAAATAAATATCCACAATTTAAATTGAGTCATTTTAATTTCGGATACGTGGTGGATACTTTAGGGATACAAAGGGGGTAATAATAAAGTCTTTTTAAAAAGTAGGCACTAAATATAAGGGGCAAAGTGTAAATACAATCTATACATATGCTGCAATACACATTAGGCTTCAGTAGATTCACAATGGAAGCATCAGTAATGAACAAAACCTAGGCGAGGACCCAGATTTTGATCGTCAGTCATCAACAATATCATGATATCGCACATTCGGAGTGCAGGTTCAAGATTCTCTCTCTCTCTCTCTCTCTCTCTCTCTCTCTCTCTCTCGCAAATTCGCACTACACACTGTATAGATATACTTATACACACATCACACATTATATACTTGGTGTTTTGCTCCCTTTTTTTAGTACATAGTGTGAAAAAATAAATACTGTCTAATCTTTTTAGTATTTGTATTACTTTTGATAGCTTTCTTTTTGTTAATAACTTTTGAAAATTGACGTGTGCTTAATGCTTGGTATTAGAATTCAAGTACTCTTCCATTTCATCTGGCTCGCTCCTTTTTGTACCTAGTCCAGGACCACTGATTATACATATATTAATTTTTATAGACGTACCCCCGACGTATCTGTATTCTTTTTTTTCCTTCAGAATTTGTTGTATTGATGTATTCGTATCGTGTCGTATCCGTATCCTGTATTTGTATCAGTGCTTCATAGCCTTTTTCTATTAAATCTTGCTGTTTGTTTGGAATATCACTTTGTCATTGGCTTAAACTGTTTTCAAAACTAAGACAACTTTAGGATCTTAGTTGATATGAAGGGAAAAGTACAACTTTTGTCCGTGGTTTGAAACTTTTATCCCACCTGCCCTTTGGGATTTGCTTGCTACAATGCGAGGATGGATATGGCTTTGTCTATATAATTAAGATCATTTGGTTATAGGTGCTTCTTTAAAATTTTGTTCATTTGACTCATTGCTACATGAAAGGATCCATTTGGTTTCATTAGTTCTTCTACTTCCACTTCTCCCTCTCTTCAGTTCTGGTGCACAGTTTGAAAACCCACCCATACCCAAACCTTCTATGTTCTAGAGGATATGATACGAAAGGATAATGTGGTTTTCCTTTCTTAGGGCTTGTAACTTGTTATATCAAGGAAAAATACCAATTTTCTTTTACTCAAGCTAAAATCAAACATCTGTTAATACTCTTTTTTTTTTTTTTAATCACGGCAACGGGTTTATATTTCACATTATAGTACGCTTATGTGAAAGTTTGGCAGAATCATGATAGGGGCTTCTTCGAAAAGCAAGAAAGAGCGGCATGTTTCTTCTGTTATCAACGGAGGATGCTAAATTCTTGAATCTGGACACTTAAATCTTGTACTCTGTACAACCACATCTTATTTATTTAGCCCAAATAAAATTTCTATTCGCTGGTCTCTAATATACCTCTTTCGATTCCATCAGGTAATTTGAATTAGCCCCAACTACTGATTAATTATACTCTTTTAATCAGAAAACGATAAACAAAGAATCCAAAGTCAATCGATCCTTTGTTAATAGTGGCCCTCGGGGCCATGTTGTTCATTGACATCAAAGTCCTGCTAATGGTGTTGCTGGTGGATCCCCTATCAGTGTCAGCTGCGGCTGTACCAAACACGTGTCCCGCACCTATTGGCCCTTCAAGAAGTCTGTTATGTGATTTCCTGCCTTTGGCTGGTATTTGTTGCTCTGGAACTAAACCTCTTTGGGGCAATTCCTACAGAATCAGACTGGGGGGCTCTCAATGATAAAATACGGGTTAATGGACCGACAAGTTCTGGTCCATGCGCCCTACTTTTTCAATCTAATCTCCTCAAGTTAACGGGCTTCCTTTAGATTTTATTCCACCTAGTCGTGATCCCAGCCCATCTATCTTTATCTCTCATGAGGAGATTGCTTTGGAATTGAACAGGTGGAAGAATTCTGTGGTGGGTTTGTTTCTGGGTGCCAAGCCTCTGTTTAAGGCTCGTGGAAAATTTTGTTCAGCATAGATGGCGCACTTTTGGTGATTTGGATGTGTTTGTTTTGGAACTTAGCCTTTTCCTTTTTAACATTTCAAATAATGAAGCCAAGCAAACAGTTCTTGAACCTCGGTCCTATAATGACAAGCCTCTGTTTCTTCAACCTAGGTCTTCAACTAGTACCTATGATCCTGATATTACTGCCATTCCAATTTGGATTGGGTTACCAAAACTTAAACTGCACCTTTGGAGTGCTCGGACTCTAAGCAAAATTGCTCTCGTCATGGGGAAAACTTTATTACCCATAATGTCACGACAGAGGAAAAGATAAGCATGTGCCCGAATATATGTTGATGTTACTCCTACCTCTTCTTTCCCTACTTCCGTAGAAAATTCTGGGTCCTGATGGGTTTAAGTTCCCAGCAAATTGATTGAATGGCTTCCATCAAAATTTGATCAGTGTAACTCTTTTGGCCACAAGAGTGCTAATTGTCCTAAGATTGTAAGACAAGAATGGAGGCCTAAAGCTACTGGCAACCTAGACTTAGCTGACATAATTGTCTATTCTGTTGGACATGGGGAGTTCTCTATTCGTGTCTCTCTCCCTGCAGCTCCAGTTACAATTGCGGCTCCAATTATGCCTACAATACTCTTTCAGCGTATCTTCTCCTCTCACTAAATAGCCTGATTCTTCTGCCCTTATTGGTATTATTGAACTAACCAGTTTGGTGTCTACTCAGTTTGTCAATGATGGTACTGAGGATATCTCTCAGTCCGATCAAGAAAATAAAGATGATATGAATGAAGCTCCTCTTTCTCCTTCCTTTTCACGAAGGAAGGTTTGCAAAAACAAAGGTAAGAAGTTCAACAGTCAACTTTAAAACTCAACGATTAAAAGCCCTTCTAACTGTAAGACCAAGAAGGCTGTTGTTCCTGCTAGGGCCAGGAAGCCTCCTAAGGGGTTCAGATGAATCTTACCTCTTGGAACATCAGGGGTGTTAATCATCCATCAAAGCAGTATGCAGTTTCTAAGTTTTTGGTGCACCAAGCGGGCTTTCTCGGCCTTGTGGAAACTAAAGTAAGAAAGGTCAACTCCCTTCTGTTTGTGGTAGTATCTCTTCCTCTATGACTACTTATGGATACTTCCTTAATGGTGACACAACCAGGATCATTCTTCTCTGGAATAGTTCTATTCTAGATTTTCAAGTCCTTAATGCTTCGAAACAAGTAGTTACTGTTTCAGCCATAAGCAGCTTAGAGTTCACTCTTCTGTTTATATAGTCTATGGTGCTACTAGATGTAAGGATAGAACTCAGCCTTGGGCTGATTTGTCCTCCCTTTCCATTTCTGATAGTGAGTCTAGGCTTCTTCGTGGTGACTTTGTTGTGGTTAAGCACAGCACCAAGAGCAAGCTCCGCAACAAAAGCGCAAAACGAGCCGCGCTAGTAGCGCGCATCCGTTATTCAGCTGTTTTCAAATCAAAGCTTGACTAATAGGGGCGCCCCTCACCTAGGTTGGGAAAATCCCTATGGACTTGGCCCTTTCCACCATCTCTCCTTCCCACCTTCAATCCAAGCAGCATGCCTGACCAAATCAAATGGTCAGTTTCCCCTCTTCCCCATATAAAGTTGCTGCCGCATGAGATGCCACAAGGACTCGTTCACCTATGGTACATTGGCATCACTTAGTCTAGGTTCCCATTTCGATTCCAAGGCATTGCTTTATTCTTTGGTTGGCAATCGAAGGCAGTCTAAGAACCACCAAGGATAAGCCCATAAGCTGGGGTATTTAAATCTCCCCTACTTGTTTGCTATGCCAAATTGTAGATGAAAGCCTTTCCATCTTTTCTTTAGCTGCACTTTTTTCAAGATTAATTTGGCGGAAAGTTTGCTCTTTCTGTGGTATCTCCAAGCCTCTGCATTCCTGGCCTATAGTTAGCTGGCTCATTGGGAAGTTTAGTGGGAAGTCCTTCCAGAACATCGCAAGGAAAATAGCTTGGGCAACCATGGTATATTATATTTGGCAAGAAAGTAATTGCAGAGTTTTCCAAGACATTCAAAGACCAATGTTAAGCTAAGAAGCACGGATCACTGAGAGTTATAGTAGCAAGGGAAAAATGACCCGTCCGGTCACTTCACGTACACGGGACACTTGCATGTGGCCATTTAATTTTTTCAAAAATTAAAACGAACACGTTAGGAACATGTTGAATTAGATGTTTTAGATCCAGAGTCTATCATGAATGAAAAGAAAGGCCTCGTAAAAAGTATCCAAGGGATGATAGCAGGTAAATATCCGGCCCTGCCTACTTTTCGATGAAGGGTGGACTACAAGACAATTGCTACTAAAGAGATCAAATGGGGGATTTCATCGATATTGAGTCGACTATAAACTATTCATCTTGCTTGGAACCGTCGTGTATGGGAAAGAGGGATTCTACCTATGCTTGGAAACGAATCATATATTATATATGTATATGTATATCTTTGTGTGCGTGCACACATTTACAACTCATATATCATATAACTTATTATTTTCCTCAAATTAAATGTAAAAAAACACATAATTACCTAAATAGGAAATTAAAAAAAGTATAATCCCTACAACTCTATAGTCTTCTCTCTCTCTGTCTCCATCGATATGACAATACTCGTTCTTAGGGTTTTGTTGGGTTTTGAGAACCGACTGCTCTAACATAACATGTTCTCTATTTTTTAAGTTATTACATTTTTAACTCAAACTATTTAGTAGTACTTTTATTTCTATTGATATCTTATAAATTAGGGTTAACCCTGTTTATGGTTTTTGAAATTGCATTTTGACCCAAAACACGTTTTGCAAGTGTCTATTGCATGTCCCTACATGTCGAGAATGTGTCCGACTAGAAAATAATAATTACATACTTGGACACTTATTTTAGCGTCTTCAACATGTGTTTGAGATGTGTCCGAGCATGTTCATGTCCTAGACGTGTGGCGCACGGATACGAGAGGTCCGGGGAGGTGTCCGTGCTTCTTTGATGTTATGTGTGTTTCACAAAATTAGATTTGATGTAAGAATAAACGGTGCACGGGGATACGAGAGGTCCAGGGAGGTGTCCGTGCTTCTTAGATGTTATGTGGGTTTCATAAAATTAGGTTTGATGTAAGAATCAGCGGTTCTCAATTATCTTCTTTAAATCCTCTCGTATAAACCTTGTTCTATGCCACTTTTGGCAAATTCTTCTTTCTGTTACGACTCGTATGCAAAAATAGTTTGTTATGCCCTTCTTGTTCTTTGTAACGTTGTGTTCTTTAATAAAACTTTGGATTACCAAAGAAAAAGCAATGAGTAAAAATTCCATCTCCGTAGAGGACAAGGGTACTACAACGAACCCTACTGCTTCTTTTGACTGGCTAAATTACTGCAAACTAAGTGTAGACTGCAGAATGTTGCAATTTTGAGTAGTCATTCCATTGTTTTTATCACAGCATCTCAATTGAATGAAGCCTCAAGCATCACGTTGTGTAGTGGTTTGATGAGCATTCCAATATATCCTTCAAAGGCCTCAAAGAAAATTATGTTTCTTAATCCTTTCTCTCAAGAGGATTGATTCTCGAATCAATATTGCATTGTTTAACCAGGACACAGCAAGGGATATTCTTAAGAGAGCTCCTGGTGTGGTGGTTATTGATGACCGGAATGCCAATCACTTTCCTACCCCCTTGAAAGTGTCGAACAAAGACGACGTTGCAGTTGGCAGAATACGCAGAGATGTTTCCCAGGACGGAAACTACGGGTAAATATAGATCAACACGCCAATTGTTTCTCCCTTTCTTTTTTTACTTTTAGAAAAAATCATTTTCAAACCCTCAAATCTTGATTGGAAACTTTAAACAGGTTGGACATCTTTGTTTGCGGTGATCAAATAAGGAAAGGAGCTGCTCTTAATGCTGTTCAGATTGCGGAGATGTTGTTGTAGTTCGGAATCTGATTCTACACAGCATGTTCACTATGTGAAATATTTATTTGATGAGAAGTAGTGAATTTGGTCTGAATATGATCTTTCGCGGAAGTCATTATGTCGCAGTAAGATGTTACAAGTATTTGAATTACATCAAACTTGTCATGAACCCACAATCACACTAAACCCAACCAATAACACTATTAAGGGGACAAAATTTAGGAGAGAAAAACAAAATAAATAATCATTCTCTATTTTTTGCAGTTAGGGTGGCTGAATTGTGATTGTTAGTCCTAGTTTACCATACTCTTTTGAAGTATTGTCTTTCATAAAAGAACTGTAGCAACACAGTTTAGAACTAGCATATTACCCGTGTCTGTGGCACGACGCAACACAATTTGAATTCAAACTACTTTTTCTCGCTATTTGCCGCCTCATTAGACATATTGTGGCTTCGCCCAAGATTCTAGAAAGGAAAAATAAACTCGCCTTCTCCTAAAATTAGTTCTAAAAAAAAAACTTTTAAAATCTCTCTAATCAAATTTAGTAAATAAATTACGAATAAAAAATTAATACGATTTTAGTTAGTGCATATGAAAAAATTTAAAACTTAAAGTAAAGTAATTCACGATGACTAATAAAATAAAAGTTTGTTTACTTTCAGTTAGTGCATTTAATAAAAATACATGAACCAAAATAGTAGCTACCACTGAAAAGTAAGACCATATCACCTAAAACGGTTTTGAATAAAATTTTATTTGTTGGTAACGGCAAATCAGCCTTCCACTTTATTTTATTCATATCACGACCATCTGTTGCAATTAGAGCTCCAAGATGAATTTTTTCTTTTAAAAATGCATTCAAACGAGCCTTCCACTTTATCTCACTATATGAAGGCTTGAATATGTCTTGGTTATTTGTTTGGAATGCAAAGAGTAGAGCAAATTGATTTGGCTTAGATACGGCGAGTTATGTTAATCGGTGATCATTCTCTTTAATTTTTCTATTTATTTTGTTTTTTCTATTTTTTTTGGTGTTGGGCGAATAGTTTAGCGTATTACCTATGGTTTCACCTAAAGACACTTATCATTGTAATCTTACAAAAATATTGATCAATCATCTAGTGGTGCGATTCATCGAGTAATATGTGTACAATGTGAGAAATCTGATTACGATAATTATATTCTTGTTAAAATTACTTATTATTGTTAAAATTGAACAAATTAAAAAAAAAAAAAAAGGAGGAGGAAAAAACATGTTAAACATTCAGTTGATCAATTCAATGGAAGGAGATATTGAATGCAAATAGGATGGGAGCAAAATACTTAATTTTCTCCATTTGAGTTTACTCAATGTTGCTTACTTTTTCCATCCCAGCCAACCAATAAGTTCAATCATATTTCTATTAACACCTCTCATCTTATCATCTAGTCCTATTAGATATGGGCATTCGTGAACAGTCAAAAGGATTAATAATTTGCAAACTCTTACTTGGTAATCTGAAAACTGTAGAAGAAAAGCGTTAATACCACAATATATATGAACTACACGCATTTGTTCTTTCACTCTTTGAAGCTTTTTCTAGATTGATTTGAAATCCAAAGAAAGTTAAACAAAGTTTAAGCCATTTTTACATTGACTTGTATTTAAAAGAACCAATAAAAAGCATATTCGGTTAATTCGAATATTTATGTTAATTTGGTTCTTAAACTATGAATTTGATCAATTTTGTCATCAATTTGAGACTTGGAAATGCGGTTGTTGGAAAGCCAAACTATATGATCAAGGGAGGTCAAACTCCAGCACAAAATTCAGAATACAATTTAGAAGACTTAGATTTGAATCTTGTGTGAAGAATGACTTAGTTTCATTTTCCAAAGACAATTGTATCAAGTACAAAATGGGATTGAGAAGACTTTTCTCCGTAACAAAATAAAACTTACAAAAGAAATCCAATGAGAGAATGAGAGAGAGGGAATGTTTAAGGTAATTTCTCCTTAAAAATTAGAAAACCACTTCAAATAAGTAAGAAAAAAGAGGAGTTACATACCTTCAACCGGTGATGAAAATTTCTTAGAAAATATTGAATCAAATTATCTATGAAAATGTACAAACATTAAATAGAGGTGAGATCAAATTCTTTAGACAATACTGAAAGTGTAAAAAACATCAAAATAGCTGTGAGATTCACCTATCAGATTGTACCTTTTTAGTCGATTTACACTTGCAGTGCATGGACTCTTGCTTTTTCTTCGTACGCTCATGAAATTTTGCCAGCCGATTTTTCTTTACACAATTTTTTAAGTAACACGAAATTTTTTTTCAGAGTAGGAATATAAACTTAACATTCTTAGATTAATATTTTTTCAAAAATATTTTCCAAAATAGAAAAGGATTAAAAAATTCAATTTTCTCCTTTGATTTAGAAAAATTAAAAACGTTTGAAATAGGAAGGGATTAAAACTGTTCCTAATTTAAATATTCCTAATTGAAATATCTTTTAGCAAATTAGAATCTTCCATAGAAAATATGAACAAATTTGCACGGAAATTAGATAAAGTAAATTATATGATTTGCTAATTCTCTTCCTAGGCTTTCTCTTCAAATTAACTTTGATTTGTATGTCTGATTTTTGACATATTTTCATAAATTAACTCTTTGCATATATATGCATCTATACAAGAACATAAACTTAACGTTCTTAGATTAATATTTTTTCAGAAACATTTTTCAAAATAGAAAAGAATTAAAAAATTCGATTTTCTCCTTTGATTTAGAAAATTAAAAACGTTTGAAATAGGAAGGGATTAAAACTGTTCCTAATTGAAATATCTTTTAGCAAATTAGAATTTTGCCATGGGAAATATGAACAAATTTGCACGGAAATTAGATGAAGGAAATTATATGATTTGCTAATTATCTTCCCATAGCAAGTCAGATGATTTGCTAATTCTCTTCCTAAATTTTCTCTTCAAATTAACTTTGATTTGTATGTCTGATTTTTGATGTATTTCCATAAATTAACTCTTTGAATATATATGCATCAATATAGGAATATTCTTTTCCATGTTGTCTATAAATCTTCACCATTGGATGAAATTGATTTGAGCCGTTATTGTGAAAATGTCTTTTAATGGGGTCCACACCGTCCTGATTTGTAATATAAAGATAACATGAGTGTTTTTCTTGTCTCTTCGAAATTTGGTCCCTCTCAACTCTCTTGAGCTCATATATTTGAAGTTTGTAGTTCTCATCCACCTTTATGTTGAGTTTGAATGACTTTTCTTTTGTCCGATAATTTATTTATTGAATTATTCGTTCATCTCAATAAGAAGTTTTAAAAAAATAAAAATATATTTTTAAAAAGTTCAATAAAAAATTAACCTAGTGTGAATTGCCTCCTTAACTTTTAAACTTGACCACATGATCCCTTCACCTTTTTATGGTTTCTGGAGTGAAGTGCAATGTTATGAAATTCAAAAATGCTACAAACACAACAAAATTGCACAACATGCCAAAACTACGTTGTTTGTTTTTTCCTTAATGAAACGACGTAGTTTTGGCATATTGTGCCAAATGTTGTGCAATTTTATTGTGCTTGTAGCATTGTTGTATGAAATTTATCCCTACGAACACCGTGTATCAAAATGAAAAACCCTCGTCAAAATAAATTCTCTTTCAAATATAACAACAGAAATTCAATTACCATCTCCTTCCTCCCCAACCAACCTCACTCCCCCTTTAATTCAAAACTTTTAATTCTTTAAAATTTAAAAATTAAATTTTTAAGTCAGAATTGAATTATTTTTTTTATTAAAACTAAATTAATTAATTAAAACAACATAAATAATTTTAATTATTAAAATAAAATCTCAAAATAATCTCACATAATAAAAATATAATTTATTCACTTTTGAATGAAACAAAACTGAATTCAACATAGGCTATGGCCTACATGTCCTTGCCTAGCCTCAGTCCTCATGTAAGTCCATATCATGAGAGTTGATGGGGTCCTCCACCATGTTAACTTTAAAGAAATTTAACCTCATAGTTACCGGAATCTTTGACATTTGTCCAGATGCAATAATGATGTTGAGTACTTAATTGCTATTTGTACTATCCAATCCACACTCTTTGCGTTGTGAGCAAGTTTTATCTTTTTAGTACTAAAAATAATTTCTATACTTCAAATAATTTATTCAATTTTCTTGAAATATTCCTCTTGATTACTTTTGATATGGGAAAAGTGAATTAAGAAATAAGGGTGGCTTTGTAATTTCATGTGAATAAGAACAACAACAAAAAGTGCAAGAGAGCACGGAAATTATTTCTCTTCTCGGAACCATAAAATGATATGAAATTTATCCATCGTTGAAAAAAGAAAAGAAAATAGAAAAATGTCTAAATTTCTTTAAATTGTCTAAGTGTTTATTTCGGAGAAAAATTGTGGTACTCTGTTTTTAAAATTTATCCTAAGGTTAAGTTTTGTTTTTTTCTAAAATTTGTCCTGTAATACAAAAAAAAATTCTTTACACTAATTTTTTAAACAAATTTCTTATCAAATGAAGACATAAAGAAAAACGTACCTTTTCTTTCTACTTAATTTATATATACACATTAATTTTTTTAAATTAATTATTTATTTCAATGAGAAGAATAAAAAATAAAAAACTATTCTAAAAAATATCAAGACAACTTTTATTATCCTTAAGTGTCTTTTAAGGCTCGTCCTATCCTGACTTTTTCAATTTGATAAAAATACTTGTATTTTGTTGAAGCCGCTAATCGATATAAATAATTAATTTAAAATTTTCAAATAAAAAACCCTCAACATCAATAATCTCCACTATCTTTGTAGGAAATTAAATTAGGCCAAATTCAATCTAAATAATTCAGTTGGTTTCTTTTGTAAGAGCATCCGCATCAGGTTCCCCATCTTTGCTCCTTCCCTAATTTGAGGAGCAAATCCTCTTAACAACCCACGCATCAGGCTCCCTATTTTTTCTCCCTATTTTGCAAAACGAATAGTGACTCCCTAGTTTTAGGGTGTCACTATTCACTCCTATCATTTTATTTTTAATTTTTTTTCATTTCTTTCTCCTCCCCTATAGCATTTGAATTAAATATAAAAAGAAAAAAAGAATATTTTAATAGAATAGGGATAGAATAGAGAGTCTGATGCAGGAGACATTACAAAATATGACTCCCTAAAATAAAAAAGTGAGATTTTCTCTCTAATTTGGAGAAAAAAATGAGGAAGCTGATGCAGATGCTCTAATGCTGGTTAGTGGAAAGGAGAATTACATCAAATCAAACATTGACCAAGACCTGAAATTTCACCAAACTTTGCTTTTTCTTTTTTGGGAAAAAATTATTCAGTGATCCTCAAACTCAAAGAATTCACCCCTCTTTACGTTGGCGTGGACCAGGGACGGTCCTACAATGGGGAGATCACGAGCCCCACTTAATTTGATAATTTTAAATATTATTTATAACTATATAATTTTCACTAAATTACAGTACATTAGTCTTGTGTATATATCAAAAATAAATATGCAACTCTCAAGTTTTGCTCTATGATATTTTATACGTTTTTAAATTTGTCTAATTAATACACTCAACTAAATTATTAGATTATTTGTAAGTCAATACCTCTTTGTTTTGTTAACATTTGAACTAAATAGATTCTTACTATTCGTGACAATTTATATTTATTTTTCTATTTTTGGGTAAAAAAGGGTATATAAAATTACAAAAATACCCTCGATAGACAAATTGACTTTCAACAACAAATAAATATCCAGAGTCAAACAAAGGGCATTTTAAACTTTACGTATTCTGAGTCAAATAAATATATTTATTTAATTCGATCAAAAGACAACATAAATAATTTAGTCCAAATGAATTTAAGTGAATTAAATTACACTTCTATCTATATAATCCAATAATGTAGTTAGGCTGAATGGCGCCCATGTAGAAATATTTTTCAAAAATCAGAAACAAAATTAGCTCATTTTAAAAACTCATCAAGGACAATAAAAAAAATATACTCGATGAATATTTGAGTTTTTTTAATCTATTTTTGGTACATTTATAGAGAGTGTATACATTATAATCTCTTATTGTTGTTAATGAACGTCAAAGCATAGAATCATTCGTAGTAATTGACTATAAAAATAAAAATTTACCTTCAAAATGTAATTAAAAAATGCTCAACACACATCACTTTTATAGATCACTCAAAACGATATCGTTTTGTGTTGAGAAAAAATTAAATTTATTTTTTTCCCAAATCGTTCAAAAAAAATTAATTTTTCTTCAATACGAAATGACGTCGTGTCTGTTTTGAGTGGTGTGCATAACATTGGCCCTATTTGGCCAAAATTTTTTTTTTGACTTATTTTTTGTCTTTATTCAAATTTTTTTTGTATTTGTTATTTTTATATCATTTTTTCGTGGATTATTGGTTCGTATCGACGAAAGGAATCTAAAAAGTATAAAATTATATCGAAAAGTTAAAAAAAAGTCACTAAAGACGAAAATAAGCCAACACGGACGCTGTTTTTGACTTATTTTTTGTCTTTTCTGAACTTTTTTCAAATGTAGCCGATGATTGATAACTTTTCTGAAAGCTCTTGTCGAGACGAACCAACAATCATAAAAAAATTGATGAAAAACAAAAAATTAAAAAAAAATTTCAAATAAAGACAAAAAACTAAACAGTGAATAATCCAATAATAACCACATACCAAATGGACCCAATTCTGAATCCGTTTTTGATGTGGACCATACAACAGAGAGGTTTGTGAGCCGCATACCACTGAATAATTTCTATTTTTGTTTTTTTGGATAAAGTAATCAAATGGCCAAGGAAAAGGTAATATGGTAAATGAGCTTAGCGGGGAACAACATGGCCCCACCTATCCTATGATTCCCATCTTTCAGTCCTCCTTTTTCTTTGGTTTCAGAACTGTATCAGCGGGGAAGTTTCCAACTTTTGGGGGGTAAATTTCAATTATCTCCCTGTGGTATCTAATAAATATTAAAACCTCCCTTTTAGTTTATGAAATTGCACTTATTATATTTTATAACTTCATATAGACTAGGCCGTTATATTACCATTAAAATTGCTGATGGGAGAAAAAAAAAATACATTGAATATGACGAAAGTGCCCCTAGCAACCCATTTCTCACTCCCACAGTCCCACTCTCACTCTATGTCTGCTAAATTAATTTTTTCTTTACAGTTGTTAATTTTAATTTTTTTTGTCTTAAATTTAAAAAAATTGATTTTTTTTTTATTTTTTTCAAAACTTTTCTTGCTGAGATAAGTGAAAAACATAAAATTTATATAAATAACTTCAGTGTCGAGCGGCCTGAGGCTTTAGGGATATAATGTCATTAATCAAGATTTTAGTAAATTATTTTGATATTTTTAGCGTCGAGTGGTTTGAGGCTTTTTATACACAGGGAGAAAGAGAGAGAGAGGGAGAGAGATAGATTGCTATTGATATTCTTGATACAAACAAAAATATTGAAAAAGCGAATTATGTAACTTGTGATGATAGGTTTCCCAATTCTAGTCATTGCATCCAAACACGGTCCTAAGAAAGAGTACAAGATAAAGAAAAATAAAGAAATAGCGACCTAAGAAAAGAGGAGAAAGACTTGTGTTTTTCTATTTTCAGTGTCGGCCTTGATATTTAAATTGTCTAAATTCGACCTTAAGTTAGTTGCTTCCTTAATATTAATGATAATATTTTTTTTTGTAAATTTTTATTATTATTTTCTATATTTATATATAAAAAAGTTGCATTTTACAGAAAAATTACCCGAGCCCGGAGACTTGCGAATCTTACCCGAGCCGATCCTGGCTATCCTCATTAGTTTCCTTTCAACATCACGTTTGACGGAACTGTCAAAGAACAATAATGTTTTATACCCAATAATATTTATTTTCAAAGTATTCCGATTGTCAATTATAAAACTACTAGTCTCATTCTTGAAATTGAGAGTTGCGACGTAACCTACAGTGTTCGAAACCTACGCAACGGGAAAACAATACTAATATTTTTCTGCTTTCTATGTTTCAAAATTAAATTAAAGAGAAAATAAAATAATAATAAAAATACAATATTCGACTTTTGCTACACTCACCTTGATCGTCAATCCCTAGTCAACCCTCTCACTCCCGCGCAAAGAATGTATCTTTCTCTCTCTCTCTCTCTCTCTCTCTCTCTCTCTCTCTAATCGACCATATGTCTCCTTTTCTTGGGTGTATATATATATCATTTGTTGTGTGAGTTTTTTCAGGTTCTGCTTGTGTGATAGTAGTCGTAGCGGTTGAGGTCTCTGCATCTTCTTGTAAGACTCTCTCTCTCTCTTTCTCTCTCTCTCTCCCGCTCCACTTGCATTAACTTTGATCATTTATCTGTCTATAGCAGGCATAATTCATGCAATGTGGACTCTTCTTTAGTTGCTGATTTTGCTTCTTTAACTTTTACTATGTGTGTGTTTTTGGCCCACTTTGAATGTATTTTTCCTGATTTAGTGATTTTAATTATTATCTTTCGTTTCGTTTTCCTGAAACTAAGAGAAAGAAAAACAAAAAGAATAAAAAATTCCGTCAAAAACTGCCATGTACTAAACTATTCGTGGCAAACTGAACAATTAGTGTTCCTTTCTAAGTAATAGCCCCTACAGAAAATTGAGGAATGTGTTTATATTTTGTCCTTTTAATTTGTTTACTACTTTCTTTTTCCAATTTGGTTTTTGAATATTCAACAAGATCATCCATGTGCAGTTGCATTTATTGAATAGTGCGATCTATTGATTTTCTTCTTGTTTTATCCTGTTGATGGATTTGTACTTACCTCTACTTATCGATCTCTGAGTTAATTTTTGTTTTTTTTGTTTTTCCCTGTTTTCTGCTTTTCTAACCAGCCACTGTACAATTGTTAATGCTCTTACCAACCGTGTGTTCAGGGTTTAGTCCCTTTCTTTTATAGGAAAGAGAAAGTCTGTGCACACATATGTCCGGACACAAATCTGGATCACAAATTTGTTGTCCGATCGATGCGTGTGGGATCCACATGCATGAAAGACTTCGGATATAGCTGTGGCCGGATTTGGGTTCGGCTATCAGTGTTAGTGTCTTGTTAATTCTTTTGTGTTAGTATATTCATGATGAGGTTTTTGGTCACATTCTAAACATTTATGCCTAGTTTCAATCTAAAAATCAGAGTATTTGATTTTTTGGCAACATATGTCAAGAAAGTCATACTTTGTTATTGTATATGGGGAATGACATCCTTTTTATCAAACTTTTTGTTGTTTGAGAAGTCCACTAAACAGTTCGTAACATGGCTGATTGTAGCACAGTAGCCATGACTCGCCTGATTTCATGTATTGCGCATGCATTCCCGAGATGTTAATACGAGAACAATGATCTTCTGAAGACCTTAATTTTGAACTGTTAAATTATACCGTATTTACGGTGCATTCAACATGAATGCTTTTACCATTTTTTCTTGTTTATTCGTAGTGACAGCGAACTTGGTTATGGGCTTACCTTTACATTTCACCATGCTTGTCTGTATTGACCTCAAAACCCGGTTCACTGGTTTTGACCTGTCCAAAAGATTGATTTAGAGTACGAAATCAGGAATTGCTGGTGTGTACAAAAGTGGTAAATGTAATGTAACTTAGGTTTTTTACTGCTAAGCATCACTCATAATGTCATGGCATACTTGGGGTCTGTTTTTTTTTTTTTTTCTGAAGTACGGAGATCTTATACACATTGTTGGACCGATTTTTCAAAAGCTTAAGCTTTTGGAACTGTTGTTAATCTGGCATGGTCTCGGAGCTCAAGTTGGGGAGGTCTTGGTTTGAATTCACCCTGTTTACATTTGTTCAACGATTGCATTTTGCTTCTCTTAGTGTATGGATGTTTTGAAGATGGGCTACTGGACCAAAATCCTTCCGTAACCGTTTCCACAGTTAAATCTACCGGTTATGACAACTGTAGTGGTGTGATTGAAAATCGCAGCTGCAACAGCCTCTGTAGTCACATGATGATGTCCTTAGAGGCCGTTACAACACCGTTACGGAAGTTATGACTCTATTTTCAGCAAGTTTTGCATATAATTCTATTGTCACATTTTTGTATCTCTCAATTACTTTAAAATGAGGTGCAAACATTGGAAGTTTAGATGTACTTTAGATTCTACGGGTGTAAGTTGCTAGGATGGTTAGAAAAGCTTCAGAAGTGTTAATGTATATTTGTATGTTAGTTTAGGAATATAATTTAGGTCCATGTTGATCTCTATGTTTATATCCTTATTTATTTCCGTTGTTATCTTCTCCCTCCTATATAAAGGAGCTTGTATATTGATTGACAAATACAATAATCTGTAGAGATATTTATTTCTCTCTCTCAACTCATTTAACATGGTATCAAAGCTGAAGTTTTTGGCTCATTGACCAGATCATCAACAATTTCTTGGGTCTTCCCTTTTGGTATTTTTTTATTTTTTTTCCCCCGCCACTGTTCAGATCTCGGATCCGTCACTAGTCTTTCCATACCACCATCGTGCTTGGCATCTACATACGATTCCAACGCACCAAACCACGTCACCAAAACACCCTCCACGCGCCACCAATTTCCTCGGCGCGTCATTGGTTCTATTGTCGAGATCTCACATGCCACCAGCACGTTGATGTAGACCTTAGCCACTTACGCGCGTTACCTCAGCCACGCTGCTACCATGCGTTGCCTCAGCCACGCTGCTACCACGCGTTGCCTCAGCAGCTAACGTCAGCCCTAGCCGCTTGCGCCACTGATTGAACCCAATCCAGCTTCTGACGTCAGCCCTAGCATCAACCAGTTCCTAACTGGTTTGCTCTTGTTCCAGACTGGTACGCCCCAGTTCACTTCAATTTCGGCCCGTTCACTCCGGTTCCTAATCGGTTCAGGCCGCTTCCGGTCTCTTCTAGCCAGTTCAGCTGGGTTTGCCCCGGTTCACCCCATTTTTTCACCTTTTTGGGCCGTTTTAGCCGGTTCACCATTGTTCTTGCCCTTCTGCATTCACTAGTAAACTCGATTTTTCCTATTTCAACCTCTGTAATTGATATTGCTTCCTAGTTCGCTTTGCGCTCACCTTCATGGATTGCTCTGATTCTCCTATTTGTATTATTCTTGACATATTGGACTATTGGGACAGTAAAAATTATCAAACTATTACTTGGTTTCGCAATATATCTACTACCTCTATTAGCCTGCAGTTTGGTCGATTTTAGCTTAACACTGTGTCTACTCCTGCCAAAGAGATTTGAGATTTTTTGAAAGGCCGCTATCAAACTACTAGTCTTGCTCATCAATTTCAACTTTAGAGTCACCTTCATCGTATGTGCCAAGAGCCGGGTCAGTCTATTAATGACTTTCTCTCTCAAATATATTTTGTTTGGGATTAGCTTGCTCTCTCGGAACCTACATGGCCCCATAGTGAGGATGTCGCCTTGTTTACTACTCATCATGATCAACACTTAGTTCAGTTTCTCATGGCTCTCACTTCTCACTTCTCATTTTGAGCCCGTGCGTGTATCTCTTCTACCTCACACCCCACTCGCAACTCTTGAGCGGGCTATTTTTGCTTTTATCAGAAGAAACTCGACTTGGTACTCACTGCACACACCTAGTGGATTCCACTAACCAAACACACCCAATGGATTCTGTTCGTGCTACTCCCTAGTCTCGGAGTTATTCTTTCACACATCCATCCAGTACTTGCAACTATTGCCAAAACCGCGGTCTTCCATCTACTCATCATCTGATTCATTGCCCAGTCCGCCTATGTCGGTTTTGCAACAAAAATGGCCCATGCCATCTTCAGTAAGATTTCTTCCGCAATCCAGCACGCTCCTCTATTGGTTCACGAGGAAACTATCCACTATTTGGGTTTGGGAATAAGTTTAAATCTCTGCCTGCTTAATGCACTGCTGCTGTTGCCAGAGAGGATTTACCTTCTCCTACCCTTGTAGACCCTTCTAGTCCAATTTTTTCTCAAATAGATATCGAGGCCATGTTCCAACAATTCCTCACCAGTTCCGATACTCCTCCTTCTACTGCCTTGTTGGTCACCACAAGTAACACTTCCTGGTACTTTTGACTCCATTTGTTGTAATCACATGACCTCCGGCACTACCATTTTTACTTATCTCTCTCTCCCACTCTTCATGTTTCGTCTATCCATACTGCTAATGGTTCTATCATGTATATGAGTCATGTTGGTTCTGTTTTCACTACTCATTTGTCTTTATCACATGTTTATCTTATGTCTGCTCTTACCTTAAGTTTAATCTCCATTAGTTAATTGTGTGAGCATGGTTTAACTGTCACCTTTTTCCATAATAGTTGTTTGGTGCAGGATCCTCGGACATGATGCAATCTTGGGATTGGCTGTAAGCATGGAAGTATTTATGAGCTTATTCACCTTTATGTTCTAGACTCCCCTCAGATTATTGCTCCTATGCCCATTTTGTCTCCTTCCCTGCTTTGGCATAGTCATTTAGGGCATATTTTTGTTAGTCAGCTAAAATCGCTAAATTACAGTGGTCAGTTAGGTTCTGTTAGTCCTGATATTTTAAATTGTTTATCTTGTCAACTTGCCAAACAACCTACTTTATCATTTAATGAAAGTGATTTTGTTTCTCTTGCACCATTTGATCTCATCCATTCTGATATTTAGGGGCCCTCCCCTACTCCTATTATAGGGGGATCACGCTACTTTGTTATATTTGTAGATGATTTTTTCCGTTTTACTTAGGTTATTTCTTATGCAAAATCGATCTGAGCTCAAACAATTTCATTATAATTTTGCTAAAATAGTTCGAACCCAATTTTCCAAAAATATTAAAAAATTTCGCTCCAACAATGCAATGGAATACAAAGACTCGGACTTCCTTTCTTTTCTTCAAAGTCATGGTACTCAGCCTCATTGTTCCTGTCATGGCATGTCTCAACAAAATAGATGTGCTGAACGGAAACATCAGCATATTCTTGACACCACTTGCGCTCTCCTTCTCTCTTATTCTTGTCTAGAAAATTTTTGGGCCAAAGTAGCAATTACTGATGTTTACACTATCAATTGTGTCCCTACTCTTGTCATACACAATTTTACTCCTTATGAGCATTTATATGGCACCCGTCCTCCTGACACCACTCTTCGGGTTTTTGGTTCTGCGTGTTTTGTGCTTCCAACCTCATGAACACACCAAACTTGAATTTCGTTCACATCTTTGTTGTTTTTTGGGGTATGATATTGAACATAAAGGGTATTGTTGTTGGGATCATATCTCTCGACGTCTTCGTATCTCTCACTGTGTGGTCTTCTGGGCGCACAAAATGTTCTTCTCCTTATCTCCGTTTCATTTGTCCTCCCCTTCTACTTTATCATTTTTACTTATCCTTCCATCGATTTATTCTCTGATGAGCATGATCTCGGTTCCCCTCCTGACCCTGTAGAGACACCCATGCATGCTATTCCCATTGAGGCTGCTCTATCTGATGGTCCATAGCTTGCTCCCTCACGTCCCTTGCCTCGTGTTGAGACTCTCCCGAGCTTCTTGGCTCCTTCAATTTCCAATCGACCAAAATGGGTAACTCAACCATCTATCCGTCTTCGTGATTTTATTGTTGGTTCCACTACTTTTTTCATTCATGAACCTACTTCTTATCATGAGCTCGCTCTAATCCTTTTTGGCCACAAACTATGACTGATGAATTGCAAGCCTTAGACAAAATCCATACTTGGGACATTGTTGATCTTTCTTCTGGCAAGATTGTGATTGGCTGTAAATGAGTTTACAAAATCAAGACCCATTTTGATGGTTCTCTTGAGGATACAAAGCTCGCCTTGTTGCAAAAGGTTTCACCTAGGAATATGACATTGATTATGAGGAGACGTTTGCCCCTGTTGCTCGTCTTACTTCCATCCGCAGCTTGATTGCTATAGCAGCCACACGCAAATGGAATCTTTATCAAATGGATGTGAAAAATACCTTCCTCAATAGTAATCTTCTTGAGACGAGATAGGATTAGAAACGAAACAGTCCGCGAGATGGTAGGCGTAGCACCTATAGACGAGAAGTTGAGGGAAAATAGGCTTAGGTGGTTTGGACATGTCTATCGTAGACCTACGGAGGCAATAGTTAAGAGAGCGGATAGGATAGTTTTGCATAGCAATGCTCCGGGGAGGGGAAGACCCAAATTGACATTAGATGCGATAGTGCGCAAGGATTTAAGTCTACTAGGGCTAAGTGAGGAAACAGCACTTGACAGAACTCTTTGGAGGAAAAGGATTCATGTAGCCGACCCCAATTGATTTGGGACACAAGGCTCAGTTTGGTTTGGTTAATAGTGATCTTCTTGAGGAGGTTTACATGCAGCCTCCCTTTGGGTCTACTTACCCCCTACTAAGGTCTGCAAACTTCAGCAGGCATTATATGGTCTTAAGTAGGCCCCGCAAGCTTGCTTTGCCAAGTTCAGTTTCACTATTCATGATTTTGGCTTCACCTCCAGTACTTATGACATTGCTCTTTTTGTGCGGAACACTGCTCAAGGCTGCACTCTCCTTCTCCTTCATGTGGATGACATGATTATCACCAGTGATGATGTAGTTGGTATTCTCCGTCTCAAACAATTTCTCCATCATCGTTTTGAGATGAAAGACCTTGGTGCTATCAATTATTTCTTAGGTCTTGAAATCTCTCATGATTCTATGGGTTATTTTCTTTCCCAAGCAAAATATGCATCCGATCTTCTCGCTCGTGCTGGCCTTACTTATTGCAAGACCTCCTCTATTCCACTGGATACTCAGTGTCGTCTTACTCCTCTTGATGGCACTCTCCTATTTGATGCAACTTTGTATTGCTAGTTGGTCAGTAGTCTTTTCTATCTCACTGTTACACATCCTGACATTGCCTACGTTGTTCATATTGTTAGTCAGTATATGTCGGCCCCTCGCACACCTCATTATGATGCTTTGGTTCAGATTCTTCAGTATCTCAAAGGCACCTTGTTTCATGGTCTTTATTATTCTGCTCACTCCTCTGCTGGCGATCCTACTGACCGGCGCTCTACTACGGGATTCTACTTCTTTTTAGTCAATTCTCTTATTTCTTGGCCTAGCAAGACACAAACTATTACTGCTCGCTTTAGTGCTGAAACCGAATACCTTGCTCTCGCCCACACTACTCAAGAGTTTCTCTGGCTTCGCTGGCTTCTTGCAGATATGGGTGTTTCTCCGTTTGGTGCTACGACCCTCTTTTGTGACAATCTGAGTGCCATTCAAATTACTTACAATGATGTCTTCCATGATCATACCGAACACATTGAGATTGACTGCAATTTTGTTCGCCAACATGTTACTCGTGGTACTTTCCATCTCCATCTGATTTCCTCTGTTGATCAACCTGCTGATATGTTCACTAAAACCATCCTTTTGGCCACTTCTTTGATCTCGTTTTCAAACTCAAGCTAGTTGATGTTAGTTTGAGGGGGCTGTTAATGTATATATGTATGTTAGTTTAGGAATATAATTTAGGTCCGTGTTTATCTCTATGTTTATCCTTATTTATTTCTGTTGTTATCCTCTCCCTCTTATATAAAGGAGCTTGTACATTGATTGGCAAACACAATAATATACATAGATATTTATTTCTCTCTCTCAACTCATTTAACAGGAAGGGTGTTGGAGAGCTTGACATATAATGTTAGACCCATTTCTAACCCCTTAATTGTTTGGGGCAACTAGTGAGCTAATAAGCTTAACTAGTGAAGGATTTGCCATCATTAGATGGCAAGGGATTGGTTATCTCCCGGGCTTGTTATAATGTATGGTTACAAAGGAGGAAAGAGCAAAAGTAAAAATAAATCACTGATATTAAACATAGATAACCAATCTATTGTTTTGTCTATGCTATGAAAAATAGCAAGGCTTGGATGGTAATATAGCCGATCTACGCAGTCAAATAATTGCAGTTCATGGCCAAAGCCCTAACTCCTAAGTAAATGAAACCTCTTAGAAAGCAACCTAAGATCACCCGTACGAGTATTATAACACAATACTTATCCTGAGGTTGGTTGATCATCTGTTATATCTCTCTACGCTTGTTGTTCGGCTGGATCCTTGCTAGCCTCGTTTCTTTCCGTGAGTAATAGACCAAGTTGCATATTCCATCGGGGCCTTGCTGTTGCTTCAAGATTGTGAGTCAAGTAAGATAAGAAGGGTTCGGGCCTGTGCGATTAGCTGATATTTTCTTGTCGTGGGGTTCTTCCGAAGGCTTTCTTTCTTTGACTGAAAGTGGGAAAATATACTAATCTAGAAGAAGGATAAGCAAACAATGTCCAAATATAGCAAGGTATGATCATGCCACAATAGTCACACACAAAAAAAGAAAAGAAATGTCTTATAATGCGTAGATCCACCTTATGGCATTTTGTAAGGCAAGAAGTTGGTATATAAGATTCTCTTACCTCCACTTTTTTGTAGAGAGTCTGCTTCCCGTACTTGAATTTGCACCACAATGCTGACATAACAATACAAGAAAAATTATGCATGTAAATATAAGGAAAACAAAAACTATTTTTCGTTAGATAAATAATATGGTATCAGAGTTAAGCTTTCGGAGTCTTTTGAACAAGAGTTTTAATTAATTTCTCTTTGTTTGTGCTATAAGTGTACCATGTTTGGTTGTGATCTCTATATTATGGATTTTTTATTTATCTTTCCACTTGTGGGTAAGGAGTCACACGTGCAGGGAGTGTTAATAGTCTGTCCTACATTTATTTTATCACCTCGAAAACCAGTATATGAGTTTGGATGGCCTTTGTTCATTTCCAATTGCTTTTTAGTTGGTGCTTTAACAATCTTTTTGCGGTTGAAACAGAAGTTGAATACAAAGGTTAAATATATTACTATTGGATATCTAAACATTCTAGAATATACTATGAAGCATTTGTTATTTTACACTACAATGAGAACATTGCATTGCACTTAAATCATCACCCTTGGCACTTAGGCCCTAGAGGCTTTGCACTTAAGTGTGAATATGAGGGTGAGTACTGACAAGTTACCTTTTGGGAATGGTGATCTAACCAAAGCATGTAAAAAATAAGATGACCCAAAACTTTGAACAGTTCCTTGCGAATGATATTGTTTTTCTTCCATTTTGCATGGCACTGTGTTTTCAGTATTCAGCCTATTTATTTACCCAAGACATCAAGTGGCGTATCTCATAATCAACTAATTGTTTATTTTCTTGCTTAATTTCAAATTATCTTTTATTTCTTACTTTGTATGAAGCATGCTGGAAAGTATTCTCCTGTAATTTTATTTTCTGACATGTTTTTGTTTTGTTTTTCTCTCTTCGTGATTTGCAATTCCTAACGAAGTATTACAATAACACTGCAGTTAAAGCCACTTGTACCGGATGGGTAGGAGTAAGACAATTCACTTGTCAGGGTTTCCTTGCCTCTTGCCTGTGGAAACAGTTAAGGAATTCATAGAGCAACACACAGGCAGAGGAACAGTAGATGCTTTAGAGGTTATGGAGCCCAAAAAAAAAGGGTCAAGAGTATATGCAAAAGTTCAATTCGCAACTGCCAGAAATGCTGATCAGATTATCTCCTTGGCTGAGCAAGAGTTGTATTATGGATCTTCTTATTTGAAGGCTTACCCTAAGGACTTTGATTTAGTAAAAAAGCCAAAGGCAGATGCACATGACATGGAAGGTGTAACTATATATTTTGGGTGTCAGATCTCAAAGAAGAAGTTTTCGGTGCTCCAGAAAATGAAAAATATCTCTGTCAAATTTGGATTTGGACTAAGAAAACTGTATTTCTTCATCTCCTTCCTGGGTCTTGAGTTCAAGCTTGAGCTGTTTTATGAGAACATCTTGCAGATTGAGCTACATTGTCCACGTGGTCAAACAACAAAATTTCTGCTTATTCAGGTTTACTCCAATACAGTTTTACCGTTTCCATCAAGTTATTTACTTTTCTCTGTACTCTCCTTCTGAATAAGAGGGATTCTTGTCTAAAACGGTTAAATGCATTGCCTAGGTTAAATAATCTGTGCTTCTAGTTTGTGTTGTGATTTGGCTTCTGTTAAGAGAAATTACTTGTAATGCGATTGTCTAACGGCAAATTACTATGCATCGCAGCCTGTAAAACATTTAAAAACAAAATGATAGAAAAAAAAAGCATCATAACTACACGTCACACCAATTTGGAAAGACTTAACAGTTCGTTTGGATTAAGGGATTTAGAGGAGAGGTGAAGGATTTGAAGTTAGATTTTGTGTTTGGATTGTATTTTAGGAATAAAAGTGAGGGATATGAAAGGAAATAAGGGGGTAAGAGTGCAACTATTTCAAGCACATAAGTTTACCTCGAAAAATGGAAGGAAAGTAAAGTGAGGTTGTGACTTATATTTGTAATCTCGATTATGCCCTTTGAAAATAATTATTAATAAGATAAATATTATAAGTTACTTGTTACCTACACAAACTCAAACATCCAAGAAAATGTAACACAATTTCGAAGTCTATATAATATTATATAGCATTATGACGTAAAATTAATAAATCAAAATTGAGCAATAAATTAAAATTGACTTATTATTTTGACTCATAAGATGAAAGGTTAAAAAAGTAAAATATGTTATAACCTTCACTTTCTTTCCTTGCCAAATATGAAAAAATATTTAAAAAACTCACTTTCTCCAGCATAACCAAAACAAGTAAAAAATGCCTCCCTCCCTCCCCTCCCCTTCCCTCCTTTTTCCATCTTTTCCTTCCCCTCTCCTCCCTTCAATCCAAAGTAGGCGTAAAGCTTCAAATTTTACAATCTTTTTGAAGCAATTTGTTTTGCTACTAATAAATTGCTGATGACATAAGTGGTTAAGTTGTTTCAATGTGTCACTCTAGGCAACAGCATGCTTGAGGGAACAACTTTTGGCGGACTTTTATAGTCTTGACCAGTCATTGGTAATCCAACATTCTGGACTCTGGTGAAATGCCCGACGTGATAAAATGTTGGATGCTTGAGGATATTTAGACCATCTTGACAGGAAGAAGAGAATGTTAGTGCAACTCCAAACTTGTGGCTTAGTAGACGTGCCCCTTAAGATGAGGGCAAATAGGCCTTGTTTGAGTGCTTTGGGTTATCTTAGACCTTGCGATTACAAGTATACCAGACATTGTCACATGCAAGGCTTTGGCGTAGTGCCCTTGGGTGTACTATGCCTTGTTTTTGCAGGTCACTGGAGACTAGAGGTTGAAGTGGAAATAATTGTCCAGAATTGGAGAACTTTCCTCCGTGTCTTGTAGATCATGTTTTCATCTCACCTGGTTTAAACATGGTTGCATTCTTGCCTTAATGATCTCAATTCACTTGTCAAGCCAAGAGATTGAAGCCTTTATTGGTATGGATTATAGGGCTGGAATGAGCCATGTTGGTATGAGTGGGCCATCTTCATTTTACCTATCTTGAACCATGAGAGAAAACAAGAAAAATTGGCTTGATTCAAGGGAACCCAGGGCCTCCAATTTAAACAAGTGTAAACACACAAGTAAGAAATGAACAAATAACTCCATATTTACCGATGACGCCTCTTATTATTTACACAATTTTTGTGCAACTAAAGACTAACAGATAGGGATTAAAATAACAAAATTGACCCAAAAGACCTAATATTTAGGACCTCAACACCACCCATAAAAATAGAAGAGCTAAACTAATCAATAACAAAGAAGCAAGAAAAAATCTTATCTATGGCCACACTTAACACGTGCTGGTAGCAATAATGCTAGGGCTTGTTTATTGGACTCTATAGCTTCTTCTTATCCTAGGTGGCCATCACATGTTCACATGAGATGAATCGCAGTACCCTGGGAGCTGTTTGAGCCTTTGAGGTGGCTGTGTGCGCTGGACTCTGACATCATTACATCACCTTGGCAGTGGCGTTGACCTCTGCAGTCAGCATTTACAAGAGGGGTAGATTTAGCTTTGTTTAGTATTTAAAAAAGTGTCACAGTAAAATGCCTTTCATCATTTGCATGTGTCTTTATAATTAATCACTTACCATTTATCACACAAAAATAAAACTCCCTAAACTGTAACTAGATCCGGTTATTGTGTTTTACACCCCTTGACATTCCGGCCAGTGTCGATAGATAGTTTTGAGAGTGTCTTAGTGTGTTCTAGACTGTCTTCAGAGAGGTGAAATGAAAAAATTTGAGAAAAAATAGGACATTTTCATTTGCGTGTCAAACATGTGTATGGAGAATGTCGGTGTCCAACCAACATCCGACACCCGGTATATGGCCTCCTGCAAAGTGTCCATGCTTCATACATAGATTTCTATCCAAAAATTGGAGATGGGTATCTAAACACTTGGGAACATTTAAGTAAATCACACATCTTATGAATTATTGAATTGAGATGATGAATTTGAATGGACATGAAAATGAATGGGAATTAGGGAAATAAAAATGGTTTCTATTTCTCAGCCTTGTTAGGGTAGTAATTTTTTTAACTAGTATCAAAGAACATTAACAACTAGATAATTCAAGTGTATAGTTGAGGCATCATACCCTGATCCTTCTCATATCTGGTGGACACCGTAAATGGGGAAAAACTGAGGAGAGTCCACCTAATACAATACATATGACTCTTTGGAGCCTTTGGTAATTGATTTTAGTATTTTTTGATAAGACCATTGGAAAATGAACAAATCCCCTTTTTCTCGTAACTAGTTTTGGAACTAGCAATATTCTGCCACTTCCCCAAAGTTATCAATACCGTACCGTATCGTCCGTTACGTACCGTTTTGGCGTAAATAAGGCGTAAATAAGGTAGCAGATACCTGTAATATCGTATTGTTCTAAATACCGACCCATACTGGCCGAGTACCCAATTAATACCCGCAATACCGGCCGGTAGCGGTATATATATATATATTGATAGTTGCGAAGAAAAAAGTTAACTTTTTTTGCCTCTCTCTGTGGTATATATATATAATATATATATATATATATATATATATATATATAGAGAGAGAGAGAGAGAGAGAGAGAGAGAAAGAGAGAGAGAGAGAGAGATAGAGAGATAGAGAGAGTTTGCGGTAAATCCGGTATGGTATCCGTTTTATGATCGATACCGGTATATACCGTACCAATAGAAAGACTGGTACTCAAGCTGATATGGTATTCAGAACCTTGCACTGCCCTATCTAGGAACCACTCGCATACATACCTTGTAGATTTGGGGTGTCCATCAATGGACTCCCCGCCACATTATTAGGAAAAAGTCATATGCGTACTTGTAGAGTTGGGGAGTCAATCAGCTCCTTGATTAGTATATCTGTTTCTGTTAAGATATGAGCTCACGTGTAAATTAATTGTGTAATTAGTAATTAGCTTAGTGTTAGAGGATTGTAGTGTAATTATGTTCCTCGTTGTACTTATATAATAATTGCAATGAAAGGTAAAACTCAACTTTGGGATTCCAAAACTTTACATGGTATCAGAGCAACGATCAGTGCCTTTGTCCTGATTGAACGATTCCTTTTTTCGTTGAGTTTTCTCACACCCAACTGAAACCGTAAAATGATTCTGTTCGCTTGAGTGTTCTGTTGAGTTTTTTTTCTCACCACCAAATAAAACCGTAACCCTAATACCCCTAATGCTAGCCGCCGCCAGCAGTTGTTGTCATCCTTGCGTCACCGGCCATCGTCGTTCAAGCCGCCGTTGCCGGTAGTCGCGATCACGGTCTGCATTTATCCTCTCTCTCTCAACCTCGATTCGGCCCTTTTGGTAGTCGCGATCTGTGGCTCTTTCTCTCTCTGACCGTTGTCAGTTCCTGCCACCGTTTGCCGCCGCCGGTCGTCGCCATCTTTGTCGATGCCCCATGCTGCATCGATCAGTGTTCTCTAATCTGTTGGTGGTCTTCATTAGTGCTCTCCTTGTGCTCTCTGATCTGGGTATTTTATGTGTTCTCTGATCTGTTGGTGGTCTCTACTAGTTATTCGGCACTCGCTGCATTATTTTGGATATATTCCTTGGTTTCTTATCATTCTGACCTATGGCGGCTAATCTAAAACTTCTTGTTGGTGGTGCCAGTACTACGAAGGATGAGTTGATTCGAATCGGGCCTCTTGAAAACACTACTTTGGATATTTTTCCTACTAAATTGGATGGTACTAACTATATGATTTGGTCTCGCACTTTTACCTTGGCCATTGAAGCCCAAGAGATATCCGAATTCTTTGATGGTTCGATTCCTTAACCTGCAAATCCTACTGAAATGAAATGGTTTAAGTCTCAGAAATCGTTAGTTATGACTTGGTTGCTTAATGCTATGAGAGCTGATATTCGCCATACCTTCCTGCTGCTTGAGACCTCATATGCGATTTAGATTACTGCAACCTGTATATATTCTCAACAAGGGAATGATGCTCAGTGCTTTGAGTTGAGAAAGAAATTTTGTACATTGAACCAGTATCATCGGTCGGTCGCTGAGTATTATGTCAATTTGAGTCATGTCTGGCAAAAGTTTGATCATTATCAGGGGTTTCAGGTTGTATGCACTCAAGATGCTACTAAATGGATCCAGCGATTAGAAAAAAACGGGTTTATGATTTTTTGGCTGGTCTTGATATGGAGTATGATCAGATTAGGGTGTAAGCGATGGGTCGTGTTCCATCTCCATCCTTGGGTGAGGCCTATACTATTGTTCAACAAGAGGAGAGTCGTTGCGATGCTATGTTGCATACTACTCCTACTCATTCTGCCTTAGTGGCCACTCCCCCACCAAGTGGTCAATTTGGTGCTAGTCGTGGTGTTGCTAATCGTGCATCTCTCCGATGTGATTACTACGACAATACCGGACACACCAGGAATTTTTTATGGAAATTACATGGTCACCCTCCTCGTGGCAAGGGCGATGGCCGTGGCGGTCGTGGTCGTGGTTCTATGCGTTCTCAGGCTCAGACTCATGTATCGGAGTCTCCAGTTTCTCCCTTTGCTGACTCTGGGGTTCAGTCTGGTGCCAATCCTACTGGTGGTTTTTCTCAGGGGGAGATGCAAGCTCTCAGGCGCCTTATGGTTCTGGTTGATTCTCCATCTACTTCTTCTTCTACTTCCACGGTTTTTCCTTCCACTCAGTATGCTCACACAGGTATCTCAGCTAGTGCTTTTACTGCCTCTTCTGGTATTCCTTGGATATCGACTCTGGTGCATTCGACCATATGACAGCTTGTTCGTCTATTTTTTTACTCTTACTCTACTTGTTTTGGTAGGATAAGGTCCGAATAGCCGATGGATCTCTCTCTGCTATTTCAGGGAAGAGTTTCATTCGCTATTCTCCTACTATTTCTTTTTCTTCAGTTCTGCATATTCTTAATTTTGCTACTAATTTGCTTTTTGTCAGTAGCTTTATCCGTTCTGCAAATTATTATGTGACATTCTTTCCTTCTCATTGTGTTTTCTAGAAACTGGATATGGGAAAGGTGATTGATAGTGGTAGAGCACGTGATGGTCTTTATTTCTTGGAGTCTGCACCTCCGCCACTTTTGTCCTATGGTTAGGCCCTACATGCAGATAGTAGTTTTGATCTTTTTTTACTGTATCAGTGGCACCAGAGATTAGGTCATTCTTTTTTTGGCATTTTAGAGAAATGTTTTTCTCATTTAACTAAGTATTGTCCTAAGAGTCAGTTTTTTTGTGAAGTTTATGAACATGGGAAACATAAATGCTCTTTTTATGATCCTATTAATAAAAGAAGTAATGTTCCTTTTCTAGTTATTCACTCTGACGTTTGGGCCCTTTCTCCTGTTACCTCTTTTAAAGGTTTTCATTGGTTTATCACGTTTATTAATTGTTATTCTTGTGTGACTTAGGTTTATCTCCTTAAGTCCAAAAGTGAGTTATTTTTTTGTTTCACATCGTTTCATTGAATGGTGCACACATAATGTGAAACCAATATTAAAATTCTTCGTAGTGATAATGGCACCGAATATGTTGAGCGGGCCTTGTGGGCCTATTTGGATGCATATGGCATTCTCTTTTAGATGACTTGTGTTGACACTCCACAACAAATGGGGTCGCCAAACGCAAGAATCGCCATCTTGCTAAAGTTGCTCGCTCTCTTCTACTCACCATGCATCTTTCCAAATATTTTTTTGGTGAAGCAATTTTGACCGCTGCTTGTCTTATCAACCGTCTACCTTCTAGTGTTCTCCACTTCAAAAATCCCTATTGCATGTCTTTTCCACATGTGTCTCGTCTCCTCTCTTTCCCCGAAAATCTTTAGTTGTGTCTGCTTTGTCTATGCTTCCCACTCCATGGGTGATAAATTGGGTTCTAAAGCTAATAAGTGTGTCTTTGTTGGGTACTTACCCACCCAGAATAGATATAAATGTTACCATTCTCACTCTCGGAAGTTTTTTGTCTCTATGGATGTTATTTTTTGGGAGACCAAGTCTTTTTACTCTTTTCACCCCATCTCTTCAAGGGAGTCACCATCTACTAAGGAGAAAGAGATGTTTTTCACCATCTTCTAGTGAGGGGGAGAAGGCGATACTCACCATTGACAGAGAGGAATCTATATCTGTTGACAGGGCAGGCAAGGACACTCGTGAACAGGTTGGGCATGAACAGCAGCTTGCCAAGGCAGCTGTATTGTAGACATATAAGCAAAAGGCAAATCTTTATGTGTGGTGCTATCTTGCCAATCACCAGTTCCAGTTCCAAACCCTACCGCTGACTTATTGGGTAATGAATCTTCTTTTGAACCATCTTTTCTTGAGTCAGTGATCTCAATATTCATGTTGCTCTCCGAAAAGGCGTTAGACAGTGTACCTAACATCCCGTTTTTCAATTTGTCTCATATGATCGCTTGTCTCATTCATATCATGCTTTTGTTTCCTCTCTTTCTTCTATATCTATTCCATAGAATTGAGATGCAATTAGGATACCTAAGTGGAAGGAAGCTCCATAGAAAAGATGACAGCTTTGAAAAAGAATGGTATTTGGAAATTAGTATCTCCTATAGGAGGAAAGAAACCAGTGAGTTGTAAATTGGTGTTCACTATTAAACAGAATGCCGATGGGACAATTGACAAATACAAGGCGAGACTGGTTGCTAAGGGTTTTACTCAAACCTGTGGGATTGACTAAGAAGAGACTTTTGCTCCGGTAGCAAAGATAAATTCTGTACGGACTCTACTCTTTTGTGCTGCAAATTTGAATTGACCCCTTCAACAGTTTGACGTAAAAAATGCTTTCCTCCATGGCGATTTAGAAGAGAAAGTCTATATAACGATACTGTCGAGGTTTTTCTCAATTGCAAGTGAAGGAAATATGTGTAGATTGAGGAAGGCATTGTATGGTTTAAAGCAATCACCAAGAGTTTGGTTTAATAGGTTTTCAAAGGCTATGTTGAGATTTGGATACCAACAGAGTCATGTTGATCATACTATGTTTATCAAAGGAAGTGATGGCAAGATTACTATCTTATTGTTTATGTTGATGATATGATAATGACAGGCAATAACGTAGATGAGATTTCTGACCTTAAAGCTCAACTGGCTTAAGAATTCGAGATTAAGGATCTAGGATTAATAAAATACTTTCTTGAGATGGAAGTGGCGAGGTCTGACAAAAGCATTTTCATCTCTCAACAGAAGTACATCCTTGATTTGTTAGAGGAAACAGATATGCTAGGTTGTAAACCTGCAAATTTTCCTATTGAGGCTAATCACCATCTTAGTGGCGATACGAGAGAACGTACTGACAAAGAAAGATATCAGAGACTTGTGGGTCATCTGATTTATTTAGCTCACACTAGACCGGATATTTTATATGTTGTAGGAGTTGTTAGTCAGTTTATGCATGATCCACGTACCGCACATATGGATGCTGTTTATCGTATCTTAAGATATCTCAAGTTAGCTCCAGGAAAGGGAATTTTGTTTTCTAGCCATGATCATTTGCGTCTGGAGATATTTACTGATGCGGACTGGGCAGGGTCCACATATGATACACACTCTACATCTAACTACTGTGCTTTCATTGGGAGAAATTTGGTGACTTGGCGAAGTAAGTCGGAGTATAGAGCCATGATTCATGGTGCTTACAAATTTTTGTGGCTTCACACCTTACTATAGGATTTGGTGATTGGAGATGATGGTCTGATGAAATTCTACTGTGACAATAAAGCTGTCATAAACATTGTTCATAATCCTATTCAACATGACAGAACGAAGTATATAGAGATTGACAAGCACTTCATCAAGGAGAAGCTGAGCGGGGGTTTTATATGCATGCCTTTTGTGCGGTCTGAAGATCAACTAGCGGATATATTCACAAAAAGTCTTGGCAGCAAGACGTTTCATCCCGTTGTGTCCAAATTGGGTTTGATTGATATTTTCGCACTGACTTGATTTAGAGTGTTAAGATATTGGCCCATGTGTAAATTAATTGTGTAATTAATAATTAGTAATTAGATTACTGTTAGAGGGTTGTAGTGTAATTATATTCCTAGTTGTACTTATATATTGACTGCAATGAAAGGTAAAACTCAACTGTGGGATTCCAAAACTTTACAATTTCTAACCTATTTGGTTCATCTAATTATATCCACAAATAAATGCAACAAAGGTGGCTTCTTTGCCTTAGAAATTTGTGCCTGTTTGATGGTTGCCATTGACATTGTACAGTTGGCTTCTTAGAGGAGTTGTTTCTAATTAACTAATGTTTACGAGTTCACAATCAATTAAATTTCTCAAGCTGATTTGTTCTGTTGCCCAACTTGTTTGCTAGTTGCTTGGAGCTCCTCGGATCTACAAGAAATGTCGGATCTACAAGAAACGTCGAGAATCTCGTTTCAGCTATTATAAGGGAACTACTGAAGACCAATGGGTCAGGGCCACTGATTTCACTTCGTCAAACTGCATTGGCCAATCATCTGCTTTGTGTTTGGAGCTTTCACATGGTACTCCACTTCGGTACTTGAGAGAATATTTCCCTTCTTACAAAGAAATTGAAGGGCCGTTCGTTTTGAAGACTGGTTTACCGTTCTCTCACAATTTGGACCTAGTACCAATAGTTGGTCCACCTAATCAACTTGAGTTGCCTTATAAAATACTATTTAAGGTCTGCATATTGGTTCAAGAAGGGTATCTCGCGGGACCCACACTTGATATCAATTTCTATAGGTTGGTTGATCCCCAGGTTATTCATATCGGATGTGTTGAACATGCCCTAGAGAAACTATATCATCTAAAGGAATGCTGCTATGACCCCGTGAGGTGGCTCAGTGAGGAGTACAAAAAATACCTCAATCGAAGGAGACTCCCCAGAACACCCACTATTGCACTGGATGATGGATTGGTTTATGTACACAGGGTTCAAATAACCCCATGCAAAGTGTATTTCTGTGGTCCAGAAGTTAACAAGTCTAATCGTGTACTACGCCATTATTGTGATGATATTGAGAATTTCCTTCGGGTTTCTTTCGTGGATGAGGAATTGGGTAAGATGTTTTCAACCGATTTATCCCCGCAGACGCCCTTTTCAAGTGAGGAAAGAAGAACAGATATTTATAGGCGGATATTATCGATTCTCAGAGACGGCATTGTTATTGGAATTAAGAAGTTTGAATTTCTTGCCTTTTCGTCAAGTCAGTTGCGCGATAATTCTGCCTGGATGTTTGCTTCAAGAAATGGGCTAACTGCTGCTGACATAAGAAGCTGGATGGGTGACTTTCGTCGAATTAGAAATGTGGCAAAATATGCAGCCAGACTTGGTCAATCTTTCGGTTCTTCTACGGAAACTTTGAGTGTTGGTAGGCATGAAATTGAAGTTATCCCTGATGTAGAGATTTCACGATGTGGAACCAGATATGTTTTCTCTGACGGAATCGGGAAAATCTCCTTAGACTTTGCTTGCAGAGTGGCCAAAAAATGTGGGATTAAAAGTTCAACTCCGTCTGCCTTCCAAATTCGATACGGTGGTTACAAAGGAGTTGTGGCTGTGGATCCCACTTCAACAGCGAAGATGTCCTTAAGATTGAGTATGTCTAAATACGAATCCAACAATACAAAATTGGATGTTTTGGTATGGAGCAAATATCAGCCTTGTTTCTTAAATCACCAATTGATCACCCTTTTGTCTACTCTTGGGGTTAACGATCACATCTTTGAAAAGAAGCAAGGGGAAGCAGTACAACAACTTGATGCCATATTAACGGATACGTCTAGGGCACAGCAGGCATTGGAATTGATGTCTCCAGGAGAGAACACAAACATTCTAAAGGAAATGCTTCTGTGTGGCTACAAGCCTGATGCTGAGCCATTCCTCTCAATGATGCTGCAAACATTTAGGGCAGCAAAGCTGTTCGAAATACGGACTAAAACAAGGGTATTTGTTCCAAGAGGAAGGTCATTGATGGGATGTCTCGATGAAACCAGAACTTTGAAATATGGGGAGGTATTTGTGCAAATTTCTGAGGCTGGAAATAGGTCATTTCACGATAATTCCCTCCTTATGCAAAGTAGAAGCGACTTGGACCATAATTCTGTTGTTAAGGGTAAGGTATTTGTTGCCAAAAACCCTTGCTTGCACCCGGGTGATGTTCGTGTGTTAAGGGCTATTGATGTTCCGGAGTTGCACCACATGGTGGATTGTGTTGTCTTCCCACAGCAAGGAATGAGGTAACCGAGACTACAATCTTCTTTTAGAATTTTTTTAGTAACTCGGGTTCTAGAGTACTAGTATCGTGCTTTACATTGTCAGTGGGTTGAAATATAAGTCGTAGGATTTGTCATTCCCAGCTTTGAGTTCGTAAATGTTTAGAACACACACACACACACAATTACTGATAATTTGTTTAAACTAAGCTCTTTCTATTTACGAGCGTCTGTGACACACGCGATGCATGTGCAAACACGATGCCCGTATAAACACGATTGATAATTTTTGTAGTTACACAATTTTTTTTTCTCAAGCAGTTTTTTAAAACAGTTTTTTAATGTAAATATTCCTATGTTATTGGGACGGAAGAAAGTTTTAAAGGCTGTTTTGAAAAGTGAAAATGTGACGGAGCTTTATTTTGAAGTTTACACCAACAAAAGGTAGCCCATTTCTATTAGTATAGAAGATAGAAATTAAATTCGTTAAAGAAAACAGAGAATCCTCATCCTCTATTTCTTGTCAAGTTCTTAGTCTTACAATTAAATCACTTATAAAACCAAGTTAATATGTCCAGCCTTACGGTACACAAACATAATATGTGACATTGTTTTGTGTCCTATACAACACTTGTATTATAGCATGTCATGGATGCCCTCTCATTCTTTCACCTACACTATGTGACATTGTACATTGATACTGTGTTTAGTTCTTCAGTTGTGGAGTGTAATTAGCAAGTAATGTTCGGACCTCAACCAGACTTGTTTCTTGTTAATTTCTTACTTTTATGTCTCTGGTTTTAGACCTCATCCAAATGAATGCTCCGGAAGTGATTTGGATGGAGACATATATTCTGTTTGTTGGGACCCTGAACTGATTCCACCGCAGCAATTTCCTCCTATGGATTATACCCCAGCACCAAGTGTGCAGTTGGATCATGATGTTACGATTGAGGTACTAATTCTCATAAATTTCCTTTTGAAGTTGTTCTCTTGATTTGCAAAACTAATACGTCAAAGAACACCAAACAAAACAAAGAGGACAAGTGCAAGGTTCTATGTGTTAGCAGATTCTTATCGAGGCGAATTAAAATTCACAAAGATTGATGCAAAATAAAAAATTGTAAAAAAAATTCAAATAAAAAAACAATCAGCAAAGCTTGACCAGCGTGAAAGAAAAAGTTCGTTCTTATATGCCCATATATACTATCTAAACTTTAAAATATCATGATACTCTTTCTGTTCCAGTTTGTTTGTCCATTTTTTGACTCTTAGATGTCCCAAATTGTTTGTCTAATTTTGAAGTTGACTTATCAAAATTTCTTTAATGTCCTTTCCTCTTTTAAAAATCACACTTTGGAAAACGTGAACGTTCATTTAATGTTAAAAAATTTAAGGGTATTCTTGAAAGTAAAAACTTTTAAGAGTAATAATTGTGTTTTCTATATAAATTGGAATTTTAAGAATAGACAAACAAATTGGGACTGAGAGAGTATTATTTTCCAAATTTGACATCAAATTTTGTGTTTGCGCTGCAGGAGGTGGAGGAGTATTTTACGAACTATATAATCAATGACAATCTAGGTATTATATCGAACGCTCACAAGGTTTTTGCAGACGCAGAACCCGAGAAAGCCATGAGCGAGCCTTGTTTGAGGCTCGCTCAGCTATCCTCAATCGCGGTTGACTTCCCTAAGACCGGCGTGCCGGCAGAGATACCTCCTGAATTACGCGTCCGAACGTATCCGGATTTCATGGAAAAGTCTGACAAACCTATGTACAAATCAGAATGCGTGCTAGGAAAGCTTTTCCGAGCAGTGAAAGACATCGCCCCAGAATCGATCTCCGCCAAATCCTTCACGAAGGAAGTTGCGAGGAAATCGTATGATCCCGATTTGGAAGTGGAAGGTTTTGAGGATTATCTAGACGACGCTTTTGATTACAAAGCCGAGTACGATTACAAGTTGGGAAACTTAATGGATTACTATGAGATCAAAACAGAAGCCGAAGTACTAAGCGGAAGTATTGTGAAAATGTCGGAAGCTTTCAACCGCAGAAAAGTTGTGAAGGACATTGGATCGGCCGTTAGGTCGTTGAGGAAGGAAGCGAGGACGTGGTTCGACACGGACGCCGAAGGTGACGATGTTTATGCAAAAGCATCCGCTTGGTACTATGTTACCTATCATCCGAGCTATTGGGGTCAGTATAACATGGAAATGAATCAGGACCACTTCATTAGTTTCCCGTGGTGTGTTTACGATAAGTTGATCCACATCAAGAAGGGTAAAGCCAGCAG
This sequence comes from Arctostaphylos glauca, assembly GCA_019985065.2. Lineage (NCBI taxonomy): Eukaryota > Viridiplantae > Streptophyta > Magnoliopsida > Ericales > Ericaceae > Arctostaphylos > Arctostaphylos glauca. Next base: position 12,779,823 of record JAHSPW020000013.1, on the reverse strand, counting down.
TAAAAGGGCTCTCCATCCATCATCTCTCGAACAACAGTTCAGTGATGGATTGAACTTGAGGTAGAAATTCTGTGTTTTTGTTTTCCAGGTTGAAGAAGTTCAGTGTGGTTGTAAGTGTTTGATATCTCTCCTAAACGCTAGTGTATTGCGTAGGTGTGTGTTGTGTCTTTTGCTTCTTATTTATGTGTACATAATGCCGGAACTGTTTGGTGTAAATGCAATGTGGTTGTGATTATAACTTTTCTGGAATTTGCTGATTAATCCTGTAATATGAGGCATGTTCCTTGAAAGGTATTTGCCTTCCTTTTCACGTTCCCAAAGGTACAAATTACGTTTGTTTGCCGGACTACTAATGAAGGAATATAAAATCTCATATTCAGCTCTATCAGGTTAAGGGTGATGGAACTACCCAACATGATATTGGGTATCTTTTTTTTTTTTATGTATTGGGATTATATAGTCGATGAATATTTAACTTGGGTCATAATTTTTTTGATTAAATGTTGAATATGTAATTCTATTGGATGTATAACTCAATTTAATCTTAATATTCATGGCTTCAAACACGTGATTGTTACGTGCTTTTTATTTATTTGTAGTATTCAACACTTTTGTTCCAAAAAATCGACTACAAAATTTAGTATAGATGATTACTGTGGAGGACTGGATTGGAACGGTACCCAACCAGCACTGAGCTAGATCGAGCCCAAGGACGACACCCTTTAGCAGGTTGGGCCGAGCTCTGATCAAGCCCACAGTTCATAGCCCAGACGGGGAACCTGATGGGTCCGAGCAGGCCAAGTCTTAGCACGACGCTGGACTGAGCCAAGACAAACGCATGTCATTTTGAAAAGCTGATTTACAGTCTTGCAATTCATTTTGATATATGAATATATGGCTAAAATATGGCCAACTTGTCAGGTTGGGATATTTTTATATTCACACTAGCTTTACACTGTTGGATAGCTACATGCTAGGCAACGAGACAAAAGGTGATAGAGCCTAAAAGAAGTCAAGAGTAACTATTTTTGGGTTATTACTTGTAAGAAGTTGTATGGTACTTGTAAAGTTGGTTATGAGAGTTTAAGTACTTTTGTTAGATAACAATTAGGTCAGGTTTGGACCGAACACGTTGTAATTTGTAACTTTTATAAGTTGAATGATGTTATGAGTCTCACGTCCTTGGAATTATTTTGCTATTTATGTTTCACGATTTCAGAACTCTGATTACCTTTAAAGTTTATATATGGATGACAAGTGGTAAACCTCTAAACTCAATAGCCTAGAGGCCTTAGTCGATAGTCTCATTGGTTGGTCATTATAAACACTGCCTACAGAAGACTTTCCTAAAAAAAGACTTTGGCTACTGAAATGCACCGGTAGGCACGGACTTGTCGACCGTCTAGTTATATCATTGAAGGTCTGATCGTTTATTAGGAGGTTGAGGTAGTCGAGAGAGAGAGAGAGAGAGAGAGAGAGAGAGAGAGGACCCCTCTAGGGTCATGATTAGATGAAGAAAAAGAGATCTAGATAGATGAGGAATATGTTTTGAGGAGGGGGGTTTGTTAAAGAGAGAGAAGTTTTAAAATATTTTTCTTCCTCTGCTACCACCAACTAATGAAAATAATGTTAATTTTCTTGTGAGAATCTTTGTGTGATGTTATGTGACTAGATACTTTTTAGAGAGAGAGAGAGAGAGAGAGAGAGCAAACCAAAAGAGAAAAGAGGAGCGTGTATGTTCTTAATTGGTGGAGATGATGGGAGGTCCCAAGGTGGAGAGAGAGAGGTAGAGAGAAAATTCAAGAGAGCATATTGTCAATATATGAAAAAGATTGTAAATTTTTTTACCTTTTTAATACCAATTTAAGGATCCCAATTTTTTAAAATTGATTATGTACAAAAAAAAAACTTTTCATCAATTCTCTTTCCTTCGGGGAGGTAACGTCCCGAAGAAAAGAGATCACTGCTCAAAGGACGGAACTGTTCACCATTACGCCAACAGCCATGACCGGTGACTGCTCAATAGTTCTAAACAACCACCTTACCTCCCCAAACAAACACCACTTCAATTATAATCGGGATGGCCCTCTTCTCATTCTAGGCATCCAAAATATACAAAGCATTCCAGTGCATTCAAGTAGCATTCGTAGTCAGATCTTTGCATTCAATTTTGAGAGTCCTACATTATATTGGTTCACCTATCGAGTAGATTGTAGTGCAACTTTTAATCGTCAAGAATCATTGTATCTTAAGAAACAATCGTCCAAGAAATTCATCGGCACCAGTGTGAGGGACGAATTTACTTTAAGGCATAGTACCGAATACTAACCTCAATTGCCAATTTGAAATCTTCAATTGGTTCAATAAGTCTTTTGATTTTTGCGTTCCATTTGATCTTTCGATCTTTGATTGTTTGCAATTTGGAAATCCTTTTTTTTTCTTGATTTTTGCCAATAGGTCTTTGGTACACTATGACGTCTTGACCCTCTTTAACCCGACCCCAATAGGTCTAATCTCTGTATTATACATAGAAAATGTGATTTTAGGCATCCCGAGCCTCTTCTGCATTGAGAAAGGCAAGTGTATACCTTTGGAGTGTTAGGATTAGAACAACCTTATCATTAGAACTTGGAAACTAAGAATGAGAATTTGAACATTTCATTTTTCTTGACATGTTATAGGACTCGAGCAAAGTAACGAGAACTTGTGAGCAAGCAAATTTCGTGACACTTTTGAAAGGTGAGTTTGAATATGTCTTTCTTACTTGAGCTTTTAAAATGATATGTTGAAACACAAGAATGTTTTAAGGGAAATGAATGGTTGATGATAACATGTTTATGAGAAAAAACATACTTAAAGAAATATTTTGATAAGCTATGTATTAATCAATAGAACTTGGGTAATTAAATTTATCATAAGATAACATCTCTTTCAAACGTGCCCGAATTGTTAGGGGTTAGAATATAATGAGGTGATGTAATAAGGATGGTGGCAAACTGACAATGGCCAGTGTGGTGTTGGAAGACGTCGTTCCATTTACTAATTATCGGGGGTCACTCGTTCTAAAAAGAGCTAACAATTGTTTAATTAAACATAATTGGATGAATGATCATATTTTTGTCATATGATTCTTCTACTTATTATGGAATTTAAGAATGTATTTCACATTAGTCCTTGATTACGGCCCTTAGACAAGAATAAGTCCATTGTTAACATGTCATTTTAAAAAGCTGATTTATAGTCTTGCGATTCATTTTGATATATGAATATATGGCTAAAAATGGCAAACTTGTAAGGTTGAGATATTTAGATTCGTACTAGCTTGTAAAGACCCTAAAATTTTAAATGAAAAAAAAAATTATTAAAAAAAAAAAAAATTTTGATGTATGAAATCATTTATTGATTTAATTAGTTGTGCGCATTTTATTTTAGTCATACTTGGATTTGTGCATGTGTGTGTTTAGACCCAACCCATTGGACCAATTCTTGACTCAAGCCCAACTTGGTTTAACCCGGCCCATGGTCCACAACCCTTTTAACTTGACCCAAAACCCATTACATCAGCCTTTCTTCCATGGAGCTTGTCACATGGGATAATTTTTCCCTTAATGATCACTCCCACATGCCCCTTCTCCAAATCAGACGTTAGTTATCTTCTTCCTCCTCCATTGAGCACCAAATCCTTGGAGGTTACTCCTCTTTCCCCAGCCAAACCCCCTTCCACCGATGGTTTTTGTCACAAACCACTCTCTAATTTCCATCATGGCTGAGCAATACTATTCCCTCACTCCATCAAAAATCTGCAACAAGTTTCCTCCCTCCAATGGAGCTCCATGCAAAGCCATCTCCCATACTCAAGCCCTCTCTATTTCTATATTTCCATCCTCACCACTTCCCCTACGAAATTTCAGTTCTTCAGAGAGTGGAGAGAGTTGCCATGGTTGTGGTTTAGAAGTGAGAAGATAGAAAATAACAGTAGAGGGAGAGAGAAGAGAGAGAGAACTTCGTTTGAGTTTCAATCACCAAAATCCAAGCCAAAATCCTTCGAATTCAACCTTTGATTCTTCAATACTAAGGTAAATGAATCTATCCTAACCTTTAATTTATGCCATTGATCGATATTGAGCTCCACGGAGCTCGGAGAAAACGAAACCCAGTTCTGTATTTTCGAAGAAGATGATGGTTATACCGGTGTCATAGTTTTGATACACCGGTGTCTTGGCTTTCTGTAAATTATAATGTTCTGTAGTTGCATACTTACACCGGTGCCTTAGTTTTGTTACACCGGTGTCTCAACTCTCTATAGTTTACATTGTTCTGGACTTTTATGGTTACACCGGTATCATAGTTTTGTTACACCGGTGCCTTGGTTCTTTGTATTTTACAGTCCTGTAGTTAGACCTTACACCGGTGCCTCAGTTTTGTTACACCGGTGCCTTTACCTCTCTGTATTTTAATATTACACTGGAGAACAGACCTTACACCGGTGCCTCTGAAACCTTACACCGGTGCCTCTGTTATGAAAATTTGACACTTAGTTTCTGACTTAAAGCTTGTTAAGGCATGACATGTGTTATGAAAATATACTTATTTTCTATAAATAATCTTTACTTTAATTTTATTTAATGAAAATAAGGAAATACCCCCCATTTGAAAACAATGGCATTTACAGAAAATTGAAATTCGATTCGAATCAAAATGTCGCCCTCCCTATTTTAGTACAAAATCGAAAAACCACCCGTTTTCTTCCTATATTTTGGCCCGAAACTCACCCTAAACTTATGCGTTTAAGACGTATGAATATACCATTGTGCTTAGAAAAAATCAAGGAATCATTTCCGGGACTTTTTATCCCCTAATTCGAAACTTGAAAAATTCAACTTTTTCTATACTTAGAAAAATTTTCAGACAGTGAAAATTTTCAGAAAATTTGAACATCGCCCAAATTCTTACATTACGACCACTACACCTATAATCAAGTTCAGATTATCGTTTTGAAACTTTAGGTATCCTATATCATTATGAGATGACATCTTACTCAAAAATTAGCGTGTTAGAAGTTTTCTTGCGAAGTGAAAGCATGCGATTGTTGTTATGCGCCATAGCTAAATTATTTGTATTATCTTGTTCATTTGACTAAACTTGCATCTCCAACACATCATCATGTTATCATGAGTCTAGTTGTTTAAACGAAACTTAGATGGAGACAAATGAGAAATATTTGAGGTTAGTGGAAATGACACTCGAGATTTTGACACGAGTCATAAAAGTCACGAGCTTTGTAACGAAAATCGAGAATTTGATAAACTCTTATGTTTGGTGAACCGAGATTTGACTTACTCCTTGGGGAGACGTGTTAGGATGTCTTTAGCCGGGATATGGATTTTAGCCGAACTACGTCTGTTACCACCGGGCTGTGTCTTGGAGCCGAGTCGGTCACGTCTCATGTATTTAGCCAAGTTATGTTGTGAGCCGGTTATGTTCTTGAGCCGTGTCGTGTCTTTTCAAAAATAAAACATAGTTGAAGGGGAGGAGTTAGATATTTTCCAAGTCAAGGCACGACATATGGGAGACATAATGCTGGGAGCATAACGGTTGGGAGCATGGGATACGGGAGCCGATGTTTGGGTACACTAGCGCCGGATACGAGGTCAGCGTAGGGGTCGGGACCATATTGGTCGGGAACATCATAACACCACTTTAAAAAATGAAAAGTTTGATGACGGGCAATGCTTGTGTCAACCCGAACTTTGTATTTTGAAAGAAATTTTGGACACTTGTGAACAACGACAGACACTTATGGATATAAGTCGGTTGCGTGTGTCAGAAACTTAGAAACAAGTCATAGGGTTTGACTTAAGGATACTTTGTCGCCATTTCATTCATTTAATGTACTTACGTGTTTAATGCTTCCGCTTATTGTTTAATCTGATTATGTCAACTCTGATTATTTTGTTTTGTTCATAATATTTGATTGATTGCTCGTACTATCTTCATGATCATGCATCATTTGATCCATTGCATAGATTTGAGATTTAGGGTAGTTTTATTTGCTGAGCGTTAATCGCTCATCTGGTGCAACTTCTCTGCCCCTGGCCTTTCATGTCAGGTGTCGAAGATGACGTTGCTGAGCCCGTTTATCCAGATACCAACGGCGGTACTTTCGAGGAGGATGTCGTAGCCCCGTGGTTCACCTAGATATATTTTGAGCTCTTAATTTTAAATTTTAATGTAATTTCTTTAAATTCGAATGTTGTAATCAAACTTTATTTTGACTAAGTAATGGAAATGTGGTTGACTTTTGATAAATTATTTTAAATTAACGTCTTCGGAATCCGGGGCGTTACATAGCTTTACACCATTGAATAGCAACCTGCTAGGAAACAAGACAGAAGGTGATAGAGCCTAAAGGACGTCAAGAGTAACTATTTTTGGGTTATTACTTGTAAGAAGTTGTATGGTACTTGTAAAGTTGGTTATGGGAGTTGTAAGTACTTTTGTTAAATAATAGTTAGGCCAGGTTTGGACCAAACACATTGTAGTTTGTAACTTTTATAAGTTGAATGATGTATATGAGTCTCACATCTTTGGAATTATTTTGCTATTTATGTTTCACGATTTCAGAACTCTGATTACCTTTAAGGTTTATATATGAATGACAAGTGGTAAACCTCTAAACTCAATAGCTTAGAGGCCTTAGTCGATAGTCCCATTGGTTGGTCATTAACACTACCCACATTGAGACAGGTCGTGACACCGACCCACAGAAGACTTTCCTTAAAAAAGACTTTGGCTGCTGAAATACACCGATAGGCATGGACTGGTTGACCCTCTAGTTATATCATTGAAGGTCTAATCGTTTATTAAGAGGTTGAGGTAGTCTAGAGAGAGAGAAAGAGATTAAGGACTCCTCTAGGGTCATGGTTAGATGAAGAAAAAGAAATCTAGATAGATGAGGGATATGTTTTTTTTTTTTTTTTTTTTTTTTGGGGGGGGGGGGGGTGTTTGTTAAAGAGAGAGAAGTTTGGAAATATTTTTTCTTCCTCTACTACCACCAACTAATGAAAATAATGTTAATTTTCTTGTGAGAATCTTTGTGTGATGTTATGTGGCTAGATACTTTTTAGAGAGAGAGAGAGAGAGCGAGCACGAGCCAAAAGGGAAAAGAGGAGCGTGTATGTTCGTAATTAGTAGAGATGATGTGAGGTCCCAAGGTAGACACAGAGAGAGAGAGAGAGAGAGAGAGAGAGAATTCAAGAGAGCATTATTAGGGGTAAAACCGATCCGGTTTGATCCAGTTTGGCTGAAAAACTTAGACCAAAGGGTAATTTCGGTTGGAGATTTTGTAAACCGAAATCAAACCGAACTATTTCGGTTCGATTCGATTTGGTTTCGGTCTGATTTCAGTTTGGTTGAACTTGGATTCAAATTAAAAAAAAAAACTTCTAAAAAATTAAGAGGTTCTTGTCAAATAGATAAAATCCGGATTAATTTTTATTTTAATATCAGTTTTCAATTTGATTAAGCGTAAACCCAAGTTAAAAAAACTTCAAAAAATTAAAGTCTAATAAAGTTAATATACAAAATTATAAATCATAGCAAAATTAAAGTCCCGTAAAAAATCAAAGTGAAAAACAAAAATTAGTTTGAGACTTTAAAAAAATATGTATCAATCGAGGTTTTTTATATTTTTTGAGTTTAGTATAAGAACCGGTTTAGTTCATAAGTAAAAACCTAAAACCGAACCGAAATTTTTTAAAAATCTCAAATCGACTAAACCGGACCAATTAGATTTAAAAATCCAACTAAATCGTCGATTCAATTTGGTTTTAGTTTGGTTCGATTTTCCAATTTAAACTTTCACCCTTAGAGAGCATATTGTCAATATATGGAAAAAATTGTACTTTTAGCTAAATATAAATCACTTGTCCGCATAATTTTTACCTTTTTAATACCAATTTAAGGATCCCAATTTTTTAAAAATTGATTATGTACCAAAAAAAAGACTTTTGATTTTATAATTTCAAAATATAGCATAATTGTTAAATAAATAAATAAAATTGGACGGAGGATTACTTATTTTTACTCCCAACTAGCCAAACATAGGCCTTCATGAAAATCATGTCCTAGCCTGGCCCTAATGTAAGTCCAAATTATGACAGTCGTTTTGATGGGGCCCTCCACCAATGTAAAGTTTGAAAAAAAAATTTAACCTGGAGAACTGAGAGCAATTGGACTCTTTCATATTTGTCAAGATATGATATGATAATGCTATTTGTACTGTCCAATCCACACTCTTTGCTTTGCGAGCAAGTTCCTATCCTTTCACTACTAAAAATAATTGGAAAAGTCTGTGTACACAAATTCGGACACAGATGTGTCTGGATCGTCGGATTATCAAGGACTTCACATGCATCTGATGATCCCAAACATATTTGTATCTGAATCTGTATACACATATCTGTATCTGTAGCATTGCTCAAAATAATTTTTATACTTAAAAGAATTTATTCAATTTTCTTGGAATATTCCTCTTGTACACCAAAAGAACTGCTTTTCGACGACCACCACCATCCCCTCCCAACAAAATAAATTAAATTATTTTTCATTCCTCCCAAGAACAAAAACTATGATTTCTAAATAAATATTTCATCTCTCTCCCGTAAAATTTTAAAAATATCACTCCCCTCCTCTCCTCGTTTTCTTCCCCTTTAAATTATAAAAATGTCATTCTCCTTCCCTTTCTGAATTATGAAAATAACACTCTTCTCGTTTTAAATAACTAATTCAACTTTTTATCTTTATAATAATTGTTTATTGTTTTTGAGAATCCATAAATTTCGAGGTCCTAATTAGTCTTAAAATTTATCAATTAGAACACAATTAAAATTTTAAATTTTATTAATCAATAAATTTTTTATCTTCACACCAATTTTTTTTGTGAGAACCCATAAAATTAGAAGCCGCATTCACACGTTTTGAGTTAAAAACAAAGGTTCAATATACGTTACACGTGAAACAAAATGATAGAAACGACTCACAATATAGATTTTGAGCTATCAATATATATTTTTTAAATCCGATGTCACCATAATAATCCTTGTAAAAAAAAGTGTGTAACATTTGTTTAACTCGTTCATTTTATTAAATGTAACTTTAAAGTACTGACTAATGCAGTCAGTATAAAAAGACTAACACATCGCGAAATATAATTACGATAATTATAAATGAGATTTAAATTTTTTTTTAATGTAATGCAAGTATTAAATGGAAAGCTGTTTTAAAATCTCATTTCATTTAAATGTAAAAAATATTATGTTATTGTGTTTTCATACATTAACGAAATACTTATATTTTTTCGTATCACTGAGAACTTATATTTTTCGTATTACGGAACACTTATATTTTTTTACCCTTATGTTCAAACGAAAATATGGGTTAAAAAATGTAAAAAATTGAGAGTCATGGAATACTTAAATATTTTTCCTTAAATTTTTAAATACCACAAAACACTTAAAAATAAAAACAAAAACAAAAAAAATCAATAACCAAGTCCGTGGTTGATCTTTAAATATTATTTTTAGTCAACACCAAATTTTTAATATTTTTTCATAATAAAAAATTAGCAGAACGCAAAATTCATTTTAGTATCACACAACACAAAAAATTAAAAAAAAAATACTAAAGGGGAGAGGGGTATTTTAGGATTTGGAAAAGGGAACTCCCCCCGCCCCCCTCCAAAAAAAAAAAAAACAATTTTGTCAGCTAAAAGCATTTACACCAATCTCCTCTAATCTCCTCATTCTCTATTTTGAGGAAAAATTCTTTTAAAGAACCTTTACATCAGCTTCTCCTCATCTATTCCCTATTTTATTATTACTAAAGCGACTCCCTATGTTTAGTAAGCCATTGTAGCCTCCCTATAAATTTTTTTTATATTTTTCGTCATTTCTTTCTCCTGGAATTAAATATGAAAGCAAAAATAATATTTTAATAAAATAGGGATAGAATAGAAAATCTGATATAGGAAACATTAAAAAAATATTTCTCCCTAATTTGGTTTGAAAAATAAAGAGACTAGTATGCATGATTTAAGGGGGCCGAAAAGAAGCTCTCTCAAAAACAATTTTTTTTTTTTTTTGGGGGGGGGTCGTCCAAAGACCAAAATCTCCTTTCTTTACTTTCGTAATTTTTTTATTCTAAATATTTTGTGGTACCAAAATGAGTTTCGTGTTGTACAAGTTTTTTTCCGAAAAATATTAAAAAATTACCGTTGATTAAAAATAATATTTAACGATCAACCGCAGGCTTGATTATTAAAAAAAATTGTTTTTTAAGTGCTTCATGGTGTTTAAAATTTTAAATGGAAAAAATTTAAGTGTTTTTCAAATATTTAAGGGTTCCATAGTACTTAATTTTTTTTCATCCCTTTTTTGTTTGAACATAAGAGCAAAAATATATAAGTGTTCTGTGATATTGAAAATATAAGAGTTTCATGAATAAAAAAAATAGTAGCATCAAGTCCATGAATCTAAAGTCATTTTAGTTCGCTTTTATGTAAAAATATATACATGTAGGTGCTTACTTAGTTAATGTACACTATAATATCTTTAGGATTTGATTTTTTCAATATAGGTTTTGCGCTCCAATAATGTATAAATATGATCTTGTCAAAAAAATTATTTATTGACAGAATTTATCTTAGGTCCTCTCCCCAAAGTAAAAGTCAAATAAAATTATCTCAAATAAGCTCGACCCACAAATATTATAGAAGATATACAATTTATTCACAAATAATAAATGTCTAACCAATCACAACTATTAGATTATTGTACCATACGCGATACAATTTCAAAAAAAAAAAAAATTTGTTTTGAGTGTTTTGTAGTATTTAAAAATTTAAGAGCGAATATTTAAATATTTTTTAAAATATTTAAGTGTTATGTGCTACTTAAATTTTTTCACTCCTTTTGTTTGTTTGAATATAAGGGTAAAAAATATAAGTGTTCCGTGATACGAAAAATATAAGTTCTATGAGTTTGTTAAAAAATATTGTAATTTTTACATTAGCTTAACTAATAAATCTAAATCTAATCGCTATCTCTAATTTTTGTAGGTTCTTAAAAAAATAAAAAATTGGTGCGAAGACAAAAATTAAATTGGTTAAAAAAAATTTATTTTTTATTTATACATATTTTTAAAATGCAATGTGAAACAATGCAAAGGAGGAGATTGGCATTTTCGTAATTCAAAAGGAGGAAGAGAGTGATATTTTTGTAATTTAGAGGGAAGAAAATGGAGAGGGAAGAAGAGTGATATTTTTAAAATTTTAGGGGAGGAAGGGGGCATTTGTTCATGGAAGTGTGATTTTTATCTTTGAGAATGGGTAAAAAGCAATTTTCATACCAAAATTATTTTTGATATGGAAAAAGTGAATTAAGAAATAAGGGTAGCTTTGTAATTTCATGTGAATAAGAACAACACAAAAAATGCAAGAGAGTATGGAAATTATTTCGCTTTTGGAATCATAAAAATATGAATAAGTCTACTAACACATTACATTGTACATCTAATTGTATATTATGTTTATATGACATGTTACACAACTCATGTTTTACGTATAAGGTGTAAAAACGGATTTCGTAAATTTTGATTATTTGTTTAAATTACTAAATTTCATGAGCTATATGACAGGTCATGTACTCATAAATTGTGCGGCATACCATATATGCATGATGTACAATTGAATGTGTAAAAATTGTATGAGATTTATCAGACAAAAATAGTACAAACATTCTTTGAATTTTTTAAGTCTTTTTTTTAAGGAGAAAATTTGTGATACTCATCTTTTTAAATTTACCATAAGGTTAAGGTTTTTTTTTTTCAAAAAATTTTCCCGTAAAACAAAAAGAAATCTTTGCACAAATTTCTTATCCAAGACATAAAGAAAAGCATACCTTTCTTTTTAAATTATGTAGGGGGTGTATATACACACGCGCGTCAATATTTTAAAATAATTATTTATCTCACTGAGAGGAATAAAAAAAGTAAAAGATTATGATAAAAAATCTCGAGACAAAATTTATTGTTTGAATCTTGATTTTTTTAAATTTTAATATAAATACTTGTATTTTTCTGAAGCCACTAATTGATATAAATAATTAATTAAAATTTTGAAATACATCAATAATCTCCATAACTTTGTAAGAAATTAAATTAGGCCAAATTCAATTGGTTTCTTTTATAATGCTGGTTAGTGGAAAGGAGAATTACATAAACATTGACCAAGACCTAAAATTTCACCCAACTTTACTTTCTTTTTTCCTTGTGGGAAAAAATTATTCAGTGAACCTCGAACTCCAAGAACCCACCACCCCTCCTTTCTAAAAAGCCTAGAGTTTTGCTCTATGATAATTTGTACGTGTTTAATTGAGGCCCTCAACTTTTAATTTTATTCAGTGGATAAAGTAATTAAAGGGCTATGGAAAAGGCAAAGAATTTATCATTATAATTGAGCTTTAGCGGCAAATTTGCTATTAGTAATGAATCAAGCAGGGAATGGCACACTGACCACGTGGGCTGGCGCCCTTTTGCCTCTGACACCTCATCCCCACGTCTCTCTCTCTCTCTCTCTCTCTCAAGGTTAGCTAAATGTTAGCAAGTAATACTTGTTGGAAATTTTTTATCTTTATTTTTTTATTTTAATTGCTTTATGTCAAATAATTAAAATTATTTATTTGTTTCTTAAATTATTTAAAAATACCCACTTTCATCATATGTCCTAATACGTACAACTTTGGAAAAAAATGACAGACACCGTTCATTCGAATCCTTTTCAGTCGTGTTTTTCAAATTTTATTCTAAAAAAAAACTAAAAAATTGCTATTAACTTAAAAACTTATTTCGGGATTAACCGCGAGGTCAAATTTTTTTGATAAAAGATTGTTGAATTATGGTAAGATATTTATTGATTTATATTTTGTTGTTATTTTTTTGTTGATTTATAAAATAAAATTAAAAATTTCTTGAATCATTTAAAAATATTCACATTCTCCACATGTCTAATGCACTCAATTTAAAAAAAAAATTGACACTGCTCATTTGAATCCCTTTCGGTCGTATTTTTTAAATTTTATTCTCATAAAAATATTAAAAATTTATTGTTGACTTAAAAAGTTATTTCACAATTAACTGTGAATTCAGAATATTTCAATTCAAAGTATAAATCAACAAATAACAACAAAATATAAATCAACCCTATATCAAAATATTTTATAAATCAACCCTCTATCAAATATCTTATCATAATTTAACAACCATTTATTAAAATATTCCGAGGTCACGGTTAATCCCGAAATATTTTTTTAAGTTCACGGTAAATTTTTAGTATTTTTTTAAGGATAAAATTCGAAAAGCACAACCGAAAGGCGTTCGAATAAGTAGTTTCAGTAATTTTTTTTTAAAATTGGACGTATTAGGACATATAATGAATGTGAATATTTTTGGATGATTTAAGAGATTTTTAACTTTGTTTTATAAATCAACAAAAAAAAGAAAATTAACGAATACCTTATGATAATTCAACAACCCTTTATCAAAATATTTCTACCTCACGGTTAATCTCGAGATAATTTTCAAATCAGCGTTAAATTTTTAGTATTTTTTTTAGAATAAAATTTAAAAAACACGGCCGAAAGAGATTCGAACGAGCAGTGTCGGTCATTATTTTTAAAGTTGGATGTATTAGAACATGTGATGAAAGTGAGTATTTTTAATAATTTAAGAGATAAATAAATAATTTTAAGTATTTGACGTAAAGCTAATCAAATAAAAAAAATAAAGATAATTTTTTTTTTAACAAAAGTTACTTGCTAACATTTTGTTGATCTTTTGAGAGGGAGAGAGAGAAGAAGGGGCGAGGATCAGAGGCAAAAATTACTTGCTAACATTCCTGAGAATGGTACACTGATCACGTGGGGGGCTGGCTCCCTTCAACAATCATTTATCAAAAAATTTCGACCTCGTGATTGATCCCAAAATAAATTTTTAAGGTAACGGTAATTTTTTAGTATTTTTTGAGAATAAAATTCGAAAAACACGACTAAAATGGATTCAAATAAATAGTGTCTATTATTTTTTTTCAAAGTTATACGCATTATGACATATGATGAAAGTGAGTATTTTTAAATAATTTAAGAGACAAATAAATAATTTTAAGTATTTGACATAAAGCAAATAAAATAAAAAAATAAAGATAAAAAAATTTCAACAAATATTACTTGCTAACAATTTGCTAACCTTGAGAGAGAGAGAAAGAGAGAGACGGGGGGATGAGGTGTCAAAGACAAAAGGGCGCCAGCCCACGTGATCATTGTACCATTCCCTGCATGATTCATTACTAATAGCAAATTTGCTTTAGCGGGGAACAAACATGGCCCCCACCTATCCTATGATTCCTGTCTTTTCCTTTTCTTAGGTTTCAAGAGCTGTATCAGCCAGGAAGTTTCCCTTTTTTTAAGGTAGATTTTACCGATCTCCTTGTGGTCTCTAGAAATACAGAAACTTCCTCTGTAATTTCTAAAATTACACTTACCTCCCACCGTATTATGGGTTATAGCTTCAAATAGACCCAACCGTTATGTTACAGTTAAAATTGTTGATGCCAGCACATAAAATATATTAAATGTGATGAGCTTGCCCCTAGTTAACGAGTTCAATTTTGATCACCTTAGTGTGAATAAATTTTATTTACTCTCCTCTGTTTGAATTATTTTGAGATTTTATTTTGATAATCAAAATCGTCTATTTTATTTTGATTAATTTCTTTAGTTGTCACGAAAAAATTCAGCTAAATCGGATATCGGTAACTATTTTATCTAAAAATATAGTTTTTAAGTTTTAAAAATTAAAAATTTTGAAGTAAAAATTTAGATTTTTAGATCAAGCACCTACCGATATCCGATTGAATTTTTTTGTGATAACTAAAGAATTAAATCATAACAAAATAGATGATTTCGATTCTCGAAGTAGAATCTCGGAATACTCCCAAACAGCCCAGTTAACTCATCTCTCTATCTCTCTCTCGGGTAAATTAATATTTACTACAGTTATTAATTTTAATTTTTTATTTGTCTTAAAATTTTTAAAATTTTTTATTTTCTTTCAATTGTTCTTGTTGAGATGAGTGAAAAAAATCAAAATTTAGATAAATATCTTAAAAATAAGTAAAGATGAAAAATAGTCGACAAGTGAGAGAATTACTCAATCGATATGGGATTTAAACTTCATCTTCAGTTAAAAATTTGATTTATTTTTAACTAAAATTAAAAAATTATATTTTATTAGAAACAGTAATTGTTTGTGATATTTCATGATATATTTATAATTTTTTATTCGTCTCGGCTTGAGAAATTGAAAAAATATACTAATAAGGACCTAAATTAATTTGTTTTCATTCTTAGTGAACTTATTAGGACTTTTGTTCATATTGTTTTACTTTCTAGATGTTTTTTTGGTCAAGACAAATGATTAGTACAAAATATTTGACACGATTTTTATCAAAATTATATAAAAGACAAATATGGTGACATTAATACTAACAAATTAAGTCAACGGTAACGAAATTAATTAGATAAATAAGTTTAAAATAACAAGTAAAGGTGGAAACAATGGAAATACCAAAAAAAAAAAAAAATTGACAGTTTAAAATCAATGAAGGATACATATCGTATACTAAACTATTTAAAAATTAGGCCTAACTTTCTTTTCAATTAATTTTAATTTGTCCTTTTTGGAATTTTTTTGTAAATTTTTGTTTTGCGTCAACTTTTTTTGGATTATTAATTTGTCTCGTTGAGAAGTTTCAGAAAAATAAAAAATTATGTCTAAAAATTAAAGAAGCTTCAAAATATGGTGATATTAATACTAAAAAAAGGTCATCGGTGATGAGATTTTAAGTACACCCTCCGATTTCATAGTCATATATGTCCATTATAAAAATTATGTAACTTTAGTGTAAAAAATAAAATACTTTGTTACATAAATTTATGAATTTATTAGTTATCAAATTAAAAAAAAATTAAGTATGCAAAAAAAAAGTAAGACTTTGAGATACATAGATTGTGCAAAATTTTTAAAAAATTGATGCAATTTTTTTGTGATGAACTATGAATATAAAACAAATAGAGTAAGAAAAATACATACTCTCCCATATGAATTGGCTCATATCTCAACATAACCCAGCTAAATTGGAGTCAGGTCCCATCTTCGCCAGAACAAACATATTCCAAATAGGAATGCATCATTCCTACATAGAATCCGACATATCAATGAGAGAGTTAGAATTATAATCAAATTAGGATGCTTTTCTATTGGTGATTGCGAACAAATTTTCAGTTCACTACAAATAGAGAAATATAAAATCAAAATCCTTTTTTTAACACAATAACCAATAGAGAGTTAGCAATTTTTGTACAAATTTTATGTTTATTTATGGGTAAGTACATGTTGTAAACACATTTTTAGCTTATTGTGAAAAATATTTTTAAAATTTGTATCCACTAAATTTTTATTCTAAATCGGCGAATAAGTTGAAAATAAATGTAATTTTTGTTCTAAATTTTTAACTTTTCTAATGTGTAACAAGAATTTTTTGTTAAATTGAAAAAATTGCTAATAAATAGCATTATACAATTGGTGTAACAAGTAGTTTTTCACAGGGGCAAATGATTTTTTCACGTTTTCTGTTACAACATGCTTCTGACACGAGAGAGGTAAGTGCAATTTTAGAAGCTACATGAGAGGTTTCTGTATTTATTAGATACCACAAGGGAGGTAAGTGAAATTTATCCCTTTTTTGGTTGTCACTTCGGTTTTTCTTTCCACCAATGCTACGAAGACAGATATTCAAATATATATTCAGACACAAATATGATTAGAATCATGCAATGCAAACACATAGAATTTACACAATACGTGTAAAATCCATATATATTAGACGACTTCAGACATAAATATCAGTATTTAAAGCGAATTTAGGTGGTTCCAATTCCTGCAACTGATATTGATATTCTTGAAACTAAACAAAAATATTGAAAAAAGCGAATTCTGGGTCCATTTGGCCTGATTGAATTATTAGATTATTCATTGTTTAGTTTTTTATTCTTATTTGAAAATTTTCTTTAATTTTTTGTTTTTCATTATTTTTTTGATGATTGTTGGTTCATCTCGACAAGAGCTTTCAGAAAAGTTCTCAATCATTGGTTAAATTTGAAAAAAGTTCAGAAAAGACAAAAAATAAGCCAAAAACATCGTCCGTGTTGGCTTATTTTTCGTCTTTAGTGACTTTTTTTTAACTCTTGGACATAATTTTATACTTTTTAGATTCTTTTCGTCGATACGAACCAATAATCCACGAAAAAATGACATAAAAATACAAAATACAAAAAAAATTTGAATAAAGACAAAAAAAACCGGATAATCTAGCCTGGATTAATCCAGGCCAAATAGTTCTGTAACTTGGATGATAGGTTTCTCAATGCCAGTTATTGCATCCAAACATGGTCTTATGAAAAAGAGCAAAAAAAAGAAGGAATAATAAAGGAAGAAAGAACCAAGAAAGGAGGAGAAAGACTTGTGCTTTTAGTTTCCTTTCAACATCACATTGACGGAACTGTCTACCTTTCAAATCAGGCAAAGAACAATACTGTTTTATACCCAATATAATACTATAGTATTCAGACTGTCTATTGTTTGGGAGTTGCTACTCGCCCCCCCTGCCGGACAAAATAAGGAATTTTACCAAACAAACCCTCATATTTTATGCTTTGAGAGGGCCTATTTGCTGTTTCAAAAGTGTTCAAATATATTTATTTATTTTTTATTTTAAGTGTTTGTGTGGTACCAAAAATAAATTTCATGTTGTGCAAGTTTTTAATTTGAAAAATATAAAAAATTTAGTATTAATTAAAATAATATTTAAAGACCAACCGCGAGCTCAGTTGTTAAAAAAATATTATTATTTTTAATTTTTTAATTATTTCGTGATACTTAAAAGTTTAAGTATAAATATTTACATATTTAAGTGTTCCGTGATACTTAAATTTTTTTTATTTTTTCACCTCATTTTTCATTTGAACATAAGGACAAAAATATAAGTGTTCCATGATACGAAAACAGGAGTGAAAAAAATTTGAAATATCATTTGTAATTGTCGTAAATATATTACGTGATGTGTTATATTTTTTATATTCCATTCCAATAATTAGTACTTAAAAATTATATTTAATAAAATAGACAAGTTAAATAAATGTTACATACATTTTTTTCAGTAGTATTTTCATAAATTAATCAGTACTTCAACTCTTACTACAATACAATTGATGGAGTACATAGCAATACAAATTCTAATCAATATTTTCTCCACCCATTAATTCATACCACAAATAATTACTTTTTCAAAATCTCAAATAAAAATTAATTTACGCATCAAACAATTAGCATGTCACGACTTAATACACAAAATACATCAGTGGGGTCAACCACATGCAGTAGCTCGAGTATTGACATACATTAAATAATATTAATTTATAATAATATATCTTCTCTTGATACTTGATTTCTCCACAAAGTTTAAGGATGTATATTTTAAGGATGTATATTTTCAAAGACTTGAACTTTAGAGAAATTTTACTTCTTGAACTACATCACAATTTGATTAAATTACTTCGTGTTTATTATTTATCATCATCTCCTCAAAATTTTTTTATTTAGTGAACTTATTTGATCCCTGCATTTATTTAAGTAAATTAGAACACAAAAGTCTAACAAACATCTAGTTTAAGAATAAAAATACACAATAAACTGTGTACATCACAAAAAAATACACAACAAACTTTGTACATCACAACAAAATACATAATAAATTGTGAATTGATTAAAATAAATTTAAATTTTTAACTATATCTTAATTAGTAAATTCTAAGGGCTAAATGCGGCATCCAATTTTATGAGTTCTCACAAAAAAATAAAGAATTAGTGTGAAAATTAAAAATTTATTGGTTAAAAAATTAAAAATTTTAAACATGGGCTAATTAATATATTTTAAGACTAACTACAATATCCAATTTTACAAGTTCTCACAAAAAAAATTAAGAATTAGTGTGAAAATAAAGAGCTCAATTAATTAATTTTTTTTAAAAAATACATATTATTATTATTTAAATGTGATTTTTATTTATACTTTTTTTTATTAAAATCCATGTGAAATAGTAAAAGAGCAAGAAGTGGCATTTTTGTAATTTACATGTGGAAATGGAATGGCAGTTTTGTAATTTGAAAAGGAAGAAAACGAACAATGGCATTTGTGTAATTACATGAAAAGAATTGGGTAGTTGTTGGAGAGGGGTGTGACTTTTGTCCTCTGTGTGGTGGGGGGGGGGGGGGGGGGGGGGGGGGGGTGAGTAGCAATTTACCTATTGTTTTTAGTATTTCGAGTTTAGTCTGAGTTGATTATTTGACTATTGTTTTGTTTTTATTTGAAAGTTTGTTGTATTTTTTATTTTTCATCAATTTTTTATAAAGTATTAATTCGTCTCGACGAGAGGTTTTAAAAAAGTTATAAATAACGGATTAAATTTAAAAAAAGTTCAGAAAAGACTAACATAATCCAAAAATAAAATTTTTTTATGCTTATTCGTCATCTTCAGTGATTTATTTTTTTAACTTTTAGACATAATTTTATACTTTTTAAATTTGTCTCATCGAAACTGACTAATAATTTACAAAAAAAATTAAAGTCAAAACAACAAATGAATAGAGACAAAACTTAATTGTGAATATTCAAGTTAGACCAAATTAAGCCTTGTCAATTATAAGAAACCCGTTCTGACCAGGTGGACTGACGACTTGAATTCGATAATTACTTGATATATATAGCTCAAGGGACCAACACTTCTTTAGACCAATATTAGACCAACGCCTAAACTCTTCATTCCTGATTAAATTTTGATAATCCGAACCGTTCAATTGTTTAAAACATATTTTTAAGGGTACCTGCGAGAAATCAGCTCAAAATATTATCGGAAAAGACTTTGATCCAAACAGTGGTTCAAAATGCTGACAGGAACTGTTTTATGAACCAATGTTTGGATCAAGCTTTTTTCGGTAATATTTTGAGCTGATTTCTCGCGGGTACCCTTAAAAACATGTTTTAAACACATTGAACGGCTCGGATCATTAAAATTTAATCAGGAACGACGAGTTTAGACGTTGGTCTAATATTTGTTTAAAAAAGTGTTGGTTCATATAGTCTTTCCCATATATATATATATATACATGACGACAAACTACATATATTATTACACTGAATAATTAGCGGAGGCAAAATCTTACATAAACTCGTTCTTAAAAAATGAAGAAGGATATTTGGTCAAACTTACATGTTGCTCGTGTGCATATGTGAGACGTACTGATAGATAATTTGAGCAAAATATTGGTCACTCTTTTTTGTTGTTTTCTTTGAATTTGTGTTAAATTTTTAGATTTATTAACGAGCAAATTTTAGATGTAAAGTTATTATAAAAAATAAAAATCATTAAAAACAAAAAAGACATAAAAAAAAAGAATTTGTTGTCTTTTTATTCTTCTTATTTAATTTTTTCAATTTTGATTATATATCTTTTTTTTTTTAATTTTACTAAACAATTTTTGGACCACATTGACTTAAGGGACCTTTTGTTAGAGATCATAAAATGATCCATTGTTATCATATCGGATATGGCTACTCGAATTAGTTATATTTGAAGTGTGTTTCTTTTTTTATATTTTGAATATGATTATATTTGAAGAACTATTTTTATCATATTGAGAGATTATTAATTATGAGAATATTATTATTAACTACAAAAATATTACTCACTTTATTCATGTCTACCATGTTATTTTTCTTAAAAATATATTCAAATTTATAATGAATCTCTACTTATACTATACGTCATTTTTACAATATTTATCATATTGTTTCTTAAAATTTGACCGTTAAAAAAAAAGCGTAAAACTAGTACATTACACGTGACTTAAATGACTATTGAATCAATTGTTAACATACACGTGCGAAACCTAGTGCATTACGATGATACTGTCGTAGCAACGTAATCTACTGTGTTTCGAACCTACAAAAGGGAAAAATAATAATAATTTTTTCTACTATTTCAAAATTAAATTGAAGAGAAAATTAAGTAGTAAAAAATACAATACTCAGACTTTTTCTATACTTCCTCTTTTGTTATCGATTTCCACACCCCAACCGGGCCCTCGTATGAAGGGCTGTAACAGCGGATCATCTTTATAAAAACAGGTATACATACGGGGGGAGAAGGGGAGCGAGAGAGAGAGGGAGAGGTGGGGGTCACCTTGATCGTCAATCCGTAGTCAACTCGCTCATTGTTGCGTAAAGAATGTATCTTTATCAGTCTCTCACTATCCCTATCGAATCGAGTATATGGCTCCTTCTCTTGGGTATACATATTGTTTCTTGTGTGAGTCTTCCCAGGTTCTGCTTGTGTGAGAGTAGTAGTAGCGGTTGAGGTCTCTGCGTCTTCCTGTGTGAGTCTTCCCAGGTTCTGCTTGTGTGATAGTAGTAGTAGCGGTTGAGGTCTCTGAGTCTTCTTGTGAGTCTCTCTCTCTCTCTCTCTCTCTCTCTCTCTCTCTCTCTCTCTCTCTCTCTCTCTCTCTCTCACATTAACTTTGATCATTTATCTGTGTCTATACCAGGCATAATTCTTGCAATGTGAAAGCTTCTTTAAGTTTTACTATTTGTGGGTTTTCGCTCAATTTGATGTATTTTTCCTGATTTAGTGATTTTGATTATTATCCTTCGTTTTGTTTTCCGGAAACCAAGAGAAACAAAAACAAAAACAATAAATTTTTCCGTAGATTGAATGCTACAAAAAGCCACTCATCTATGTAACGTTTATATTCAACTTGTAATTGTATACTAAACTATTCGTGGCAAACTGAACAATTAGTGTTCCTTTATAAGTAATTGCGCCGACAGAAAATTAAGGAATGGAAATCCATGAACTTTGGATGTGTTTATATTTGTCCTTTTAATTTGTTTACTAGTTTCTTTTTCCGATTTCGTTTTTGAAGATTCAACAAGATGATCCCATATGCAGTTGTATTTATTGAATATTGCGATCTATTGATTTTCTTCTTTTTACCCTGTTGATGGATTTGTACTTACCTCTACTTATCGATCTCGAGTTAATTTTTGTTTAGCTATGGTACAAAGAGAAGATCAAACTGCGGTCATCACTTCCCCTTAGTTGCTTTTTTCAGATTTCTGCTTTTCTAACCAACCACTGTACAAATAATTAATGCTCTTACCAATCTTTTGTCTTCAGTTGCTTAATCCTTTTCTTTTATTCGAAATACCTTGCACACATATGTCCGGATACAGATTTTGATACAAATTTCTCGTCCGATGCATGTGGGATCCACGTGCATGAGCGACTCCGGATACAGCTGAGGCCGAATTTGCATTCGGCTTTCTGTGTTAGTGTCTTGGCAATTCTTTTGAGTTACTGTATCCGTGATGAGGTTTTGGTCACACTCTAAAACATTTTTGGCTTAGTTTCAACTTAGAAATAGAGTATTATGATTTTCCATAACATACTAACGTATGGCAAGAAAGTCCTACTTTGTTATTGTATATGGGAAATGACATCCTTTTGTATCAAATTTGTTGTTTGAGAAGTCCACTAAACAATTCTTAACATGGCTGATTATAGCACACTAGCCATGACTCGCTTGATTTCACGTGTTGCACATGCATTCCAGAGATGTTAATATAAGAACAATGGTCTTCCGAAGACCTTTTGAACCGTTAAATTCAGTGGTACTTACGGTGCATTCAACGTGAATGCTTTTACCATATTTTCTTCTCTCTTCGTAACGACAGTGAACTTGGTTATGGACTTACCTTCATATTTCACCATGTTTGTTCTTATTGACCTCAAAATGATAGAGACTAGGTTCACTGGTTTTGACCTGTCCAAAAGATTGATTTGGAGTCCGAAATCAGAATTGCTGGTGTATACAAAAGTGGTAGACATAATGTAACTTGTTTTCTACTGCTAAGCATCACTCATAATGTCATGGCAGTGTGGCACACATCATGGTGGAAAAAAATGCTCAGATAAAAGATATCATGGGAGATGGATTTAAAACATAAGGACAATTAGAGGTCAGTTTGTTTTTTTCTGAAGTATGGAGAGATTGATATATATGGTTGGGCTGATTTTTTAAAAACTTAAGCTTTTAAAACTGTCGCTAATCTGGCATGGTCTCGGAGCTCAAGTTGGGGAGGTCTTGGTTTAAAGTCACCCTGTTAACATTTGTTCAAAGCTTGCATTTTGCTTCGCTTAGTGTATGGATGTTTTGAAGATGGGCTACAGGACCAGAATCTTTACGTAACCATATTCACCACCGTTACCACGACCGGTTATGACAACTGTAGTACGGTGATTGAAAATCGCAGCTGCATCAGCCTCTCCGGTCACATAATGATGTCCTTATGTCCGTTACAACATCATTACGGAAGTTATGATTCTATTTTCAGCAAATTTTGCATATAATTCTATTGTCACATTTTTATATCTCTAAGTTGCTGAAAAGTACTTTACAACGCGGTGCAACCGTGCAAACATTGGAAGTTGAGATATACTTCAAATTCTACAGGTTTAAGTTGCTATGATGGTTAGAAAAGCTTAGTAAGGGTGTTGGAGAGCTTGACATATAATGTTAGACCCATTTCTAACCCCTTAATGTTTTGGGACAACTAGTGATCTAACAAGCTTAGCTGGTGAAGGGTTTCATTACTTGTGAGAGGGATATAGGATACAATCGTGCCATCATTAGATTTGGGAGTGGGTGGGTTATGGCAAGGGATTGGTTATCTCCCACACCCGTTATAATGTATGGTTACGAAGGAGGAAAGAGCAAAAGTAAAAAATAAATCACTGATTTTAAACACAGATAACCAAACTATATTTTTGTCTATGCCATGTAAAATAGCGAGGCTTGGATGGTAATATAGCCGATCTAGGCAATCAAAAAATTGTAGTTCGTGGTCAAAAAGCCCTAATTCCTAAGTAAATGAAACCTTTTCAAAAGCAGCCTAAGATCACTTATACGAGTATTACATAATACTGAACCCGCGGTTGGCCGAGCATCTGTTGTATCTCTCTACGCTTGTCTGGCTGGATCCCGTGGGTAATTGACCAAGTTGCATATAACATCGGGACCTTGCGCTTGCTTCAAGATTGTGAGTCAAGCAAGACAAGAAGGGTTGGGCCTATGTGATTAGCTGATATTTTCCTGTCGTAGCGATCATCCGAAAAGTGGAAGAATATGCTAATCTAGAAGAAGGATAATCATACGATGTTCAGATAAAACATGACATGATTATGCCAGAATAGTCACACCAAAAAAAAAAAAAAAAGGAAAGAAAGGTCTTATAATGCGGAAGATCCACCTTATTTCATTTTGTAAGACAATAAGTTGGTAGATAAGACACTCTTACCTCCACTTCTTTGTAGAGAGGCTGCTTCCCATACTTGAATTTGCACCACAATGCAGGGACTAGGCAACACGTGCTATCGTGCAAGGTCACTACCTCTCAATGCCCACATAGCAATACAAGAAAAAATATGCATGTAAATATAAGGAAAACAAAAATTATTTTCTGTTAGATAAATAATATGGTATCAGAGTTAAGCTTTCGAAGTCTTTTGGGCAAGAGTTCTAATTAATTTTCTCTTTGTTTGTGCTATAAGTGTACCTTGTTTAGTTGTGATCTCTATACTATGGATTTTTTATTTATCTTTCCACTTGCGGGTAGGGAGTTGCACATGCAGGAGTGTTAAGAGTTTGTCCTATATTGTTTTTATCACCTTCAAAACCAGTATATGAGTTTGGACGGGCTTTACTCATTGCCAATTGCTTTTTAGTTGGTGCTTTAACAATCTTTTTGGGGTTGAGACAGTAGTCAAGTAAAAAGGTTGAAAGATATACTACTATTGGATATCTATGAGGTTCTACAATATACCATGAATCATTTTTCATTTTATACTACAGTGAGAAAATTGCGTTACACTTAAATTATCATTCTTGGCACTTAGGTTCCAGGAGGCTTTGCCCTAAATGTGCATATGAGGGTCAGTGCTAACAAGTTAGCTTTTGAGAACGGTGATCTAATCAAAGCATGGAAAAAATAAGATGACCCAAAACTTTGAACAGTTCCTTGCAAATGATATTGTTTTCCATTTTGCGTGGTACTGTCTTTTCAGTATTCAGCATTTTTATTTACCCCAATACATAAAGTGGCGTGTCTCTAATTAGCTAATTGTTTTTTTTTTTTTTTTTTCTTGCTTACATCTCAAATTGTCTTTTTACTTTTTCCTTTGTATGAAGCAAGCTAGAAATTATTCTCATGTAATTTCTTTTGGCTGTATCTTTTTGTTTTGTCTTTCTCTCTTTCTGATTTGCAATTGCTAACGAAGTGTAACAACGATGACACTGCAGTTAAAGTCACTTGTACTGGATGGGTAAGACAATTCAATTGTCTGGGTTTCCTCACCGCTTGCATGGGGAAATAGTTAAGGAATTCGTAGAAAAACACACAGGCAGAGGAACAGTAGATGCTTTAGAGGTTAGGGAGCCCAAAACCCAGGGGTCAAGAGCATATGCAATAGTTCAATTCACAACTACCAGAAGTGCTGATCGGATTATCTTGTTGACTAGGCAAAAGTTGTATTATGGATCTTCTTATTTGAAGGCTTACCCTAAGGACTTTGATTTAGTACAAAAGCCAAAGGCATATGCACATGACATGGAAGGTGTAGCTATATATTTTGGGTGTCAGATCTCGAAGGAGGAGTTCTCATTTCTCTGGGAAATGGAAGATATCTCTGTCAAATTTGGATTTGGACTAAGAAAACTTTATTTCTTCATCTCCATGTTTGATCTTGATTTCAAGCTTGAGCTGTTGTATGAGAACATCTTGCAAATTGAGCTACATCGTCCACGTGGTCAAACAACAAAGTTTCTGCTTATTCAGGTTTGTTCCAATTCAATTTACCATTTCCATCAAGTAATTTACTTTTCTCTGTACTCTCCTTCTGAATAAGATGGATTTTTTTTCCAGGACAATTAAATGCGTTGCCTGGGTTAAATATTCTGCACGTCCAGGTTGTGTGGTGATTTGGCTTCTGTTAAGAGAAATTTCTTGTAATGTGTCCAACAGCAAATTACTATGCATCACAGTTTGTAAAACATTTAAAAACAAAATGACAGAAAAAAGTGCATCATAGTTCACATGCCATTCCAATTTGGAAAGACTAAACCTTCAAATTTCCCATCTAAGAAAAAAAAGCACCAAAGTTTGCAATCTTTTTGAAGCAATTCGTTTCATACCGATAAATTGCTGATGATATAGATGGTTAATTTTTTTTCACTTGTGTCACTATAGGCAACAGCATGCGTGAGGGAACAACTTCTTTCTGGTTCTTTATAGTCTTGACTCTTGACTGGACATAGGTAATCCAACATTCTGGACTCTGGTGAAAGCATACCAAACTGATGTGATAAAATATCGGATGCTTGAGGATATTTAGACCATTTTGACAGGAAGAAGAGAATATTTGTGCAACTCCAAACTTGTGGCTTACTAGATGTGCCCCTTAGGATGAGGGCCCATGGGCCTCGTTTGAGTGCTTTGGATTATCTTACCAGTTGAAAGGTTGTCTCCCATCCCTGAATCAATTACAAGAATACTGGACATTGTTACCTGCAAGGCTTTGACATGGTGCCCTTGGGCATTACTATGGCTTAGTTTTGCAGTACTAGCAGGTCCCTGGAGACTAGGGTTGAAGTGGAAATAATTGTCCAGATTTGGAAAACTTTCCTCCGTGTCTGGTAGATCAAGCTTTCATCTCACCTTGTTTAAACAGAGTTGCATTCTTGCCTTGGTGATCTCAATTCACTTGTCAAGCCAAGAGCTTCAAGTCATTGCTGCTATGGATTATAGGGCTGCAATGACCATGTTGTATGAGTGGGCCATCTTCATTTTGCCTATCTTGAACCATGAGAGAAAACAAGAAAAGTTGGGTTGACTCGAGGGAACCGAGGGCCTCCAATTTAAACAAGTTTAAATACAAGTGAGAGATGAACAAATGACTCCATATGTATTGATGGCGCCTCTTATTATTTATACAAAATAAAGACTAATAGTTAAGGATTAAAACTCTCACCTGCTGAACCAAGATGTGATAGGGAGATCATAGAGGTGAGACAACATTACATCAACTGGGTAGTGGCATTAACCTCTACAGTCAGCATTTACAAGAGGGTAGATTTAGCTTTGTTTAGAATTTCTTTTTGGGTGTCAGGTGCTGGTGGTTGTCCAAGCATAGACCTAAAAGACCCTTAATTTTAGGATGCATGAATACAATGTAGCACCGACACGCTACGCTAACACAACGTTGGCACTCCGACCTATAAATTATCATAATTTGGAGGACATGACAGGGTGGGGACACCAAACATGTTCATTTAGTTTTTGCTAAAAATAGAAAACAAAAAAAATCAAGCAGGAATTGTTAATAAAATATAGTCTATGTCTTTTATCCACATTAATCAATACATCATTCAAAAAAGTGTCGCAATAAAAAGTGGTTCATCGTTCACGTGTCTTTATAATCAATGACTTATCATTTATCAAACAAAAATAAAACTCCCTAAACTTTAACTAGATTCAACTATTTTGTTTTACACGCCTTGACATGTACGACCCATGTCGATAGATAGCTTTGATAGTGTCTTAGTGTGTTCTAGAGTGTCTTTAGAGCAGCGAAATGAAAAGATTTTAGACATATAGGACAGTTTTGATTTGAGTGTTAGACATGTGTATGGAGAATCTCGGTGTTTATGAAGCATAGATAATCCGATGCTAGTCTCATCCGCGTATCGAATCCTTATCGGATACCGATACGCACTCCATATGTCCCGATATGTATCGGATACGAAAAATAAGTATCCATCATTAAAATTAAATTATTTTAATTTCAGAAACATTTCGGATACATTGTAGATACTTTAGGGATACGACGGGGTAAAAATGAATTTTTTTAAAAATACATAATAAATACAAGGGGTAAAGAAGTACTAAAGTAATTATGGAAGCTGTGATATTCACCAATGAAGGCGAAAGGAATGCATGTTAAGTTGATATTATAGAAATTAGTAGGAATTATCACTTCTTGATTTGAACTTTTGATATGTATTGAATGTTTTATAGTACTTGTGGTTGTGGTCGCTTTCTTTCAATTTTTGAATGACTTTTGAAAATTGAGATGTGCTAAATGCTTGGTGTAATAGTATTAGCTATTCAACTACTCTTCTATTTTTTTTTTTTATCCTTTGTATGCGTTGTACATGACTGATAAAAAAAATTAACTTTTATAGTCGTATTCTCAACATATCCTTGTCAGTATTCTTTTTTTTTTAATTTTTTTGTATCGCAATATCCGTATTGTATCGTCTGTATCCCGTATCCGTGTTCGTACTTCATAGGTCAGTGTCCAACTAGCATTCGACACCTGGTACATGACCTCTTGCTAAGTGTCCATGCTTCATAGATAGATTTGCTTCCAAAGTTGGACATGGACATGTAAACACTTGGAAACATTTAGGTAAATTGCGCTTCTTATGAGTTATTGAAGTGAGATGATGAATTTGAATGCACATGAAAATGAATGGAGAATTAGGGAAATGAAAGGGGTTTCTATATCTCAGTCTCGTGAGGGTAGTAATTTTCCTTATGTAGTATCAAAGACCGTTAACTACTACATGATCCAAGTGTATAGTTTAAGTTAACGTATCAGAAATATTCCGTCATACCCTGATCCTTATCGTATCTGGTGGACACTTTAACATGGAAAATGGAAGAGTCCGCCTAATACAGTATCTATGACTCATTGGAGCCTTGGTAATTGATTTTAGTATTCTTTGGTAATACCATTGGAAAATGAACAAATCCCCTTTTCTTGTAGCTAGTTTTGCAACTAGCAACATTCTGCCATTGCCATGACTAGGAACCACTCATCTATGTACCTTGTAGATTTGAGGTGTCATTCAGTGGACTCCCCTGCCACATTATTAGGGAACAGTCATATGCATACTTGCGGAGTTGGGGAGTCAATTCGCGCCTTGATTATTGTATCTGTTTCTAACCTATTTTGTTCGTCCAATTATGTTTATGCATAAAATGCAATACAGTTGGCTTGTTTGCCTTGAAACTTTGTGCCTGTTTGATGGTTGCCATTGACTTGTACAATTGGCTTCTTAGAGTTGTTGTTTCTAACTAATGTTTATTACTTCACAATCAATTCAATTTCTCATACATTGCAAGGAAGGCTAATTTGTTGCCCTCCTTGTTTGCTAGTTGCTTGGCGCTCCTCGGATCTACAAGAAATGTAAAGAATCTCTTTTCAGCTATTTTAAGGAAACTCCTGAAGACCAATGGTTCAGGACCACTGATTTCACTTCATCGAACAGCATTGGCCAATCTTCTGCTTTGTGTTTGGAGATTTCATATGGTACTCAACTTCTGGACTTGAGAGAGTATTTCCCTTCTTACAAAGAAAATGAAGGGCCGTTCATTTTGAAGACTGGTACACCTTTCTCTCGCAATTTAGACCTTGTACCAATAGTTGGTCCACCTAATGGGCTTGAGTTGCCATATAAAATACTATTTAAGATCTGCACATTGGTTCAAGAAGGGTATCTCGCAGGACCCACGCTTGATATCGATTTCTATAGGTTGGTTGATCCCAAGGTTATTCATAGCGGATGTGTTGAACATGCCCTAGAAGAACTATATCGTCTAAAAGAATGCTGCTATGACCCCGTGAGGTGGCTCAGGGAGGAATACATTAAATACCGCAAACGAAGGAGACTCCCCAGAACACCCTCCATTACATTGGATGATGGATTGGTGTATGTACACAGGGTTCAAATAACCCCATGCAAAGTTTATTTCTGTGGTCCAGAGGTTAATATGTCTAATCGCGTACTACGCCATTATCGTCAATATATTGAGAATTTCCTTCGGGTTTCTTTTGTGGATGAGGAATTGGGTAAGATGTTTTCAACTGATTTATCCCCACGGACGCCCTTTTCAAGTGAGGAAAGAAGAACGGATATTTATAGGCGGATATTATCGGTTCTCAGAGACGGCATTGTTATTGGAAATAAAAGGTTTGATTTTCTTGCCTTTTCGTCAAGTCAGTTGCGTGATAATTCTGCCTGGATGTTTGCTTCGACCGATGGGCTTACTGCTGCTGACATAAGAAGCTGGATGGGTGACTTCCATCGAATTCGAAATGTGGCAAAATATGCAGCCAGACTTGGTCAATCTTTCAGTTCCTCTACAGAAACTTTGAGTGTTGATAGCCATGAAATTGAAGTTATTCCTGATGTAGAGATTTTACGAGGTAGAACCACCTACGTTTTCTCGGATGGAATCGGGAAAATGTCCTCCAACTTTGCTCGCAGCGTGGCCAAGAAATGTGGGATTAAAAGTTCAACTCCGTCTGCCTTCCAAATTCGATACGGTGGTTACAAAGGCGTTGTGGCTGTGGATCCCACTTCATGGGTGAAGTTGTCCTTGAGATTGAGTATGTCTAAATACGAATCCGACAATACGAAATTAGATGTTTTGGCATGGAGCAAATATCAGCCTTGTTTTTTGAATCGACAATTGATCACCCTTTTGTCTACCCTTGGGGTTAATGATCATATCTTTGAAAAGAAGCAAAGGGAAGCGGTCCAACAACTGGATGCCATATTAAGGGATACGTTAAGGGCACAGGAGGCGTTGGAATTGATGTCTCCTGGAGAGAACACAAATATTCTAAAGGAAATGCTTCTGTGTGGCTACAAGCCTGATGCTGAGCCATTCCTCTCAATGATGCTACAAACATTTAGGGCGGCAAAGCTGTTTGAAATACGGACTAAAACAAGGGTATTTGTTCCAAGAGGAAGGTCATTGATGGGATGTCTCGATGAAACCAGAACTTTGAAATATGGGGAGGTATTTGCGCAAATTTCTGAGGCTGGAAATAGGTCATTTCATGATAATTCCCTCCTTATGCAAAGTAGAAGCGATTTGGACCATAATTCTGTTGTTAAGGGTAAGGTATTTGTTGCCAAAAACCCTTGCTTGCACCCGGGTGATGTTCGTGTCTTAAGGGCTGTTGATGTTCCAGCGTTGCACCACATGGTGGATTGTGTTGTTTTCCCACAGCAAGGAATGAGGTAAGCAAGACTACAATCTTCTTTTAGAATTTTTTTAGTAACTCAGGTTCTAGAGTATTAGTACCGTACTTACATTGTCAGTGGGTTGAAATATAACTCGTACAATTGAGTGTTCCCAGCTTTGAGTTTGTAAATTTTCAGAACTGGGATTCGCTCATAACAAACACAGCTACACAAGTTTTTCCCCCCTTATTACTGTTGATTTGTTCCGACTTTGCTCTTTCTATTTATAAATTCATTAAAGAAAATAAAGAATTCTTTGCTATCCAAATTGGCTCTGCTAAATTTTTTCCTCAGCCTCTATTTCTTTTCAAGTTCTTATCTAAATACAATTAAATCACTTATAATTAATATTTCCAGCCTTACATGAAATCATTGTTTTGTGATGCTATACAACACTGCCCAAAACATATCCAGTGCACGAAGCTCCCACTACTGTAAGGTCTGGGGAAGGGTTAGATGCTACGATACTTCCCAAACAGTAACCATATTGCCTGCTTTGCCAAGGTTAGTGGCTGTAGAGCAATACTGTTACTAGGAAGGCATGCAATCCTGCAAATTTAGCCCCTTTGAACTTTCTCTAGCCTTGCAATGTGGGATCCGTGACGTTACCCCATATAGACAAATTTATAGTGCCCCATTCCACTTAACAATGATATTATCAAGTTTGCCCAGGCTCATGCCTTTAAAAGGTGTTACTGTAGACAGGAATCTGGGATCCCAAGTGGTTATGCATATGGCGCAAGAAAGTAGAAACTGTCTCTAGCCAAGCATGTGGCTTGCACTATAGCATGTCATGGATGCCTTCTCATTCTTTCACCTACACTAATCGTTTGCCTCATCACCTTTTGACTTCTATACGCATTGTACATTGATGCTGTACTCAGTTCTTCAATTGGGTAAGTGTAATTAGGGAGTGATGTTGATACGTGATGCCATTCTGTCGTAATAACTTACAAGTACTATAAGGGATGGGCAATAAGTATAAAGAGACTTCTTTCTCGTCAATTTCTCACTTTAAGTCTCTGGTTTCAGACCTCATCCAAATGAATGCTCGGGAAGTGATTTGGACGGGGACATATATTTTGTTTGTTGGGATCCTGATCTCATTCCACCGAAGCAAATCTCTGCTATGGATTATACCCCAGCACCAACTGTGCAGTTGGATCATGATGTTACGATTGAGGTACTACTTTCCACACATTTTATATTGAAGTTGAACACTGAACATAAAGAGGACACATGCACAGTTCTATACGTTGGCACAATTTCGAACTTATTTTTGTCAGACCGTAGATGTTTTTTGCCACATGGTTTTAATATTCTCCAACTACCCTCACCTCATGGCTTGTGTCTTTCTTTTCCGTACGTCCTTTCACAGCACAACATTATCAAAAATTATCATGTTCACTTCAAAATTCACCTGGCACTAACATAATTTTTCATTGTTAGTAATTTGATTGTTATTCATGGCTTTTGTAATTCACCATAGTTGATTTGTGAAGAAATGTTCTCTGTATCATATTCGTGGAAGAAGATTTACTTGACTGTCATTGCTGTGTTGGTATTTACTTGTTTTAGGGATCAATCTGATTTCAGTTTTAAGCTTTGCTATATATATATTTGCTATTTGAAGCTAAATATTGTTTCTTGTGAGAACTGAGAAGCTGATTTTTGAGTCATTTGGTGTGTGAAAAATAGGAAGCAAGTTTGTTTGGGGGATCAAATTGATCTCTGTGAGTATGGTGCCAACGTTGTGTAGCAAACTATGATTAATCTACCATTTATAATATGGAAGACTTCATTTAGAACACAGGTCTACTAACTTGTTAGAGTCTAACCACGCGACTCAAAATACTTAAACTCGAGTTATTAGTAGTATTATTTATATACTCAAGGTCACCTATGTAAACTTTCGATGTGGGACATGATATTACAATCTTTTCATATTTATGGTCTCACGCCCTCGCGAGTGGTTGCGCACTAGAGTCATACGGTATTTCACAGTTCTTTTTCCTCATGACCAAAATCATGACCAGAGGTGTATTTGGTACGGTTTGGTTCAGTTTCGAGGGTAAGCTCGGACTGAATCAGAGTTTCCAGTTTGCGAATTTAGAACCAAAACCGAACCAAACTAATTCGGTTTGCTCGATTTCGATCTAGTATTTCAGGGTATCGGTTTGGTTGGGCCACGAACAGGCCAAGTCTAATGTAATAAAAAGAAATTAAGTCTTTTAGGTCACAAATAAGAAGTTGGACCATGAATGAGCCATATTTAACGTAAAGAAAGATATTAACTTGTATATTAGTATTTACAATCTAATAAGTATAGGGTTACCATCTAGTAGCAAATTGATAATTAATCATTTGGGAGAAAAATGTCAGAATTACAAGTTTAAAGATGAAAATAATATAATGTCATTTTAGTTTCAGTCCCGTTTTTAAGATCATAAAATCAAAACTGCACAGAACGTTTTAAAAATAAAACAAACCGGAATGAACCGGACCAAACTAGTTGGTAAATCAAATCGAATTACCGTTTTGATTTTACATCGATTTTTAGGTTTTCACTTACACCTCTAGTTACCGCGATATTTCATGAGTTTTTTTGCCAGTTTCCTCACATGACTTTTAGGAACTAAAATACTTGTACTTTTCATGATCAATGTAATTCTCTTTCTTATTAGGGTAAATGCAATTGCCGCTTTTGAGATTTTTGACTAATGCAGAAACCTTCCCTGAAGTTTTAGAAAATACAATTACCTCCTTGCTTTTGAAACTATTAGACCATTACTTCCTTGCAGTTAGTTTCGGTATACGGTGTTTACTTTAGTTGTGAAATTACCCTTTTAGCCCTGAGGTGACTGCATTTCGCCATTCCACCTTGTTCTCGGCATTTTAAAAACTTCGTACTTCAATATCAAAAGTCGTTTAAGAAAAAATTAAAATTTCAACAATTCTGTCACCACATAAAAATGTTTAGTTTTAAGTTTTGAGATCTAGATTAATTTTAGATTTAAGTTTAAGATTTACTCTCTCTCGTTTTGAGAGAAATGAGATGACAAAATCTTAAACTTGGCAAAGGAGTCACAACTATACTACCTAATAAATATTATCTTCTTTTGTTGCAGTGTTTAAGAAACGTGATGCTTGGCAAATGATGATTAAATCATAATTTTTTTATACGAATTTTATTTTTTGTAATTCTGAAGTTCTAATTAAATTATAACTATAAATAAATAAAGTACATCGACAAATAAAGAAAGAATCAACTATTGCATTTATAAAACAATATTTAAAATAAAAAATTATATATCTTTAGTGAGGTGAGGAGAGAAACAAAAAATGTATGCTTTAGAGAATTTTTTTCATTTTTTTTATAGACATTATCAAGGGATTTTTTAGGCATTTAAAAAAGTATTTTGCTTACCTCATCAAAAATTAACCTTACATTCACAACAATTAACAACAAGAGGTAAATGATTTAATAGTTTAACAAACAGGAGAGGTGATTGTATTTTTTAAAACCTCGAGAGAGGTCTTTGTATTTATCAAAAATCTCAAGGAGGTCAGTGCACGAAACACACTGTAATGTACTAATAGTAACAAAACAATATAGAAACAAGAAAAATTCTTGATAGATCCATCCCTTGCTTATTCACATATTTCAGTTAGGACCAGCGTTGACCTGTACAAGTCATAAGGGTGTGTTCCTAGTTTTCATGAAATTGATGGTTCAAAACAAGGTTATGAATATCGTATCGATTTGAGTACTAGTCTTTTTATTGGTACAGTATGTACTAGTATCGATCATATATCGAGTACCATATCGGATTTACCGCAACTATCAATAGACATATATACCGGTATTGCAGGTATTAGCCGGTATGGGCGGATATTTAGAGCGATACAGTATTAAAGGTATCTACTATCATTTTTACGCTAAAACGGTACGTATTGGCTGGTACGGTATTAACGGGCATCCTTGTGGAAAGAAAAAGTTTGTTCCTTATATGTCCTTATGTACTGTATTTTTATTAAATCTAAACTTTAAAATATCGTGATGTTATTTTCCAAATTTGATATCAAATTTTCTGTTTGCACTACCGCAGGAAGTGGTGGAGTATTTCACGAACTATATAGTCAACGACAGTCTGGGTATTATAGCGAATGCCCACACGGTTTTTGCGGACAGAGAACCCCAGAAAGCCATGAGCGAGCCTTGTTTAAAGCTCGCTCAGCTATTCTCCATCGCAGTTGACTTCCCAAAGACCGGCGTGCCGGCTGAGATACCTCGCGAATTACGCGTCCAAACGTATCCGGATTTCATGGAAAAGCCCGACAAACCTACGTACAAATCAGAATGCGTGATTGGGAAGCTTTTCCGAGCAGTGAAAGACATCGCCCCGGAATCGATCGCCGCCAAATCCTTCACGAGGGAAGTTGCGAGGAAGTCGTATGATCCCGATTTGGAAGTGGACGGTTTCGAGGCTTATCTAGTCGACGCTTTTGATTACAAAACCGAGTATGATTACAAGTTGGGAAACTTAATGGATTACTATGAGGTCAAAACAGAAGCGGAATTACTAAGCGGATGTATTGTGAAAATGTCAAAATCTTTCGACCGCCGAAAAGTTGCAGACGACATTGCATTGGCCGTGAGGTCGTTGAGGAAGGAGGCGAGGACATGGTTCAACACAGATGCCGAAGGTGACGATGTTTATGCGAAAGCATCTGCTTGGTACTATGTTACCTATCATCCGAGCTATTGGGGTCGGTATAATAACGTGGAAATGAACCGCGACCACTACATCAGTTTCCCGTGGTGTGTTTACGATAAGCTGATCCACATCAAAAAGGATAAAGCCAGCATTAAAAGGGCTCTCCTTCTGTCATCGCTCGAAAGACAGTTAACTGATGGGTTGAAGTTGAGGTAGAAATTCTGTGTTTTGTTTCTTTTCGTCAGGTTGAAGCAGTTGTGTGTGCTTGCAAGTGTTTGATATCTCGCCTAACCGCTAGTGTATTGCGTAGGCGTACGTATTGTGTCTGCTTCTTATTTGTGTGTACATATATGCCTGATCTGCTTGGTGTAAATACGATGTGGCTGTGATCAGAACTCGACAATGCTAGAATTTGCTGATGAATCCTGTAATTTGAAGCATGTTTCTCGAAAGGTGTTTGGCTTCCTTCTTGCATTTCTTGGAATTCTGAAGGTCTAAATAGTTTCATTTTACTTTTGTTCACCGTGGAGATTCAAATGTGTACATTAGGTTGCGACGCATACAAAATGGTGTTATCTAAAAGGCACGTTTGTCTGATGGACTATCCAAAATCTCGTATTTGGCTCTACCAGGTTAACGGCGATGGAACTTAGCGAACATTATGCTGGATATCTTATATGTAGTGGGATTATATATTCGATGAATGTTTAATTTGAGTCGTAAATGTTTTAACTAAACACTGAATATGTTTTTCTTTTGGATGTATAACTTAATTTAATGTTCATATCCACGACTTTAAACATTGATTGTTACGGTGTTTTTTTATTTTTCTTATATAACATTCAATACTTTTATTCCAAAAAATTTGACTATAGAATTCGAAGTATGGATGATTGAATATAGAGTCAAGGTTCGGTAGGATAAAATGCAAAACAGAGGCATAAAGAGGAAAATACATTAAATCCTAATACTGTAAATTAAGTATCATTCTTATGTGGTGTATATGCTTTTAACGCAGCTATAGAGTTTGTGGAGCCTTTTAATTCGAGTTGCAATTTCATTCATGATTCTAAAATTTGATGGCGTTTCTAGATACGAAGTCCTAAAACCACAACCAAAGGTTAGTGTTTTCTGACCAGTCAGGAAATACTCTGATGCGTAAGTCAGTACTTGAAGAAAAAAAGAGAAAGTACTGAACTAGAGTTGCAAGATTGGATGTACTTTATTCTGTCAAGTACTGTATCTTATATATTGCTCTTAGCTTAAGCCTCAAGGTTGGATTAACATGTGCGGAACAACGCACACTCTTGATGATAGTGAGCTATAACTTAATTCTTTTATGACACTCACCTTTTGAAATAACGAATGACAACTCATGCTTCACGTGCTGGTCCATGAATACCAAGTGAAGACTCCATTTTGATACAAACGAGCTCGATTCGATAGTGAGACAACCTACTCGGCTCGTGAAGTGCTCCTACACTAAGAAAAATCACTATGTCATGAGTCTAGTCTAGGCTCAGTCAGGTGCCGTGCTGAGATGTGATCCAGCTCTGACCCAACAAGTTCTCCCATTAGGACTATGAATTGTGGACCTAATCGGAGCTCGGCTCAACCTGCGAGTATGACAATTGGCCTTGGACCAGCCTGCTGAAAGACTCCAACTCGATCTTGACTGGGTACCGTACCGATCCGGTCTTCCACAGAGTTAAAACTTGTTCCCACTTGAAATCCACAAAGAAGTAATTCAGATGGAGAGTTGCAATGGAACTAGAGAATCCAAAGTGAAACCCAATTCGCTTTGACTTTTCACAACTAAGATATGAGGTCATTGCTTGCGCACTCTCACAAAAGGTGTATACAATATTCAACGGCACTACCTCTGGTAGCATATAATTCTCAAGCAACTAAAAGGGCAAAACAAAACAAAAAACACCACGCAAAGTTTTTTTTACTGTTTATTATTGATTAAATAGAAACATTTTACTGCTTGTATCCGTTTCTAATATTTGTCGAATCAAGATAAAAACACAGTTATATTTGCGACTGGTGTATGAAAGATGTTGGATTTTATCCCCCTAATTGTACTAATCCTGTTAAGATTTCAAGAGCTCAAACTTGAATGTTTTAAGGGTCTACTCACAAAAATATATTTTTTTTACGTGCGTATGTTCGTACATACATACGCGTGTGTGTATATGTATACGGATGTGCGCAATATTAATTTTTTCTGCCCTAAACATTCAAGAGACAAATCGCAATAAAATTTGCTCAGAATTTTATCCCAAATCGAGCTTCTTATCAGTTATCTACGAGTTGGGGCATCTTCTCCTAATAAGAATTTTATCTGCAGTCTAAACCCATGCGTTGAGCATAAATGTCTAAAGCTTTTAATTCATTAAGATTCATGAACAAACTCAAGTTCGAATCAAATCTAGACAAGCTCGACCTTGAACTCAGCTCGTTAAACTTTTAATGGGCTCAAGGTCGGGTTCAAATTCGCAAAATTTTAATCAACAAATATGAACATGTTAAAAATCAGCCCAGCCTCAAATCATTTGCAACCCTACCTTTGTGTCACCTCCAACTCTTTCTCAAAGACACAAAACAATGTAACTCGAAAGACACGGCTATTTAAAAAGCTACGTCATTGAATTATTTTTACCCTTTTTTTCAGTAGAATATCTGAAACTCTCTTTCTAAAGTTCGTGTCGAAAAACATAATCGCATGACAGCGTTTGAAGGTGCAATTGGCACGAATGGACCATTACCAAGTAGGATGTCACCGTCACGTAATACTCTCGCCTTTTGAGAGAAACTACATACCTTGTAACTAACACCAGCCAAGCAACTGAAACCAAAACGTCATATCAAGGCCTAGTCTCAATCAAGTAACATCTAATATTTAGTGGGGCAAAAGGTCTTTTAGACACCCAAAATCCTTGTCCTCTGGCTCTGGTGGTGCCCAAAGTCCTTGTTCCTCTTAACTAAGAGACACTCAGCCACACAACCATACCTAAAAGTTCCTTTATTCCAAGATTCTCACCCTCCTGTTAAGCTAATAGTCCATTTGATTTTCGGAGGCATAACCCTAAACGTCGTTTTTGTAATAGCTACGTGTGCCCGGAGGGGAGCACGATAAAGGCTCAACGAGAAGTATTGTCTGTCGAAGCATAATATCAAATTTCCACTACAAGGTAGCTCATTGAGCAAAATCTCAATCCAAAATCTGTATTATCTACCCATAAAAATGTCTTGGCTAAAGATGTCACTGTTCTGGTTAATGACTGGATTCCGATGGAGGGAGCCTATTGCCAACCAAAAATATGCAGCAGAACAAACAGGCATAATGAGTGCGAGAGCAATTATATACGTACAACTTCACTAGATAGAGATCAAACACAAGGAAAAAGTCCCCAAATGTGGAGGTTATCTTTAGTAGCACTACAAATTTACAACTAATGAGAATAGCAAATGGAACCATAAGCAAAAGATTTGAACTAAAGATTCGTCCAACGATATCATCAATTTTCACCTCTTACCTTTGTGAAGGCTATATGTGCAGTGTTTGGTCTGAAACAGAGGCCAATCCCAGCATTAGCCTCACAATTTCCACTGAATCGTCAAGATAATACTTGGCCTTACTGGGTTTTCGACAAACAGTACAGGCAAACACTTCTGCACTTGGAGCTATAGATGGGCCACCTATGGAACTGGTTATCACCTCAAACATGTCTTCGTCGGACCGGTCGTCTCCTATACACAGCACAAAATCGGGCAACATTTCCCCCTCTTGCATGGTAGAAAGTAGGCGTTTCGCCACAAGCCCTTTGCTTACACCCTACACATTAAGAGATTTAACATGTCCTTCATTAGTATTGTTCTTGGTTTTACACACTGATACATTTGACAACTAAAAGCGCTCACACAAACATGGTTAACAATAGGCTTCAAACCATGCCCAAATGGGCTGACAAAAAGAACTGAAAATGACTGCTACACATAGTTCCACGATTTTTTCAGCGTGGCAAAATAGGTTCAAAATTAGCGCAAAACATAGTGCCGCGAATCTTAAGTAATGCTCAAATATGGGTTGATGTTAACAAGGATGACGCTGAGGTCCGAAGTCTGAACCAAATGTACGGACCAGGCTCAAGTGAAGCATTGACCATGGCTGGCCTAATTTTAACATGGCATCATCCATCTTTCTAGCGAAAAGAAAAGCTAAGACATGTTCACTAGTATCACCTAAACAACAGGCCCTAGATAAAAAACTATCTTCCCTCTCACAAATTGTTTCAAAGCCTTCTATGGGTAAAGGTATATCTTCTGCATAATACGGTGTACATCCTAACACAAACAAAAGAGAAGACCACATGCACGAAACAGGATATGAAAAGATCACCTACACCAGCTTGAGATCATAGAAGCACAGCTAACCCTTCCAACTCAAATCAAAGACTGAAAAACTCAAACTAAGGATAGGTTGGGCTAGGCTGCATGTCTTTCCTCAATTCAACCAGACAAAATTGAGATACAACACCACTGAATAGGAAAGTACTTATTCATACCTGTGGCTTAACCTCCACGAGATTTTGCCCACTTTTGACCGTAACTGGTTCATTGGAAAGAACACTTTCAAGATGATCAAGAAGTTCCTTAGCTTGACACGATCCGAAATCAGGATCTGCATCCTCATAACACCAGACCAATGAAGTTTCCCTGTCGTCAATTGTTGATCCGTCTGTTGTCTCTCTGTAAAGCTTCATAACCGGTTCTGCAATCTGCTTCCAGCTATATTCTACCACAGGTACACATGTTTCCCATTCCTCATCTCGATTCAGCCTGTGATTATTAGACAATCATCAGTTTCCAATGAAAGCACCCTTATCTCACATTAAAACTAAAGGAGACCACACAAAAAAGAAAAAGAAAAGAGAATACCTTATGAAATATCCATGCTCAGCTGCAATTCCCAGATTCTCACATGGGGAAAACCATTCAGCAAGTTTGTTACGGCTTCTGGCACTAACGATGAAAACCATATTGTTCTTATCCCTACACAAACTATTTAAAATCTCAAGGGTCTTAGAGCTTGGACTCTTATCAATCGATGCCTGAGGCATCAACGTACCATCGTAGTCTAAAAGGATTGCCCTACTTTTAGTCCTTCTGTAAGCAGAAACTATGTGCTCCATTGATAGCTTCCTAAAATTCGGATCAAGAGAAACAACCCTAAAACTCAATCCGAAACCAATACCCCACGACCTCCGCTGCAGGTGATCTTTACAAGTCCTTTGCAAATCCTGAAGAAAACTGTGTGCCCAATAACCGACATCATGAGTACTCACATATTTGTAGTGCTTTTCGTGCCTGAGCTGTTTTTCTGGTTCATCCATCACCAAAGCACAGTCCATTGCATCCGCCACTGCATCGATATTCCATGGATTCACTCTAATTGCTCCACTCAAAGAAGGGGAGCACCCAATGAACTCAGAAACAACCAACATGCTCTTCTTTGGAGTATTTGAATCCAACCCCAGAACCTTATCTAATCTCTCATTTCCTTGGCGGCTTATTATGTACTCGTACGGTATTAGATTCATTCCATCTCTAACTGCTGTGACCAAACAACATTCCGCAACTACATAATAAGCAATTCTCTCATAAAACTTAAGGGGCTCATCGATTAAGACAACAGGCTCGTAGCCAGGTCTACCAAAAGCATCGTTAATTCGCTTCACAGTGGAATATGTCTCTTCTTGAACTTCTTTAACGTCTTTGCCCCTGCCCCTTGCTGGATTTGCTATCTGCACCAAAACAACCTTCCCTTGCAACTCAGGGTGCTGAATGAGAAGTTGTTCCATGGCCAATAACTTCAAACTGATTCCTTTAAATATGTCCATATCATCAACCCCAAGCAACAATATCCTATCTTGTTCACAAAACTGCTTCAGGAGGTCGGAAACCTTTGCTTCTGTCTCCGGAAGGCTCAAAACAGACTGAAGTTGGCTCATGTGGATACCCACAGGAAGAATTTTGATACTCACGGTCCGACCATAATACTCTAGACCTATATAACCCCGTTTGGATTCGTAAGATAGACCCAACATACGACTACAACAGGAGAGAAAATGCCTGGCATAGTCAAAGGTATGGAATCCAATCAAGTCGGCATTCAACAAAGCTCTCAGAAGCTCTTCCCTAATGGGCAAAGTCTTGTAAATCTCAGACGAAGGAAAAGGGCTGTGGAGGAAAAACCCTAATTTCACCCGATTGAATCGCTTCCTTAAGAAGGTGGGTAACACCATAAGATGATAGTCATGCACCCACACAAAATCATCTTCTGGGTTAATCACTTCCATGATCCGATCTGCAAAAATCTTGTTGACAGAAACATAAGCCTGCCACAAAGACCGATTGAACCTACCGCCTAGATCGGGCGAAAGGGGCAACATGTAGTGAAACAACGGCCATAACTGTTGTTTGCAAAACCCATGGTAATATCTACTAAACAGATCAGGGGGCAAGAAAGTGGGCACACACTTGAATGTCTCAAGGAGAATTTGAGAGACCTCATCTTGCTCATTTGGGTGAATATCTTCCTTCAGACAACCCACATATATAACCTCAGTTTCATCATCACCCAACCCATCTTTCAACTGGAGGAGGAGTGAATCATCATCCCAAGTAAAATTCCACCCCTTCCCATTTCCGTTTTTTCGTGAAACCTTAATCGGGAGCTGATTGGCTACAATGATTATTCGGTCTCGCTGGACTGACGATGACTGGTCAGAGCACACGCTCTCCGACGGGTCATCATCAAGATCTGACATTATCCCGGGTACGGTCATAACACGCGGAATCCGGCGGCCCATCCGTCCAAGAGACGGTGCCGGAGCCTCACCGGACGCAAGCTCTAAGAGGTTTGAGTATGACCCAGACACCATTTACCCCCCTGATTATACACAAACCTTAGCAAGCCTAGCAGAGAAAGCCCTTGTTTCTTTATGAAAACATAGAGAAGAAAAAAATCCAATCAAACCAGAATTCCCACTAACACAACTAAATTAACCCACAAAAAAAAGAGTCTTCATTCTTTTCACATCTCAAGATTACAAGCTAAGAACAATTTTTTTGTGAACCAAAACATACCCACAAAAAAGTAGCAAGTAATTTGACTAGCGAATCAAACCATGGGGTGGATGAGGCAAGAAGTCTCCAGCCAACCAGATGAAAATGGAAAGGAATAGAATATATTCAGATCACACAAAATACTGTTAAAGAGAATAAAAAACTGGTATATATAAAACAAATATCAGTACAGCCAAGAGAGAGAGAGAGAGAGAGATGAAGATTGATGAACAGAAATTCAAGAACAGTGGTCGAAGGAACTTTACCAGTGTTTCAGATTTGAATCCCCCACAAAGTGAGAACCCTAATCTATCTAGGAAAAAAGGGAACATCCATAAACAAATAGAAAAGAAAAGCACTGTTTATTTTTATGCTTATCTCTACAGAGCTTCCACACTAATCCACTGTGTTGTATCTGATGAAATATAAAACTAATTTTATCCTCTGGAATTATCTACAAAATATATTTTGACAAAAAACAAAACTTAAGGACCGTTGGATGGATAAAAACAAAGGGTGTCGGAATCGGACGGTGAGGAGACGCTTCGTTGAAGTCGCCACGAGGCAAAGGTATTAGTGTGGGGGCCACTAGGATGCCGGCGGAGGGAATTTTGTCGTCGAATGGTGGTTCATGTAGTTGAGCACGTGGCTATTTGCATACAGTGATTTTGGGAGGCTGGGGTTATGTAGGATACGTGGCAGGCTGTGGGCGCTTGAGGAGATCAGGAGAGGCCCGGGTCTGTGTTCGGGTGGTTTTTACCCGATTTATCGGATATTCCGACAAGCAAAAAAACCGCCGGACAGTGTGTCATGTTCGGCTGACACAGTGTAAGAACCCTTGTCTTTTTTCAAAAAACAAATTTTATTTAGGTAATACCTTGTTAGGATTTTCGCAATCCCCTTTTTTTGTTGTACATTTTATGCCCTATTTAGCCTAAGATATTGTTTAAAAAATTATTTATTGTCACTATTTCACGTATTTTTATTAATTAAATTATTATGAATTTCTTATTTGTTTTAA
Organism: Arctostaphylos glauca; assembly: GCA_019985065.2. Taxonomy (NCBI): domain Eukaryota; kingdom Viridiplantae; phylum Streptophyta; class Magnoliopsida; order Ericales; family Ericaceae; genus Arctostaphylos; species Arctostaphylos glauca. Next base: position 12,735,570 of record JAHSPW020000013.1, on the reverse strand, counting down.
TGAGAATAATTTGATCAACAGTTTAAAAAATTTCAAACAGACACATGTATTTATATAAAATTTGAAAATAAATTAGTTGTATATATCATTTGAGATTTAACAACATTAATTATACATATCATTTAAGATTCCACAAATTGATAGATATTGTCTCTCCTTCACAAATTTCAGCAATCTTAATCTTATTTAGAACTTGACAGAAGATTCAATAATTACTAGAAACTTAAGAAAAAAAATCTACTTTGTGATCAAGTTCACAATTTTCACCTATTATTGTGTAAACAAAAAAAAAAAAAAAGAACTAAAATGCTCGAACTTCATAAACCATCTTCTATTAACCATTAAAATTAAAATTACAAATTGTAATAGAAAAATATATACATAAAAGATATAATATCAAATCGAGTTCTGTAAAATTATAGTTCTTTTGAAATAGATTCGTCGTCTCACTATGAGTAGAATAAACGGCTAACTCGGTCGATGAAATTCTAAACAACTACTGCTCGTCGAACCAAGTTTGCGTCAATCTCTCTTTTATACAAAATAAATAAATAAATAAAAATTAGAATATATTGTTTGATGATGAAAATCCGGTGACTAGAACCATGAACGAGTTGAACTTATGTAACCACGCCTAAATTATCATATCTTTCTCTCTCCTCGCTTGACCTATACATCCCAAAATATCTGGCCGGCGTCTTTTTCCATGCTTTTGGCATTAGGTTGAGATCAAGGTGAAGTAAGTCAAGGCAAATAAAAAAAGCTCTTGGTCTGCCTATCATCCTCCGAGTTTGAGAGGGATTCTTCAAAATCTAAAATCGCTGAAACCTTTGAGCTGCAGGCTACCAATGACTGCCAGCAAACTTTTGAGCTTCACATCGTTAATGACTATCTTAAATCAGAGGGCTCTTCTGACAAGTGAGACTCTCTGGTGTCCTAAACTCATTCTCACCATTCCAAATTTCAGCCAAAAAAAAAGGTAATCAAAAAATAAAGTTTGGATTGATTTTTTGGTATTTATTTGAATTTTTATTGTAATTTTTGCTTTGCATTAATTGTGGATTAATCTTGATAAGAGGTGTAAAATATATAATAAAAATTTATGTCTAAAAATTAAAAAAATTTAAAAAGGACAAAAAATAAGCCAAAATGCTTAAAAAAATTAGGAATTACTTGCGTCTTTTCTTAACTTTTGGATAAAATTTTATACTTTTAGATTTTTTTCATCAAAACGAATCAATAATTCACAAGAAAATAATGCAAAACTAAAAAATAAAAATAAAAAAAAAAGACAGAGAAAGTAAGAATCAGAGGCCGAATAGAGTAGGCCTGCACATAAAAATAGTGACAGAAATTATAATAGTTTATTTTTGTGAAAATGCAAACGTATTAATTACCCCTTTATTTCTTTCTTTTCTCGACAAGCAAGCGACTGATCACGTGAACAACTCCTAACCATTTGTATACAGCCTTGAAAAAGTACTCCAAACAAAAAATCATGTTTTAAAGGTAGTATTCTCGTTTGAATAATAAGATTTATAAAAGTAAAAATTTAAAGGGAGCATTTAACTCAGATACTTGCTTCTCATTTTTAGGATGTCCTTCCCCTTGAGAATGTTTCTCCAAGTATAGGATGACTTAGAATTTGCTTCACAATTGAAGAAAGAGGATTTGTTCAGATACTTGCTTCCCAGAATCGAGGTTTTTATAACAAGAAAGGAATCAGGTTTCAGTTACCAATTTCTAGCCCATTCTTGCCATAAGGACTTTGTTCATTAGCCCATGCTTCTCAGACCTAACCCTCCCTCAAAGAGCAAGTGGCTCAGATCAAAGAGAAGTATTGGCTCAATGAGAACCAACAAATCATAATGACATGAATCGGAACAAGGCTTATAATTGACAGATCAATGCCCTAAAGAACTAGTTACACAACTAAATAGTAACCCTTATGCTTATATTTAGAGGAGGGGGGGGGGGGGGGGGGGGGGTTTAGTGTTAAGGTACTTAACGACCCATTTGACCCCGTTCTTTAAGAAACAAAACCGGATGAATTCAAAAGGCTTCGTGCCTATTGTTTGTCCAAAGAAAAACAAAAGAGCTTGTGGGACCCCGACCCTTACTTTTAGCAGGGCGTCTGACTGCACAGAATAAAATACCAGATGTGAAGTAGTCAAGCCCAAAAAACACACTTACTAGTTGGGGCGAGGGCTACTTTTGAAAAAGGTATGCAGGAGTAAAGCGGGTTTCTTTCTACTCTTTATATCTCTGGGCTACTTCTCTAGATCGGCAGATTGTGAGGTAGGATCCACAAAGATCGAAGCCAATGGAATGGGAGTCAGAGGGGTGTATGAGCTACTTCCAGTTTTCAAGACAAGGTCCTTAGCATATTAAAAACTGGCTCCTTTTGGAGACAATTCACTTCCAGAACTCACGTCTTCATAGGAGCCATCTTGGTCACCATCTCCTTCTAGTGTAATATAAACTCCTTGTTCACCATTGGATTCTTTTGGAATGGAATCATTCGGCGACTCTTGCTCCACTCCTGGCTAAAAAGTGGTTGTTGATGATGCTCCCACTTCTATTGAGAGTTCCCGTTATGGGACTAGGGAAGACCCTCTTATTGCTCGGGGGATGGCAGACTTGCCCCTCTGTTAACTGGAAGAAAGGATGATAATATGTTTTGTATCCTACTTAGTTGTTCAACCTGCGCACTATCTCTTAGAGGTAGGTGCCTTACCTTTCCCTGGAGACTAGTCCCGAGTCAAGAATAGGACCTCAATATGGAAGTAAAAAAGCAAATAGAAAAGTCTTTTAATAGAAGGGAACCCCTTGTTCTGTGATTGAGCTCCATAGTCTTTCATTCATCCCTTTGGTTAAAATTTGAGTTCGTTAAATTCATTTGTGTCAGCTAAAATAATTAAATCTAAAAAAATAGACAAATCATCCGAGAAAAGATACATGCATTCTTAGAGCTACAAATAAAATGAATCATTGGAGAGTTGTTTAGGACTCAACTAGGTAAGGTCAAGTTCGAGTTTGATTTGTCTATCACATGGACTGAACATGAACCTCTATTTTAGACACGTTTAGTAAATGAATCGAGTTTGAACTTGGTAATTTTTTACTTGATTAAGTTCACGAACGTAACTTAAAATATGTATATAACTTAGTTTTCCTTTTTATCTTAAGTACATTCAAGCTAGAGACAATTTTGATATAAATTTTGCTTTAAGCTTTGATACAAATCGAGCCTCCTCACATTTCTCATTTTCACCTTGGAGCCTCCTATTTACATTTAAAATTTTACATCAAACATAAATGTTTAACTTCTTCTACTCATTAAAATTAGAAAACACGCTGGAACTCAACTCAAAATCTTAATTAACTTAGCTCGAACCTCAGTTTGTCAAATTGTCATTGAGTTTCAGTTCGAGCTCCCTTAAATTTTAACAATTAAAATCCAAACATTTGAAAATTTAGTTATGCTCAGCGTGACCCTATATACACATTGACAAAGAGTTCTTTTATTTATTTCTTTGCACTTAGGATCCGTTTGGTTCATCATTTTATTTACTTATTTTTACAAAGAAATAAATAAAGTAAACATAAAATAACCTGAAAAAACTTGTTTGATTCACTTCTTTGTTGCGGTTATATAAAATAAATAAATAAATACAGCTGCTCAATTAAACTATCTTTATTTATTAGTTAGAGGTAAACATATAAATAGAAAACAGAAATAGACGAATCAAACGAGCCCTTACCGACGACCCACCCATTAAGGCCATGGAGACCTATACAAACCTTGGCCCCAAAACAATTAAAAAACAGCTGTATGTCACATAGCACTTATCCGCCACGTCATCAAAGTGGGTCCCATAACCACGTGGGCTAATGCAAGTGGGATCCCAAACCAACGAGATTAGAAAGACAAGACAATTAGAAATCAAAATATTCAAACAAAATGATTTGATTAATCTTTGGATAAGCCTCGGAATTCAACCAAAACATGGTGTCTAGATGACGTGGAGGATTGTAATTCGCACACGTATTCTCATAAGTATGATAAAAACGAGAGACAAAACGACAAAGAAACGGCCGGTTTTCTCCGCACTCCTCCACAGTGTGAAGTGAGAGAAGGGATAGGAATGAAAGTGGGAATGTTACACTGCTGCGGCTTTATGTAAATGAAGATGATGGTTCGTGTTTCTTACCGTTGAAGAGGTGCACTGATTTGATTCCAGGCGGCCGTCCGATTTGTGGGACCCAAAAATTGATTTGATTCCAGGTGGCCGTCCGAGTATGTGGAACCCAATATTTGACGTCTGGGGTCCACACGGAGTGCGCTGACTTGAAATGTCCACTCCTAGATGAATGTGCATTCTAAGGTTCTCTGACTTTTTTTTATTTACAAATCCATATCTCAACTTTTTATTTTTTTATTCTATTTTATTTTTCCTTTTTATTTTTTTTGTTTTGCCAAGGTTAAAATTTGATTAGTTACTTTTGAAAAGTTTTTCATTGAATCTCCAATCCTTTTGATTCCATACTAAAAGTGCATATATCTTAAATTCTTTTCAATATCATCTGAAAAAATTATTTAAAGTTTATTCTATCAATTTGATTCTTTTAATAAGCGAGTAAATTATTTTAGTTGTTTAGTGAATCACGATACGATCAATCTTGCATCACAAGACAGGTACGGTATAATATTCCGATTTTTGTCGTTATTTGGTTTACAGTTAAGCAATACATGAAATTTCGTCAAAAAATTAGAAAACAATTTCCATTACTATCAAGTAGCCGAGCCCAACGAATATTTGTGTATAATCACTTGATTTGATTGTGTTTAGTGTTTTTTTTTTATTCTACTTGAATGAAAAGTATTAGTTTTAGAGCCGGTTTGGTTCATCACATATTATAAAAAAAAAAAATCAGAATAAATAATCTTGTTTGATTTACCATTGCTTAATGTATATTTTCTCTTATTTTGAAAATGTAAGCAAATAATCTAACAGACCAATTAAAATGAGTTCTAAAGAAAACTACTAATAGTGGAATGTTGAGTTTACAGATGAGAATAAACCATAATTAACAATTCATCCATCTCTTCTCTCTCTCTGGTCATTTATTTTTCTTCTATTTTTATTGTCCACTACCGTGAGACTTATATACAATCGTCTCAGAGAAATCGTATTGGATCATTTAAATATGAAGTTGTGTGTTTTATAACAAAAGGCGATAAATGTGAATAATCTTTTGTACATTAAATTTAAGTGATGTATGATTTATCATTTATGTGCTGAGTTAGAGCGTGGCAAGTGGGGTTATTTAATCCCACTGAGTTAAAAAACACAAACACACACAGAAGGTGTATTTGTTGGAGACATCTTTTAAATTTGTCCATTAGATCAGTGTTCTAACTCTACAAATTCAAAAATAACAATTCTAGATCTCTCTCTCTCTCTCTCTCTCTCTCTCTCTCTCTCTCTCTCTCACACACACACACACACACACACACACAAAAAGAGTGAAGGCATGTAAAAATTTGATTTGATTCTGCCCGACAAAGCAATTGAAGGGTCTTTTATTATCGTGCAACACTTTTGTAAAATGGCACGATTGACTTTCATAATTTCCTATACTCAGGTAATGAAATTTTAGGCTCCGAATTGAAATTAAAAAAATATTAAACCTGAACTAATTTTGAGCAAAATTAGTTATTTTCTTAGATTTTAATTTTTTTTCCTCTCCAAATTTCATATTTCATACTAGTATGGGTTGGTGATCTATATTTCATGGCTCAAGAGTGAATCAAACCTTATGATAAATAGTTTAGTATAATTTTTACTTGTGCATTTATCTAATTAATTGATTTGTAATTGTGTATATATACAGAAATCTTTATAGCATTACAAAAAATACTTTTATGCATCTTTCAAAATATAAAAGGCCGTCATCAAATTATAAATGAAATTGTACGTTATGAATCGATATATAAATTTTTTGTGTATACGTTGAAGTAAGAAAAATAAAATATAGATACTTAACTTCACTGCCAGTATTCTTAATTTGCTCCTGGTTTGGTTTAAAAAGTGAATATTGCAATCTCTTGCATAATTTTTGTGTATACGTTGAATCAAGATATTTGTTATATTATAGTAAGAGTGGTTTAATTTGAAACCAAAAATATTAACTTAAGCCCCATGTTCTTTAGACACCCAACGTGAAAAAATAAGAAGTTCAAAACATCTCTTTGCACCCAAAATTCTTCCAACATTAGTCTTGCTCATATTTAAATACACACTTTACTCTCGCTTGTCTCTCTCTAAATTCATAGTTGAACCCCACACCTTCAATGGTATAGATACCTTTTTTGTCATCACCATTTTGGGATCTTATCCTTGTTTCATTTCTTCTCGCTTCTACAATTGTATAATTCTATTTCATAGGTTTCGGATCTAATGTGATATATCTTTTAATCTTTAATGGCAGAGAAAGAGGAAAACGCAATATTTGTATGATTTAAAGATGCTCGGCTCCCTAATTCTATAGAATAAGAAGATGTTCGGCCTTATAACTCTTAAAAAAAAAAAGAAGAAGAAGATTTTCAGCTTTGTAATTCTAAAACAAATTCTATTTGGCCAAGTGCAAACGAATAAATGATAAGAAGTTATTCGACTCTGTGACACCAAACATTCTCTCTTGTTCAACTACGTAGAGCTAAACCAATACCGTTTGTTTGGTTCTGTATGGCTGAATACATGACTTTTGTTCTGATTTATGCAGCCAAGCACCACTAGCAAAAGACTAAAAGTATCTTTAGGAAAGAAACGTTTATGATATGAAACCTGCCTTTTTCAAGGCACACTATCTAATTGCACTTTTCACGTTCATGAGTGTAGAATCTCTCACCTAACCAATATATATGTATATATATACACACGCGCGCGTGTGTGTACACACACATGAGTTAAGGGTTTCAATGAAAATGCAATTTTTCAATTCACACTTGAATAAAACAATTAGAATATTTGAGTTGATAGAGAAAATTATTACATACTGATGTTGATGGTTACGTGATGGTCGTCTTTGTATTCCTCCACACAAGTCCTAAGACACGAAGGTGATTTATGGCTAAGGACCCTTTGACGATCAAGTTAGTAATCTAGACAAGAAGGTGTATGTAAGAGAGTATGAAGAGTGCGAGTGGAAAACATGTGTACCTTGTCCATGGCCTTGTAACCCTTTTTACAGGGTAGAGGATGGATGGATCTTAGGCGGGTTTGTGACCATCGTCACAATCCTCTTTCCATATTGGGAGGAGCGGGTCATTAAATAAGAGCTCATTTTCTAAAATTCTGAGCGCTTTGAGGCGCTATTTAGGAGATCTTATTTAGCAAGTCCCGTGATTGATTCCCCCAGGCCAAGTGGAATGAATTTTGAAGACTGAATGCCTATAGGTAATGTTGCGTAAAAGGTCTAGTAGCTAAGTGGGGTAATTATTTGAGTGGGCGGATGCTGGGTGGTTGAATGATGCATGATCGATAAAAGTAATCGAGTGCTGAGATACTAAGTGCCGAGCTGAACTGATCTTGGCTCATCAATTGTCCCTCATTTTTTAATTCAAGCATGAGCTCAGAAGTAGAGAATCTTTATCGAGAAGAGGCGGTTACTTTGCATTTAATGCACGTCCATTTGCCTGCCAAGCTTTCCATTTGATTGCAACAAGTGTCATCATCTGGTTTAATGGCGCTCCCCATGTCTAATAGTTATAAGGATGTGTTTGAATCCCATCTAAGTGTCGAAATCTTTGTTGCCTAAACTTCTTCACGTTGAAAAATCTTAGTCTTCCATACTTCGCATGTCAGATGGTCAGGATGGCTGGTTCCTCTTTTCCTCTTTAGGGCCTTTTCAAAATCGTCTTCCTTGTTTGAAGCCTTCGCTTAGAGACTTCCTCTAGAGTTTTTTTCTCCCTCTCAGAGTTTTTAGGCTTGCAACTTTGTTTCCATCTTTGGAAATGCCTTTTCTATCTTCCTTCTTTTGATTTGGTCATACTAGAGTTTGATTTTCCCATACTCCTCCATGGGACCTTCTCCCAAATTTTTTCTACGTTTATACTCCTTTCGTTCTCAGATCTTTGGAGGTTTTCTATAATCGACTAGTGGGCCGGTGATCCCCAATTTCTTCAAATAACCAATAGCAGTTTTTTGGCTTTTCCCAAACCATCAAATTGCAACATTCTTTACGGACTGAAAAGTACTAGGTTGACCTTGACATCGATTTGTCCAAAGAGTCTTCTGCAAACTCTATCATGTACGTTGACTTGATTTTTATCGTCGTGGTCGTGGCCACCACCCTCGCTTCAGGGTCCGAGCCCAAGGTTTTTAGCGATGGGAAAATTGTAGTTGACGAATAATGATTTAGAAATCCTCCGGGCTCTTTATAGAATTACCAAAAGCGTCTGACTGATGGCCTCAATTTTGTAGGAGAGGGCTTGTGTGTATAACAATGGTGCGATATGTCTCTATGAGCACTCCTTCTAGTGTGTGTTGCGTCTTCCCTTTTGACCTTTCGTCCGATAGCTCCTATGTTTTTTGGGCCTAGTGTCGAGCCAGTTAATGGAATGCGTGGAGACTGGTTTTCTTCATCTTGGTTTTGTGGTGGCATTCAAGCATAGGTAGTTGAGATTTTTGGGTAGCTGAGTTTTTGTGTTGCTATTACCCGAAGGAGGCAAAAGGGATGTTGGGTGATGGTATTTTCAGTCATGCGAGGGCTATAAAAAGGGTTGGAAGGAAATGTTTTTCTTTGCTGGAGGAGATAGTTGGGAGTTTGCTTTAGAGGAGATCATGTCTTCCTCACCGGCCTGAGTGAATAGGCTGTGGGAAGATCCCACCCACCGAGAAAGATGAGATGAATTTTTTATAGACAAATGAGACTTGAGAGTTGATAAATTTGCCACCCAATTAAAAAGTTTGCATAACAAGCGGGTTTACAAAATCAAGGAAGAGCATAATGATAACAAACACTACAAGGGAAGATTGGTTGTCAAGTGATTTCAATAGAAGATAGCTATTAACTACGTGTATATCTTTTCTTCAGTCGTGAAGTTGACGACAATCCGATTGGTACTGGAAATTATGGATGTTGACAATTTACATCTTGAGCGGTTAGATGTCAAGATTGCTTTTCTCCATGGCTATTTGATGGAAGCTTGTATGGTTTGAAATAAGCTCAGGCAATGGTACAATAAGTTCGACAGTTTTTATATATAGTAATGGGTTTATGAGGTTGCAAGCTGATCACTGTTGTTATGCGAAGAATTCTGACAAATAGAAAGGGATAATAGTCAGGGATTCTCGCAAACGATCTCAGGACGACAGTCCTAACCTGAAGCACTCGACCGCGTATGACTCCATGCAATCCCTGATTTCATTATATGTGGCCCAATATTTGCTCGCGTATTCCCTCAGGTCTTCGTCGAGCCCCTTCCTCATGGCCAGGAGGGTATTGACATACTTTTTCTGAGCTCGATTTGCAATGAACCTCTTAACGAATAGATTGGCCAACTACCTCCAATTGTTAATGGACCATGAGAGAAGTGCCTGAAACTAGTTTAGAGTTGTTTAACTAAGGCTCATGGAGAACATTTTGCAGTATAGGTTGTCTTGGCCTGAGTAGATCATCATGGAATTCAAGAATTCCTTAATGTGCGTCATCGGGTCTATTCGGCCATTGTAAGTAGGGAATTTTGGATGGAAAAGCTTTCTTGGTAATGCCTCCATTTCAATCTGAACTAACGGTGGTGAGACTACCATTTACTGCAATTATTTTTGGGTCTCGTCTTTCTCTGGTCGATGCAGACCCAATTGTTGGTTCAGCCACTCCCTCATATCGAGACGTTGAAGGCAATGTTCTGAATACCGGATCGGTTTGGGTACCGGTTTTCCTACTAGTACGGTACGTACCGGTACCGGTCATGTACCGGGTACCGTACCGGATTTATCGCAACTATCAATATATATATAAATTATAGAGAGAAAGCCAAAAAAAATTAATTTTTTCCGCAATTCTTAAAAAAATTAAAAAAAAAACAAATCCGGTACGGCCGGTATTCGCCGGTACGGCCGGTATTGAGAACGGTACGGTACTAGAGGTACTTGGTACCGTTTTTTTGCCAAAATGGTACGTACCGGCCGGTACGGTACGGTATCGATAACATTGGTTGAAGGAGTGATGGTACGATCGAAGCTACCCCCTTTAGATGGTTATTCAAGATGGCTCCCACCTGTTGGTTCAGCCATTCCCTCATATCAAGAAGTTTAGGGGGTGGCGGTGGAGGAGTCATATTGCGTTGGTTGTTCGGGATGGCTCCCACTTGTTGGTTTCCTTCTCGGGGTGGGTGTTTGTCTCTATGGCTTTGGTCATGTTGGTTCTCCTAACGCGATAGACCAGTTTCTGATCATTCATCACGCCTTGAGACGATACACCGAGCATGGTCACTATCTCGTCGAATGGCTCTATTTCTCTTTCCATGTGGCGCCTTATATCAACAAGCTCCTGATCACATCTTCTGATCCAATCTCGCTGACTATCCTCCATGTCATGGCGAGTTCTTGAATGAGAGCTATCGAGAGTTTGGGATACTCTCCCTTTGTCATATTGGGTTTGTGTACGAGACCTATCTCCCATCCTAGACCTTCCTACTTCTCGCGGTGGATCCTACCATCCTTCCACTAGAGCTAAAGGTGGCAGAGAAGCTATAAAGGGTGTAAGCGGTGGTGCCAATGGAGGCGTTGGTGGAGGGACTGGAGGAGGTGCTAGCCCCTGTTCTCCAGGCTAACCTTCTGCCAGCATTGGTGGTGGAACCCTTAGAACTTCCTTCCTTGGTCTCCTTGATTTTGGGTGAATTGGGGGTGAAGATCTGGACTTCTCCTTCCCATTATTCCCCTCGTTGGATCTCGCTTAGATGTCTCTATCACGAGATATTAGCTTTTCCATGGACGACGCCAATTGTAAGTATGATTTTCACAATCAGGGAAGAAAGATAGGATCTCACCATCCAACAGAAGTAATGCTCTCAATATGAGTGACTTGTGATCTACAAATAATAACCGTCGAAGGAGCCTCTGTCGCTATGACGGGAAGGCAGTCTGATGATGAAGTCAGGCAAAACTTTACAAGAATAAATGTAAAACAACCTAATGTTCTCTATTAGCTAGTGAATGCGTACCCTTCTCTGTTGACTTGCACATTTATTTATAGACTTAACCTTCCTAATTATTTTAGGACACTGATTCCCGATCAGAGTTGGAGTGGAATACCTTCTGATTGGTCACTAATGAGATAATTCTTAATATGATTCTTCTCAAATAATTATCTTCTTTCATTAGAATTTCATTCAATTAATATTTCTCATATCAATCCAATTGGCTGTGGATTTCTTATCCACATCTGTTCAGAACCTTATCCCGATTTACTCGGAGTTATGTCTTATCTTGGATTCGAAACTGTCCACTGCCCTTATCAAGTCGGTAACGTGTCAGACCGCTTTTCTCAGGTCGGCACCTTAGCAAGCCACCTTTCTCAGATCGGCTGGTCATTGATCCTGCCTTCTTAGCTCGGATATAGCAAAAACCGTCTTTCTCAGGTCAACAATGCCATCACGTGATCGACACACGTGTCTTCGTATCGTTTTAGTCTTTGCCGAACTAAATAATTTATTTATGGGAAAATTTATTATTTTTCATTTAAGTTTTACCCCCGCAACTATAAATAAAAGGTCTCACTTTATGAAGAAAAGTACGCACTAACTCAAGCGCTAATAGAGAATATTAGCTTGGATTACTTTATACTCTTGTGAGTATTGTTTGACTTAATTATCGGAGTATTTTTCGTCACAATAGCGGTGGATTCTTTAAGCGGTTATTGTCTTGCAGGTCACAGGCCACAGGCCAAGAAATTGAGAGCATTTTTTCTGCTGGATTGAGATTATAGTTTTTCTTGTTGATTGTAAAAATTAACTCACTTACAGGTGTGAAAGTAAAATATTGTAAAACTTTTCAAATTGCCTTTCGCCTGTTACTTACCAAAAAAAAATGTAAACGATCTAAAACCATTTTCAAATTGTCATTTCTCCATTATTTGCATTAATCATTTCCAACAAAAAATCTAAACATGGGCTTCTCTATGAAGCACGATTCTTTGTTTTTCATAATCATTGAGCAATTGTTGGTGTATTTCTTGGATGGAATTTCTTTATGCAAGTAAAAATAGAATTTTTATAAAATTTAAGTTTTTGTGCGAAGCTCTTACCGCAGAGTTGGTGAATATTCAAAATATTACACGAGCATGACTCTTAACACTTTTATACATATTTAATACCTGACGGCTCTTAAGTCATATTCTTATTTTTTTAATTTGTCACGGCATTTGAGAACTTCAAATGCGTACTTCTTTCATTTCAACCCAACTAGGCCGGCTCTATCTTTCCCACCTCGAATTATTAATAATTAGAGGCTTTAATTTTTCGAAATTCTAAATAGTGCCATATTTTATATTTGAAGGCTAACATGTTTAAAAGTTTTGATTTAGGGCCCAAAGGTACTGAGCCGGCCTGAACCCAACTCATTCGAAGGGTATCAATATTATGGGTCCATTTGGCGTAACTAGATTATGAGATTATTGGATTGTTGGATTATGTTGGGTGCCGGACGGAATAATCTAGCTCAAAGTGTTTGGACTAAATTATTTGTGGATATGTTGGTTATGTTGTGTTTGGAGCTAGATTAATCCAGATTGTTTGGATGAATAATTTAGGCCAAATGGGGCTAAATTATTTTCCTAATAATCTAGACAATCTCCATAATCTAGTTTGCCCAAATAGGGCCTATATTTTCAAGATTTTAAACCCACAATTTCTCTGCACGCAAGTGTAATTACTATTTGACGTTAAATTAAATGCCCTTATTTTTCAAATGTCATATGCGTTCGAAAAATAATGACATTTATTTTAATTGAGTCATCTGTTCATGGGCGGTGAGATTAATTTCTTAAATATTAATTAGATGCGCATAAATTAACCTGACACTTTGAATTCTCAACAAAATCTATATCACAAATTAGGATGGTGTGAAGCTTTCAAAAGATATTTTTATAATAACGGGTGATATCGTTTTCATTTAACGGTTGAAGTTCACTGTAAAAATAATTATATAATAATCTTAATTAACATTTATTGACCCCACAACTTTCTAAAAAAGTAGCAAAAAAGTATATTAATGCTCATCATCTCTCGCTCTCTCTTCATCCATTTGAGCATTTTATTTTTCTAAGCTAATTAATTGTTACTTTTCAAGATGTAGTACTGCATATGTATTTTTTTCGAAAAATATTACGTGGTTCATATCAATCTTTATGTACATGAATTATTTTCAAAACAATGATTGAAATTATAGAGCTTTTCAAACACATTTTAATGTTGTTAGTCACGGATAATATGCTAGTTCTTAACATATTGCAATGTAAGATATACTAGTCACATATTTAAGGGAGGGTCATTAGCATTGCTATGATTCCAGTAATAAAAATATAGGGAATGACTCAAGAAACTAAACCTTTTTAAATCAACACTGGACCAATTATAATAGTTGACTCAAATTCAAGAGACTAGATTAAAACCACCAAAAGCCTTAAAAAATACACAATGTATCATCTTCCCCACGGTAGGGATGGCAATCTCGTCCGATCCAACCCGTTCCCTGCCCCAAATGGATAGGGGATTCGGGGATTTTTTTGGGGATCGGGTAGGATTCGGGGATAAATTTTTTTTAAAAAATGGGGACCGGGTAGGATTCGGGGTTAGGTGTCTCCACTCCGATCCCCGCCTCCAGCCCCGCCCCGCCCAGCCCCGCCCCGTGATTTTTTATCTTTTTTACGTAATAGGTTTGTAATTAAGGAGAAAGAGAAAATAACCATGTTTTGCAATTGGTGGAGGAATACAACAATCTTTAATGGACTCAATGACAATATTCTTGAGTACATTTGGTTATTTTCGTTAGAATTTATGGAATGATATTATGTTTATTTTAATTAGTTATTGTTGTTGTTTTTGAAATATTTTAGATTGTAAAAAATGAATGACTTTTGCTTAAAAGTTTGCATGTTTTTATTTACTCTCTTTTGTTATTTTTTTTTTAGATGAAAATGAGAATTATTTAAAATTTTAAGTAATTACTAATGTAACTTTTTAATTTTCGGATATCCAATCTTCATTTGAAGATCCCCGTTCCCCGTTCGGGGCGGGGGTGGAGGGCAAAAGTAGTCCCCGTTCGGGGATCGGGGCGGGGATGGAGATTAGATATAGGTTCGGGGATCGGGGATGGAGACAATAACATCCACCCCCGATCCAACCCGTTGCCATCCCTACCCCACGGTCCCTCTCTCTCTCAAATCCATCTCACCTCTCCATGCCCTACCCCACCGATGCTCAAAATTAGATTTTAATCAACCTAAGGCTATTATAATTGGTTTAGTATTGATTTAAAAAGACTTAGATCTATATATATATATATATATATATATATATATATATATATATATGGGGATGGCTCCATAGACCAATATTTTTTTAGACCAATATTAGACCAACATCTAAACTCTTCATTCCTGATTAAATTTTAATGATCCGAACCGTTTAATGTGTTTAAAACATGTTTTTAAGGTACCAGCAAGAAATCAGCTCAAAATATTATCGGAAAATGCTTAATCCAAGTAGTGGTTTAAAATGCTGACAAGAACTATTTTATGAACTACTGCTTAGATCAAGTAATTTCCAGTAATATTTTGAGTTAGATTTCTCGCTGGTAGCCTTAAAAACATGTTTTAAACACATTGAACGGTTCGGATCATTAAAATTTAATCAAAAATAAATAATTTGAATGTTGATCTAATATTGGTCTAAAAAAATATTGGTTCATATAGTTTTTTCCATGTATAGTATATGTATATTCATTCTGTAATTCAGCATCACAGTAGCTAGTTAAGCATGAAATTTAGCCCCGGGTCTATGGGTTGACCTGAGCGTATGGTTGGGCCGTTCAAGATTTTGATCCGTCAGGTGGGCTGAACTAGCCCCATGCCCCTGGTGCTATTGGCTGAACTTGGGCCTTGGGCTATTGCAAACTAGCGGCGTGACGAGAAATTTTCTTACAAGAGGCCGATTCAGCTCAGTGACTGATTCGAAACGATGTGTGGTGTCGTTTAATAATATTTTTCTCGATAATTCAAGCAAAATCAACAGCATATTATATTTATATAAATGTTTGTTTTTACTCAGTTCAGTTTTCTCCAATTCTAAAAAATCTAACCCTTTGATTATAAAACACAATGATCAATTCGACTTTAAATAACACACAAAAATATTAAATCAATCCAAATTTGAGCTTAAATAACACAAATACTAAATGCATGCTATTGTACGTTCCAATATTTCGTCTATACTTACTTTTTAATTTGGTTTAAAGGGTTCACATGAGTGATCCAACTCAAAATTTATAAACGCATGATGCACTGGTGATTTATTTTAAAAGAAATGACCCGATAAATTATTTCACATATAGCATTGTCAGTAACTCGATTTAGTGATAATCGAAACTGAAAAAGTTCAAATTTGGCTGTTTTGCAAGCCGAGTAATCGAGTATTACCTAGGCCGGTCACTTCTGTAAGATAGGGCTTTCTCTTTTGGACCTATGACATCTCAAGCAGATCGTTCTCAATCTCAAGTTCAGGATGACCACTCTCCACTTGTAGTTCACTACTTTAAGACAACTTTGGCAACTGTCTTAGTTCCAAACTTTGACATGTAACTACCAGGTATTTGAAATCAAAGATTAATTTAGGAGGCATTAAATGATCCTGAAAGATGGTTTGTTTAGTTAAGAAAGGAAACATTTTTTCATGAGATAGAACAATCTTTTCTTTACGATTATTTAATTGGTGTAACATTAATATTTTAATTTTTTTAATTGTAATCTCTTAAAATATCGATCTTTAAATGACACTGTTGATCTCCGAAAGACAAAAAGAAACATTTATATCAAGCCATTTTACGTTTTGAGTCTCTACAATGAACTTGATCCCACCAATAAAATAGAAAAATATTGACGTGATTATTGAATTCCAAACTAATTGAGAGAATGAAGAAGAATCCAATTATGGAACAATAAAAAATGGATGAAGTACTACTTGAGAAGCAATTCTATAAAACTTCATTTCATGTTCCTTCTGCATGGCAAAAAATTAGGAATCCTCTAAAATTGAGTTTTGATTCTCTAAAATAGATTTATGGAGATGTATTAGAGATGCTTTTACTCTAAAATAGAGTGCCTTAAAAATGTGTGTGTGTGTGTGTGTGTGTGAGAGAGAGAGAGAGAGAGAGAGAGAGGATGGGAAAGAGTTAACAGTGTGGCCCTGAGATTTGGATTGTTCAAGTCCGATCTCAGCTTAATTGCTCACTTGGTAATGACCCGAATTTTTGATAATAATAATAATAAATCATTTTAAAATTCGTATTTCAATTATTTAGGTATTTTGCACTCATTTAATTTACTGACGGTTGAGATTGAGTGAAAATAGCGTGGTGAGAACTATGGGATAAGTTTCCTTTCTATCCCCTCAAATTCCCAACGTGTGGAATCTTTTGATTTAATAGAAAAACAGTTTTATTTCTTGATTTTATGAGAGTGTACTGGTTGGTAATAGGAATATATAGGTTGTAATAATCCAGGGTTTTAATAAAAATTAAATAATTTATTTTACTATTTTCTTTAATGATTAAATGTTAATTTATCCATTAATTATAAAAGGCCACGATTTAGCAAGAGATGTACAGTCAAAATTGCAAAAGTACAAGGTGTTATGGTGAAATGAGAAGCGTAGGTTAGATTTCCTTTTTCCTTCCTTAATCCCTCATCAGACGCTTTGTGATGGGAGGTCCTCACCCACTTTGTTTTCTTCACGTTTATACTACACCAGCACTAGAGCACTGAGAGCTTTGAGAGAGGAAATTTTGAGGAAGAAGAAGAGGTCCTGCCAGTTTCAGATTTTTGCCGAATCGATTCTGTTTCTTCGATTTTTTCCACATTCGGGGTAAGATTGTTTACCTCAAACCCTTGGTTTAAGTATTTTTAGTAGGAATTCTTACCTTTCACCCTTAGATTTCGTAATTCGGTTGATATTCCTTCAGCCCTAATATTTCATGTTTTTAGTTTGATTCGCTTTATAAATTAACCCTTCTTAGTTGTTGTTCATGAAACTCATACCTTAGATTATACATTTTTTGGTAGGATCCATTACTTTTAACTCATTTGATTTCATGTTCTTCGAATGAATCGCATATTAATTGTATGAAACGTAATCTTTGCTACGCACTGCTCGAAAACTCGGCACAAACGTTTTTAAGACTAAACTAGTATAAAAATGGGTTGGTCTTAATTTTGGAGCTAGATGGCAATTCCATTGATGGTGATTTTGGCATCTTCCTTGATATTTGTTGATTGGAAAGTGGGATATGGAATTACATACCAAAATTATTTCTTATACATAATCAGAAACTATATTTTATAACATAATGTTGGTCATATCTCATTAAGCATTAGGCACACTTCCTCCACTTATATTTATTTTTATGTGAAGGAAAAAAAAAAGAAGACTTTTTGTTGTAAATTTAATTCCTATACAGTTTGACGTTTGTGGGTTATTTATCATGTTACCCAACTACCAAACAATTTGCAAACGTGGTTTAATTTAGGTGAGACTTTAAAAGTATGTTAAAAAAATATCGACTTTAATGGAAGATAACGAACCAGAATTGGAGGCCGTCATGCTATTGTGTTGTTCCGGGTTTTATTCTCAAGGTATTCCAAGTTAGATTCCTGAGACGGTCCCCATGAGTTAGATTCTCCGTATCCATTAATGTATCGGGTTAAATTCCCGAAGTGAATTTGGTAGTTCGATTTTCTATTTCATTTTTGTCTTGGGTTAGATTCTTGAGGTGAATTTGGTAGTTCGATTTTTCATTTCACTTTTGCTCTAGGTTAGATTACCGAGGTGAATTGGTGATTCGATTCCTCTTCTTGCTTATATTCCGGGTTAGATTCACGACATGGATTGGTGGTTAGATTCTCCATCTCACTCTTGTTTCGAGTTCGATTCTTGAGGTGGGTTAGATTCTCATTGGCTGTCGTGCCATGTTCCATGTGTGTTTGATTCCTACCGGGCATCGTCCCAAAAAAAAGAAAGAAGAATGATCTTATAACATTTCGGTTTCCTTTACGACTTTTGACATATCAGCATCTGCTATTTAATTCTGTTGAATATGAATTCAGCTATTATGTCATATCTTCTGTTGTATGTGGTTTATCTTTCGGTTCGATTTTTTACTGAGTTTTATAAACTCATTGGTCCAACTTCTCTATCTTTGCCGTTTCATGCCAGATGTAGGTGAGCTGGAGGAGAATTTGATAGACCAGATAGAGCCGAAGGTCACCAATGGGGAAACCTTCACCAGGCTACTTTACCCCAAGTTATTTTCCTGTTAAATTTATTTTTGGAATAAATGATATAAACCCATAAGGGTATTTCAGGCATTTCATTTTCAGATTTGGTATTTATTTAATTTTTAGTTGCAATAAAGGAGTTATCTTTTAAATGATTGTTTTGACAAATAAAATAATATTAAAAGAATTTAGTTAACACTACCAATTTTCGAGGCGTTACATCTATTGTTTTTTTATATTTACAAAAAAATAATTGTTGCCTCACGCCAGGAGTTGTTCGAGCCCGTGGGCTTGTGGGGCTTACACCTGGCCGACCCTGGGGGTTAAGGGTAGCATGAGGAAACGAATGTTAGGACTGAAGTAGCTTTTGTTTCTTTTTTATAATTGAGGTATTCAGTTAGCTTGGTGTATATCTTTTTATAGATAAGGTTCTACCTCATCAATCCGAGTCTTTTTCCATCTCATAAATTCTCATTAAAGACGGATTAAATTTTTTCACAATTGGCCCCATGTTGGCACTCTATTAAATTCACCAATAAGAATATGATGTGTGCTGTAGAATTTTAGGAGTGTTCGTACACGGTGAAATGCACAAGAAGCTTAAACAGCGTCGCCCAAACTTCGGAAGTAGTTTATTGACCGTCGCAAGGCTGAAACATGCAGAATGCAAAGCAACTAAGTTTTGTTATTTCATCTGCCATACATGTGCACGAACATAGGGAAAGCAGATACGAGGATATGCATCATGGATATAGGAGGAAGATAAGAATATATTCAAAGTGGAGCAACCACGTTTTGCTCTTATATCGAAGGAGGGAAGATGGCGCAATGATTCAAGCGAAAAAATTCAAAGAAGAAGTAGTGCCAAACACTAGTGGTTTATCAATAAGACCAAGGGTGGAAAAAAAATGAGGACGAACCCCCACACACTTTATCTTTTTTCATACATGTCTTCCTTAATTTTCTGTACTTAGTGTAGTAGTAGTCATAACAGTAGTTTTACTTAGCTTAATCACAGTCTGTAACAATAGGAGTAGTTTATAACATCAGTTCGAAGCAACCTGGATCATTTTTTCCTTTGCAAGTTTATCTGCAAATTTATTATTCGTCTGCAGTTTGTTTCACATTGCTTGTAACTGTTTATTTTTTATTTCTGATTTTGAGCCACTATGTGTCAACAATTAAGAAAAATCCTCTGAATTAAGTAAGAAAACAAATAACATAAATGCCTGGTGATTATTGGTTTTAACTGTCACATTAAAAGTTTTTTTGAAAATGCTAGTTACACTCCTTTTCAAGCATGTGCGTGCACAAATTTAGCTCTGAAACATATTGGAGCCAACAGCCCATAACAAGATAAGATTTATCCGATCTCGCAGAATCTTATCTCTAAAAGTTATAGTTTAATTCAACTGTTAACCATTGTTATAGTTAAATTGACCTAGGATTTCTCATCCTTGTCCGCCGAGTCTTGTTCTGATACAGGTTTACCCCCATTCAGGTCTCCATAAATGTCTTTAGGACAATTATGGGTATAACAAAACTAAATAACATCTTAGGCAATGACCTAGTCCTCTAAAACATCCAATATAACTATGACATGGTTAAGGCGAGTTCAGGAATCTATTACTTCAAAATCCATAGAAACCACGAATAGTTTAATGTATGCTCTAGTCTGTACAAGGCCAGATATAGCCTTTGCAGTAGGAATGCTCAACAGATACCAAAGTAATTCCGAAATAGACCATTGGAGGATTGCTAAAAAGGTCATGAGGCACTGGTTGGGAACTAAAAATTCAATGCTCACCAAAAGCATGTCAACTAACTCGAAGTGGTTGGATATTCAGATTTAGACTTTGTCAGTTGCCAAGATTCAAGAAAGTCCACTTTAGGATATGTCTTTACGCTAACAAGAGGTGCTATATCATGGAAAAGCGCCAAGGTGACAATTGTAATGTCA
Source organism: Arctostaphylos glauca (assembly GCA_019985065.2). Classification (NCBI taxonomy): domain Eukaryota; kingdom Viridiplantae; phylum Streptophyta; class Magnoliopsida; order Ericales; family Ericaceae; genus Arctostaphylos; species Arctostaphylos glauca. Next base: position 12,715,052 of record JAHSPW020000013.1, on the reverse strand, counting down.
TCGACAATGGAAGTAGAGTTTACAGCATGTTTTGAAGCAACTTCACAGACCGTATAGTTAAAGAATTTTATCACAAGGCTTAAGATCGTGGATTCGATATCCAGGCCAATAAGAATGTATTGTGATAACTCATCTACAGTTTTCTTCTCCAACAACAACAAAAGTGGGAGTCGAAGCAAACACATTGACATCAAGTATCTTACTGTTAGAGAAAGGGTTAGTAAACAAGAGGTCATTATAGAACATATAAGTACAAATTTAATGATTGTGAATCCTATGACAAAATGGCTTACTATAAATGTATTTTCGAAACATATAGAGTATATGGGTTTGTTAACTAATTTTCATTTGATTTCTTGTTATGTGTACGTTGGAAATTGTCAATAAAAGAACATAATTTTTTTTTTTGCACATAAAGTGTCTTTTTTGATGTACTGTCGATTGAGACACTTAGTCCATTAGGACTTTCGGATCTGAGTGGCTTATTGGAAGTCATTAATAAAGCATAATATCAAAAGTTATTGAGAAACTTGTACATTGTGATACATGAAAGGAAATATTCATTTCAGTAGCATAACCATCATGATTCGTGTGTTAAGTCTCTCAACTAAAGGTTATTATTTGGGTATTTTTCATTGTATGGCCAAATTTAGTATTTAATATCTTTTATCCAAGATTTTAAAATTGATATGTTATGTGAGCCAAGTGAGAGAATGTTAGTTTTATATTCATTATGTGTGGCTCACATGCCATATCATTCTATTATTATATTTATGTATTATGTGTATTTTAATTAAAATCTTAGATACTAGATTTAATTAATAATGGTGAATAATCAAATATTTGTCAAAATAACTTTCCTAATGGAAGGAAGTATAAATGAATGTGACTCTTGGGAAAGAGTCACATATTAGGTTACGAGTCTTATGACTATTGGGAAGAGATCCCTGTCTATCATATGAAGGCCTGTGATTAGCATCAATTTATCAGATTAACATAATATAGATTAGATTGCAAATCCTAACCATTACTCTCCATACAAATCAGTAAAGGTTGTGATGGTGTTAGATTATTTAGTTCAAGAACAAAGACGATTTTTGAAATTCTCGACACTTGATCTCCATGATAAAAGGTATGCACCCAACATTTAGCAAGATCATTTATCAGATTATGGGTAACTCGGAAAGGAGAGATTGACAAAAAGTCACCAAGACCCTGCTCATGTAGAAATTTTTTGTAACAAATGTGGGCCGACAAATAAGTTTCATAGGCAGAGGACCGGCTACCCCTAAAGGGTCAATAAGGTGGATATTGGTAGGTCCATAAAAATATTGAAGTATAGGAACTTAGATGATGCAATAATAGGGTGTTTGGTACCACAACTACATTTTCGTCTGGCCTTATGATCGTATCATCTCTCCGAAGTTTAGTACCAGATTCTGAGACCAAAAATTCCTCAACAAAGGAAGTCCCAGAGTTTAAAATGGAGGCAAAATTGGCATTTCTACTCGTCTCATCAATGTCATCATCTCAAGAAGTTTCTCCCCTCAGACGGGAATCCTCGGGCTCATGACGCGAACATGGTCTAGAAGAAATAGAACGGCGAGAAGGCATCCTGTGTCATAAAGAATAAAAGAAATTTAACTCTTATCTAAATGTTAAAGTTACCACCGTTTGGCTTCTCTTATAGCTTGAGATTTAAAATTCTAAGTCCTAAAATCCTATTTTTAAGGCTTTTCTTTACATTTCGAAATCTTATTTCCAAATTTTGCATAATCGAGATCGTAATTCTCGAAAGATTCTAAGTCTTAAAACCGTATTTTTAAGGCTTTTTTTACATTTTGAAATCGTATTTTTAAAATTTTGCATAATCGAGATCGTAATTCTCGAAAGATTCTGAGTCTTAAAATCGTATTTTAAGGCTTTCTTTACATTTTGAAATCGTATTTTCAAAATTTTGCAAAATTGAGATCGTAATTCTCGAAAGATTCTAAGTCTAAAAATCATATTTTTAAGGTTTTTCTTTACATTTTCAAATCGTATTTCCAAAATTCTTCATAATCGAGATCGTATTCTCGAAAAATTCTAAATCTTAGAATCATATTTTTAAGGCTTACATTACATTGTTAAAATCGTATCCTTGAAAAATTTTAAGTCTTAAAATCATATTTTAAGGCTTACTTTATGTTTTTAAATCATAATCGAGATTATACTCTCGGAAATTCTGTTAAGTCTTAGAATCATATTTTCACAATTTGCCTAACATTTTGAAATCATATTTTTACTTCAGATTTTGAAGTCATATTTTCAAAAAAAATTTACTCAGGGTCGCATTCCTGTAAGATGCTTCTAATTTGCAAAATCATGGGAGTTCATTATGTTGATACTAGATTTTGCCCACACCGCTCAAGTTGTTATGAAAAATGCCATCAAAATGGGTCTAAAAGGATCTGGGCACAAAAAGACTATTTTGCCTTTGCACAGTCTGGGGTTCGGGAGTACTGTTCACGAGACCACTTTATCAAGTCATGAGACCCTCATACTATTGATCAGTACGACGACACGAGTCCAGTGACAGTGATTGGGGTGAAATCGGACAACGCTGACGATTTTTGATTGCTCAGAACGGGGTCTCGGAGGCACAATTTATGAGCTGATATGTTCGGACATCGAGAGGCACATGTTATTAATCAGCACAGAAATACGAGTCCATCGGCTGTATCCACGGTCAAATCTGAGTTCGGTAGCTCAAGAAATTGTATTTTAAAGAATGGTAGCAGTGTACCGGTGGTTGTTTGGGAATTAGGTTTGCAAGCCGACATGCCTATAAATCAAATGTTAGACTCAAAATGATCCTCTCGTCGATACGACTCCATTGGCTGTATCCGTGGTCAAATCCGAGTTCGTTTGGACGTCCGAAGATCAAAAATAGCGCGCGAAGGCATTTTATAAAGCAGTGGCATTTTCGTAAATATTAAAGAAGAGTTGACTCAGCAGTGCGCATCAGCAGATGACGCGCCACCACGCGCGCGTGAGCCGCACGCGCCAGCTTGGAAGCCGTGCCCGGCTTGGGCGCCGTGCCCGGCGGGAATGCTGTGGCTGGCGGGGAGATCCAGTGCGACGCGCGCTGCAACAGTTGATGACGTGGCGGATTTTCTACTCGCTGGCGGATCTGCCCTTCTCTCTCTCTTCTAGCTGTCTTTCCCAGGCGCTGCCACGTGTCTTGACTTCCCCTCTCGCCTGCACAAAATCTTTTCCCTCTCCCGCGCCTTTTCTCTCAGCCTCTCTCAACGCGACACGTGTCGCTCTCTCTCTCTCCTCTCCGCGTTTTCTCTCTCTCTCTCCTCCCTCTCACCAGCCGTTTTCTCTCTCTCTTCTCTCTCTCTCAATCTTCTCTCACACGTCTCTCTCAACCGCCTCTCTCTCTCCTCTCCTCACCACCTCTATTTTTCTATAAAAGCGCACACACCACACTTGATTTCGGACAGATTTTTTGGCGGAGAAAACCCGGGACGGAGGGAAACCTTTTAGAGAGGGAAATTTTTGGAGAAGGAAAATCCAGAGAGAAACAGAGCGAATCCAGAGACAGACAACCTTTTTTTAGGAACCTCAGGCAGAGGAAAAATTTACAGAGAAGGATATACAGAGCAAAAAACTTGGAGAGAGAAATTGAATAGTACGTTGTGAAATATTTTTCGACTTTGTAGTCGTGAAATATTTAACACTTGGAATAAATTAGAGTTAGGGTTTTTAGATAGGACTTTTGGCCCAAAAACAAGAAGAGGTTCTGCCCAATTATTTTCAGATTTAGAAAGAACCGGACGCGCTATTATATTAGCATACCTCGAGATAACAGGGCTTTAAAACCCAGTGTTATGTCGGGTTATGGTTTTACTTAGCCGTTCGCGTGTCTTTCTTATTTTCATGTAACCAGATTCGAATATCAATACAAAGGTATAATTGCAACATCTAATTTTATTTCAATATCTGTCTTTTTTTTTATTTATTTAATTTCTGCTCTGTTCATTTAATTTTTTATTTTTTTAATTTAATGTAAATACTACGCTTAAGAGCTGATGTTCGCATCTCTAGTCCGCGGTTCTAGAAATTTCTAGTCCGCATTTCTAGAATGTCAGAACATTTTTATTTATCTTTTCTGCTTTTTTTTAATGTAAATACTAATTGGGCATCCGCATCTCTAGTCCGCAGTTCTAGAAATTTCTAGTCTGCACTTCTAGAATGTCAGGATTTAGCCCGCTAAATCACGAAAGTCGGTGTTTGGCTCTGCCAACGTACTTTTCTTGATTTAAGCAAAAATCACTTTAAATAAAAACAACACCCCCGACATATCGCTCGATTGCGTCGGCCCCTGTCGGGACTAACTTCTAATTTTTCCCCTTTCCCAGATCCCGTAACTTTTTTCTTTTTTTTATCCCGTTCCCGTTTCTCCGTAACAGTTACTGCAATTTTATTTTTATTTTTATTTCACATAAAATCAATAAAGGAAAAAAAAATCGTTACTTCATAGCTAAGTTATATGAATAGTGCTGTTAGTTCACGCTGACACACTATCCATATCACTTGGTTAAAAATCCCGATAATCTCGGAATTCCATAAACACGCGGGGGACATAGGTAGCCCATGTTAGTGTTTTTGGGATGAAAATTTAACGGGCAATGCACGTTATCTTTTCACGACAGAATATCGTAATTGAACTAACATTTATTAAATTCTACAATTTGGACCGCCAGTGATTGTGTAGCTGTCGGGATGAAGAATTGCAGATAAATAAAATCAATAAAGGAAAAAATTCGTTACTTCATAGCTAAGTTATATGAATAGTGCTGTTAGTTCACGCTGACACACTATCCATATCACTTGGTTAAAAATCCCGATAATCTCGGAATTCCATAAACACGCGGGTGACATAGGTAGCCCATGTTAGTGTTTTTGGGACGAAAATTTAACGGGCAATGCACGTTATCTTTTCACGACAGAATATCGTGATTGAAGTAACATTTATTAAAATCTACAATTTGGACCGCCAGTGATTGTGTAGCTGCCGGGATGAAGAATTGTAGATAAATAAAACCAAAAAAAGGGGGTTAACATGATAAATTCATTAATAAAACGGAATCGGATTACTGTTAAACTTGAAAATTCCTGCCAGGGATTTAAGGTACCTGGCACTCCGGGAATAGAAACATGACGTGCAGATACCAGTTTGCATTCCATGTTTCGGTCAAAGTTTAACATATATCCGTTCCAACTTTTTTGCCACCAAAAGCTAAATTGCTTAAGCCGGGGTTCTGTCCCCGCACTTGTTTTATTTTTAATTGTATAGCAATCACTAGATATTTATTAAATTTGGCCAAGGATAATAGAATAAAATTAATTGGAAAAATAAAGTATCGAAAGGGCGATGTTGGGTGCCTAACACCTTCCCAACTCGTGACAGTAAATCCCCGAACCCATCTCTGTTTTCAAGACCAGTTTTCTTTTAAAAGGAGTCATTTTTTATAAACAGAATCTTATTTCTGAGTTAGAATTAAATTATTTTTCTAAGGACATCTTCTTTGAAAATGGCCTTAGAGGGTGACTTGATACACCTAAAATTCATGTCAAGTGGCGACTCTGAGTTTTAAATAAGTCCCAGCTGTTAAACAATTTTCATTAAATATCGCAATACAAGTCAAGAAATTATTCAGCCCCGTTCAAACAATTCACATATTCGCGAGGGGGGCCGGGAAATTTCCGGGCGCGACAGCTGGCGACTCCGCTGGGGACTTAAGGATTAATAAAAGAATTTGCAAATTGTGACTCTTTTTAGCGGAAACCATTAACCTACCCCATTTGGGTAAACTTACGGTGTAACGCAAGCTAAAGAGGGGTACTATTTGCAAACCTTTTATTTTTCCTTATCAGTGGATTTCGGCTTTTCAAATTTTCCCAAAAAAATTTTTTTTCGAATTATCTTTGGCCTGTTACTAACATCATTCTTGTGGTTGTCTTTCAGGTGCGCTTTTGCCAAAAAAAAACATGCATTTTATCTTGTTACTAATATTTGTTTTGCATGGCATTGCATTATTCTGAAAGGATTCTCTCCAAATATTTACAAAATAAAAAAACAAATTTTTCAGCATATGCATACATTACATTCAGCACAACATACCCAACTCTCTTCTCAATCTCCATTCTACCTTTTATTTTTACCCATAGGATTAGGAGGAGGTTCGAAGTACGTGACGATCGTCAATGGTGCTTTTTTGTAGCCAAAGATGGTTTTCACTGAAAAGAACACTCCAACCAAAGATGGTACCCTTCACGGGGGCCGGAGGTTTGAAGATTTGGGAACCGTGAAACCATGCTAGAAATGCATTAGCAAAAACCAAGCCGTCATGCTGCATGTAGTATCCCTCAAAAAAGAGTCAAACCAAAACCTTGATAGGGACATTCATGAAAAATGGGGAGAATTCTCGTTGATTATGTAAAGGACAAAATTTTTCAAAAATTGCAAACCAGATTTTTGTCCTAACATGCTTCAATTTAGTGTCCAAAATATACAGTCAAAGTGTAGGACCATTCTCATACGGACCAGATATACTCACAATTTCAAAAATCATATGCCGAAATCATGTCGAACCTCTGGCAAAATTTCGAAGGATATGAAAAATCCGTATGAGTAATAGGATCCTAGTACACACGCTTGTCATCCTTTGACTGTATGTTATGGACCAATCCATTTCAAAAGTACAAACTGACATATTTCCCTGCAATAAGAGGTACAAGCAGGAAGTAGGAGTCTCACCCGAAGTTTAAGCGACTGTCAGTCCAAAAGCCATGGCAGAAGAAACAAACTGTCAGTCTCTCTGCATTAAATCTGACACAGTCTCTCGAGAAGAATACAATGTTCTCCTCAAGGAAATGGAGAGCCTCAAAATCAAGATCCAAGCACTTCTGGCCCCGCACCAGACACCACAAAGTGCATCAGTGCCATTTTCCTTAATATTGGGGCAGGGGCATCGGTAATATCAAACCCTCCCCTTACATCAGTCCAGATAGAGGCAGTTCATGTCCAGTCAGTAGCCGATATTTCAGTGGGACAACATAGACCCCCTCCCCTAAATCAAATCCAATTGGTCAGGCCAAGTGCCCAGGGTAATGTCGGAAGCCTAAAGGGAAGGCCAGACCCAACATTTATCCAAAAAATTCAAAACATTGAGAGGGCCATCGAAGCTATACAAGGGGCAAGTTCACAGGTGTCCACTAACCTCTCAGATTTGTGCGCTTTTCCAGACTTGCAACTGCCAAACAAGTTCAAAATACCGTGTTTTACCAAGTTTGATGGAACCAGTGATCCAATGGCCCACTTGCGCCTTTATGCTGGGGCATTATGTGGTTATCCAAATCCAGAGAAACTAATGACACAGTTATTTCAGCACAGCCTAGTAGGACCCGTAGCACAATGGTTCGCTAGGAGTGATGTCCGTCAGTTCAGAACATGGGCAGAGTTGTCACATGCATTCATGAAGCAATACAGACACAATTCAGGGTTGGCCATAGACCGACTTTTTCTAATCAGAATGGAGCAGGAACCTAGAGTCTTTTCGAGCCTACGCATGCCGTTGGAAAAATCTGGCTACGCAGGTGGTGCCACCGCTAGCTGACTCAGAATTTGTACATCTATTTATCCAAACTTGTAAAGGGGTCTACTACGAAAAATTTTGCACTTCAATAGGCATATCCTTCGGTGAAATGATCCAACAAGGAGACATGATTGAAGACGGAATTCAGACCGGGCGGATTATGGATCTTTACCCCCAAGACTAACAAAGCTCCCCCCGAAATTGGGTGAACGACCAAGAGTGGTTGTACCATTTCCTAGTCGGAACGACTAATCTAGCCAGAAGGCTACACTATCTTTTTCCTTTTCAAAAAAAGAGCAAAAAAAAAAAGAAGAAGAAAAAAAGTCAAAAAATAAAAAAAAGACCTCCACCATATCAGTTACCCTCATTCCTTCACCAACCCTTAGCCGGCCCATCAAGGAGAATCCTAAATGTGTCTCTCCACAAGAGTCACTGAAACTGGGGCAGATCTTGCTGAATCAAGAAAAGGCCAATTCATTTTTGCAGAAAGCGTCAAAGACTGGGAAGTCCATTTTGAAACGAAAGACAGTACAGAGACTCAGCAATGCCAACTCAAATCATCCTGAAGGATCCATGAGATTGTTTAGAGTTCTCAAGTTTTGGTAGACTTGCCTGAGCAGAGTCTATATTCACACTTTCTATGTTGCTTTTGTTGTTTTAAACTTTCACTATGAAAATCTGTTTCTTTCAAATCCATGAAAAATCTTGCAATGGTTATCTAGCTTTTAGCAGATTGACAAAATTTGTGTTGTTGCTTTTATATATGCTTCTCTATCAAATCATGATAATTGATTTCTTGCAAAATTTGCTATTTCAGGGATCTTAAAATTTGTCATTTCGATCCAAGTAGCATAAACAATCTTAAGCACAAGACGAGCATGACCTTGTTTTCAGACTACATGTTGAACTCATGGGAATTGAGATTGGTCTGTACCAACAGTAGAATTTCCAAACAAGCAAGTGAACTAACGGAAAAAGTCACATGATAACTGGCAAATCTCGAATGCCAAAGAAACAGAAGCCATTTAAAGGAAACAAGAGTGACTGAACTTGGACAAATGGCAGAAGGACAAATTCACTTCATTATCAGAAGAACACAAGGACGTGTTTCCTGGTCCTAAAACATGCAAGGATCAAAATTTCAAAAACCAAGAGCTCAGAAGCCTGAAGCAAAAAGCAATCTCTTATCCTGAGTAATCAACAAGCAATGGGAAGAATCGTCATCCAGGTCTAGGCAAGAGAAAAAAAACAGTCATTTACTTGGGATAATCAAAGAAGATCAGAACAATCCCAGATAAATGACATTCAAGTTCACCGAAGAGGAACTTTGAAAGATCAAGTGCAGATGATGCCTATTCATGAGTCTACTTATAATCTCAAAGAAATGACATTCAAGTTCACCGAAGAGGAACTCTGAAAGATCAAGTGCAGATGATGCCTACTTATCAGCTACTCCAAAGAAATGACATTCAAGTTCACCACAGAGGAACTCTGAAAGATCAGGTGCAGATGATGCCTATTCATGAGTCTACCTATCAGCTACTCCAAAGAGAAGCACCGAAGGGCTGGAGTTTGACTGTTATATAGCAATCAAAGGAATTTCACAAAGTCTGATGTGTCCACAAACTCATATTGATCGTGGATGACGCCTCAACACTCGAAAGTATTGTGGGCTACATACTGGGGCAATTAGAAGAAAGAGCAATTTGTGAGCAGAACACTTGTTTCGATCTAATTTTAATTGAAACACTTTTTTCCGAGTGGCTATTTTGATTATCGAGCATTGAAATTTCTTCTTTCTATTCTCTCAAACAAGGGTCACAAAAGATAACCCCACTGCCAAAAAACAAAAAAAAAGAAAAGAGAAAAGAAAAAAAAGAAACGAAGCCAAAAGGCAAAAATAAAGGCAGAAAGGCAAAAATGAAGTGCCATTTGATATTCTCTCTCTTTCTCATGAAATTTCTATCAATGCTCTACAGATCAAAATGCGCAAAAAATATTTGTTTCAGTTGAAATTAGGTTGAATTCCTCAAAAGAAAAAAAGAAGAGAAATACAAAAAGCCAGCATAGTCAAAACCTGAAAGGGGGCTATTTCAAAATCGGCTAAGTCAGCATAGTCAAAACCTGAAAGGGGGCTATAGCAAAATCGACAAAGTACAGCATAGTGAAAACCTGAAAAGGGACTATGGCAAAAATGGACAACCAAGGCACAGTCAAAACCTGAAAGGGGGCTGGAGCGCAAAAAAATAAAAAGCCGGCATCGGTGAAAACCCGAAAGGGCAGTGGTGGCAAAAATGGCTTAAAAAAAAAAGAAAAAAACGACAACAAGGAGTTGAAGCCATTTGTCCGCATAAGTCAGCAAGACCGAAGTCTGAAAGGCTGTCTGGAGCAGACTCAATTTATGTTCCCATGAGTTTAGAGATTGAAAATCACGAGTCAAGCTATGCGATGCACTTGTGTTAAGATTGTGAAGCTTCATGGATCGAAAGAGGCAAAGCCCAATAAACTGTTATTTGCTATCCAGTAAGTATTTCTGATAATCTACTGGCAAGTAAGTACAAATTTCAAAATGAATTTTTAAGAATAGGGAAGCATACATGTTCATACAACACTTCTTTTACGTACATGCTAATCTCGAAAAGAGAACAAAGCTGCCTAACCATGCAGGATGCATGTATTGAAAGATGCAGATATTCAAGAGAAAGAAAAGAAACAACAATCTGCAAACAGAAAGTCAGACTCGCTTAGCTGCAGTCGCTATTTCTTGTGCTGCTACACAGAAGTGGATCAAAAGGGTTTGAAAGTCCTGGCCCCATGATAAGGCATATACTTGAGTGCAGCCCTCAACAGCCTGATGTCAAAACTCCCATTGAAGCTCGGACTGCAAAAGTCTGACATGCATGAAGGGGAAGTTAAAGGGAAAAATCCCACAGAGCTTACGAACCTCTCAAACACAAAGACCCAGAGGGTCCAATTGACAAAGCGTTTTCATTATCCAGCCAACAAGGCGACATTGTCCTAGAAGCGTTTTATTATCCAGCCAACAAGGCGACATCCCAGAAGTCAACCAAAAGATGACAGACAATCAGAATTTATGCAAGAGCAAAAGGGGCAAAGAGCCAAAGAAAATTTCCTATGTAAAAGGAGACAGACAGCATGGAAAGTCTTGGGATCAAATTTTCAAAGACTCATCTTGGAATTGAATTGCCAAGAATTTTCAAATTTTCAGCTTAGAATCGAATTTTTAAGCCTCTCAAACCCTGAGATCGAATTCTCAAGGGTTTTCATCAGATGTCTTAGAGTCGTAATCTCTATAGAATCTTCAAATTTTCAGCTTAGAATCGAATTTTTAAGCCTCTCAAACCCTGAGATCGAATTCTCAAGGGTTTTCATTAGATGTCTTAGAGTCGTAATCTCTATAGAATCTTCAAATTTTCAGCTTAGAATCGAATTTCTAAGTCTCTCAAACCTTGAAATCAAATTTTCAACAAAATCAATTTATTTACTTGTCATTTACAGTTCAAAATCAATTTGTTTACTTGTCATTTACAGTTCAAAATCAATTTATTTACTTGTCATTTACCGTTCAAAATCAATTTATTTACTTGTCATTTACAGTTCAAAATCAATTTATTTACTTGTCATGTTCAAAATCAATTTATTTACTTGTCATTTACAGTTCAAAATCAATTTATTTACTTGTCATTTACAGTTCAAAATCAATTTATTTACTTGTCATGTTCAAAATCAATTTATTTACTTGTCATTTACAATTTATTTGTGTTCAAAATCAATTTATTTACTTGTCATTTACAATTTATTTGTCTGAAAGTTCAAAATCAATTTATTTACTTGTCACCAGTATGTGAGGAGTTTCTCCCATGGGCTCGGATGTCCCAAGGGAGCCATTACTTCTTCAGCATTGTCTCCTGGACTCGGATGCTCCAGGAAAATTCTTACATTTACAGTATTTCCCCCAAACTCGCATGTTTTGGGAAGTTTTTATATTTTTTGTATTCTCCCATTGGACTCGGATGTCCCAAGGGAGCCATTATTTCTTCAGCATTGTCTCCTGGACTCGAATGCTCCAGGAAAATTCTGACATTTACAGTATTTCTCATAAACTCGTATGTTTTGGGAAGTTTTTATATTTTTAGTATTCTCACCATTGGACTGGGATGTCCTAAGGGAGCCATTACTTCTTTAGTATTTTTCATGAACTCGCATGTTCTATAAAGTTTTTACATTTTCAATATATCCCATGGACTCGAATGTTCCAGGAAACTCTTACATTTTCAAGCACTTTCCGTGTTACTCAAGTTTTGAATTCGAATAGGTTCATAGGCTATAAACCTTGAAATCGAATTTTCAAGGATTTTCTAGTCAAAAGTTCCTGATTTACAAGTAGTCTTATGAAATCAAATTTTTGAGACTCATTTTGTTTTAGCAAATTTCAATGTTTTCAAATAATAATCCAAGCTATTATTTTCAAGGCAGAATTTCCTCGAAGGATGCTACGGAGATGCCAAAGGAATTCACCACCTCCACGAACTCGGAACAAGGCATGAAAGAGAGAAGACAAGTACATCAGTTCTCAAGATAACACGGACGCTATCTTGGATATTCAGAGCAGAGCAGTCGTCAATGGCAGTTTCAAAACAAAGCAGCATGACCTAATTTCAATCGCGGTGAGACAAAATCTCGCATCTCATATTCTTTGTCTACCCTTCACTTCGCCAAGTACAGACAAAGAGGGGCAGTTGTTGATACCAGATTTTGCCCACACCGCTCAAGTTGTTATGAAAAATGCCATCAAAATGGGTCTAAAAGGATCTGGGCACAAAAAGACTATTTTGCCTTTGCACAGTCTGGAGTTCGGGAGTACTGTTCACGAGACCACTTTATCAAGTCATGAGACCCTCATACTATTGATCAGTACGACGACACGAGTCCAGTGACAGTGATTGGGGTGAAATCGGACAACGCCGACGATTTTTGATTGCTCAGAACGGGGTCTCAGAGGCACAATTTATGAGCTGATATGTTCGGACATCGAGAGGCACATGTTATTAATCAACACAGAAATACGAGTCCATCGGCTGTATCCACGGTCAAATCTGAGTTCGGTAGCTCAAGAAATTGTATTTTAAAGAATGGTAGCAGTGTACCGGTGGTTGTTTGGGAATTAGGTTTGCGAGCCGACATGCCTATAAATCAAATGTTAGACTCAAAATGATCCTCTCGTCGATACGACTCCATTGGCTGTATCCGTGGTCAAATCCGAGTTCGTTTGGACGTCCGAAGATCAAAAATAGCGCACGAAGGCATTTTATAAAGCAGTGGCATTTTCGTAAATATTAAAGAAGAGTTGACTCAGCAGTGCGCATCAGCAGATGACGCGCCACCACGCGCGCGTGAGCCGCACGCGCCGGCTTGGAAGCCGTGCCCGGCTTGGGCGCCGTGCCCGGTGGGAATGCCGTGGCTGGCGGGGAGATCCAGTGCGACGCGCGCTGCAACAGTTGATGACGTGGCGGATTTTCTACTCGCTGGCGGATCTGCCCTTCTCTCTCTCTTCCAGCTGTCTTTCCCAGGCGCTGCCACGTGTCTTGACTTCCCCTCTCGCCTGCACAGAATCTTTTCCCTCTCCCGCGCCTTTTCTCTCAGCCTCTCTCAACGCAACACGTGTCGCTCTCTCTCTCTCTCTCCTCTCCGCGTTTTCTCTCTCTCTCTCCTCCCTCTCACTAGCCGTTTTCTCTCTCTCTTCTCTCTCTCTCAATCTTCTCTCACACGTCTCTCTCAACCGCCTCGCTCTCTCCTCTCCTCACCACCTCTATTTTTCTATAAAAGCGCACACACCACACTTGATTTCGGACAGATTTTTTGGCGGAGAAAACCCGGGACGGAGGGAAACCTTTTAGAGAGGGAAATTTTTGGAGAAGAAAAATCCAGAGAGAAACAGAGCGAATCCAGAGACAGACAACCTTTTTTTAGGAACCTCAGGCAGAGGAAAAATTTACAGAGAAGGATATACAGAGCAAAAAACTTGGAGAGAGAAATTGAATAGTACGTTGTGAAATATTTTTCGACTTTGTAGTCGTGAAATATTTAACACTCGGAATAAATTAGAGTTAGGGTTTTTAGATAGGACTTTTGGCCCAAAAACAAGAAGAGGTTCTGCCCAATTATTTTCAGATTTAGAAAGAACCGGACGCGCTATTATATTAGCATACCTCGAGATAACAGGGCTTTAAAACCCAGTGTTATGTCGGGTTATGGTTTTACTTAGCCGTTCACGTGTCTTTCTTATTTTCATGTAACCAGATTCGAATATCAATACAAAGGTATAATTGCAACATCTAATTTTATTTCAATATCTGTCTTTTTATTTATTTATTTAATTTCTGCTCTGTTCATTTAATTTTTTATTTTATTTTATTTAATGTAAATACTACGCTTAAGAGCTGATGTTCGCATCTCTAGTCCGCGGTTCTAGAAATTTCTAGTCCGCATTTCTAGAATGTCAGAACATTTTTATTTATCTTTTCTGCTTTTTTTTAATGTAAATACTAATTGGGCATCCGCATCTCTAGTCCGCAGTTCTAGAAATTTCTAGTCTGCACTTCTAGAATGTCAGGATTTAGCCCGCTAAATCACGAAAGTCGGTGTTTGGCTCTGCCAACGTACTTTTCTTGATTTAAGCAAAAATCACTTTAAATAAAAACAACACCCCCGACATATCGCTCGATTGCGTCGGCCCCTGTCGGGACTAACTTCTAATTTTTCCCCTTTCCCAGATCCCGTAACTTTTTTCTTTTTTTTATCCCGTTCCCGTTCCCCCGTAACAGTTACTGCAATTTTATTTTTATTTTTATTTCACATAAAATCAATAAAGGAAAAAAAAAATCGTTACTTCATAGCTAAGTTATATGAATAGTGCTGTTAGTTCACGCTGACACACTATCCATATCACTTGGTTAAAAATCCCGATAATCTCGGAATTCCATAAACACGCGGGTGACATAGGTAGCCCATGTTAGTGTTTTTGGGATGAAAATTTAACGGGCAATGCACGTTATCTTTTAACGACAGAATATCGTGATTGAACTAACATTTATTAAATTCTACAATTTGGACCGCCAGTGATTGTGTAGCTGTCGGGATGAAGAATTGCAGATAAATAAAATCAATAAAGGAAAAAATTCGTTACTTCATAGCTAAGTTATATGAATAGTGCTGTTAGTTCACGCTGACACACTATCCATATCACTTGGTTAAAAATCCCGATAATCTCGGAATTCCATAAACACGCGGGTGACATAGGTAGCCCATGTTAGTGTTTTTGGGACGAAAATTTAACGGGCAATGCACGTTATCTTTTCACGACAGAATATCGTGATTGAAGTAACATTTATTAAAATCTACAATTTGGACCGCCAGTGATTGTGTAGCTGCCGGGATGAAGAATTGTAGATAAATAAAACCAAAAAAAGGGGGTTAACATGATAAATTCATTAATAAAACGGAATCGGATTATTGTTAAACTTGAAAATTCCTGCCAGGGATTTAAGGTACCTGGCACTCCGGGAATAGAAACATGACGTGCAGATACCAGTTTGCATTCCATGTTTCGGTCAAAGTTTAACATATATCCGTTCCAACCTTTTTGCCACCAAAAGCTAAATTGCTTAAGCCGGGGTTCTGTCCCCGCACTTGTTTTATTTTTAATTGTATAGCAATCACTAGATATGTATTAAATTTGGCCAAGGATAATAGAATAAAATTAATTGGAAAAATAAAGTACCGAAAGGGCGATGTTGGGTGCCTAACACCTTCCCAACTCGTAACAGTAAATCCCCGAACCCATCTCTGTTTTCAAGACCAGTTTTCTTTTAAAATAGTCATTTTTTATAAACAGAATCTTATTTCTGAGTTAGAATTAAATTATTTTTCTAAGGACATCTTCTTTGAAAATGGCCTTAGAGGGTGACTTGACACGCCTAAAATTCATGTCAAGTGGCGACTCTGAGTTTTAAATAAGTCCCAGCTGTTAAACAATTTTCATTAAACGTCGCAATACAAGTCAAGAAATTATTCAGCCCCGTTCAAACAATTCACATATTCGCGAGGGGGGCCGGGAAATTTCCGGGCGCGACACATTACATTCAAAGTTGTATCTTTCGAATTAATCTGCTTCTTGTGTTAATTAAGTTTTTTTTAAAAAAACTATCTGGTTTATTATTTTCGTTAATCCAGATTGCAAATAAAATTGTCAAGTCTGTTTATTTATTTGTTTTAGTTTCAAAATCAAAATGTTAAAACTAACTTTATTTACCTTTGCTATTTCAAAATCAAAAGTTTCGGAGTTATCCATTTTTCTTAAACTTAGTCTCGAGATCAAAATTTTGAAATTAACTATATTTACTTATTGTAATTCAAAATCAAGTTTTTGAAGTTACTTACGTTAGTTTCGAAATTAAATATTTTTTAAAATTAAATCTATTTACATGTCCTACGGCAATTTGTACTACAAAATCAAAATTTTAAAATTATCTTTCGCTTATTTTGCTCTCTAAATCAAATTCTTGAAAATCAACTTTTGGTCACTTGTTTTATTTATTTTTTTAAAAATTTAAGTTTACCCTAAATTCAAAGTCAAAATTTAAAGGCAACTTTATATTCACATGCTAGAATTTTTTTTAAAAATTATTTACACATTGACTGTGTTTCGGCTATTTTAAGTTTTAGAATTAGGATTTTGATATTATTTTATTTTGCTTACTTCAAAATGAAATTTAAAAAAAAAGGTTGACTTATTCCAGTGGGTTTTGAACCAAAAATAAATCTTTTTAGTTTAAGCACACTGGTTGCTTTTCGGTTCAGGCTTTTTCAGGCAGTTTAAAAAAAATATATAGAAAAGGAAAAGTCTTGAAATCGGTGTTTGGATTTTTCCTCATAAATGTATATCCACATTTAATTCTAGATTTGTTAAAATTTTATTTTTACATGTGTTAGCTGCTTCATCAGAGCTAAAACAAAAAAAGAGGGCATTTCTTTCTCTTACTGCTTGTTTATATACATACATACATAAATATTGACCAAATTCCAATACCAAGAGTGGATCCTGCTCAAGTAATAGTTCCATCTCCGACTTCGATTTTGTGCCTTAAAAATGGAGTTTCTTGGCATAAGGACTACTTATACTTATATAGAATTAAAGTGGAATTCCATCCTAAGAAAATATTTGAGCAATCCCTTCCAGGCCTACTCTTCTGACCCCTAAGATCGTTTATATATATATATATATATATATATATAGGGATAGGCTCCCAAACCCAACCCATATCAAACCAATATCCTACCAATTGCAATAGCCCTTGGATCATCTCAGATCCAAGGGTGGAGAATAAAAAGGCCAGTCAACATAAATCCAAATCCCTAAACTTCAGCTGAGCCCTCCCTCTCTCTCACCCACCCCTGCCCTACCTCTCTCTCTCTCACCCCGTATACTGTCTCCCCCCCTGGCGCCGCCGGCCCTGGCCCGCTACTCCCAACGCCGGACTTCGCTCCCTCCTGCTGCAGCCGGCCCTGGCCTCTACTGCCGCCGCCGGATCTCCCCCGTTCTGCCGCCGCCGGACTCGCCCTCTACTGCCAACGCCGGACCTCGCCCCCTCCTGCCGCCGCCGGATCTCCCCCCTCCTGAGAGTAATATTTTTTTTCTTCCTCCATTTTCTTGTTTTGTTGCAATTTCTATTTCTCTGTATTTTCTTATGGTACTCTGATATAGTTCTCGCTTTCAACCCAATCTAAATTATTTAATCAGGATATTAATGTTAGAAAATGTTTCAATTTTAAGTGCTTGAAAATGGATCCTATTTCGTGGTCAATGTATTTCTCCTACATACTTTCCCTGTAGTTAATATTTCATACATGTATTGCGTGTAAGTGTGTATACAGTTTTAGAAAGTCTTAAACCTTTTAGATTGAAATGTTTATCTTAGAACTTAAAAGTAAATTGGCCCAACTATCTATCTGCACATTTGTGCATTTTCTTAAATGTGTAAAGCTCACAATTGCATTTCGAAAGTTATACATTATCTTTTCTAAAGGTGAAGAACTCTATAATTTGTCATCTTCTTATGTGTTTATTTATTTATTTCCTCCTCACCCTCCTTTACTTTGTGATACCTGGATGCATTTGTTCTGCTGAGTATGATTTTCATAGCAAAGTTCCTTTTGTCCTGTTCCTGAATCCGATCATTTGGTTTGAGCAGTTTTCCAAAGTGCTATTTGATCTATTACTTAAGGCAAACGGCTTGTTCCTACTGAAGCTTACTGTTTGTTATGGAAATAATTTATTGGGAGAAGGCAAATTGGTTTTGATTCTGAAATTAATGCCTCAATTTTTTTATTAGGGCACCATGTCAGCGTCTAGCAGTACCGGTAACATACTTAGAGCAAGAAGCAAGGTGTGTTTTTGCGGATTTAAAGCAATTCTCAAGGTAACCGACAATGAGAAAAATAAAGGAAAACTTTATTACGCATGTCCGAAAGGCGAGTGCTCGTTATGGGAATGGTGCAGGGGAGTTCACCCAAGTGGCTAGATTCAAGATACAATTATGCGAAGCTCAAACATCGAAGCGGACGAAGTTATCAGCCATCCAACAAGGGTCGACATTCTTGAAGCGAGAATCGAATCTTTGAAATTGTGTGTAACATTTGCATTGGTTGCTTGCATCGTTAACTTTATTTTGTATTTGGTCAAGTAGTCAAGTAACTTTGTTTTCGTTTTTGTTTGTGTATTTATTCTACTAGAATTGCAATGGATGTAGAAGGTTATGGAGTTGATGGGTGTTTCTGTGGTATGTAGTCTTTGACGATGGTTTGTGTTCATGGGTTTGATCCACTGTGAAATTTCGTATCATGGTTATGAATGACATTTCAAAATTTTCTTGATGTTTAACTAGGACATCTTGTTCGACATTAATTTGAAATCTGAGGTGCCTTCTGAGCTCAAGTTCTTTGACTGACTGGATGAGTGAAATTTTATTCTGGAAACTGAGTACATAATCAAGGATAGCATCTCCTGCTATGAAATTTCAAATACCGCCGGATCTCCCCCGTACGAACGAGAGAGATAAAAACCAAATTTATTTGAAAGAATTAAGCTCACAAGCTTGCTTAGTCTTTCCCAAGGTAGCAAAATCACTGAGAAGCGCATTGGAAGTGCTAGTTTGGGGAGGAACAAAGACTTTGGTTACCATTGCACAGCATATTTTCTGTATATTCCTAACTACCCATCTTTGCGAGACCAGAAACCCAAATATTATATGGCTCTCCATTAGGGCAAAGCCTCATCCCTTGAATTCATCAATTCATTCACCAGCCTCACGCATCCAACGAATAGCCAAGGGCCTCCCTAAAACAATATTTTAAGTTACCCTACTAGGAGAAACTTCTTCGCTCAACAAATGCAATTACGTAATAAAAGCACTTTTTAAATGACTGCTTTTGCAGTATCTGCTTATAAGGGCATTGCAAGTGAAAATAACAAAGGTTAATGAACTTTGCTTATAAGGGCATTGCAGTATCCTCTACTACCGAATTTGTCTTTCTAGTCATCCCTAGTTGACGCAAGATGTAATGAACTCTCACTGAAAATAGAAACCATAAGACACGTAGTTCCATTACATGAAATGAGATACGTAGTTCCATTACATCAAATAAAACATGTAGCTCCATTGAAGACATACATGGTTAAGAAAAAAAGGTTAATGTTCATCACTTTCCATATCGCGGCCCAAACTTGTTGCTTCCTCTTCCTCGGTCCCTGAAACAAACAAGAAATGAATGAGCCAAAAAAACTTAATAGTGTAAGGCATACGAAAGAAAATAAAAAGTTTATAATCATCATCACTTACCAAACAAGGGGAGTCCTGACTTTCGTCTATTTGGATTTGTTGGACAATTGTGTTTGTCATGGCCTAACCCATTACATTCTGCACATTTTCTTTTCTTCTTGTTCTGAGATACCTCAATCCCACTTTTTAATCTTCCTGTACTGCTTGCAGGTTGTTTTCCCTTCCTATCTTTTTTCCTACCCTTAGTTTGGGAGATATTTGGATCCAAAAGTAATTGTTGCGTAGATGCCTCATTCCTACTCAATTCGGGCTGATTTTTTGAACCGCATTCTTTTGTTTCACAAACTTCGTCATTAGATGCAGCTGAGCTCATCGTTTTTCGGTCGGCCATTCTTTTACATGCTAGATTCATGCAGTCCATGAAAATTTTGTAGTCCTCATAAGATGGTGCTGCCTCACATGCCAATTTAGTCAACTGTTGACACATATGACTAAGCTTCAATTCTTCATTTTGTTCACTCGCATCATTTTCCACACATCCTTGTAAATCCAATACCCTAAACTTATTTGCCTCTTTCCTCCACCTCTGAAGGATAAAATGAAAAGGAAACTTGTCAATATCGTGGCGAGTATCGACTTTTATAATATGCCTGCAAATTATGCCAACGAATTCAAAATGTTGGCAATCACACTTACACTCCTGCGTTTCAAAATTAAACTTCACCATAAATTCTTCCGGTTCACCTTCTTTGCGTTTCAAAAGATATGTGTGACATCCATCCAAATATTCTATTTCTTCAACCTTGAATAGATGATGTTGGTCAAATTCATCCTTAAATTTGTTGTACATATTTCGAGTATAAACCGTAGCCGCATCCTTCAAGAGGTAGTCACGATCACTAACTATGCGAAGCTTGTGTTTGGACTCATAATCTTCATCATTTTCTCTCCTCACTATCCTCTTCAATGCTTGTTCATACTTAACAACACCTTCGCTACGTCCAGTAGTATTCATTCCCACAAAGAAAGTGCCACGATTAAAAACAGGCACCCAAGGTGCACGAATTTCATATATATGGGTGAGCCAGTCATTATCTTCCAGACCATGTTCGGCAATCAGTGTCTTCCATTTCTCTTCAAAATCTTCGACCTTGTAAGTCCTTTGAAGACAACTCTTCATTTGACGCTTAAAATTTGATCTCCTGTGATACACTTGAGACAATTTTTCCGCAAATTTCTTCTTGATGTGCCAAAGACACAAACGATGTCGGGTGTTCGGAAATACTTGGGAAATTGCAGCTGCCATTCCCTTATCTTGATCAGTAATGAAGCTACGGGAGGCCGTCCTCCCATTGCTTGTAGCCATGTCCGAAATAGCCACAAGAAGGTAGTTTCCGTTTCATCCTGCAAAAGTGCGCATCCAAACTGAATTGAGTGAAAATGATGGTTCACTCCTGTGAATGGAGCAAATGGCATATCATACATGTTCGTCCGATATGTGGTGTCAAACGTGACCACATCTCCAAAATAATCATATGCCATGCGGGCCCGATGATCGACCCAAAAGAAATTAACGGCCCTCCCATCTTTTTCGACTTGAACTGCGTAAAAGAATTGGGGATTCTCTGACTGTTTTTTTCTAAAATAATTAAGAACCGTTTGTGCATCCCCACCTTCTAAGTTCCTATGTCGAACATCCCTCAAATGATTATAACAATCCTTCTTGTCAAAACCAATATAGGCGCCACCTATTACATCCGGTAGTTTTCTAATCTTCAAGTTCTCTCGGTGGAAGGCAACAGTTAAGTCTTTCACTGCACCAGGCATAGTTCGGTTTGATCTCATTTTCACCCTCTTCGATGGGGTCACTTGCTTGTGATTCTGATTATCATTAAATTTTGAGACTATCCATTCTGAAGGATTATTTGTATTCTTATTCTGTATAATGCTCATCATTGCCAAACACCCGCACTTTATAGTTGACGTCCTTCTCACTCTACTGTTACCACTTTCCTTATCACCACTATGAACAACCTTTCCTTCACGTGTGCAAACAAATTTCGTAGTAGTAACCTCCTTCTCTCGCCATCCAGACTTCGATGAATTTCTCACACGAATAGAAAAACCCTCTTGTCGGCCATATTGGATGTAGTAATTTTTGGCATCATCTACACTGTCAAAATTCATTCCTACATATGGCTTTTCCACAAAATTTGAGGAACTATCATGTTCCATTTCATTCACACAATCCATATTGCCAATCCTAGAATCATAAGAATTAAAAAGTGTAAGAGCACAACATGGAGGAAGCTTTAGTTGAAAACGCACTCTCCTTTCTCAGCCTTACAAAAACCGAATTAAAAAGTGTAAGAATACCGCTGTAGGTTACAAGATTAGGTCAAGGATTCAAAAGTTACCTTTTTAAGCCAGGTTTGTTCTTATTTTCTTTTGATGGTTATTTAATTAAGGCTTTTTTCCCCTCTTACCTATGTCAACTATTGACTAACATATTTTGCTGATTTCTTTTGTTGCATTTAACTCCTTCACTAGGTCATATTGACACCAACCCATCTGGCTATTGTAATGGAGGAAGAAATTGCAAAAAAAATTAAACGGCATTTAACTCCTTCACTTTGAAAGATATTTTTTTAATCAATCGCCAAAAGCGAAGAAATATGTAATAGGAGAAAGTAGGAAAGAAATAGCCTGTCAGTTTGAGTGCACATAAGCCGATATCCCTCACTTTGTGAAGGTTCAAATGGAGTGTACCACTTCCAATATACAACCTAAATACTTGCAAGCCTTCCTCGTCTAGTGTTTACGTCCACTGGGAGGATTGAATGAGTCACGAATTTAAGTGTTCCGTAGAAATCCCAAATGTATGCATTCATAGTTTTCTCTTTGTTGGGTTTGTAAGGACTAAGGACTAAGACACAATTAACATGTAATATAAGGTGTGCACGTGAGAAAGAGTTAAAAATGGGGTGACTACAGAGAGAGAAAGCTACCCTTATCGTGGATTTTTTTATCCTTATGAAACAAGAAGGGGGGAGATACAGAGAAATAGACATTGCAACAAAACAAGAAAATAGAGGAAGAAAAAAAATATTACTCTCAGGAGGGGGGAGATCCGGCGGCGGCAGGAGGGGCGAGGTCCGGCGTTGCCAGTAGAGGGCGAGTCCGGCGGCGGCAGAACGGGGAGATCCGGCGGCGGCAGTAGAGGCCAGAGCTGGCGGCAGCAGGAGGGAGCGAAGTCCGGCGTTGGGAGTAGCGGCCCAGGGTCGGTGGCGGCAAGGGGTGGGGAGATCCGGCGCCGGCAGTGCCAGCCGGCGGCGCCAGGGGGGGGGGGGAGACAGTATACGGGGTGAGAGAGAGAGAGAGGTAGCAGGGGTGGGTGTGAGAGAGGGAGGGCTCAGCTGAAGTTTAGGGATTTGAATTTATGTTGACTGGCCTTTTTATTCTCCACCCTTGGATCTGAGATGATCCAAGGGCTATTGCAATTGGTAGGATATTGGTTTGATATGGCTTGGGTTGGGGAGCCTATCCCATATATATATATATATATATATATATATATATATATATATATATATATATATATATATATATATATATATATATATATATTTATTTTTTTTTTTTTTTCACATAAAGATAATAATAAAAAATAATATAAAAAAGAGAATTTTAGAGGCTAGTTTAGTTTTTTAGGTTCACTCATATAGTGCTTTCGTCACCTCACTTTTGAAGCGTGTACTCCATCTTTTCATGCGACAAAAGTGAAAAGCGAATCTAACACCTCCTGACGCTCAAACTACCTATAAATGCCTAGATATGTCACTAAAATAGTTCATGTACACTAGTAAATAATATTTTTAAACTTTACATTAAGAAATATAAGGATGTCACAAGGTAATGTATTTAGTCAGAATATATGCTTCAAACTACAATAACATGCATTATTTTCTCCTTGTAGGAAAATCTTGAAGAAAAAAAGAGCACATGAGATGGGAAAGATCGTGCATGACTGTTTAATTTATGACATGGGATAATATGAAAAATCAACATGTGAATTCAAGGACGTTACAAAAAAATTGCATGCAAAGAGATTACCACCTTTCGGGTAGAGAGAGATTGTCAAAGGATATTACAAGGAAATATTTCAAGAAGCTCTAAGTGACCTGCAAGCAAAATACATGAAGTCAGGTGAGTTCAAAGCAAAAAAAAAAAATGAAGAACATCATTCAGAAAGAAAAAGATGGCTTACTGTCTTGCACAATATTTGGGTTTAGCTCAGAAAGGAAGTTAAGAATAGTGAAGGTGAAAGGGGTTTGTTTCTTTGGAAAAATAATGAGAGGTTTGAAAGGTTTTAGAGAGAGATAAACGTTTGGATAAAATTTGAGGGACGTATGGATGGCTTTAAAGAGAATGCAGAAATAAGAAATATATGTATATAATTTTACAAGTATCTTGTCAGTGTTGCATGTGAAGAAAGAAAAAAAACCAGAAGAGGAAGAAAGAGAGAAGGGGTTCAGATAAATTAAAAGAGAGTTAGAAAAAAAAAAAACCTACAACTCTAGGTGTGTAAGTTGACATGAAATTGTCATGTCAACTTTACTCATTTTGGCTGGATACGTTTGGTTTTGATGAAAAAATGGTCAAAAGCTGAAAAATGGCAGAAATAATTGAGCTATGTCATAAAGGACTCTGTCTTTTTATGACTAAATTATAGTTTAATCCCTGAATATCTTGAGAATGTTCGTTTTTACTCAGAACTTCGGAATATGTCAGAGTGCTCCCCAAAGGCACGCAAACGACCATCATTATATCAGAAGAATTTTTTTTGTGGCATCACATCCCATGTGATTATCAGATAAAAACACAGTGCAATCCAGTTCGCGGAGGAACAAAAGGTCATATCTTATTTTCTTTACCTGTTCTTTATTTTCACTAATGAACGAGCAAAGAGGGGCACCTGTTGATATCATATTTTGCCCCACCGCTCAATATTTGGCAAAACAGGATGCCCGATAAATTATAAAAAAAAAAGAGAGCCAAATTTGTAAAGTGACCATTTTGCCTTAGAAGGGCCGGTTCAGCAAACACAGGCCTCTACATCATCACAATATCAACCCAAAATATCTCCACGTGTCAAGGTTTAACATGTCTTAGTGAGCAGTCAGGGCGATTGAAGGAGGTACGAGGGGAATCCAAGCATTGTCGAACGATTTGCCCTTCTGATTGAACAGGAGCTGAGAAGGCCTCTAAATCAAGTCAGGATGACTTCACCACTTTATTTTTCATAAAAAAAATCTCGATATGATGTCATTAAAATGCCTCAGAGGTCAATTGAACGTTCTAAGAATAAAAGTAAAAAAATTTGGTAAATCGACAAATAAAGGGCTGTTTAGTCTTTGCACGGATCAGGGTTCGGGAACACCATTCGCAAGGAAAGATTATCAAATTATGAAAATCTCATATTATTGATTAGTGCGATGATACAAGTCCATTGACAGTGATTAGGATAAAAACAGACAATGCTAACAATTTTTCGTTGCTCGGAATCAGGCATCAGGAGCATAATTTTTGAGTCGACGATTTTAAATTTCAAAAAATATATATTATTGACTGGCACATCGATACAAGTTCAACGGTTATATCCGTGGTACGATTTGAGTTTGTTTGAAGTTTCCTCGTCAGAAATCAGTGTTTTAGTTCGCTTACAAGTGGCTAGGGGCATTTTTGTAAAATTTCAGCACCATGCCACGTGGCAGGTGCGTGTTGGGCGCAATATGGGCACAACATGGGCGCATGTTAGGCGCAAGTTGGGCGCGTGTGGAGGAAAATGATATTTTTAAATAATTAGCGAGCAACCGGCACGATCTAAATGCATGATTTACCAGGCGATATTTTTTTAAATTTCGAGGGACATATATTATTGATCAGCATGTCGATAAGAGTTCAAAGGCTATATCCGTGATCCCATCTGAATTCGTTTGAAGTTCCCTCATCAAAAATCAGCATTCAGTACGCGTACAAGGGGCAAAGGAGCTAAGTGTAATTTCCATGCATTGTGCGCAAGTTGAGCGCAGATCTTGCGCATGTACAGCGCAGGTGGTGAAATTTAATATGGGAAAAGCTTGGTTAAGAAAAATAATATCAAATAGATGATTACTTAGTATTAAGTGTTTAATCCTTTGCTCTGTAATTTCTATAAATATATGATTTTCTTTCAAACGAAGGATGACATTTTTTTTGACCCTCAGAATCAGCTAGAGCTCTGCATCTCTCTCCCGAAAATACTTTGAAGTCCTAAATCAAATCCATATATAGAAATACGTTTCTGTTCTCCCCTCTTTCCTTCATTTTTTCGTTTTTCATATTAAAAATCAGAGAGTGTTTTACTCTTAGGATTATTCGAATGTTCTGTATCTAAGTCTTTTTAGCTTTTTAGTTTCGGACTTTCATTATCAGAACGAGATTAGGATTAGGATCCTCTAGTTAGGATTTTTGGTCTAAATACAAGCAAAAACTCTGTCATTTTTTATTAGAAAGATTCAAAACAATTTTCGGTCCATATAGAAGCGGAAACTCTGCCCGTTTTTTATTAGAAAGATCCAAAAGTATTTTTACTTTAGCACAGCCCAGGGTATCATCGGAATTCAATATCCTTTGCTACGTTAGTTTATGGTTTAGCTTGGGATTTCGTGTTTCTTTCCCTTTGTAATCGACGGATCGTGATATCAATACAATATAATATTGCAACAGCTGTTCTATTTCAAATTCTGGTTCATTTATTTAATCTCCATTTAATTTCTGCTCTCCCCATTTAATGTCTGCTTTTTTTTATTATTAATGTAAATATTACACTTATAAATATTAATATTCACATATCTAGTCCGCAACTATAGAAATTTCTAGTTCATTTATAGAGATTTCAATTCCGCATTTCTAGAATATAAGAATATCATTTTTTTTAGTCTTTTTTTTTTTTTACACTTTCGGCATATCACTCGATTGCGTCGGCATCTGCCAGAGTTAACTTCTAACTTTTTTCCTTTCCCGAATTCTATAACTTTTTTTTATACCCCTTTTTCGTTTCCCCGTAACAGTTACTATTATTTTCTTCATTTATATTCTCTGCATATCGCTCTCCTAACTTTTTTCCTTTCTCCGAATCCCGTAATTTCTCTTAACTTTTCTCCTTTCACGAATCCCGTAACTTCTCCTAACTTTTTCCATTTTCCGTCTCCCCGTAACAGTTACTGTTTTTTTCTTTTTACTTTGGCCAAGGATAATAAAATAAAATTAAGTGAAAATATTAAGTGCCGAAAGAGCGATGTTGAGCGCTTAACACCTTCCCAACTCGTAACAGTAAATTTCCGAACCCATCTCTGATCTCAAGACCAGATTTTTTTTAAAAGAGTCATTTTATAAACAGCATCGTATCTTTGAGTCAAAGTTAAATTATTTTTCTGAAGATATCTTCTTTGAAAATGGCCTTAGAGGGTGACTTGACACACTCGAACTTCATGTCAAGTGGCGACTCTGAGTTTTAAATAAGTCCCAGCTATTAAACAATTTTTATTTTTCGTCGCATTACAAGTCAAGGAATTATTCAGCCCCGTTCAACAATTCATTATTCACGAGGAGGGCCAAGAAATTTCCGGGCGCGACATAGAGAATCCACTAGTAGAAGATGTTCAAGAAGGGATCCCTTTACCCTTTTTTGATACTATATTTTGTCCCACTGCTCGATATTAGCCAAGACATGATGCTCGAGAAAGCCTGAGAGAAGTCGAACGCATAAAATGATAATTTTGCCCTTAGAGTGTTAGAATGTGCAAAGAACAGTCGAGAAGCCAATGTTTTTCACTGGAAGCATGTTAGGATTTTATACTAAAAGCCATGGATTAATATTTGTTTGAATTATTTAAACAATTATTTTCTTTTTTGATGAGAATATTTATGGACAAATATTTGTATTATATCTTATCATATTATGCATGAGTGTCTCTTATTCCACATAGTAGATAATTTGGTGTGTAGAGTTTGGCCTACACACAGAAGATCAGATTATCGGTTCTTGTAGAATATAAATTTTTGGTTCACGGTATTAGGTGGAGTTGGACATACCACTAGTAGTACTGTAACACAGTGTTTCAGTAGGTCTGTTTTAACTAGCTGAAAATGGTATAGTTTTAACTCACTGTGTTAGTACACTTTGTGTGTATTGGACATGACCACTTTGAGGTAATTGTATTTATACTGACAACATAATATAATTTACACCTCATGGTTATTATGTGTGCTTGTACTCTTAATCCAAAGATAATTAATCGATGTATACATTTACTGTTGTTGACTTTGATTCATTATAAAGTAAGACCTTGTCGGCCAATAGTCTCGATGAGTTGGGTCACAATATTAAGTGTATGACAACTATTAATTATTAATGAAATTCACGTCCCTTTACAGGGATTGATGATATCCCCTTGAGAAAACTTATAAGTTTCGATTATGTCAAACCTTGCAGGTGGATATTAGTATCTGACATAACGAATAAGTTAAGTGCAAGGTCTCAAGGAATTTTATAGATGTTGATTAAATAAATTGTTAGTAATTTATTTTAATTAACTGGTATCTGTAATCTTAACGTGGGGAGATAAATAAGTATTTAATAACATGGAGCTCGAAATATAATTTTGAGATATGGGAGGAGACTGCAATTATAATTCTGTAATGGTATGAATTATAATTTGTATAATTCAAAATTAATCCGGATTGGAATAGGAATCCCAAATTATATAGAAAACCCAGTTCATACTTCTCCTGGGGTCCCTGTCGTTGCCTATATAAACATCATTATGTCTTCTACGTCTGATGACTTGATAATCGAATTATTGAGAGAGTGTCTGTGAAAGCAAAGAGATCACGATTTTAAGTCCATCCTCGGTATGTGATTAAGGTGCAATAGGATTACGGTAGAAGATTTCAAGGTCAGTCGAGCGAGATCAATCCAGCCATGCTCAAAGTTCTATCAAGATCAAATTGTTGAAGACAGCCGAAATCAAACTAGACATATCTCGAAGGTATGAACCCTAGTTCCGTCTAGTAGGGTTTCATAATATTTTTATTGTATAAATATACGCGTTCATCGCTGGGTCTCTGAAATCGGTCCCTAACAGCTCGGACATTATAAAGGCCTGATTAGCAGGATTGAAGAGCAAATCGAGTTGTCTCAGCAGATTTGGAGAAATTCGGATAGAAATGATCATTTTGCCCCTGAAGGGCTGGTTCAGCAAACACAAGACTCGACATTATCACATAATCAGCCCAGAATGTCTCCACAGTGTGTGTCAGGGTTTTAGCATGTCTCAGTAGTCAGGCCATTCAAAGAAGATCCGGGAGATCCGAGCATGGACGAACAGTTTTGCCCTTCTAATTTATTAGGAATTTGGAGACATCTAACTAAGTCAAGGTGACTCCATTACTACAATTTTCATGAACAATTTTGATATGATGCCATTGAAATGCCTCAAAAATTAATTGAATGTTCTAAGAATAATCCTGAGAAAATTCGATAAATCAACAAACAAAAGGTTGCGTCATCTTTGCCTAAGCCAAGGCTCGAGAGCACCATTTGGGAAATAACTTCATCAAATCATGAAGATCTTATATTATTAATTATTATGATGATACAAGTCCATTGACAGTGACTAAGACAAAAACAGACGACAATGATAGTTTTTGGTTGTTTAGAAAGAGGCCTCGGGAGCACAATTTTCGAGATGACATCTCTAAACTTCAAGGAGTACATATTATTGATCAGCGCATTGATATAAGGTTAATGGCTATATTCAGGGTTCAATTTAAGGTCGGTAAGTCAAAAAGTCATATTTTAAAGCAATTAACGACCAATCAACACAATCCGAATGCACGATTTATGAGACTATATTTTCAAATTTTAAGGGATATATATTATTAATCAGCAAGTCAATATGAGTTCAACAACTATATCCATGGTTCAATCTGAGTTCGTTTGAAATTCCCTCATTAGAAATCAGTATTTTAGTACGCGCTCCAGGACGAAGGAGCATTGTTGTAATTTCAGCATCCAGGCGCATGTCAGGCGCCACTTGGGCGCATCATAGGTGCATCTTAGGCATAATTTGGGTGCCCCTTGGGCGCATGAGGGGCTCAAGTATGGCCTTGGTCCGAAATTGTGAGCCAGGGGTGGTTTAGAAAATAATACCAAGTGGGTATATGACTTAACCTTAAGGGTTTTAATCTAATTGGTCCATCTTTTCTACAAATACAAGGCTTCTTCAAGCGATTGGGGATCAGAATTTCGACACCCTAAGGTCGCCTAGAACCCTCTCTCTCACCAAAAAATATTTTCCTCCGCCTAAAGTAAAAATCAAAGAGCGATACTAAAATTCGAGAGCAAAAAAGAAGTTTTCTTGCTTTCTTCTTCTTATTCTGTTTACCATACTAAAATCAGAAAGTCTTTTACTTTTGAAAATTCTTCGAGTGTTCTGTATCCACGCCATTCTCATTTTTCTAGCTCTGAACTCTTAATATCAGAACCGAGATTAGGGTTATGATCATTTAGTTAGAATTTGGTCCAAATACAAGCAGAGGCTCTACTCATTTTATTTTCAATTATCAAAAAGATCTGAAGGTACTTTAGCTTTCACATAGCATGGGATATTATTAGGATTTAATATCTGTTGTTACGCTAGTTTATGATTTAGCCTAGTCTTTCGGGCATTTTTCACTTGTAATCGATGGATTCTAATATCAATACAACGCAGCGCTGCAACAGCTGCTCCATTTTAATTTCTGCGCAATTCATTTAATTTCTGCTCTCTCTATTTTATTTTATTTCTATTTTTATTTTTTTTACTTTCATTATAAATATAATGTTTAGAAAGATTGACACTCGCATCTCTAGTCCGCAATTCTAAAAATTTCTAGTCGATTTCTAGGGATTTCTTTTCCGTATTTTTAGAATGTTAGAATGTCGTCATTTTTTTAATCTTTTCTTCTTTTTATTTTTAATGTGAATATCACGCCTGAAAAAGTCGTTGTCTGCATCTCTAGTCTGTCTTCCTAGAATCTTTAGTCCATTTTTAGAGATTTCTAGTCCGCACTTTTAGAAAGTCAGGATGTCATCTTTTCAAAGTCAAAATTGTGATAGTCGAAGTCAGTGTAAAGCCGTCATACTTTTCATGATTTTGACTTAAGCAAAATTTGTATGCCAAGAACTCCAAGATAAAATTGGCATGTTGCATGGTTCTAAATTGTTTTACTTGCTCTGGGCTTGTCTTTTAGCCCTCGTTAATTATATGAAATTTCTCGAAAATGATATTCACATTGATGGCATGCCATAATTGACACTCGTCACATTTAACTCCTGACTCTCCTTTTCCCGTCTTCCTATAACAGTTACTGTTATCTTTTTTATTTTTACATAAAATCAATAAAGGTAAAAATTTGTTATTTCATAGCTAAGTAATATGAATAGTGATCGTTAGTTTACACTGACACGCTGTCTATATCACTAGCTAAATTTTTTTGATAATCTCAGAATTTTGTAAACACACTAGTGACATAGGTAGATAGTGTTTTGAAATAAAATTTAACGGGCTGTGCAAGTTATTTTTTCGCGACAGATTATCGTGATCGAAGTGACATTTATTTATTCTGTAATTTGGACCATCAGTGATTGAGTAGCTGCCAGATGGAGGATTGTGGATAAAAACGAATTCAAACATTTTCTGTAATTTGAATTGTTAGTGAATGAGTGGCTGTCGGGTTGAAAAATTACGAATAAAATACGAATTCAAGCATTTCTGTAATTTAGACCGCCAGTGATTAAGTAGCTACCAAGATGAAAGATTACAAATAAAAAAATAAATTTAAGCAAATACGTATCCTACCTAAAAATTGAGAAATATGAATTGTTGTTATGTTGTCCATGTCTCCCAGTCTTGAGTCCCAATAATCTTAAATTAAAGTATGTTGTGGAAATTGACAGTTTGCATGTTGTGCTTTCTCGAAAGATTATCGAAATGACATTGACACTTTACATCAAATTAATCTTGAAATTCTTAGAACGTTAACGGCATAGGTAGTCAAATGCTAGTATTAGAGCAATGCTATTAACATATCACGTTATACATCAAGTTACACATCATGCTTATGTGACACTTACTAATTTGAACACATATCAAAATTTATGAGATCCGCTTTTAAATTTTTTCTTATAATAATATGCCACATGAACATGATGTACACTTTGATATACAATTTGATGTGTTAGTAAACTTATTCCTAAACAGTATTAGGCATTTCGGCTGTTAAAAAATACAATTTTTATTTTGACTATTTGCTTTTTCATAGATGCACTCTAATATTAGTTTTGATTTGCCTAACAACTCTCGACTAGTCATATATAGTTAGCCAAATGGACAATAGGCATTTTGCTTAGCCATATGGAGAGTGTGTTGGAGCTCTAAAAAGAAGAATTACGCTCCTCGTGGTTCTTAAATAAATTTAAGGATCTGTTTGATATTTTTTTATCTTGATTTGTTTGTAGTATACTAGTTGTTTTGGTTAAGAGAATTCGTTTGCCTAGAGTGTTGAATATGCTTTTAAAGTAAGAAAAGATGGGTTCATAATTCTGTTCTTTAGATGAAGCACATATATATCTGGATACAATAATTCTTTGGAGGGTGATGAAGAGAATTTTAAGATAGATAAATAGTGGTGAAGATTAACGTTTATTTTTATTATTAAGCATTTTTAAGTTATTATTGAACATGGACAACGTTGGTATTTGTATGGGAGATAATTAAAAAGTTTTGAGTATATAGTTTGAAGAAAGTAAGAATTTAAATTTGTGGCTATAATTTCGTTAATAGTGGTATAAGTATGAATAATACATCAATACTTTCAAAAATAAGAAAAGTAGGTAATTTTGCACATTCTTAATTTTTTTATATTTTGTTGTAATTATGTTTTTTACCATCACAGTGCAATTGGTTTTTTTTTTTTTTTTCCTCTGTAGTCTGTACTGATATGAGATTTAAAAAAAAAAAAAAAAGGCATGAAAAGCGCAGATATTTTTCTCTCTCAAGCGCAGATATTCTTACTCTCCCTCTTGAAACTTACACACCACGTACATGCGAGACTTTCATGTGTCGTCTTCTTCTTCCATCCCTTACTCCCTCTTAATCTTTGTCTCCGTGTGCGTGTGTGTAGGTCTATTGACGTATGTGTACACGAACCTTCGTAATTGCATATTGAATCCATCCGAGTAGTTTCCGATCGAGGTATTCGCCGAAACTTCTTGACTCGCATCAGAAGCTGAATTGGTTCCGGCCCCAAACCCTTCAAAATCTTGGTTTTCTTGAATTGAATTGCATTTGGGGTTAGGTTAACGATTGGCCGAAAAATTATGGTGAAAACAACCGATAATGGCGCTTTGGTGGCCCCTTTCCTGTTAAAATGCTATGAGATGGTCGATGATCAGTCGACGGACGATTCGATTTCGTGGAGTTCGACTGGCGACAGCTTTACTATATTTGACGTCACTGGTTTTGAAAGCGAATTGCTGCCCAAGTACTTCAAGCACAAGAATTTCTCCAGCTTTGTTAGGCAACTCAATATCTATGTGAGCTTTCTTTTACTTCTAGTATCTTTTTTCTCCTTATCAATTGGGTAATGTTGTTAATCATGATCATGAATACAATAAAATGAAAGATGTCCCAATATATCTTATTATAAGGATATAATCCAATGATCCTTGTTTATCAGATCCCTGATTATTACCCCTGATTAATGTATTTAGTGAACACCATCTGATTATATTCCACCTACATGTAGATAAGTGGTGGTCATTGTAATACTTACCAGTGTGAATGTGAAGGCGTATCTGATGTAGGAACATTTTTACAAAGATAAAACATTATTCCCTGATATTCGGTTAAGATAAAATTTTCAATTTTAAAGTACAATTTGAAATTCACGTGGTAGATGTTCAGACCATGACTAAAGTTTTGTGTCGGTTGGCATGGGCATGTACTTGCATAAGTCACAAGAATAAAGGATAGTTTATAATTTGGTTGGTGGTTCCGTCATTTTCTTCTTCGGCTCTTCTTTTGTTTACACATGTATCTATACTCTTAAGGCGAGGAGGACAAAAGCAGTAAAGAAAAGAAGGGGATTGACTTATGGGTTTTGGCATGCAAGGAAAGGAAATGGACTATGTGCCTTGTTTCACATAACTCAATAATAAGGACTATAATATTCATGAGTATGCATAGATTGATTGGAGGTGTGTGTGGACTTGTTTGAATTGTAAGCCTAACACTCTTGCGAGTTAAGGCAGATAGTACTCCCCAGAGCCTTAGGAGTATAGCTACACGAATAAAGTTATGTACTCCTTATGTATCCTATGCGTATACTTTTGTATTGTTTTATGGGCTACTTTAGTTTGTGACTCATTCATATCCTCATGGTGTGCGTAAATACTTGACAAGGAAGGCTTGTTAGTATTAGAGTTGTATTTTGGAGCCATTGCACTCTGTTTGAACCTTCACGTGAGGAGGGATGTAACTCACATGCCATTTTTCCAACTTTATGTGATTTCCATATTCCTATATTTGTTATTGCTAATATTACTCTTACATTATATATATGTTTTTTACATGGTTTCAGTTTTCATATAAGAGCTCGTTGCTTTAAGCTCTTAGGTTGACGATGTTCACTTTTGAGTTTCGTTGGAGGTTACGCTCATTGATTATAATTCGAAGACATTATGCTTTATAGTGATTATGAAATCACTTGATTTTGCATAGCGCAAGTTTCGTTCTTCTTCTTTTATGTTTTGTCTCTGTTTATTCTTTGTCTACTACCTCAGGGGCCAGGGCTTTGATCGTTTCAGACTACATGCATTTTTTTGTTTACTGTTGCTAAACGTACATTGATTTGACTATGAAGTTCTTTAGCAATTCTATATGTGGTCGTTTTACTTGTCTCCCAGTTATGCTTTAAACTCACATCTATTTCTTGGAAGAAGTTTGAATCTGTTTCTAGCAGGAAAATAGCTTGTTTATAGTTGAAAGTCAGTCTTCGAATTTTTTATAAAGCACTTTTGGGTTTTAAGCAAGATTTCAAATTCATTTTGGGCTCTTACAATGGACACAGTACATGGTGTATATTAAACCTAGAAGCCTTCTATATTTTATCTTTTGTTGGATTCAATATGTGGTTGGCTTGTCAATATTCTAGTTTCATGTTTATCGTGACTGGTACAAGATGGATCACATCACAAGGAACTCGTGAAATGCATTAGACATGAAGGCAAAAGGAACTTCGGAAATGGATCCAAACACGAGACTTGGAGTATCCAATTTATATTGTGCTACCTAATATTTTTCCAACCACTTTTTTAGCCATTGTTTCTGCATTAGACTCTCTTATTTGTGATGAGCTACAATGCTACATTGGTATTGTACTTTAACTCTTTGTTCTACGGGTCATGAAGTTCTTTTTGCACAACATAAGTAAATGTCTTATAGTCATTCAAAGTCTTAGTAGTTTATTATATCATACTTTTAATGATTTACTAAATTTTTGCATCTCATCAATGTATGACAGATGTTAGTTGTTATGTGGGATAGATTAGGTTATGTTAACCCTAATGGGCCTACGTGGTTAGAGCCCATTAGGTTAACCCTAATCTCATCTATAAATAAAAGAGTGTTAGAATAGTAATGGTTAAATTGTTATTAATGTTCAGTTGCAAGGGTATTATTGTCCTTTCATGTAATTAGGGTTACCTAGGGTTTCTAGGTTTTCTCTATATATTGATGTATTGGCCCCTTGTAACTTTATTACTCAATAATACAATTCTCCTTTCTCTAGTTTCACAACATGGTATCAGAGCATAAGATCTAGGCCTGTGGAATACTCGCTTTCCGGCGGGCGGCTTATGCCTTGCCGCCGTCCGCCGGTTGCATCAGGGTCCTCTGTTGTTTGCTTTTGCCTGTGGTTCCGTTGCCTCTGTTTGAGTTCGTTGTCTCTGGTTCTGTTAAGCCTTTTGCTAGCCGCCTTTCGTTGGCTCGCCTGCCTCTGGTTCACTTCCGGTCTATTTCTGATCTGCCGTCTACCTCTGGTCTGTTGCTGTTGCTGTCTGTTGTTTGCTGACTTCAGCCACCTGGTCAGCCGCCTGGTGCTAGCCATTCCACCTGGTCAGCCGTCTGCTTCCGCCTGAGTCTATTGTTTGAATCTTGTGGTACCCTCGTCAGTCTTCTACCCTAACCTGTTTCGTTTTAGGCGTTTGTTGCTCCAGCCCCTTGGTTGTGTTGTGGGCCTGATCTGCTGTTGTGGGCCGCACCCCCCTTACTCCCCCCTTGCTCCCTCATTGTTGTCGGTTGCCCCTCAAGTTTGTTTTTGATTATAGTTTGATTCCCAAACTTTGCAATATTTGATTTTGGTCCCTGCAGTTTAGACTTTTGGTGAATTTATGGACAAGTCTTTTTTTTGTTGGTTGGTTGTTAAATCCCCGTTTGGTGTGCCAAGTGGCCCCAAGTTGTGCCGTGTGGCACCTTGTTGTGATCCTAGTTGGATTCTTTGTTTCTCTCTTCCCGTGCGATTCGGGGTTCGCACGTGAGGGGGAGAACTTGTCCCATATTCCTTTGTTAGTTATATTCTACTGGGTACCAAAATTAATGTTGTCAAAGAATTAAAGTTGTTGAAGAATTGAAGTCGTTGGAGAATCGAAGTTGTCAAAGACATCAGTTGGAGCATCTCTTTTTCATGTTGGCAAACCCATAATGCTCTCCATGCTCGCATCATGTGTTTGAGGGGGAGTGTTAGTTGTTATGTGAGATAGATTAGGTTATGTTAACCCTAATGGGCCTAGGTGGTTAGAGCCCATTAGGTTAACCCTAATCTCATCTATAAATAAAAGAGTGTTAGAATAGTAATGGTTAAATTGTTATTAATGTTCAGTTGCAAGGGTATTATTGTCCTTTCATGTAATGAGGGTTACCTAGGGTTTCTAGGTTTTCTCTATATATTGATGTATTGGCCCCTTGTAACTTTATTACTCAATAATACAATTCTCCTTTCTCTAGTTTCACAACAACAGATATTATCCTCCAATTAAAAAAATATAGTATTCAATGTGGGGGTAAGAATATGTGTTGTTTTATTTGGACATTGAACACGTGATTGTTTTGAAAAACAAAGCTTTTTGTGAATCTTTGTAGAGAATAATAATTTTTTGAGATATGTGTTTAATTTTCATTAGTTTTATAGAGTTCAGATTTGTATTTAAAACAATCACATATGTGTACTTAAAGGTCTTTCTTTATTGAGGCATAGCGGTCTGATCTCCTAGTAGTGAAAAGGCTATTGTCGTTATGAAGTGTTTTGGAAGGAAAATTGGTGGCTCCTTGTAGGTCTACAGATTGCTGATCCCCAGTGGGTGGAAATAAGTGGCTCCTACTGAATTTGAAACCACTGGCCATGTAAAGAAAAGTGGTGTTTCTTAGTATGTGAAAACACTATTGGTTACATGGGATGAAGGAAGAAAAATTTTGCCTACTATTTGTATGAGACTAATAGGCCTCTAAAATGTGGGACAATATTATGGATTTAAAAGAAGTGTTTGGATGAAATGTGCATGATTGATTGAAAAGATTACACACTTTCTCGATCAAGAAGAGGACCACATTGCTTGAAGGATACTATTAAATTGTTAAACACCAACTCATCTAAAAGTTTAAGCTGTTAGAGAGGGGTAACTTATTTATGTTCTCAACAGATACTTTCATCAAAGTTTTGTTTGTTCTCGGAAAATGTACCGCCTAAAGAAAAGCAATTGTCCCCTGAACTAGAATGGAAGCTAGATTGATAGTCAAAGGTAAAAGGGAGTTTTTGAATTGGGACTGGACTAGCAAGGTCGAGAGGAATGATTTTAAGCCCACAGGAAGTCACCTAGGAAGGTAACCCAATCTTTGTCCTCACATTAATAACTTGAAGGAGCCACCAACCAAATTTAACTCTACCCTTTAGACTTGTGACTTGTGCATTTATGTGAAAAGACAGGGATTGACATGTGGACTGCTATATGCATGCAAAAGAGGTGGGCATATATGCCTGTTTGAATGTAAACCATGAATATGAGCACTTCTTCCATGTTATGAGTATGCATAGATCACTTGAAGGAGGTGTTATTTTTGTGAGTGTGTAAGCCTAAGGTTCTATGAGCGTGGGCACACTTATCACAGGTTGAGTGCCTGGCAAAGCGTTGCCCTTACCAATGGCCTGGGCAAATGCAGCCGGGCAGTCTCCATATTACTTACTAACAACTTATGGGGACAAACAATGACCTTATTTACGAACTAATAGGATGGGATTCTATAACTTTGGTACACCCTTGGTACTTGTTTGATCAATCACACTGATAGCTTCAACAGTTCACTCAATTTTTCGTAGTCATTTCATTAAAGTGACCTATTTTTCAGGCATTTCAAAAGTATTTTGTGCTTTTTGAACAATCTCTCAATCATAACGAAGTCTGGGCAAGCACCCATCTTTTGTAGTGGACTAGTACTCGAGAAAGGGCAAGGGTTTGTTAGGTTGACTCCTGGATATCAATATTCATTTACCACAATTTTATGTGACTGCCATTTGGGTTCAAGAATGCTGCATAGACATAACTATGGATATTCCCACACATTGAACATTTTGAGATCATTTGTGTTTTAGGCTTAGACAGGCCCATAGCTGGATTGTTGACATCTTGCAATCATTCGGGAATAGAATTATCCAGTTTTCTTTTGCTTTCGTAGTGCTAACCAGTCTGTTGCTTAGATGATGAGAATGCAAAATTATACTCTCTCACAAAGTTGCAGTGTAAATGCATGACAAGTAAAATGCACTCCTCCTCCTGATCCGTTTGGTACTAGCAAGTTGATTGAACTCTAATTTGGATTATATTTAATTTGCTTGCGATTAAGGTACAACAGACATTTGTTGCAAGTCTTAACCACCATTGGATTGTTATAACAATTTCTTTTGTTGATTACAAGTCCCTTTTCCACTTTATATCATGTTAGCTCTCTTGAATCTATGAAAATAGTGAGGTCACATTACATTGTATGTTGAACAGCATACGTCAACTGCATTCCTATGATTCACTTTGCTATGATTCCTATGATTCACTTTGCTTTAGCGTCAAAGATTACTATTGGGAAATATTTTTCATGTATACCTCTTTACGTGTATAAAGTTTCCTGTTGGTTCCATAGCTACGGACACAACTGTACGAGGGACTTTGTTTCAAACATTTTGAAACTTGGTTGCAGGACATACTTTAGAAGCTCAACGTTTTGCCATCTAAAACAAAACAATAACCAAAGACTGGCTGTATAATAGCCCCCAAAACTTTTGAAACCAAAGGGAAGTTTAATCACTTTACTTTGGCAGAAGAACTCCATGAAACTCTGAAAGTATGCTTAGTTCTCTGTCACTCCTAGTTTAGAACAGCATGGTAGCAGTTTAGTTTCTCGTTGAATCAGTATGAAGATTGATGTTCCTAGAATTCTTGCTCCCATTGGAACATTTGTATCTAAATGCATCAGGATCACAATTAGAGATCAAAGGTGCATGGAAGGTAAACTTTTGCTTCCTTTTCACTTTTCAGTCATGAGCAAGAGTTTAGTCATTCGAATAGTTACCAAACCAACTTTTGGAAGGTGCACCTGCAAGTTATTTTTGGGTCAGTGGAGGTGAAATGTTACACAAGTAAATTGTTCCATAAATCGTTAATTGCAGGAAAGTGCAAAAACTTGTAGTAGGGAAATCTTTTCTGTCCAAAGAAAGTCTGTTTGTTGGGTTAGTTAACCATTTGAAGCACTAGGGATATAAGTAGAGGGAACGAGTTGAAATTTAATAAGAGCTTTGTCTAGCCGCAAACAATTGCACTTGTCTATGATAGTGATTTCTTCCTACTTATCTATTCTCTTAGTTTTGTTAATTGAAAACGCTCCATGTGACGTGTAAGTACTATCCTATCATCACGTTATCATAATATCAAGCATTGAAGCTTTTAAGGCTTTTGTCAGTTGATTGTACTCTGCTTTTTTATCAACTCATTAAAAATTTATCAGACCAAGAAAGCAGGACAAATATGTCTAAATGCCAGAGGATCGATGTTCGGAAGGGGGAGTTCAGCGTCTGAATTTCTATTTTTGATCATTAGGTCTATATTATGAGTTTACATACCATTAAGGTCAATATGTATTTGATACGCCAATGAAAGAGGGAGGCTTGGGCATTAGGATGTCTGCAATCGTCAAGCTTTTCTAGGGAAGTGGTCAGAGTTTGCTTGTGATCGGAGAATATTATGGAGAAGGATTGTGGCTTGTACGTTATAGGTTCTTCATTTGTTAGAATTTTTTAGAGCAGCAAAGGACAACGGGATTCCCTTTTATAGGAGAGAAATCTTAACACGCTATGGATCTCCTTGAGGAAAGTATATTGTTTTGTTTAAGATCTTCACCTTCAATGTATTTTTTATTTTGAGGGAGTAAATAAGTCATAAGTATTGCCTTGTCGTAGGCTGGGCCAATGGTTTATTGGATTTCATTGGTTACCAAATAGTATATTGAAGCTGTTAGTTTTCGACTCTAGAATTGTTTGTCGACTGGAGACTGGTCATTTGATGAATAAAAAGCTAGAATAGGGTATTATACTGTTAATATAAGTTAATAGTAAATTCCTTGCCTACAATTAGAGGAAGCTTGACATTTGTCAGTAATACCTTGTAAACACATTCCTAAATATGCAGGGTTTCAGAAAAATTGATACTGATTGCTGGGAATTTTCGAATGATCAATTTATCAGAGGCCAAAAGCATCTGTTGAAGAATATCTGTAGAAGAAAACAGTCCCAGGTTGTGGTTCAGCGGAAATCGTCTCAGCAGCAGGACAAGCGTGTTGAAGCATTTGAAGAAGACATGAATTCAAAGTTATGGGAAGAAGTGGAGAGTCTCAAAACGGACAAGAATGCCCTCTCACAGGAGCTGGTTAAGCTCCGGCAGCACCAGCAGACCTCACAGAGTAAGGTGGTACTTCTCAGAGAACAACTTAAAGGCATGGAAAAAAACCAACAGCAGATGCTTTCCTTTATAGTAATGGCTATGCAAAGTCCTGGCTTTTTGGTTCAGTTACTCCAACCAAAAGAAAATAACTGGCGAATGGCTGAAACGGGCAAGACTGTACTCAAACGGGTTATAGATGATACTGAACCAGTTCCTTCTGATGGCATGATTGTGAGGTATCAGCCGCCACCGGATCAATCTCCAGAGCCTCTAAACATGCCTACTTTGGGTTCTGAAAATCTGGAATTAGACCTGTCTTCTGATGAAGTTAGGGATCTTTTTATGAATATTGATTTCACACCAGGACCCTTGGATGCAAAATTACTTTCTCCGGAAAATCATTGGCCGATGGTTATTCCGGAGCTACCGGATGATTACTCTATTTTGGAACAGATGCTTCTGTCTAGTCCATTGTCAGAAAATGAGGAAGAAGGTGATTTTGACACCGAGGAACTTCCAAACTATGGATTTGGAATTGAATCAACATCATGTGGATGTCAGCCACAAGTATCTGGAGAGTTTGAGCAGCAAGCAGACGCAGTGGATGATGCTCATAATTTGAAGGTGGATGGAGCAGCGTTTGGAAATCAGCTGGACGAAAATCAAGATATGGAAATTCTAACTGAAAAAGTTGGGCTTCTAGCTTCTGAATGCAACCTCAAGCATCAGAACAACGTTTAGCTAGATGGGGAAGAATAAATATGCTGAGGGTTTGGAACCTCTGTTGCCTGTTACCCCTTTCTCAGACTAAAGTAAGTTCGGTTCTCTTCAGTCCCTTGTTAAACCATTCCCTTGTTAAACCATGTGAAATACAATTCGTCACTGATGTGGGGATACCATGTTACATGGACTCAACAAAATCCGGGTGTCGGGTGGTGGCCATGGATATGGGCTGGGGGACCACCTATTGAATCTCTAAACTGAAGGGTATGCGAACCCGGAAGGGAAAAAAGAGAGTATAGAATCTAGTTCTAAGTTTTAGCTATTTTTGGGACAAAACAGTAGTTTAGGTAATTTATAGTTTCAAAGGCACTTCACTATTTTTATAGCAATTTCATAACAAATTAACATATATTGGTCGTGTCAAGTTACCATTACATACCAAGTTCCACCAGGACATGTTGGATACATGTTCCACCTTTAACTGTTTGATAAGCATACTTGATTTGTTTAGAGGACCACTTGTAGCATTGCCTGGTACTATGTTATAATTATGTTGTTCAGATTGCTTGTTCAGATTTGCTGATGGTGGTTTCATATCGCTTTCAGATATAAGCCTGCTGCGGGATCTTCCGTCACTATCATTTGAGGACGAGCATGGTAGTACATTTTCCTTGAACATCATATTGAACTGTGTCCTGTCTGTTTTTTGTTTCCACTCTCTTTTTGTAATCTCTTTACAGCTCTTCGGAGAAATATAATTGAAGAAAGTTACAAATACTCCTTTTGGTCTTTTTTTCTTTCCCTCACAACTTCTGCCACTCTTGTGGTCCTTAGAATCATCCAACTTGAGTTACAGATGTTCTGTGGTGGTCGTGCTTTTGGGTAAGCTTTACTGCCCGTTGCTGGAAACAAGTTGGCTTAGTGGATTAGTAATTCAAAAAAGAGAAATGCTACGTGTGAGGTTTCTCTTACCATTTTATATCACCAAGTTAGCTGCAAAGATTTTGTGCTTTCACTAGTTCCTGATTGGTTATTTCAAAATTAAGAACCAATCATACATATTGAAGTAGCAAGTGGCCGTCACCTTTTCGTCAGCGATCACCGTAGCTAAGAATGACATAGTGGCAAAGCTCTGTCGTACCATACGCCCTCTCAGCAGCTATCCACACCAGCATAAAGAGTAAGTGGTGATCTCGTCTTGCTTGTAGGGAGAGAGGAAGCTTCCAGACCACCTTTTCCAGCCAGATAGCGAGCGATCACTCAGCAATGAACACTGGCTGAAAGCGGTCGAGAATTCATACTTATCCCTTACGAGAATCAAACTTGAAAAAGAGGAATGATATGTGTCATAGGTTTTTCTCACCATGTTATATCATGAAGTTACGCTGCAAAGATTTTGTGCTTTCACTAGTTCCTGATTGGTTGTTTCAAAACTAAGAACCAATCATACATATCGAAGTAGCAAGTGGCCGCTAGTTTCTCGTTGGAGATCACCATAGCTAAGAATGACATAGTCGTAAAGTT
The DNA here is from genome assembly GCA_019985065.2 of Arctostaphylos glauca. NCBI lineage: Eukaryota > Viridiplantae > Streptophyta > Magnoliopsida > Ericales > Ericaceae > Arctostaphylos > Arctostaphylos glauca. Next base: position 12,672,177 of record JAHSPW020000013.1, on the reverse strand, counting down.
TCGTCGTACCATACACCCTCTCAGCAGCTATCCACACAAGCATAAAGAGAAGTGATCTCGTCTTGCTTGTTGGGAGAGAGGAAGCTTCCAGACCACATTTGCCAACCAGATAGCGAGCGATCACTTAGCAATGAACACTGACTGAAAGCGGTCGGGAATTCGTACCTATCCCTTACGGGAATCGAACTCAAAAAAGAGGAATGCTATGTATCACAAGTTTTTCTCACCATTTGATATCACCAAGTTACGTTGCAAAGATTTTGTGCTTTCACTAGTTCCTGATTGGTTATTTCAAAACTAAGAACCAATCATACATATCGAAGTAGCAAGTGGTCGTCACCTTCTTGTCGGCGATCACCGTAGCTAAGAATGGCATAGTCGCAAAGCTTTGTCGTACCATACACCCTTTTAGCCACTATCCACACAAGCATAAAGAGAAGTGGTGATCTTGTCTTGCTTGCTGGGAGAGAGGAAGCTTCCAGACCACTTTTTTTTTAGCCAGATAAAGAGCGATCACTCAACAATGAACACTGACTGAAAGCGGCTAGGAATTCATACCTATCCCTTATGGGAATCGAACCCAAAAAAGAGGAATGCTATGTGACACAAGTTTTTCTCACCATTTTATATCACCAAGTTACGCTGCAAAGATTATGTGCTTTCACTAGTTCTTGATTGGTTATTTTAAAACTAAGAACCAATCATATGTATCGAAGTAGCACTCTTTTCTCGACTTGCGTGATGACCATGCAAGCCTTGAATCTTTGTAGTGTTGTGATGTTTAACTTCTTCAAGTCATTGTACACCTTTCTTTTTGATGTTGAGATTATTTTCTAGGCTTTCTTTTGGGTATTCTATTGTCTTGACAAGATTAGACAACGTATCTTGTGTGCCATTCAACCACGTCCTAAACGATGGACCGAATGGACTTTCTTCGACCACTGTCCTAGACCATTTCTTTCCCTTCTTTGGCCCAAAATTGCTAGTTGGTATTGATTCATCTCTGCTCTCGGAGAATGGAGTGTCATTGAACACTCCAATTTTGACTACCGGGCTATAGCAATCTTGAAACATTGTATCCAGTTGTACCTCCGAGTGTTAACCCGCTGTCGCGTCTTGTGTGTCCTCTGCAAACTCACCTATTGCCCTATCTTTGCCGAACAACACAAGAAAATCGTTAGAGTGTGGGAATGACTTTTCCTTGAATCCCTTAGCCTTCGGATGTGCCTATTCGAACATAAAAATATTTTAAGTACCAAACCTAACAATAATCAAGAACAACTTTAAGTGGGACATAGACTATATTATCTTCTTGTATTCCTCCCGTGCAGAAGGTGAGTCTACTTCAATGCACATGTTGGCCTCCTTCCAATTGGTTGAGCCCTTATTGTTGTATCAAGAAGAGCTTTTAACATTTTCCTTTTCACATTTATGAAAAATCTAGCCTTGAAGCCGTTGTTAGCTTTCCATTTGTTGCAAAACAGCGTTCTAATGCATTTCACGAGGGCTTCTGCCTCTTTCCTCGTCCAAGGCCATCTACTTAGTTTCTCTCTTCCTGCACCCATTTATAGACCTTTCTTCAATGTTATCCATTCCTTACCTGAGTTGGATGACAAATGCCGAACATTAGAAGAAACAAACGCATTGGCAATGTTATCAAGTTACAAGAGTATTAACCGAAAGGAATTTAAATGTGTAAAACATGCTTAAATGTATTACAACAACATATTGACCTAGAGAAATTTTCACACACACAAATTATGGAAAAGAATAAGTAATTTATTACAATAGCTTAAAAAAAAAAGACAATTGTTCGAGAAATGTTGAAGGCCTAATGACTCCCCGCTAATGATGCTACCCAAACATTGTACATTCGGGTAGTTATTGCATCCTCTAATTCGTCTACTTGTTTGGCTCAATAGAGTCATGGTTATCTTCAATTATGGCCTTTGTTATATTACGTGAGTCCAAATTATTGTATTCGTCTTCAATACGGGCATTTCTAATTTAACGAAGTTGTGAAGAAGATAACATGCTTTCACAATGTAACAATGCATCCTAAGGATAGTACAAGGTGCACCAATAGAATTTTATATCAACAGCAGAACAAGATTAGACTTATGTAAAGTAAGGTCAAAGACTTGACTATTAACCATGACAACAGACAAAAGGTCAAAGACTTGACTAACCATGACGATAGACAATGACTATAACATGTTTTGGGATGTATTTGAAATCAATTTCATCTATCATCACCAACATCAGCTGGTGCTAACATTGGCCTTGTGTACATCACATTATGTAATTTTAGGATTACAATTAGGACTTTGTTGAAATGAATGCTAATAGTCTGGCCTAACTGCATGAAAATAAATTTGGTCCTCCTATTCTTCGTAGGGTTAACAAAGAATTCATAGAAAAGTAGCAAATTTTTCCTCCAACATTATATTCCTAAAGTCACCTAGACCAACGCTACGAATTAAAAAATACAGCATTGCAAAAAGTACGTCAGTTTACCCTCAATTGCTCGTGACAATGTTCGTCACTATAGCGAATTAGCCTATTAAGAAAATGTAGTTGGTTTTGGTAAATGTCAAGTTCCTTGGTAATAAGGCATGCATTTCTTACATTTTGAGGACAACATAAATACTTGGATTGCTATCAATGTTTGAAGTTGTTGGTTTCTCTTTGGTATTCGTTTGCCTAATCTTGATAGGGGTGTAACCGGTTCGATTCATTCCGGTTTGGTAAAATTTATGGGACGGAACCGGTTGTCCAGTTTGTAAATTTTGTAAATCGGAAGTGGATCGATTGTACCAGTTTGATTTTAATCGGTTTGAGCCGATTTCAGTTTGGTTTTGACTTTTTGATTTTTGGCAATATTTCAGGCCAACCACAAAAAGAAGTGAAAAATTAACAGTTCGGGATGAATTTTTCAGAATGAAAATGCATTGAATAATACTATTAAAGATTGAACAATTCAAGCTTACTCTTATTTTTAATTCCTGGAATGGTGGTTTTTCATTTCCATTCACTCTTTGTAAATGATGATTTTTCATTTCCAGTACACAGTAATGGTCCTAAATCCTAATAAACTAAATGACTAATGGACCAATAGGTTATAACACATAAACCTAAACAATATAACATATTTGCATTTATAACCCCAACCAGTCCGGTTTGGTCCAGGCCAATTTTTTATACCACAAACCAAAAATCGGACCGGAAAACTAATTTTTTCAAACCCCCAAACCGAAACCAGACCAGACTGAATTTTTCAATAATGATTGGGAGCATGAGATACGGGAGCTGATGTTTGGGTACGTATGGGATACGGGAGCCGATGTTTGGGTATGTATGCATCGGATACGAGGTTCAACTTAGGGGTCGGGACCATATCAATCGGGAACATCATGACACTGTTTTGAAAAATGAATTTAATTGATGAGCAATGTTGGTGTTGACCCGAACTTGAGATTTTGAAATGAACTTTGGATACTTACGAGTCTTGGTTAGACACGTGTCGATATTTAGACTAAATCTAAAAAGTTGACTTTGACTTAAATTGCGCACATTATACTCTGACTATTCATTATTAATATTGCTTCCACTTATTCATTATCATTATTATTCATAATATGTTCATGCATCATATGTTTTATGGCATATATTAGGTTATGCGTAGGATTTTTATTACTGAGCGTCAATCGCCTATTTTGTGCAACTTCTTTGCCCCTGACCTTTCATGCCAGATGTCGTTGATGAAGTAGCTGAGCCTTCTTACTCAGCTGCCGATTATAGCACTTCTGTGGAGGACACCATAGCACCACGGTTCACCTAACTTATGTCGAGTTCTATTTTATTACAATATTAATGTATTTTCATTTCGGTTGTAATCAAAACTTATTTTATTAATGAATAAGTTAGTCTTTTGATGTTAAACATTTTATTTAACGTTTCCAAAAAATCGGGGCGTTACATTAATACTGCGCGAATCAAATGAAAAATATACAGGATTCAAGACTAAATTAGTATCAGGACAAATAATGGAGTACAACTAATCCCAAAATTATTAATCCTTCATATTTTAATCCCCAAATCAAATGAGACCTAAAGGTATGGGTTACACGCAAACTAATGGTAAAATGAATGTATCTGTTTTGTGTAATCATTATATTGTTTTGAATTCCGCCGACTTAGATGAGACTGGAAAACCACAAAGAAAAAAAAAAGGAAAAAGAAAAAAAAGGCGAAAATATCAAGGTGAAAAACTACAAAGAACCCAAAGAATAAGTCTACTAACATATCAAGTTGTACATCAAAGTGTACATTATGCATACGTGACATATTATTATAAAATAAAATATAAAAATAGATTTCATGAATTTTGATATGTATAAAAATTAATTGATGCCACATAGAGCAACCTGGTGTGTTAATAGTATTGCTCTTACCCAAATACATAAGACAAGAGGAGAAAAGAACAAGCTCTGAAGCAGTCTGCATTTCAAGCATAAATTTATTGTTGGGTATAGACAATCTTCAATAGTGTTTGTAGTTCAGGGATGTGGGGACGGAGCCTTCACAGCACGTGGTGTCGCACTTCGGTGTACTCCCAAGGTCACACCCTGTACTACAAAGAAAATGATATTTTTAAACTTGAGTGTGTAATTTGGGCCATAAGACCCGACCTACTTATATTGCATTTATCATATGATTAGAATTACGAGTTTTTCAAAAAAAAAAAAAAAAAGACGAGAAAAAACACAGATCTCAAAGAGATTGCAAGAAGACTTGTACTCTTGATTCAATTTTATAGTAGGCCGGTATGGCTCCTGTAGTTTTTTCTCGCGTTGACTTTTTTCATGTATATCTTGTCTTATTTTTTGTGTTCGTATTTCATTATGCACGACGACTGTTTGTTTGTTTCGTTATGTATTTCATTGTTCTCAAAATTCATGAGAACGTTATGGGATTGAACGGTTGTTGTTCGAGAATTCTTATACAAGCTAGAAAAACAGGAAAAAGAGCTATTTATTAGGCAACACGGATCTCAAACCCTTATTCGATCAACTCATTCAGTACTTTCATCTAGCAAGAAAGGAGGACCCTAGCCCTGTTGGTTGAACATGAAAACCATCTCCAATCCACCCAACAAACTCCTTTAACCTACGTACCCTTCAGATCAGGAGTATCCTTGGACAGCCTTGGCCATACCAAAAGCAGCTGCAGAAGCAATTGCTCCAATTAGAGCGGTTTGCAAAGCACTCCTGATCGGTTTATCTCCCGTGAAGCGACCCTTTCCGTATCCAAATATAAGCAACGCTATTATAGTTACGATGACTGATGCGATCACAGCTTTCGTTGCGACTGAAAAAAACATGTACGGAATAAGGGGCACTAATCCGCCGATGATGTATGCAATTGAAATGGTGAGTGCACTGTGAAGTGCTCTCCTTGGATCTGGTTTCTCCAGACCCAGCTCGAACCTGCATTTTGTGAAAGGAACTTTTGTGCTTAGTTGTGGATTTTTGCGTTAATTTTTTTTTATAAATATTAATTCGTCTTGACGAGAGACAACTAAAAAATAAAAATTATGAGAAAAAAATTTCAAAAGAATTTGCTAACAACAAGTGGCAAAACCAAGAGTAGAAGCTGGAAGTATGCTTACTTCATCATGAAATCAAGCCATGCCTCTGGTTTCTTCCTGAGAGCATTCACCACTGGCCTATACTCTTGCGGCTCTATCCCGTATTCTGAAAGTATCTCCGCTACCTCTGCCGCCTCTGCATTTTAGGATTCATTTATCATGAAGGGTAATGATCTTGGGGTTAGATTATGCTACTCTCACACTTCACACACCTTGTGCACGCATTCCGAGGGAGTGTAATGTAGTTTTTTGTAGTGCACATGTAGTAGTGCGGACAAAACAACATAGTGTTGTCTGTTTTGCCTTAGAAACGACACCGTTTTAATTTATGATGCGAATTGTTATCAAAATACATTAAAATTAAAATGATGTATTTTGAGGACGAAACGGACAAACAATATCATTGTGCATGCACTACAATTGCACTCCATAAAAACTGCACTACAATTGCCCTAAATTCCGAGTAAACACTTACTATCTAGAGTGAAATCCACGCTGTGTACATACCAATTATATGTAGTATTGGTGATTTTATATATTTACGTGTTGTAAATGTGAAATCATAACTTACTAAATACAAATTAATTTTCGCGTGAGATAAAAAAGTCACTCCCTTTCATAGAAATCTAACACATTTGGACCTCGCGAATTTCTATTTCATTTCCTTCTTTTTCTGCTTTAACTAATTGCACACATATTGCTTAAAAATTTATTTGTTAATAAAATACTAAAAGATTGCGAGCCTCTATATGAAATCGTAACTTGAAAATTCGCAAGGAAAGACTAACAATTTGCAAAAACAGAGATGAGATACTGGAATTTGAAAATTAGGAAGAAAAGAAAAATCCTAAGCAATAGAACGGATGAACCCAAGGAGTTGGCATGATGGTCAAGGCTTGGGACTTAAATGTATGCTCCCTCTTAGGTCTTAAGTTCAAAATCTCTTAGGTGATATCAACTCTTTTGGAACCGGCCCATTTAGGGCAATAACTATGGCTTTAATTGGGACCCCTACAAGTGGATGGTAAGATTGGTCCCCCGAAAACTAGTCAGCAGTGACGACAATGGATGTTACCTTTGGGTTACGGACAAACATATGCAATAGATGGGGAGTAGGGCTGCAATCGAGCCGAGTCGAGCCGAGTTTCAAGGTGTTCGAGCTCGGCTTGAGAATAAAGGACGTGGCTCGAGCTCGGCTCAAGCTGGGGTAGGCAAGCTCGAGCTCGGCTCGCCAAAAGATTACAATGCTCGAGCTCGGCTCGTTCGAGCTCGGTAACATACGGTGGAGAAGAACTCATGCCCAGATTAATGCAAATCCAGAACTCGAGTTCACACTATCACATGCCCAGATTAATGCAAATCCAGAGTAAAAGACAGAACTCAGAATAAAACAAGAGATGGAGAGGAGAAACAACGGTGGAGAAGAAACAGCGGTGGCCGGTGAGAGAGGAAACAGTCGTGAGCACTGGAGAGGAAACAGCGGTGAGAGAGGAAAGAGAGTACCCTGAGTCCGTGAGAGAGGAAAGAGACGATTGGCGGTGGTCGGTGGTCGGTGGTCGCCGTTCGGTGGTCGCCGGATGCGGAATGGCCAGCGCCTCCCTTCTCTTTTCGATCTGTGGCTGCGGGCTGCGGCTGAAGTGAATAGGAAAGTAGGAAACCCTAAACTAAAATAAAACATGTATTTTATATATATATATATATATATATACTCGGCTCGCGAGCCAGCTCGAGCCGAGCCATAGCTAACTCGAGCTCGGCTCGTTTATTAAACGAGCTGCTTAGTTTGGCTCGAGCTCGTTCGTTTATCAATCGAGTCGAGCTTGAACGAGCCATTATCGAGTCGAGTCTCGAGCGGCTCGCGAACGGCTTGGCTCATTTGCAGCCCTAATGGGGAGGATGTTGCAAAGGGAATGACTTCTTGTTAGAAATTTTTGAATCATTGTTCAATCCCACAACGCCCTGACAAATCTTGAGAACAATAAATCACAAAATGAATCAAGCAAGAAGTCGTGTGGAATGAAAAACGGAAAGAAAAATACAAGACAAAAAATATACATGGAAAATCTCAACGCGAGAAAAAATCATGAGAGTCACACCAGTCCAGTATGAAATCAAATCAAGAGTACAAGTCTTATTGCAATTTCTCTGAGATCTACGTTTTTTCTCGCCTCTCCTCTTATTCTTTGAAAAATTGATAACTCTAATTACATGTTAATTGTAATATAAATAGGTCGGATTCTATGGCCAAAATTACACACCCAAATTCACACCCCTAAGCTAAAAATACTATTGAAGGTTGTCTGCACCCCAACACTCGTAGGGGCTAAGGAAGAAGAGATTAGATCTCAGAGAGTCTTGTGACGGCTAAGGAGGAAGACTACTATCAGAGATGAGTTTTCAATGAGACAGGCAGAAGTAGACGGTTAGGCAGAAACAGTGAGTAGGGTTTGCGGCGACGGAGGAGGAGAAGATCTGATAGGGTCTGGAATCAAAGAGCCATTATGGCCGAGGAAGGTGAAGTAGCAGCGACGTGAAGGGTATTCGTTGAAGGAGGAGGAAGAAGGTACTCTATGGGGTCTCCAAGGGTCTGATTTTCAGCGGCGGTGGAAAAGTTCCAATGCATGTCATGTTTTGGGAGTTCTCGTGGTGAACTGGATTCATGGAGACTGTAGTGCACTTTCCGATAGTGCACGCGTAGTGCGAGTAAAATGATTTAATTTTGCTCGTTTTGCTTAAAACTACATCGTTTGATTCCATGCATTTTAATAACAATTCACATGATAAGTTAAAAAGGCATAGTTTCGATAATCAAACTATGTCGTTTTGCTGGCACTACATGTGTACTACAGGAAAGTACACTTCAGCACCCGTAATCAGTGGTGAACTAGTGATGTTCCCGACTTTTGACATTTTATTTTCTTTATTTTTTATTATTGTATTTTAATTTTAGTTAAGTTTATGTAATCATCGTATCTATTTTTTCCTAGTTAGAGCATATCCAACTCTACTCTTCATTTTACCTAGTCAAAAGTAAAAAAAGAACACTCACTATTTTTTCTACTTCATTATGTATGTATTAGAACCCCACTCTCTATTATTTTTATCCATCCAATTTAATAAAATACAAAATTAATAAAAAAAGAGGTGTTTGAGATAGAATGTAAATAAAAAAATACCCCAAAAATAATTTTGAGATTTGACTAGTGACAATAAACTCACTACATATAACTAGTGAAATTAGTTTAAGTCAAATTGACTAGCCTAATAAAGAGTGGGTTGGGGGTTAAAAAATAATTTGGACTATCTATTATTGTTAAAAGGATGCATATAGCTAATCGGATTGGAGATGCTCTTTAGGGTGTTTTTAATGGCAAAAGTACATGTACACCAGCCTGGATTGGGAGCTCCACACGGTAACACTGGTCGGGCTTTTTAACCCATACCACGAATAGAGTAGTCCTTCCTGAAGTTGCTCCCTCGTGAAATTACGTAACTTAATTATCGATAAAGATTTCCAAAAAGAAAAAGGTATCGTATAGTTGGATGATAATGACAAAAATCTGAAGGGTATCTCTGCGATAAGAAGCGTAAGATCGGTTATATATAAATGTTCGGGTCGGGTTCCTGGAGATCTGTCATTTTTGCCCAATTTTGACCTCTTACTGGACTTAATTCGATAATGAATCGTTTGATTTGATTTTTAATGCTCATTAATAACGTAGACCAAGTCAAAAAATATTTTGACTGGATACCATTTATTTTAATATAAATAAAAAAATGAGTTTTCATTCAGTGTTGAGATTTCTTTTTCTTTCAAAATAAACACATTCCATAAATGTATTAACCAGTATCCAATCATCGTAATTTTAGAGGTGATTGATAATCAACCTTTATAATGAACTCTAATAAACAATTGAAATTATCAAAGTAGTCCCAAAAAGTATTCACAATTGAGCAAAACTAAACCCGCCCGATCTATTTTATGGACCGGAAAAGATTTCATTTTTAATTAGTTTTCTATATATTTTGCAAACTCCCGAACTATACAATTTGTGCAGTAACAAGTGAAGTTACATAACTCTGCAAGTTCAAATTTCTTTCTAGAACGCGGATACTTTTTTTTTTTTTTTTATAATTGTTTGACATATTTAATTCACAAAGAAGAGTAAACTGCTCGAAAGAACAATTAGAAAACATAAATAAAATATATAAATTCCCCAAAATTAGAATCATGAATCTCTGCATGTATGACTATGCATATGAATGATGTGTGAGGATCGTACCTGTATCAGGGAAGGCGATGATCTCTTCCTGCTCTCTCCTCAGTTCCCTCGTGTAATGATCTGCTTCGCTCTTCGCAGCCAGATACCTGCACACCAAAATCCCTGGGATTAAAATGCAAAAGATCCCCTGCATCGCAGACTCATCAAACTAACTATGCTTCCGCACGTAAATTTCCCCAAAAAAACGAAAACTCCAATCGAAATGACTGTAGTACCCGCCGAGTCCCATGGAAATAGCGCCGGCCGCGACCTCGGCGATGCCAGCAGTGAGAACGATCGACGATGAGGCATTGGCGCCGGAGAGCCCGGCAGCAAGAGCGAAGGGAACGGTGAGGCCGTCGGAGACGCCGATGATGATGTCGCGGACGATCTCTCCGGCGGTGAAATGCTTCTCGGTGTGGTGTTTCAGCAGCGACTTCTCCAATGCCCTTGTAGTTCCATCTTCCGCCATTATTTGAAACCGAAGTACGTGCAATAAATCGCTAAAGCGATAATCTCTCTCTCTCTCTCTCTCGCTCTCTCTCTCCCCATGTATATAAGGATAAGGACGAGTAGTCACGAGGGCAACGAAGAGGGGAGGTTTAAATTTACCAAAAAAAAAGGGAGGGGTGTCTGGAAGTGACCCGTGTGATGACTGCAGTATTTGGATTTTGTGTAGATATTGGGGGGGTGGGGGAAGTGTGGCCGCTGCGTGCCGATGATTCTTAAATACTAATTAAATAAATAAACAATTAACCTCCAAATCCTCGTCTGGCATAAACCTATTCTTTTACTGTTATGGTGTCAATTTTACTTCGCTATTAGGTCTATTTGACTTGTCATTATTACTAAAATTATGTTGCATTAAATATAATGTTATTTTGATTAAATTATTTTTAATATATTTTGACTGTATTTAATGTATAATTTTATTTGATTCTAAATGATTAATAACGAAAATACTCTTGAAGATCACTCAACCACAAACCCTAATTCCAATCCTTACAGGGACAATTTTGTCTTCTCACATTCAAATAAATTATGGTGTATTCCCAAGTAAAGTAACCCAAACCAATGGTAAATTCTGCTTTCAATAAGTCAAAAATTACTCTAGGCCAAATGGGACCAATGTATACTACAAAACTAGCAACAATAAAAGGAAAAACACAACAACTAATATAAATTAATACTATTTATTCTTGCAGAGTGACTTTTCGTGAGAGTTATTCTGAGAGACTGCCAAGTGATAGAAATTGGTTAGTTTGTCATCAAAATATTATAAGTGATATATGTTATTTTAGAACAACCAAAATAAAGTATGATTCTTTTTTGAATTCAAATTCAAAAAAATTAATATGTGATATTTTTATGTGCATAAATTTTTATACTTATTTACATGCGCACACACACCCTATTTATGTACTAGCAACAAACTCGTGCTATGCACAGATCAATGCATGTACGTGGCCATCATAAATTTATAAAATATATATATTTATTTATTTTACATCATTAGTACGTAATAATTATTTACTCACATGCTATAATATAAAATACAAATTTAACAAAACATATTCCTGAGGCAAAAAAAATATATATATATAGCTTATCGGCATATGCAAATGGTGAATGTAATAATCCGTAATTTTAAAATAATTTAAAATTAATATTTGATATTTACTTAGAGTGTTTCACTATTTAAGTTAGGAGTTTAAAAAAAATTATTTTTTTTAAAAAAAAATAATAATAAAATATATATATTATTTTAATAGGCCGCTCGAGCGAGCTATCATTTACAGCAACTTCGAAAATGGCATCTTTTGGGATTTCTTCGAATTCATGGTTATTGAATGAGATTTTCTGATTAATTAACGAATAAACGTCGGATTCATTTCGTTTTAATGGTAAATAAACGGATTTAAATCGAATTTGATGACCAATTAGTAGGGATTTTATGAGAATTCAATTTGGGGGTTTCATGGTAATCAATTAGGGTTTAATTTGAACATTATGAGGGATTTTCCCCTCGAACCTATAAATAGGACGGCTAATCGTTAGGTTTTAGACGTACAATTGAAATTCAGAAGGTTAGAGAGAGTATTGTGAGGTGTTGGGAGAGAAATCCAGAAGAAATTCGAAGGTGTTCTTGAAGAGAGAGAAAGTTGGGTCGAAGTTTCTTCAACAAAATTCGTCCTAATCGTCAACGTTTTCATCAAATTGAGATAGGATTGCTTACCTACCAACCTTAGGATGTTCAATTTCAGTGTTATTGCATGATTTTATGATCTGTTAGTAGTCCTATTGAATTTTTAGGGTTTTTATCGTATGAAGATGTTCAGTTCTGGAAATTCCAGAATCTGGAGAAGACGATGGCTCGCTCGAGCGAGCTTTGGACCGCTCGAGCGAGGTTGTTGTGAAAATTTTGAATTTTCGTAAAAAAAAAAATATATATATATTTTTTTAATAGGCCGTTCGAGCGAGCTTGAGGTCGCTCGAGCGAGCTGTAGAAATTTTTAAGTTTCAAATTCGGACAGTAAACTTGTTTTGGCCGCTCGAGCGAGGTAGGGTCGCTCGAGCGACCTGTTGATATACAGAGCAGAATTCCAACATGTTTAACCTAACATTAGAATACACCGACAATGATTATATTCTGTATTTTGTTCACCAGACAGCATGAACACTCTCACATGTATCTACTATGCTTCGATTATGTATTTCGAATTTTTATGGGATCTCGTGAGTGAAGAACTTTGTTAAAATGCATTGATGCCTAACATGTGTAGATGTTAAATTCCAGTGCGTTGATTAGTTGTAGAGAACAACTTAAATGAAACTTGAAGATTGTAACTTGTGGTTATGCCGGGTATGGCCGTCGTGCTGCCCGATGCCGGACGTCATTCCGAAGATATTAAGGGGTAACCAGTCCCACGTGTATGGTTGATGCCGGACGTCGTTCCGAGGTATGCTAAGGGGTAACCACTCCCACATGCAGCTTGCTTACCGGGTTCAAGTCCCGAGGTGTGCTAAGGGGTATTCAGTCCCACGTGCATGCTCCGGCCGTCGTGCCATGTGACAGGGCGTCGTCCCACTTAAACAAGATAATGAAAGCAGAAAAGAGCATAATTAACCCAACGTGTTTACTGCTTATTTTTATTTGGTATCAGCATGTGTTGTTATTTATTATTTATCCATATGAACTGTTGTATGTTGTATGTCCTTGGGTTTGGTTTTTCGGGTAATCTGTCCTACTGAGTTTCATTACTCATCGGTGCAACTTCTTTGCCCCTAGCATTTCATGCCAGATGTAGAAGTACGTATAGAGGAACCGTTCGTGTCAGAAGAACTGGAGACTACAGGAGGGGAGACATTCACATGGTTGCCTTATCCGTAGATGACCTTAAGATTTTAGTTATCTTAAATAAATTTGTAAACCTGAAAGGGTATTTTGGTCAATTCAGTTTATAACTCGAATGTTTAAATGTTGTTGGGAATTTATCATTAAATAAAAGTTAGTTTTCTTTCGATAACTTATTTGGATTATAAAGTGGTTTAAATAAAATTAAAAAAAAATTTTATCGTGGAAATTTAACGTGCCAAAAGTTGGGGCGTTACAGTGAAGGGACAAATATTTTGATCATTTGTTTGTGATGTTTGTGTTGGATATCTATTCTTGTATGCATAAAATTCACAAGTCATGTCCATAAAAAAATGAAAGAGACAAAAGAAATAAAGCAGATAAGAAAAAGAGACAAAAAACATTAATTTTTATCTGAAAATAAACCAATAACAATTCAAAACACAATCCTATTAGATATAAAAAAAATTAAAAAATAAGGACAAATCAGGGTCCTATTAACCTTTACAGCGCATGGTTTTATCTCATATAGTTTTTAAAGTTATGTTTTCATCCCATTTTTATATGATTTGACATTTTTACCATTACTTTTGAATATTAGTTTATCCTTTTATCATTTTTTAAGTCAGGACATATATTCCGATTTGGTAGATTTAAAATTATAGCAATAAATTTGGCTTCAATTATAGAATTAAATATGAAAAAATGTTAACTGAGTATTGACTTAATTGGCGAGAATCTTTGATAATGGTTCACCGGAATAGTAATTTTGGCAATAGATCACCAGAATATTTGCTAATGCTGAATATGGTAATTTTTTATGCTACAGATTTCTCTGGAAGATTGAGATTAAATCACCAGAATCTTAGTGGTTCACTGAAATCTTTATTAGATCTTTGGATTTTTTGCATGCACAAAATCTCATAAAATCTTAGTAATCCACTGGAATATTGATCATATCTTCTGATTTTTTTCACGAGATCATACAAAATTCCGTTCTTATATATTAATAATCATGAGGTATCAATAGACCCGCCACTTTTATGTTTTTCGTCATCAAAAATCGAGTGTAGCGAGTTAGGACGAAGATTTCATTGTGAAACCAAAGTTAAAAACCTCTAATAGTATAATATTTTCTCTTCCCCAACCCTCTATTTTTCTATGCAGTTTAACTTATGTAGATGGGATAAACCCACAAAAAGTTTTTCTCTCTTTTTATAATGGGTGGGAAGAGAACTTCCTCCTATTTGTCTACCTATCATAGTAAGAGCGATTGCATACAATAATACGGATGTGTATGAATTGGGGCACTTCAACCACTCGAAACATGTATTGTAATTGTTTACCTAATTTTATGTGGGTCATAACTTAATAAAGGATTCTAACACGTGGTAGTTCACCGCCCCCATTTGTTCTTATAGCACTGGACGACACCAACCTACGTCTATTAGTAATGTCGGTGGCAATGGGAAAAACTAACGACCAAGAAGAGGTAGTAGTTGGCAACGGTGTCGACCGAACTAGGTGTGGAAGCTTTCACTGCAACAACATATATTTTTGGTGACTATATTTAGCGACTAAATTATATTTTATCACAAAAAGTAGTGTATTTTGGCGACCAAAAACTTTGGTTACTAAATGTTACACCTTTGGGGACTAAAATGACATGTGATTGGAAATGTCTCGCTTGGCGACTACCAAGAGTATGGTCGGGAAAAGGCTCGCTTCTGGCAGCTATCACAATTTTGGTCGGAGAATGTCTTTCTTTGGTGACTAAGTATTTAGTTGCTCAATATAATATTTTTATTTTTATTAATAAAAATACTTGAGTTACATATACAAGTTTTCGTAATTCAAATTTATTTGATAAAAAAATCGTATAAGTTCAAGGGGTGATATAATAAATATTTATATATATATATATTTGATAGCATGTTACGAGAAGCTCCTTTTATGTGTATGTGTGTGAGAGAGAGAGAGAGAATATGAAATGCCTGTGAATAGCAGGAATGACAACGGAATGGATCGGATCAGATATTAAGATATTCATATTCGATATCCAAACGCTAAACTAATAATCGTAACCAATCTGATATTCGTTGGTTATTCAAATCGGTGAATCATAGCCGTATCCGAATGCAATTTGTTTAAAAATGAATTCCTATTTATATTTGGAAAATGAACTAGTATTTATATTTTGGCAACAAACCAAATTCACAAATAACACATTACATTACCAGTAAAAGAAATTCACCAACTGTAACTAAACCAACAACAACGTAGCGAAATAAAAAATTATTTAACAATAGAATACAATTCTAAAGTGAAATCATAGAAATTTTAGTTTTAGTTTTATGTTTTATACATACACACGGTTCGATTCAGTTATGAATATCCGTTCGGCTATTTTTGGATATTTAACAAAAACTGTATCCAAACTGTAACCAATTTGCGGATATTTATTTGTCTCCTCCATAACCATATCTACGGGGAATATTTCAGTTACAACTCGGGAAAAAAATTAGTTACGGTTCAAATATCTATCCAATCGGATCAAAATATCATCCCTAGTGAATAGATACTGGCAGTGCTTTTAATAGAAGGGATCAAGCCGAAGGGAAAGGAACACGTAGAAAAGTAAAAATTATTGGAAAGAAAATAAATATTACCACAAGATAGGGTAAAATGCACTAATAATTACAGGGACCTCTTCTGTGATTTTGAAAAATGCACTTACTTTTCCTGCTTCTGAAGTATTGCACTGTTTCTCCCCTGTCGTTATTTTAGGTAGACAACATTTGTTTTACCAAAAAAATAACCCTTTTACCCTTAATTATATACAGGCAATCTGAATTCGCTGTTGAAATTTTGAGTTCGCAATTATTCTCGAAATATTTTTTTTATTCAATAGTGAATTTTTAAAAAAATTTAGAGAATAAAATCCAAACAGTACGACCAAGAGTTTAAATGAGTGACATCAGTCACTTTTATTTTCTCAAGAGGGCAATGACTGAATAAAAATATTCTTTTCTTTAATTTTTTTGTTTTTTGTTTGTGCTTTTGAATTTTTTGAATTTATTATTATTTTGACATATTAATTTCAATTTGTCAATATATTATTTTTAACTCATGAATTTTATTATTGCTTTTAAATAAATAGTTTTTTTTATAAAAACAGGTCTTAGTAATGTTTAACCTCAATTTGTTATTATTTATTTTTCGTTCAATTGTTAAGAAATAAAAATAATGAAAAAAATTAAATTTTGACATTTTTTTTATGTTCACTTACTAAAAATTTAGTGAGTTTCATACTGAAAATTTTTTTGTTCGGATTTACGTCGCAAAAAAATCTTAAAGAAGAAAAATAAACTAACATTAACTCTTTATGCCTAATTCGACCTAATTTTCTCATTTTGTAATTTTTTTGTGTCTTTGTTTAGTTTTTTTTGTATTTATCGATTTTGCCTCAGAGTTGTGTAAATTATTGGTTCGTTTTAACAAAAAAATCTAAAAAATCTAAAATTATTATTTAAAAAGTTTACTAAAGACGAATAATAGGCTAAAATATTGACTCTATTTTTTTTTCAACATTGGTTCATATTTTTTTACTTTTATGAAATCCATTAATAATCTATAAAAAAAAATTGGCGTGCTAGTTTTGTCTCAATTTTTATATATTATTAGTTTATCTTGACGAAACAAACTTAAAAAATATAAAATTATATTCAAATACTAAAAAATATTAATGATGAAAAATAGGTCAAAGTGGACACTACTTTTATATTATTTTTGTACTTTCTAATTTTTTTAAAATTTAGTTAATATTTTTTTATGATTTTTAAAACCTTTAGTGGAGACAATTTCAAATTTTTTTTCAATTTATATTTTTAAAACTTTCAGATATTAGTTATTAAACTTGAATATGGGGCAAAATCAGCATGATTAATCTTAATTAAAATTTTACTCTACCTTTGATCTCTTCATTTTTTATACAGTAATTAGCACGAGTTTACAAGTTCTGATTTCAGATCCACCGTAACATAGCGAGTCTGTTTGGAGTATTCTTGTCAGGCTATATTGGTAAACTATAGCTCCTGTGTCAGGTCAGTCTGGTGTATTATTGTTAGACTATAATATTGTGAATCAGAGCTCCTTCAGTCCTTGTCACATTCTTCTTGTCCTCTCTTATTCTTCTTTATGAAAAAATTATTCGGGAATCTTGGATTGTCATGATCACATGGTGTTTTCAATTTTTTTTCATGACAAATTCCCATGGATAAGACCAATGTTTTGAATACCGGATCAGTTTGGGTATCGGTTTTTTTATTGGTACGGTACGTATCGGTATCAGTCATGTACCGGGTACCGTATCGGATTTATCGTAACTATCAATATATATAAATTATAGAGAGAAAGTCCAAAAAAATTAATTTTTTCCGTAACTCTTAAAAAAGAACAGATCCGGTACCGGCCGGTACCAGGCCGATATGACCGGTATTAGCCGGTACGGCCGGTACCCGGCCGGTATTGAAAGCGGTACGGTACTAGGAGTATTTGGTATAATTTTTATGTCAAAATGGTACGTACCGATCGGTACGGTACAGTAATGACAACATTGGATAAGACTATGAGTCGCACACGAGTGAGCAGGGACGGATGCACCTAGGCTCCTGGGGTCATGTGACCACCTGCACTTCTATTTCTTTTTCTCTCTTTTTTTAGTATTTTAAGTTTTAACAGAACATCACTGAAAATTTTTATTTTAAAATTTTAAATTCGCGGTTAATCTCGAAATATTTTGTTTAAGTTAATAGTGATTTTTTTGAAAATAAAATCTAGAAACTATAATAAAAAAGAATTTAAATCGATCACTTTTTTAATGCAATAATGGCAAAATGGGCATATTTTTTTACTTTTATTTTTGCTTTTGTCACCATCGCATTAAAAAAAGTAACCGATACCGCTTATTTGAACCACTTTTGGTCGTATTCTCTGAATTTTATTTTCAAAAAAATTCTAAAAAAATACCATTTACTTAAAAAAAAAATTCAAGATTAACTGTAAACGCAAAATTTTAAAATAAGATTTTTTAAACGGTGTATCCACAGCACGCAAAAAGTATTTTATTTAAAATTCAAAACATTACCGTTTTTCTCACAATGCCATGCATGTGTGTGGTGCTCACACCACAATACATATCTCATTCTCATATCTTTGACATGTGATTTATATTTAAATTAAAATTAAATTTGCTTCCATTATACTGAAGTGTTACTTTTGAGATTTTTTTAAAATTTATTTTAAATAAATGACCCTCTTGTATAAAATTCCTGAATCCATCGCAAGGACTCAATTACGTTAAAAATAAGTCTACTAACACATCAAGTTGTATATCAAAGTGTAATCCAAGTGAATCATCACTATTGATTTAAAATTCGGAATAATTTCTAGGTCCTTTTTCTAGGTATGTAGCACTGCTCGTTATTATAACACAAAATATAAAAGTGGGTCCCATGATTTTTTTTTTATCGGCAAAGAAAGATAAATTAATAATAGGAAAAGGGGATGATGTGTTCAAATTAATGAATATCACGTAGATATGATGTGCAACGTAATGTGTTAGTAGCATTGCTCTTAGCTTAAACAAACTAGAAAAACTCTGATAAAAGAGCCATTTATTCGGCAACACAGATCTCAAACCCTATTACATCAACAACGCATTCAGTACTTTTATCTAGCAAGAAAGAAGGAGCCTTGTTGTCCCAGTTGGTTGACCATGAAAACCATCACCAATCCACACAACAGAATCCTAAACGTACCCTTCAGATCAGGAGTATCCTTGGACAGCCTTGGCCATACCAAAAGCAGCTGCAGATGCAATTGCTCCTATTAGAGCAGTTTGCAAAGCACTCCTAATCGGTTTATTTCCGGTGAAGCGACCCTTTGCGTATCCAAATATGAGCAATGCTGTTATAGTTACGATGACTGATGCGATCACGGCTTTCATTGCGACTGAAATGAACATGTATGGAATAAGGGGCACTAATCCGCCGATGATGTATGCAATTGAAATAGTTAGTGCGCTGTGAAGTGCTCTCCTTGGATCGGGTTTCTCCAGACCCAGCTCGAACCTGCATTTTAAAGGAACCTTTCGTGCTTAGAAGCGGGTGTTTTGGTGCTATGGTAGCATTGTGTAATTGGGAAAACAAGAAACAAGTGGAGTATGGAAGGAAATTTAGTGATACATGTACCAGATGGTGCAGATATATAACCTGAAACAAAGAAGAAAAGTTGGAAAAGAGACTTGGCAAATCTGTCTGGCCATCCAGGGGCTTATCAACATTAAGTAGATCTCAGCATTTACGCCTACTTTTAAAACATCAAATGAGAAAAAAGAAAGAAGAAGAAATGAATATAAATGATTCGAAAATTATACGCAAATATTTGGGCAATTGGGTAGGACATGGAGCTGGATGAGGTCGAGATCCCACAAGTGCATTGGCTTGCAGTTGCATATTGTTTTGTTAATTTCTAACTGTTAGAAAAATTTCTAAGTAGGTCCAATCTTTCACATGATCACAGTTGACCTAATAAATGAAATTTCTTTATCACCCTTCACCTCATATAATCTTCCACTCTTAACTCTCCACTTGCGTGTGTCCCAGACCCTAGTGTAACCAATGATATTACCGGTGCATACATCATGATTTACCAATGACTTGGAGACCCAATATTTTCATTGGCTAAATTAGCTAAAATAACCAACAACAAACGAAATAAGTTTGCTAATTGCATTGGCTCGCAATAGTGACAAAACCAAGAGTAGAAGTCCAAGTATACTTACTTCATCATGAAATCAAGCCATGCCTCTGGTTTCTTCCTCAGAGCATTCACCACCGGCCTATACTCGTGCGGCTCTATCCCGTATTCTGAAAGTATCTCCGCTACCTCTGCCGCCTCTGCATTTCAGCATTATTTGTCATGATAGTGATCCTTTTTTTTTTTTTTGCTTGGCAAAAGACAGATATAATAAAAACAACCCAAGAAAATGTACATAGGGGAGGCTAAGCATAGAGAAAGCAAGCCTACAGAAAAACATCACAAAGTTGGCAAGAGACCAACCAAGAAAATACAAAAAAGAAAAGAAGAAAGGGAAAAAGAACAACAGAAAAAGAAACAAGGGTCTCTAGATAAGGTCTGAAAAGAAAGCAGAAGTCACCTAAGGGGATAGGAGAAAAGCCAAAACCAAAAACCAAAACCAAAAAGGCAACTGGACACCAGCAGTAGCAGCAGCCGCAGCAGCAGCAGAAGAAGAAGAAAACAACAAAACAGAAAAAGCTCTGCGTTTGGGGGAAGAAGAAAACAACAAAACAGAAAAAGCTCTGTGTTTGGGGGAAAAATCTCTGCCATTTGTTAAAAGAATCGTTCAAGTGTTGAGAGGACTGAAAGCAACAGAAGAGACTACCAGTAGCAGCAGAAACAGCAGCAGCAGCAGCAACAGAAGAAATGGCCATTAGAAAACATTTATTTTAAGATAAAAAAAGAGTTCTGATCACAATGATTTTTGGTGTGATCAGCAGTCGTTGATTATGACGAGCTTTAAAAATGAGCAATTGGGATCATCAAAGTAGGCTCAAAAGTGCTCGCAATTGAGCAAAAATGAATCGCTCACTCTATTTCAAGAACAGAAGAAGATCTCATTTCTAATTGTTTCTCTACATATTTTATGTCTCGAGAACTATATAACTAATGGTGCAGAGATATACTGACAGGTGAAGTCAGTTAACTCCTTAAGGTTTCTTGTAGACTACATATAATTTTTATAATTATTTGACGTATTTAATTCACGTCCACAAGTAAATTGCTCGAAAGAACAATTAGAAAACAGAAATAAAGTATATAAATTCCCCAAAACTAAATCATAAATCCGTGCATGTATGACTATGCATATGAATAATGTGGGAAGGTCGTACCAGTATCAGGGAAGGCGATGATCTCTTCCTGCTCTCTCCTCAGCTCCCTCGTGTAATGATCAGCTTCGCTCTTCGCCGCCAAATACCTGCACACCAAAATATTTGTTATTAAAAAGCAAAGGATCCCTGCATCGCAGACTCATCAAACTGACTTTCGCAACGTAAATTTCCCCAAACTCCAATTGAAATGACTGTAATACCCGCCGAGTCCCATGGAGATAGCTCCGGCGGCGACCTCAGCGATGCCAGCAGTGAGGACGATCGAAGATGAGGCACTGGCGCCGGAGAGCCCGGCAGCGAGAGCAAAGGGGACGGTGAGGCCGTCGGAGACGCCAATGATGATGTCGCGGACGATCTCTCCGGAGGTGAAATGCTTCTCGGTGTGGTGTTTCAGCAGCAACTTCTCAAATTCCGTTATGGTCCCATCTTCCGCCATTATTTGCAACCGAAGTTTATACGTCCAATAAATCGCTAAAGCGGTACTGCCCCCCTCCCCCTCCCCCAATATATATAAGGGCGAAGAGTCACGAGGGCAACGAAGAGGGGATGTCTGGACGTGACCCGTATGACAACGGCAGGATTTGGATTTTGTTTAGATATTAGGTGGGGGGAGTGTGCCCGTTGCGTGCGATGATTCTAAAATATTAGTTAAATAAACAAACAAATAACCTCCAAATTTTCGTCTGACATAAAACTACTTTTTTTATGAGGATAAATTTCATTAGAGAAAGTCTGTATACACAGACTTGTGTACACAGATCCAGATACAGATGTGTTCGGATCCGTCGGATGCACGTGGGGCCCTTTAATAATTAAAGGGCCCCACGTGCATCCGACGGATCCAGACACATCTGTGTCCGGATCTGTGTACACAATCTATGTACACAGCACTACTCATTTCATTAACCTCTCCCGATATTTCTACCAAAATTACTGCTCTTTTTCGAGGTACTGGGAAATGTATGGGTGTATTCGGTTGAGTGTTTCTGATATAATTTTTAGGAAAAAAAACTTTAAAATGTTGTTTATATAAATGTTTCAGAAAAAATTTGGGAGTTAAATTTTTTTGGTATTTTCTAGGTGTCTCTCTTTTTTTATGGAGAGATGAAGTTGTTTGGAAAAAATAAAATAAAAATATTTGGAAAAATTTTTCCCCAAATTTTTTTCAAAAACTGGTTTGGAAAATTTTACACAAGTCCCGAAATTAATAACAGAACAAAACATAGGCTCTATTTGCCTTAACTAGATTATTTGGATTGTCTGGATTATTCGGGAAATAATCTAGCCCTATTTGGCCTAAATTATTTACCCAAATAATCTGGATTAATCTAGCTCCAAACACAACATAACTTCTATATCCACAAATAATTTAGTCCAAACACTTTGAGCTAGATTATTCCGTCCGGCACCCAACATAATCCAACAATCCAATAATCCTATAATCTAGTTACGCCAAATGGACCCATATTGCCCTTTCCCACTGACAAATATATTGTCTTCTTTTATTTTATAAATTATTTTTTATTTAATTTTCACATTAATTCCGTCTGTTTTTTAACTGAAAATACTGATCTTATGGTTAATTACTTTCCTATATTTCCATTTTACCCTTTAAGTAAGGCCAAACAACATTTCTTGCCTTCACCACCTTCACTACCCTCACCCCTCCACTGGGCAGGTTCTGGTTTTGTTTGTCCACTTTTTGACTTTTAGATGTCCCAAATTGTTTGTCTAATTTTGAAGTTGACTTGTCAAAATTTTCCTAATGCCCTTTCTTTTTTAAAAAACCATGCTTTGGAAAACGTAAACTCTCATTTAATGTTAAAAAAGTTAAGGGTATTCTTGTAAAGTAAAAATTTTTAAGAGTAATGATTGTGTTTCCTAAATAAATTGGAATTTCGAGAATGGACAAACAAATTGGGACGGAAGGAGTAATTTTGTTTGTTTTTCTCAATATGATTCCTTATACCATATTATCCAATTAAAACTTTCCATTTTTTCCCTTTGTACATTAATACCATTTGACCTTTCAATCATTACTAAGAACCAAACAAAATACGAAAATTAATCATTTTAATTGAAGATTTTGTTGAGTTCATCAAGAGCCCCAAGACCATTTAATAATCGTTCTAAATAAAAGCTATAATCTAGAAATTTTACATCCTAAGAACAAGAAAAGTAATAATTTCAAAGT
Organism: Arctostaphylos glauca; assembly: GCA_019985065.2. Classification (NCBI taxonomy): domain Eukaryota; kingdom Viridiplantae; phylum Streptophyta; class Magnoliopsida; order Ericales; family Ericaceae; genus Arctostaphylos; species Arctostaphylos glauca. The sequence goes on along the minus strand of JAHSPW020000013.1, from coordinate 12,648,743 downwards.
TTTATTTCGAGTAAATTTTATTCCCCATTAAGAAGACTACAGGCTTCAGGCAATCTCCATCACTATGCTTCCATCAGTATGCTAGCTTCCATCATAATCGAAAATGATGCTTAGAATCACATTATGCATTAATATGGAAAACTGATCAAGCAAACACAGCAAACTGTATGTCAGTGTAGGGCATAACAATGGGGAGTGTTTCGGACATTACCACGCCAAAATATGAATCATCCCCAACCTTTTCGCGTCCTACGGGCATTAAGCACTTCAGAGAAGTCTTGAATGAATTCTTTGCTTCAAGGAACTTCAGAAAAATCAAAACTCGAACTCACCCTCTTCGATTTCATCCGCCTCATAAAATCCTTTGCTTCAACATATTTCTTGGCATCAATTATCACACTTTGCTTACATCTCTGTTTAGGAAATTCATCTAGCACTTGGAATGCAGCATTTAAATCCCCATACTCGTACAAAGCCTTATCATGATGTTCAAGCAACAAGCAACAAGCAACAAGCAACAAGCATCAAGTTCAATACCCAACTCAAAATACCTGAGATTTGGGGACGACCTCGTCGACTATAGTTGCTCGAAACACAACTCTTCCTGGAGGCTTAAGCAAGAGGTAGAGATATATATCTCAATTTGGGACAGGACATGCGGTGGATAGGAGGAGATGTGGCAATGAAGAGAGAGCATGTAAGAACTCAAAAATTTTAATTTAATAAAATTTTCCCGCATGTTGATTCAATTTATTTATTTCGATTGATATTCTTCTATGTATATATTATACATATACATATATGTATCATGCACATTACAATACACAAGCACATACATAAGACAAAGAGTAGAGCTAGCTTCAAAGAGATAGAGAATTTCTATGAAAATTTCAATTAGAGAGATAAACCATTTAGAAGCCAAACCAAGTTCAATTCCACTTTCAAGCTTCGAATTTAAGGTAAACCATCCCTCCTTAAACTCTTAACTGTTGTTTACGAACACTTCTATGAGCTTTATGAAGCTCCAACGGTAATAAAACTAGAATTTCAATGGAGAAGACAACTTCTCTACCGGTAAAGATTTATTCCTCTACTGGTACAACAACCTTCTATGTCAACAATTTTAATACTTCAACCAGTAGAATCTTATTCTTTTATCGATGCAAACCTTTACTATCTCCTTTTGAATAATGCATCTACCAGTAGAACTTTTCACTCTACCAATACAAATTAACACTGTTCAACTAAAATATTATCGTCTATTGGTATAACTATCATCCTCCACCAGTACAAATGAGAACACTCTGATTTAAAGTTTATGAACTTCTATTGGTAGAACCATTTCTTCTACCGGTACAACTTGGGCTTGTTTCAAATTATTGCTTGATTATCATCTTGAATTGAAAAATTATTTCGTGTACTCTAGACCAACGTTGAATAACAAATTATACCATTTTAGATTCTTTGTGACTATTGTTGAACACTGTTGTTAAAATCCAATACTTTGAAACATGTAGCCCTTGTTTCCAAATCGATACCGAACCATTTAACATTGCATGTTGCATTCATGATTATGTGCATACTTGAGCTTAAACATATCATTATTGAATTGCTACCTGTTGGTTGGTCAACCACTTATGTTGAAGGATTTTGGATTTTATTTGGACTTAGGGTGTCTTGAATACTTCTAAACGAGATGCGTGATTACATAATCTTAGATGACTTGAACATTAGATTATTACCCCCAAGATTATGGCTTATATTTGGGATATCTTGAGTCGTGTTATGATTTGAACCGACCTAATATCTTGAGCTATATATATTAGTGTCTTGATGCAAACTATATCTTGAGCCAAGTTGACTCTTGAATCGTGTAATGTACATTGAGCTCACTTACATTCTTGAGGTATGTCGTGTCTATTTTTATAAAGTTTAGTTGCAGTAAAAGATAAGCTTATGTTGTATTTTGGTATTCGAACATGGCAAACAGAAGACATAATATCACAACCCACCATGAATCAGGAAGTATTAGTGACCGACCAGTGAGTCTATCTCCCTCAAACCTCTAACATAATGAGTTTACAGATTTATCATATGTTATACGCATTTCAACTTTAAAGGTAAATCAATTGCGGAAGCATGAAACTTAAATAACAAAATAAACATCAATGACGTGACACTCATACATGTCATTCAACTCATAAAAGAAAAGAAAATACGGTTTGTACATATAACTAACTTGTACCGACCAACCATGGCCTATCCAGATGTTTAACAAACATAAGTGTTGTTCTTACATACACAATCTTAGAGATTGTAAACAAAAAAGGTCAGCTAAACTTGTCTTTTTCTCACCACTTATCTACTCTTACTTTGTGACTTGGCATGTTGCATAACACCATTCATTAACATAAAGTTAGTGTGAAACTAGATATACAAACCTTACAAGTTTATCATGTTTTAACCACATTTAATTGTATTCAAAATTATTCACAAAATTATTATCTAGTTTTTCAAAATGACATGCCACCAACATACATTATTTGGTTCATGGACAGTAGCCGAGGACAATATCAACACATTTTCTCAATTTTCATAACTCATAGGTCAATCATATGTTAGAAATATATGATCATTCATACAATAATACTCAATTTAAACGATGGGCCAAACTACGTAGGGAGCAACTATCATCTCAATCAATAATTGACACAACGTCATCTGATCTCACCTGGCCATAGGACCCAACTGATGCAGACCAGGTTGCGTCAACATGGCTGGACCGGCTGCGTCCTCGTAGGCCTAAAAAGGCCTAAGAGGAGGACGGGCTTAACTAGTGGAATTGGTCCAATTTCGTTACTTACCCGATTTGGAAGTTTTCGGACGAGCTCGGAATTGGAGCCTATTTAGGGATTCAGTTAGAGATAAATTAGAGATTAGGATTATGTATCCTAATCTCTATCTCTATCTCTATCTCTATCCTCCTAGTTAGTTTAGGATTAGGATTATGTATCCTAATCTCTATCTCTATCTCTATCTCTCTATCTCTATCTCTCCTAATTAGTTTCGGATTTGGTATTTGATTTCCCCTATATAAGGGCATGTAATAGGTTTTTTGGGACAGTTTTTGAATTGATTGAATTACAGAAAACGAGTTTTAACTCATATCTGATCGTTTAAGGAGGGAGTACCTCTGGGTCGATCTATTGTTCGTGTTTCTCTTGCGCGATTGTTTCCGTTTCCATAGGCTGCGCTGCATCAGTTGGTATCAGAGCCGTGATCCCGCCCTGCTGGGCATTTGGAGATCAAATGTTGCGTGTGAATGAAAGACCGAGGAAAGATCATGCGTTGGAAGGAATTTTTTTTTTCGATGACGATTCGACATTTTCACAACCATTGGTTGATTGGAATTTGCCTCCAATTTACGATGAGTACACAGAGGAAGGGTTCTTAATCCCAAGAGATCAATATTCTAGTTCAACACCAAATGTGATGAGTTTAATTGAGTATTCTGAACCTCCCAACTGCGATGAATATCTTGAATGCATTGAAAAGGAGCCGACAACGAATCCATCAGCTCCAACAATCCCACAAGGACTTCCATTTGAGCCAACTTCGATTTTGGGAATAACAAAAGTTGATGGTGTTAAAGTTGGTAGACATGAAACGATTAATAAATTGGAGTTTCATACAGCAAAACCATTTCTACAATGCAAGGATGCCTTTTGGTTAGCATTTTCAAAAGATCAAGACATGGTCAAGGAGGTCCTGAGCGAGCTAATTTTATTGTCTGGAAATTCAATCGATTATAAGAGTAAAATGGCAAGGAGTAGTTCAAGACAAGAAGTATTTTGGCCTGGCTTCGTAGTTCCGGTGGAGATTGTTAATGGCCAGTTTTCAAGAGTCATGAACGTGTTCTATTTGCTGGTCGGTCGCAAACCTAAGTTCAAGCAACGAATCAAATGATGGAAAGAGTTGTTTGGTCACCCGGTGGACCGTTTGTGGGGGATAGTTCATCTTCTGATGATTGCAATTCGAGGGCGAATTCTTTTCAAGCAGGGGAGGATGATGCAGACCGGGTTGCGTCAACATGGCTGGACTGGCTGCGTCCTCGTAGGCCTAAAAAGGCCTAAGAGGAGGACGGGCTTAACTGGTAGAATTGGTCCAATTTCGTTACTTACCCGATTTGGAAGTTTTCGGACGAGCTCGGAATTGGAGCCTATTTAGGGATTCAGTTAGAGATAAATTAGAGATTAGGATTATGTATCCTAATCTCTATCTCTATCTCTATCTCTATCTTTATCTTTATCTTTATCTCTATCTCTATCTCTATCTCTATCCTCCTAGTTAGTTTAGGATTAGGATTATGTATCCTAATCTCTATCTCTATCTCTATCTCTATCTCTATCTCTCTATCTCTATCTCTCCTAGTTAGTTTCGGATTTGGTATTTGATTTCCCATATATAAGGGCATGTAATAGGTTTTTTGGGACAGTTTTTGGATTGATTGAATTACAGAAAACGAGTTTTAACTCATATCTAATCGTTTAAGGAGGGAGTACCTCTGGGTCGATCTATTGTTCGTGTTTCTCTTGCGCGATTGTTTCCGTTTCCATAGGCTGCGCTGCATCACCAACCTTATATCAAACTCAGCTAATCACACCCTTAGCGGTTCGGGACACCGTTTGAACGAGATGTCTTCTCATGATCTTTATATTATCAAATTTCATAGATTGACACATGGCATATATGATAATCAAATTGTTCTACCAGTCAATATGTTTAAGCACTATTTTAAACATAACAAGCTATCAATGGAATTCAATATTTCCTTTTAATGTCACATCAGCATTTCACGTAACGATTTTTGTAATAATAGTAATAACAAATTGTACCTTGTTGAAGTACGTCTTTTGCTCAAATACTTCCAAGGGTAATGTTCTTTATCTGGCTTAGCAAACATTTGAGCTTTCATTCAAATTCAAAAGCTTATTCAATGTTTATCTAAGGTTTTGTGCAATTTTAACTTTTTTTTTGTATACACATTTGAGGATTCAAAGGATGGCTATGGACCTAACTTTTGTAGCCCGCGTGGTGATATCTGTTCGTCGAGTTCAGGCTTGTTTGGTTTGCATGCGTAGGCAGACACGTCCACTGAGCATGCATACCCATACCTCCTGAATCTAACGATCAGACCGTAAGACACGGGCTATGGAAGTTGTGTCTTCAACATCCTCTCAACCTTTGGTCGTGGACACAACTTTCGTAGACCATGTATAGAGATTTTTCTACTTGATTTAGACTTGTTTAGTATGCATGGGCATGCGGATACGTCCACTACGCATGCGTACACATGCTACTGCAACCCAACGGTCGAATCTCAAGACGCAGACTGCGAGAGTTGGATCTATGCCTATCCTGAACCATTGAAGGTTTAGGATGGTCACGGGCATAACTTTCGAAGATCTATCTATCGAATTCAAACTTGTTCGATCCGCATATGCATGCAAACATGTCCATTGTGCATGCTTACCCACGCTTTCATAATCCAACCATTAGATCTTAGGATGCTGGCTACGGTAGTTGTGTCCATGATGATCCTCTAACCCTTGAAGGCCCGTCTCTTGATATAATGATATATGTCTGTTGGATTTTAGACGATAAGTGTACGCATGCACAGTCGAACAGGTGCACTTCGAATTAACTCGACATGTGAACACATAAAACTGAAATTATTTAATTGAAAGATGAAAAGCTATAAACCAAAATCACATATATAAAGTACACATTTCTTCCAAATTTATAATCTAGTAAATTAGAAAACAAGAACCACAATCGTATACATGACCTGAATGTAACTCCACCACCCTTGGTACCCCAACCCCCGTGAGCAAGATGGTGCCCGTGATGCCCTCTAGTGCCAGAAAAAGGTGGTCACTGCTCACGATGAGACTGCACTCGCCACACATAATTGGGGTCACAAGACTGTCTAAACTATCGACTAGTGTGACGTAACTCAATGTCATCGAAGGACCTATGATCAAGTTAACCCCTCAGTACCATCTACCTCCCCTCTATAAGCAAGTCATAGCCTAGTCCTCTTTGCCAACTCCACCCTCATCTTCCACTTTAGTTGGTCGCTCCATGAAGGCATCCTCTATCCAACAAGCTCGATGACAAAGTTGATCCACTTAAGACCAGCCACTTGTGACTCCATCGGAACGTCTCGTTGTCTACCCGCAAAACTAGTGGATCCCTCTCCCACTAACCCAAAGTCCTCCAGTGAAAGGCTTTTCCTAGCCTAGTAAAATGGTTTTTTTTTTCTTTTTTTTTTTTTTTTTGGGGGGGGGTCTTTAAAGGAAACTCCTAATGGGGGAGTGAAGACGTACTAGCTAGTGTTATAACAGTTAGTGGTGAGGGCAAAGTGATTGGAAAATTAGTCGAGATGGCCCTGCCATGGCTGAAGAGGGTGGAGGCAATAACAAAATGACAAGAGCTATTGGTGGTGGTTCGGGTTCGAGTACTAATGCAGATTTCGGTGTTGGTGTTGATCCTGGTCATAGGGCAGGTGCTCGGGTTGGTACTACTAGTGGTGGTGGTGGTCCACCTACCTCTAGCATAGGGTCGTCGTCACCCTCATTGGCATCCTCGCTTGGGTGTAATGGAAATAGTGGTGCAACTCGAAGGAGAGTGCTAAAGCTAGACAAGGTCGAGGCCTTGGCGACCAACTGCCTCAACTTGCCTTACTGTCAAACTGGGCACGACAAACTACTGGAAACAAGACCGCTATGGTATAATGAAATAAAGGCAACAACTCAAAATCGAGCCCATACAAATAGGGAAAATGCATCATGGACATACAAAATGAAAACTAGGGGAAGAATCCTTACCACAACATCTATCGTAGCTCCAACTCACTAAGAAAACATCACATGGCTCATTGTTACCAACTCGCATATGAGTGATGGGGGGTAGTGGTTGTCATTGGGCATGCCATCAACCACGACATGCATCAAGTTTCAATCCCACAGTATTATGGGCACAGCTATTGATACCAAATTTTGTCTCACTGCTCAAAGTATCATGAAATATGTCATTCGAATGAGCTCAGAAAAGCTTGTGCAAAAAATGATTATTTTGCCTCTGAAGTGGCCAAATACGCGTGGAATGATCTGAAGAATTTCACCGGAGACACTTTCAATTACTGAGAAGGCATGTGAACATGATTTAAATGACGCTTGAGGAACCTCAAAGAATTCAATGGAGTCTATGTACAAATGACCATTTTGTCCTTGGACGGATAATTCATAAAAAACGGGCTTCAAAAATTAGCACAATCAACTCGAGATGCCTCTACAGTGTATGAAAGGGCATTGACACAATCTAGGTTTCAATTGGGTGATGCTAGTAGGATTGGAGAAGATTTGAACATAAAAAGATAATTTTGCCATTTTGGTCGAACATGATATGAAAGAGCATCTAATTAAGTCAGGGCGACTTTACCACCCCAATTTTGGTGAAGAATCTTAATATAAAGCCAATGGAATGTCTTCGAGGTCAATTGAGTGCTCAAAGAATAAATCTGAAAAAGTTTAGCAAGTCAGCATATAAAAAAATTATTTTACCCTTGCAACAGAACAAGGCTGGAGGACATCATTCACGAGACAACTTCACCAAGTCATACAAACCTCATGTCATTGATCAGTATAATGATACAAGTCTATTGACAGTGACTAGAATGAAATCGGGCGAAACTGGTATTTTTCGGTTGCACAAAACGAGGTCTCGGGGAACAATTTACGAACTAACATGTTCAGAATGTGAAAGACATATATTATTGATTAGCGTAGTGATACGAGTCCATTGGCTATATTCAGGATCCAATCCGTGTTCGTTTGGAGTTTCAGACCATTTTTTATTGCTCAGAACAGGGTCTCGGAACACGATTTACGAGACGATATATCTAGATGTTGAAAGGCACATATTATTAATTAGCATGGCGATATGAGTCCATCGGCTATATCCATGGTCAAATATGAGTTTGGTAGCTCAAGAAGGAACATTTTTAAGGACCGCTGTGATGTATCGGTGATTACTTAGGAGCTAGGTTTGCGAGCCGACATGTCCATAAATCGAAGATTATACTCAACAATTATCATCTTGACAATACAAGTCCGTTGGCTATATTCGTGGTAAAATCTAACTTTGTTTGGACATCTAAAGATCAGAAAATAGCATGTCAAAGCATTTAATAGTGCAATGGCATTTTGGTAAATTATAAGGTTAACGCTGACATCAACGCGACATTAGCAAATGCGTGAGACACACGTGCATGGAAAACACGCATTTGCCACGTGCGGCGCATGAGCCGTGTACGGCTTCAATGCCACGTGTTGCTTCTGCGCTGACGTGGTGTGTTCCTATTGGTCTAACGCGTCATATCTCTCTCTCCCTCTTTCCGCGTCATCTTCTCTCTCCATGTGGTGCGATTTCACTGACCATGTGATGCGTCCTTTTCTCTCTCTCTACTGGCGTATCAAACCCTGATTGGTTGGGGGCTGACGCGTCTCTCTCTCTCTCTCTCTCTCTCTCTCTCTCTCACTCTCACATTTACATGTGTGTGTGTGTGTGTATCAAAATAAATCTTTGTCTCTCCTCTCTCTTGTCTCTCTTTTAAATCGCCATATTATTTGTCTATAAATATGAGCTTTTTGGGATGGATAAAGGGACATTTTTCTAGAGACAGACGATTCTGATTCAAATGAAAAACACGAACACAACTCCTGAGCCCCTTTCTCCCCCCCTTTTTTTTTTTTGGGTTCAGTAGTTTTTTCAGAGAGTTCAAGTCACTTCAAAAATTATTCGAGAGTTTCTCCTCTAGACAGTTTCTAGTTGTGTAGCTTTGAACTGTTTGGTACTAGAGCAATATTAGAGTTAAGGTTTTAGTTAGGATTTTGGGTCAAAAAATAAGAGGAAACTCTGCCTAATTATTTTTAGATTTAGAAAAATCCAAATGCACTATTACACTAGCATAACTCGCAATAGCAGTGCTTAAAATCTAGTGTTATGTCGGTTTGTGATTTTGTTTAGTCGTTCGCGTGTCTTTCTTATTGCCACGTAATCAGCTTATTCGAATATCAATACAAAGTAGCGCTGCAACAGTCATTTCATATTTAATTTTCACGTTAGTTATTTAATTTCTGCTCTCTTTATTTCTCTTTTATTTTTTTTATTTTCAATGTAAATATCCTGCCCAGGAAAGTCAATTTCCACATCTCTAGTCTGCATTTCTAGAACATCTAGTTAATTTTTAGAGATTTTAGTCCGCGCTTTTAGAATGTCATGACATCGTCTTTTCGAAGTTACAAATTATGAAAATCGGTATTGGCCTATTAATCAATCGGCAAAAATATTGCTGATGCACCAGCCAAATAATATTTCATAATAAAACTGATTATTGCCTCAAAAGTATAGAGAACTAGTATAGTAGGCATGACAGAGTATCAATCCACGAAGAACAGCAGGAAGATGGATTACGAAGTTTGGAGATGTAGCATTTCAGACGTAACCTTTGATTTGATTTGATTGATTAAATCTAAAAACTGCAATTTAAACTAAAATAGAGAACTAATGGGTTAAGAAAGTAGGCTAGATGCATATAATCCTTCTATCCTAGATGTAGGTAACAAAATCTTCTCTTTGTATAACTTAATCGAGAATTCAGGCCAGAGAATCTCGATCAGAAGATCATTCGATAAAAAATAATTTGATTCTAATAATGTATTCGAAACTAATTCTCATTCAATAATATTTAAATTAAACAGAGGATGACATCGACCCAAGTATCAATTGTGCCAAATTAATGATGACAACTGATCAAGAGCATAACACTACTTATTTGGTTCGAAAACTGAGAACTTGATTCAGTTTCAATAAATGGTGAAAAAAGATGACAACATGTTGAGACTATAGATAATATGATGAAATTCGTCTTCGGATCTTACCTAGATGATTTAGCCTACCATATTAAAGACAAAAGTTAAATTATGAATTGAAATCATCCTACCAAAATTAACAAATAAATAAATCCCAAGAATCTTACTTGAAAGTTGAACAAAAACTTGGATTAACGAAACAGGGCTTGGGACAGAAGAGTAAATAATTGCTAAAAAATTATTGCTGGAACAATGAAAACCTAATCGAAAACTAATGTTAGGATTTGCATGTAATTGAATGTGTAGATTTAAGCCTCCTAGGTGCTTAAATAAAGAAAACCTAGGATAAAAATAAGAAAATGTTTCCTAATTGTAAAAGAAAACACTACTTTACAATATTAAAATTGAATTAAAAAAAAGAAAAGGAGAAAGTTACATAATTCTAATAAAAAACTAATTTACAAGTTCAAAATAAAATAAGGGAAGATACTTAAAATAATTATGAATCTCGCACAATCTTGACTGGATGATCCGGTCAGGTTCTAATCCTAACTGGTCAGGTTTGCTCACTGAAAGTTTCTGAGTCTCTTTCTCCAAAATTTGACTTGTTGGCCTGACTGGATGATCCGATCAGATTTTTCTTCCTTCAGCGCGTGACTAGATGGTTCCAGTCAGTTTTTGGCCTGACCTAATGATCAATTTGTTTTCCCTTGTTTTCATAAATTTCTCAAACTTCTTCAAATTCTTCTTGGACTTCGCATCACTCTTGGCCTTGGCACTTCTTCTAATCTCACTTCCATTCTTCCTCGGGTGTCGGGACCTTCTCCAAGCATTTAGATTTCACCATTTCGTGGTTCCAACACTTCTTTTAACATTGAAAATCAAAAATTGAACAGAAGCATTTAACGTGCATTATTCAATAAAAATGATGATTAAATACCGCACGTATGCCTAACGAGGACACGTTGAGCCGTTATACGAGGCGCGTTATTGTCTCAACGCACCCCCCAACTAGAGGGTTGCTAGTCCCCAGCAACGAGAACACTAAGACAAACATGAGTACGACATTGCTTGTATGAATTGTGAAACTCCAATATTGAAAGCATTATGGGAATTCAAAAGTGCGGTGCTTATCGAAATTAAGTGCGCTATCAGATAAATTATCCGTTTTACACTTAGCTTATTCCAAAACATCATGTGTTTAACGAATGCATGATTCTCACGACCTATGCAATTTATACTTCAAAGCTCACCGAACTCTCAAAAAAATTGGATTAGTTGTACAGCTATCCAAATAGTGCACACACAAGATATTCAAATAGCTTAAATGGAATGACACAAATATGCAATAAGATGTTATGTCAATGGAATATGTCATGTTCGTTCATGCAAACACAGTGCCACAATCATTCTAATTCCGAGTCAGATATGAGATTAAGCGTAGGACTTTTTTGTTTATAATGACCATGGGTTGCTAAGAAAAATTGATAAACGAAGTTGGTGACGGCTAAAAATTGACTAATGGATAACTACTCTGATCGCCATCACCAATCAAAACTCAACAACATAGATATTAATACTATTGAAAGAATTCCAAAAATAACAACTACTGGTATACCAACCATCCAGTCAATGTCGAAGATAGAAGCAAAGGGCTTAATGTAGCAAAACAAAATCCAACACATAACAGAATATGTCATCCATCAATGTATCAAAACAACAAACTATACCAATTTTCAAAAGCTACATTGTACCACCTGCAACATATATCCAAAAGAACGAACATACTTCTCTGTCAATCGGTCAACTACTACTTTGGATCTCTTGGTGTAGAGCTTGATACTCCAACTACCCCCTTGCTTACCTATATCGCTCGGTCCCATCTCCGACGTTTCTCCGTCCATCAATTTTACATTAAATTTTTTGAATTAATTATTTATTTTATCAATTCTATACTTTATTTTTGAAATAATACATTAAATACATCACCAAGGGCAAGAAAGTCTTTCAACAGTTTAACACACTTTTTTCTCACTTAACACACTCAATACAACTCTCCATTCAATCACTGGACTATTTAACACTCTCCTTAAAGATTAAATCAATGTGGGGCACCCTATTTTATTTAATACACTCGAATATTTAACACACCCTGCTTATTTAACAAACTAAAAACTAAAATCACATTCAATCGAACTATAAATCTTTTAAAAATATAGTAGTTTTATATGTTCTTTTACAATTTGTATTATTTTAATAAAAAAAGAATAAATGCAAAAAGTAGTACGAGATGTGACAGGCTCCTCTCCATGTTCCCGAACAAACAAGCGACAAACCAAACATCTAGAACACGCATCCCACTCCGAGTCTTTAGTAATCGTACTAAAGACCCATCCCGTCTATCAGTCTATGGACATAAATTATTTTTACACATTTAAATACATATTATTGGATACATAAAGAGTTCATAGAATTATAAAGGTATTCCACGTCAAAATTATCAATTTCATCTCGTACTGACCTCGTAATAGTACTGGACCACCGGAGTACTGCTCCGACATGTTTCGAACTATTTTGGGCTATTCAGGCTAATACCGATCAATACCGTATTGTACCGGTACGTATTTAAAAAAATAAAAAAATAAAAAAATATTTTTTGAGTAATTAGACATAAATTGAGACTAAAAATCATCTCTTTTTTTATGTTTAGTGATTTATTTTTATATTGTGATATTTTATTTATATATTTAGTATGATTTTTTGTTAAAAAATATTATTTACAAATTTTACATTCATCAGATGATATAATGCTGCCCAACTTTGAAAAAAAAAATTACCAACACTGTTCATTCAAATTCTTTTCGGTCACGTTTTCCAAATTTTTAAAAAAATATATTAAAAATTTATTGTTGACTTAAAAAATTATTTTAAAATTAACTATAAACTCAGAATTATCAAAATAAATTTTTTTTAATGATTTTGACGTGTCTTACTAAACAAAGTTTGTAAGTATTGTTCTTTGGATGATCAATATTTTGATTTTTGTAAAATCAATTGATAAAAATACTTTTAACTATTTTTAATGAACAATTTTTATTCCCCAATAAATCCTTTTGATTGCCATAGAAATGTTTAGGGGTGTAACCGGTCCGATTTGGTAGAATTCATGGGACCGGACCGGTTGTCCGGTTTGAAAATTTTATAAACCGAAACCGAACCGATTTTACCGGTCCGGTTTCAATCGGTTTGAGCCGGTTTCGGTCCGGTTTGGACTTTTTAATTTTTTTCAGATAATATTTCGGACCAATCACAAAAGAAGGAAAAAAAATTAACAATTTGGAGTGAAATTTTCAACAATAGAAATGTATTAAACATCCTCTGAAAGATTTAAGAATTTTAAATTACTCTTATTTTTTATACCTAAACTAGTAGTTTTCTATTTTTATTCACTCTCTATAAACAGTGATTTTTCATTTCTAAAACATGATAATGGTCTTAAATCCTAATAGATTAATTGACTAATGGAGTAATTGGTTATAAGTTATAACACATAAACTTAAAAATATAACATATTTTTATTTATAACCCTCATCCGGTCCGGTCCGATTTGAACTGGTTTTGTATTCCTCCAAACCGAAACGGAACCGAAAAATCGGTTTCTTCAAAGTCACAAACCGAAACCGGACCGAACCGAATTTTTCAATCCTCAAACCGTCGGTCCGGTCTAATTTTCCGATCCGGTCCGGTTTCCCGGTTTTTATTTTCACCCCTAGAAATGTTGTGTTTAATATGCATTTATTTTTTATGAATAAGTTAAACTTGAATATATTTAATTCTTAAATAGAATTTGAGAGCATAAATGTAATTGGCTAAGACTTGTGTAATTTATGGATGACAGGTAAATTTTATTTTCAATAAATATGGACAGAAAATACTTTTATTTTTTGTTTGATTAATCTGTGCAGTATTTTTTTATTTTTTGTTCGAATGTCTTAACTTTTTGACTTGGAGTGTGACTTATGAGACTTTTTTCTGTTGCCTTTGAGCAAATTTTGGCCATGAGTAACCATTTTTGCGTGCAGTGAGAGCAACCACTAAAGGGATAAGTTTGTGAAAAATTTGCATAACCAAAATCATGCAAATTTAGAGTGTGTTCGGTCAAATATTTTTTAAAAAAAAAAATTTTGAGATATTATTTGATGTAAATATTTCACAAAGAATTTAGAATTTAAATTTTTTTAATATTTTCGATGTGTTCTCTCTCTCTATCTCTCCTTTTATAGAAAAATAAATATTGTTTGAAAAGAAAAAAATTCTCAAACATAGTTCACAAAAAAATTTCTAAAAAATTTTGAAAAAAACCCAACCAAACACACCAACATTTTCTGCTGTGCTGGATAATTACTCCAATTTCTAGAATGTGAAGCACCCTTTTCTAATTATCAAACAACTGCATTTGAGTAGCAACCAAAGCAAAGGTTGGTTCCAAAAAGAAACAAAAGAAAAAGAAATTAACTGATGAAAATCAAGCCTCTTCAGTTCAGGTCTCCAATAGTTCTCCGCATGGAATTCTCAGAAGAACGAAAGTATTGTTTTGATCATCATTAGAGGCACAACTTCCGAAATACGAAATAGCAAAAAATAACAAACAAAAATCAGATTCTTTTATGTGAAAAACAAGAAAAATAGATCTTCACAAAATTGGAATACGATTCTGCAACAAACTGAATCGAGAAAACAAGAATTTCGCTTCGCTGCGTCTGATAAATAAGCTTTAAGTATAAACTATAATAGTAAGATTACCAGTAGCTTACAATAGAAAACAGAAGCCAATGATGGAAAAAAATAAGACGTGGTAAGTTAAAATTGTCTCTTCAGTTCAGGTCTCCATAAGCATTCCGCATGAAATTTTTCTCAGAAGAACGAAAGTTATATGATTAATCATCATCAGAGACAGATTGAACAATCAAAACCGTAGAAAACTCGGAAATAAATAGAGGATTGAAGAAAGATAACTAGATAAGCCACAACAAACAGAAAAAGAAGACCCAATTATAGTAGCTCCAACCAACTAAGAACGCAGAGAGAAAGACAGAGAGAGAGAGAGTGCGGGGTTTACTGCTTTATAGGGTCTTCGTCACAGCAAAACCCTAGGCGCCGTTAGTTTAGGGTTTCGTATGGAAGCCTGGAGGAAGGTTAGAGGTTAGGGCTATACCTGATGGTATGAGTGAGATGGGCTAGCTATTGTTAGCCCATATTCGAAAGAGACTTATACCCGAGTTCCTAAACCACTGTTTCTCAAAATAAGTAAGATTTTGTATGCTGGTAGAAAAAGAACAGCAATGTAAAAAAAAAAAAAGCATTTGACGATGGTGTTTCAAAATTTTGGAATCCATCATAAATAGCTAATCATATATAACAATCGGCCCCGCAAAAATAATTCTAATCAAAGTTAATTTCGTACCAACGAACGTACCGATTTTGTTACTGATAAGATACGCATCGATGTATGATTTTGATTTTATCGCTAAAATTAATATATATTTTTTAAATAATATTTTTTAATAAAAATTATATTAAACGTATAAAATAAAACATTGTAACTTTAAAATAAATCATCAAAAATAAAAGAGGATAATTTTAACCTCATGTTATGTCTAATTATTTTTAAAAAATATTAACTGAATTTTTATATAAAAAGATACGGGCTACTATGGTATCGGCTGGTATTGGCCGAAACAAGCCAAAATAGTCCTAAACGGTATGCTGATGATCTTGTACTATTATAAAATTGATATGGGACGAGATAAATAACGCTGACTCCAACTCAAATTATACAGTAAAGTTCAATTATATATTATTTATCTAACATGTGAGTTTAGAGTATGTTATTAAAACCCATTCTAATTCCATCTCAATCATTCTTTTCCATTTCTATCTATTTTCCTAAAACACACACCTTTCACTATGCAAAAATAAATTATTGACCACCTCTCCAAAATTATCCTTCAAAAGTGAATTCTACTAATAATCTTTGTTAAACACATGCAGTATTCTAGTCCTATTTTTTTCAGCAATACCAATACTTCTAAAGATTAAATTATGACAATAAAAATTTTAAGGGTAAAGATTTGACATTCTAAGATAGAAAATCATTACTATATTTCTCTCCACTAGATGATGATGGTGGTGGTCATTTGATCAGTTAAAACATATTTCTATTCTCAATACGGTATTTAACGACATCGTACAATATCAAGGTATTTTTAAAGAAAAAAGAAACACTTAAACCTGTTTAATTTTCTTTGCACACAGATGCACAATGGTTGTAGCAAAAATGGAATCTCAATGGCTTAGCCATGGGTAAGAGCACCTGGGAGTGTGTTCAAGATACACAGAATCCTTGCACGCTACTTCTTTTTCAAATTCAAATGAGAACAACCAAATGCAATTTATGTTGATAGAATCCTTACATGCTAACATGTGGACAGGGGAGGTAGACTAATAAAGTGCTTCACTTCCACAAGCCAAATCAAAATGGAAAATCTAATAACGGCTAGTACAAGTAATGCCTACATTTTGTGTTCCTGCTTTCGTTATTACAACAACATCAACAAATGAAAAACAAAAACAAGAACACAAAAATGTGGAAGGTGCCCCTCTAGATTTTAATCCGGGTTTTCGTCGGGTGTCTGTTATCCCTTGAGAGCAAGTGTTGAATGCTAGTATATCTTCTCTAATCCAAAGAGAAAGATCCATTGCAATACCTGCAAAATTATATAAACAAGTTGGCAAATATATACTGACAGCCCTGTGAAAGAAGAATAACATTATTTATTGTTTTATTTACTTTTAAGAGTAGTGTAATCTTTTCTCTCATTAAGGTTAATAGATCAGCCTATATAAACCGTGTTAACCTTGTATGATTTTTAGATCAAATAATGGAATAGAATGTCCTCTCTTTTTCATCTATCAAACCGGATCGTTATAGGGAAAAAGAAATTCCAAATTTTGAGAAGAAATTGCTGGGGCGGCTATCATGAACAAAAGTGTGCAAATGGAAATTGGCAGTATAAGTCTCAAAAATTGGAAACAGTTGAAAATGCTTGATGACCTCAGCAGACTCTGTTAACTTGCTGAACATACAACTGTGACAGAACGAGCAATTTGAAAGAGAAAAGGGAAACAAATGGGAGGTTAATGCCATTTTCGATGTCACATGGGAGATCTCTGTATTTGTGAGGAAGTTGAGGGGAGGACCCCGTAATTTAAAAACTTTTCAGCAATATTGAAGACTCCAGGCCAGTCAAATATATTAGCAAATTTCCTGAGCAATCCAGTAAAGAAAAATCTGAATACATGAACTTAGAGAAGATGATTAAAAAAATTAGTTATGACATCGAAGGATCAAAAACACTTTGTCCAGCCTGTGATCCATTGCATTAAGCCACGAGAAGGAAGTTCAACACTTACTAGAGGATGAGAAGAAGGGTTTACCTGTTGCTAAAGTTCTCAACAGCATCAGAGGCATAGAGAAGTGTCTCATTGGCTTTCTCTAAAATCATATAAAGTTCTTTTCCTCTGGTAACCCGACCAATGACCCAAGCATTGTTATTCGCCCTAATGCATATTTCTAAATCCTTGTCCTGGTCTCGGCCATCCCATTTTGCTCGGCTCTTTTCCAAATCAACCTCTTCTCGGAGCTTAGTTAACGCGACTAAGGATTCCTGCAACATTTATTCTTAGCATACCTTACATCACAATTTGCTTATTTTCATCTCGAACAAATAAGAAATTTCACTATCCCTTCTTATCTTTATCTCATGCTTCATGGTAACTACATGAAATCTTCTTTAATTTTCTGAAAATACAACTTGCAAAATTACGGACAGAAATCAACAATTAAATATGGATATAAACAAAGGCTTCCAAAGGGTACAGATCATAGAAGACAACTCCAACAACTAAGTATACTGTAAATACCATTATACTAAGAATACAGAGTACACTCAGTAGTCAGTAGAGAGTCTAGAGACTATAATCACTATACACTATACAGTAAAGATAAAAGAGAATATAAACATAAAAAATGCAGCCAAACATCAAGTCAGCTACTATTGTGCATTGTGCAACTTGTTCGTCACCATCACACTAACAATCAAAAACTCAGCATTTAGTCAAATTAAATCTTGCAGGAAGCGTTTACAATAATTTCAACGAGAGAGTGAGGGACAGAGAGCAGCGAGAGAGAGAGAGAGAGTAAATTTCTAATAAGGGATCTCTTATTATTTTGTTAAAATAAGGACCTCTCATTTCCTGATCAGATATTGATGATCCGAACAGTTCAATGTGTTTAAAACATGCTTTTAAGGTACCAGCGAGAAATCAACAAAAATATTATCGTGTAGGGCTTGATCCAATCAGTTGTTTATAAAACCGTTCCTGTCAACATTTATAAAAAACTACTTGGATTATGCTCTTTCTGGTATTTGTTTGAGATGATTTCTTGCGGATACTCTTTAAAACATGTTTTAAACTCATTAAACGGCTCAGATCATCAAAATTTGATCAGGAAATAAGACGTCGTCATTTTAACAAAATGAGGAATCTATATATATATATATATTATATATATATATATATATATATATATAGATTACACTTTTTCCCCTTGTGTTTATTTATTTTTTTAAATCATTTTAACCCCCATCGTATCGGAAAAGTATCAAAAATGTATCCATTCGCGTATCTGAAATGTATCCGAAATTAAAATAATTTAATTTTAATACTAGATACTTCTTATGTATATCCGACACGTATCGGGTCGTATCGGGTGCCTATAAGTACCCAGTAAGTATCCAATATGCATACACAACTAGTTCAGAGTATCCGTGCCTTATAGATTATACACCAAAGGAGGTTCATCATATTCTCAACCACTCGCACAAGTAATGTAACTACAACAGAGTGCTCAATCCTAATTTTCCGTTTGCGGTCATGCTGCAAATGAGCCCATCTAATCAAATATTTCGTCCAATATCAGCTCAGTTGGACAACGGGTGTGCTCAGTCTTGATTCATGTTCAACGCAGCCCAGCCACACATGTTCAGGGTCGATTGTTCCACAAGCTCACAAATCACAAGCCAATCTCAGCTTAATAAGACCATGAAAAGCGTGCAGGCAAATGGATGGTAGAGTAGAAACCTCAAAGACAAAAAGTCTATCGTGTGAGAGTTTGAATCGAAATTGACAAGCTCACAACCCTTTTTATGCTTGGTGGATTGCAGTATTTACTCTTCTACCTAGTCAAATTTTTCATTCTGGAGTTCAGAAACGATTATGAACTTCAACAATTCTACATGTTGGGAAAAAATATTCGCAAGCACAAGTCAGTTTTCTTACGTAAAGGTATTTTCAATCCAGAGAGTTGGGATTTCTTCTATCTTTTGTAAGAGTCCATGAGCACTAATGTAAGATTCAAGGTGGTAGCTTGATCTATTAATTTATCGGAATCCTTGGAGAAAGGTAAAAACATCTCATTTAAATTGTCAAAGCCTATTAGATGATTTTTATCTCTGCCTTGTATAGTTAATTGGTTTTCACTGCAGCTTGCTTGGTCACCAACGGGATTGGTTTACACAGTGGGGTAGATCTCATTTAAAGCAGTGGACAAATCACACTGGAGAGCGTTTGGACTCATTCTCTTGCTCATCTATAGCCCATCCCAGCAGGGTCAACAAAAGACCAACTTCGGACCAAAGTGAAAGGGGGAATCAGCTGACAGCACGTCAGGCACTGCAGAAGCCACAAATCTCCCAACTGCCTAATTTAGAATCAAAAGATGTACTTCAAGCGAAATAATATGATGATCCAGGACGTGGCACCTATCCCCTACTTTGCAAGCTGGTTCAAAAGCCAAATTCACCTCAAGAATTCACTTTTATGCATGAACCCAACCACTCTCTTTATCTAATTGAATAGCCAAGAGCCGTACAATTGGCATCTGTACAGTCCAGCCTACATGCCTCGTGGAAGTTGGGATAGTAAATAGCAACTTGTCCTACTGAAAACGTTAACTACGAATTTGAGACCCGTATCTCTTTTCTTAAAGCGACAAGACACAGGGGAGTGGCTTTGAGATCTTTATGCTTAAATTTGTCTGCTATTAGTAAAAGAACATCATTACTCAACAAAATAATCACCAGCATATCAATTAATTTTCTCTGCTGACTGAAGAAAGCTAATTTCAGGCTAATGAAAGTTAAAGAGTCAAACATGGAAGCATGAAAACTGGAAAAAGGAATGTTTAACTATAAAGTCCAATATTATTGAGTTGTCGGATGACAATTCCTGACCTTCGTTAGTGTTGTCACTTTTGCAGGTGGAGAAGCCCTAGATACATTTCTATCACCATCCACTAGTAAATATCGGTACCCACTCACGTGATATGCATTCTCCCCGCCCCATCCTTTCGATAATTTTTCCTCAACTTTGTCGATCTTTAGTGAAGCCTGCCAAATTTGTAAGGAAAAAATTTTAGCAAACAGTTACAAATAACCTAAATCATTAAAGGTCATATCTGTAATAATTGATCTACAAAACAGAACAAAGACCTAGGGTTAAGGCTTTAAGAGGGGCAAGAGCTAGTTTCTAAAAGGATTGACTTGATAAGAATATACCTAACTAGGCATTCCCTACATTTACTTAAAAGATTAGCCTAATCTGCAGGGAAATTGTAGCAAGATTTGCATTGTCTTTAAAAGTTAATGCAGCATGAGAAGGTATGGTTAATATGAGATGTACTATAAATGCTAAAAGAGGAGACTCACATTTTCAAGAACTTGCTGCTTCATCATTGAGATACCTTGCTCCCCATTAGGAATGGAAGTGACGGGAATAAGAAGGATCAAGGTAAGGTTTCTATGCTGAAAAATGCAGAGATACATTCTCTCCCCTGTTTGCTGAAGCCAAATTGTCGGAATAGTAGGAGCTGAGCTACCAGCCTCTGCACTCCAAATACCAGGGACAAGAAAACCATCGGTCCCTTTGGTCCACGTGTCAGGCTGCAAGGGCCTTGCAACATGATAACTGGGATCTCCACCGGAAGAGCTATTATGAGAACGATAAAATTGATCCAAAACTGCACCAGAGTTTGCTGAGATAGATCCGGTGGCACCATGAGATGAAACATTTCCTTTGCGTAGATAGGACCATGAACTCACCCCAGAGGATAGAGCACGTGGAGACAACCTTAGGACAGCATATGTAAATAAGTTTATAGTGTCCTCCTGACAAGAAGTTGTGAGCAAAGTCAGCAGTTACTAGAAAAATCCCGAGCATTGAACCCTATCACAATGGTCCACCAAAATTTTATTTGATCCTTATTCATCTTA
Organism: Arctostaphylos glauca; assembly: GCA_019985065.2. Lineage (NCBI taxonomy): Eukaryota > Viridiplantae > Streptophyta > Magnoliopsida > Ericales > Ericaceae > Arctostaphylos > Arctostaphylos glauca. Next base: position 12,627,415 of record JAHSPW020000013.1, on the reverse strand, counting down.
ACATTGAGAACAATTAAATTTGGATAGGTGGTGAAAAGCATCTGGCTCCAGATTGCTAGCCAGTAAGAAATTGCATTGAAGATCAAAATTTAAAAATAAAAAAAGAAAACGAAAAAGGCATGGAACTAATGTTGAGACATACAGGAGCAAGTGTTGTTGACACCAGCAGGTCTTGGAACAAGATCAGTGAGTAGCATGGTGTATTGCCAGCAGATGATTCTAATAGTCTGATCAGTGACTGCCAAAACAAGACTTCAAAAATCAATGTAGGAGCAAATAAATTCCACACACTTATCCGAACCAAATTATGTTCGGCCATCATTTTTTAGTACATTTGATGAGTTGCAAACAGACAGAAACAGACAGACCATGGAAAAATGAATTTGGAAGTGAGCATGCAGAGGTTAATCTGAATTATTTTTCTCCTCTTGGATTGTACCCATTGGAATTTCCTTACTTGGCACAAGTTTTATGGTCATTACAAAATCATTTACTGCACCAATTGAGTTAGTTTTCTTTTGCTAGGCAAACTGCACCAACCAAACATTTGAATTAGTCAAGAGCGTCCAGTTTACAGTGGCCTTAGATTTACTCTATATTGCTTGACTGAATAAACCAAAAGTCTCTTTAACAATCATCTTCTTTTCTCCACAATTTGCAGAAATGTTTTACTTGATTCTTCTGGATGAAATAGGAAAGACCGAAAGATCAAAAACTTGAAAACATTAACTCATAGAATTTTACATTGTGCTCTTCAGAAAAGCAAAGCACAATGCAAAATTAATATCTTAAACGTGACAAGTCAGGTCGCAAACAATATTATGGCACTTAGATTTTGATATACTTATCCATTGATTCTTTATAACTAATGGCACTTAAATGGCATATAAGGCTTTATTGCCTTGAAATTAACCAGTGATAACTTTGGAAGCAACAAATGAATTGGAGAAGTGGCAATATTACATGCATAAAAACCCAAGGAGAAGAAAATGGCCATTATTCAACATCAGAAGCCATGGTACGTCATGACCACACCCTGCGATTTATCAGAGTAATCGGCCAGTGCTTGCGTGACATGGAATTTACTTGAACTTGACAATTTTCAGGAATTTACCTTTGTATTGAAGTGTACTACTCAATACAACGAAACAAAAGAGGAACATATGGGTATGCTTGCTTTTCTCCTATATAAGTTATAACGCTTCAAGTTTTAGAACACCTCACCGCATATGAAATGAAATGATGAAAGAGTTTAAAATGAGGTTACATGAAGTGTGATGACAATACGACCTCTATACAGCTATAACCAGGTCAGTGCTTCTGGTCACAAGATATTGACACCCACACAAATGAATTTTATTTCTAAATTATCAGTCTTTGTTAAAAGGTAACGATGAATGCAGTTCCAACATTAATGACATTTAACAGTCAGTCAGATGAATTGATGACCGAGGTAATTTTCCTTATGAATCTATGCCAAAGAAGAATCTCAATCAAAACCTAACAAAATCAACAGCGAAAGTTCTTTTAACTTAAGATGGCGTAAAACTCTTTCCACAACTCCGCATATGAGAACATGAAAACTCTATTAACTTAAGATGGCGTAAATGGCAAATCTACAGTTTCACAAGTTATAATCAAGTGTATCCAGTGAAAATGTGAGGGAGGGAAACGATATTTACACAATTGAGGGCACAAATAAAAGAGAACACCAAAAGTCCAACCTGTACTTCAATTGCAGCTTCACGTCCTATAGTCAACATCTGTACAGTTCCACGTTCCCTTAAAGAGTCACGAAAATTTGGTAACTGAAGTTTCTTCCCCCCAAGAAAATCTGCCTCAAAGAGAAGAATCATATGTAAGGTATGAGATACAGCAATTTCAGCATTGCTCCAGTAGCATAAATCCAATGGAAATTATCTGATACAGCAACTGCAGCATTACCCCAGCAGCAAAAATCCAATGGAGACCTCTTTTGAAATGCTGACAATTAGCGACTTACAGTAAAATATTATTGGACTACAGAAAAAAATAAAACAGATTTCACTGAATCTTAAGTAGCGCATATTAGTGCCTTACCGCTTAAATAATCCACAATGAAAGTATACAGATGAGAACGAACAAGTCCCCCAGCAGGCTCTTTATCAAGCAATGCTCTTATGGGTCCATGAAACATCAAGAATAGAGAATGTACTTCGTTAAGAACCCTGCGCAATGCATCAATGCGCCATATGGCTTCCGAGTCTTTACTTTTCTCCACAATCTAAAACAGGGAAGAGCATTAGTTAAAGAAGGAAGGAAGGATAACCGTATGAAGTAACAACATTCATTTTGATTTTCCTCGTTAACAAAACATTTACAATCAAACCACTGAGAGAAGCATATATATGAAGTTCAAAAGCTACATTTTGCAAAGAGTCACGAAAGACAAATTCTCACAGAGCCAAACCAACTACTTAGCTGTGTGTCAAAGGGTGCATAGCTACAACAAAATCTTTCACCCGGTTCAAGCACAAAGATGGACAGAAGACACTACACACCCTTGTATGTAAGGGAAGAACCTTCTGAAAGAAGCATGAAAGCACTTGATAGCCAGGTTTACATGCCTTGGATTCTTGCAATTTACGGCTACTGGTACCCATATTACATTAATCATTCGAAACTTAAAATTATAACTGGTGGGTTCAAATAAACATGTAGTTCATGAATTTTAAGCACCATGTGAGTGTTACGCACATACTGAGTGAGTAAGGTAAACAAAGAGAAAGAAATTCAGCTAATTGAATTGATACTTCAAAATTTATATAGACCCGCTCTAAATGCAGAAGGAAATTCAAAACAAGAAGACAGTTCAAGTCACAATAACTTCACTAATGCATATAAATGGGTGAACAACGTAATAATTGCATTAATCACATTAGCAAAGTAATATCAGCGATGTGGTTTAATGTAACAAATACCGCACCATCACCATCCAGATATCTGGCTCTGCCTCATAAAAAACATGAGAATGCCCCTCTGCTTCTATGACCTCACAAGCTGCCTCCGGAGAGAAGATTCTGCAGAAAATTAACATTACACTTCCAAAACCAAACAACAAGCTCAATTCTAAATACAAATTGGAGCAATCCAATCACAAATGGGTCGCTGACTGTTGCCATAGCTACCAAAACAAATCAGACTTGCCTAATTCATGATAAGAGATTTCAGATAATTTTATCATTCACCTAATAATTTAATATCAAGAACTCCTAGTATCCAATTTGAATGAAAACCTGTAACATGCCAAAACTCAAATAGGGAACTAACGACTCATGAGGCCTTCTAGCAGGCTAGAATCATCTTTTGTGAAGAATGTGGCTCGAGGTCTTAATTTCATGCTACCAAAAAGGATGCAGCTTCTACAACTAAGCAATGCCTACTGCATCAGTTGGTCTAGAGTTGGGAATCTGCATGAAGGATGAAATTCTTTTATGATTGCACAATGTGGAGGGTACCTATTTCCTATTTCTCTGTAAATGAAATCGGTAACGTTGACAACGATACCAAATAATACTGGAGATATGCAGTAAGACTGTAAGAGAATGTCAAAGGTCCTTTGCATAGTCACATTTGATAAGAAACAATATCAGAAGAAGGTGACTAGATGGCGTGGAAGACGATTTCTTTCCCAAAGCCAACCCAACCCCGAAGGGCCAGGCGCAGGGTGGGGTAGATTGCCATCACTAATTAGAGGAGTCTTAAATAGATTTCTTTAGTGACATTGTCCATTGATTGTTCAGGTTTTCAGTTCCTCCCCCCCCCCCCCCCCCCCCCCCCCCCCCCCCACACACACACACACACACCAAAAACCCAAAAATAAAAAAAAAGAAGGCAGCCATATTCCTAAAAGTAGAGGATTATCTAAATAGCAGAAAGGTCATTCTTGCCAAACATTGGGAGAGTAACACAGATAAAAATACTGTTTTCAGCGTTTTGTGCCAGAGGTTGGTGGGAAAACCTCTTTCCACATTTGGAACCCCACGAATCATGCCAATAACAACTAAGAAGTTTTGTGGTTTATGTATTAAAGCTAGTCAATGAAAGAGGCAGCACATAGAGATTGTATCAATCCAAGACTTGCATCTGTGTAGTCATCATCTTGACATCATAAGAGTTACAATTCGCAACACATATTGGCAAACATCTTGGACAGGCATCTACAAGCGGATGAATTGGCACCACAGTTACATATTCAGAGGACAAGATTTGATGAAGCTCCACTATTACACTCCTCGTGTACACCCAAGCCTCATCATTCTCTCAAAAAAATTCCTTGGGGTGTGGTGTAGCGAGTAGAGATGAGATCAAATTATTACATCGTCCTATCAAAAATTTTAAAACAGAATTTTAACAGCTAGAACAAAACTTCATATTTCTCTAAATTGAGATCACTCAGAGTTTTGTCCTCCAATGACCTTTTCTTTGCCGCAACGAAGGAATTCTTTTCCGAAGTTTCCATCCACATTCACCTTGAAAACTATATGTTTTTTATGCAATGAAACTTGTTCATGGCGCATATTGACCCTAAACATTTCACGTAATATGTTCCGAAAGTACATATAGAATATAAGAGCTGAACAAAATAAATTCAAACTAGCAGGATAATTTCCTACATGAAAAAATTGACCATTTGGCAGACTATTTAAAGCGTCCTTTTGCTGTCATCATTACCATAAAGACAATTCTTCGCAAGTTTCATCGCTTCCAAAGAAATATGTCTAGGAACAATGATGTAGCTACTCACCTTGTAAATGTGATAAGTCCTTCACTGAGCCCAATCACAGAAAGTTGTGTTGAGAAGGGTAAATCAGTGGGAAAGAAAAACAAAATCTTGTCCAACTCCTGTCCTTCATGTTGACCTCTTTTCAAATCAAAAATGCAAAACTTTATTGCTTCGCTCGCAGTTGTAACAGATGACAAACCCATTGCACTTTTCAACCATGCACCTTGAACTTTTCAATCATGCACCTTGATGGAAAAACATAGGAAATAATAAGCAAACAAATACAGGTAAATGCTTCGCATACTGAGCTGATATTTAGAAAGAAACAAGAAGAGATCTTATGGCATTAGGAGAGAACCACAATGAAAGGTCTTAAAAAGCATGAGTGATAGTGGAAAGCTGGTGGTTTTATTTAGCCTATGGTATGATATGCAGAGGATCTCTGTGATTGAAGGCTTTCTAAAAGTGGAAATTGTGAGGCCTCATGCCTCAGCCTGCTTCTGTTATAAATTTGGCATTCCAGAGTCCCTCCAAGGTGGCACTTTTGGATGAAAGGTGATGCTTGATAGAATCCTATCATCTATAAAATATCTAAGATGAGAAGTCAGTTCATGCTCAATTGTTCTAGCACTCACAAGCAAGATGATGTTTGGATTTTGGTGAACTGTCTTTGGCTTCATTGTCAGTATATGTGTGGAATCTACCGCTTAGAAATCAGGGAGCGGATTGGAGCTTCTTGCGAAAGATGGATTATCCTAATGGTCCACGCAGCATTACCAAATTCTCTCTCTTCACTTTTCACTAACCGTACCTCACTTTCATTATATAGAGGCAGTTTTCCGTATCTCAAGCCCACAACATAGTGCAGGAGCTAAAAAGTGATGTGCTTGGGGATCGTAGTATTAAAGGCAAGAGGCGCACGGCTTAAACGTGAGGTCTGAGGTGCGACTTTCATTGAAAGGAGGCACACGTTGTCGGAGGACAAAATGCATATATGATATGGACAAATAATTCGAGTTTCAACATAGGGCAAATTGACTCACACATTAGCAATAGTAAAACAAATAATTCTGAGAGGCACCTAAGACTCCAAAAGCCATAAAAGCATGTACTAAATGCTGAAATATCCAATAACATTAAAGACGAACCAAGTACCTCTAATGTTGGACGACTGGATATTTGCCTAAAAAAGAAACTAACAAGCTCTCACCAGAGCAGAAAACAAGAAAACCAGCAAGTAGCAAGAATCAGAAAATAAGAAAAGAAATACAAGAAGACAACAAAGTAACAGACCAGGAGTTCATTTCAAAGGAAGGACATGCATGTTTGTCGGAAGGGCACAATTCTTCTGCTTACATTAAGTATGGAGAAAGTAGGTAGATAACTTCTTTCTTTTTTATCTTAATCAGCAAATACATTGATAACTTTACCTCGCTTTCGTAGCATAGAGGTGGTTTTCATCACTCAAACCAGCGCCATAGCAAGGGCACAAATTGCACTTGCCAATGCAATCACGACTTATAGGACATGCCTAATACTAGACAAAAATAAAAGCACTTCCTTTGTTTGGTTTCTGAGGACAGCCTTACTATGGAAATTATTTATCAATATCTAAGAGGCAGACCACCTTGTCCTTCTGAACCAAAGTTGTCAATCTCGTACCGGCGGATGTACCGGTTTTGTTACTGGTACGGGATGTACCGGTACCGGTGTGTACCGGTGTACCGTTTCGGATTTATCGCTAAAATTAATATATATATTTTAAATAATATATTTTAACAAAAAATCATACTAAACATAAAAATAAAGCATTACAATAAAAATAAATCACAAAACATAAAAAAAAATGATGATTTTAGTCTCAAATTATGTCAAATTATCCAAAAAAACATATTAATGGATTTTTTAAATTTTTTTAAATACAGACCGGTACGGTACGGTACGGTACCGGCCGGTATTGCCCAGAACAGGCCGGAACACTTGCCGGAATGGTACTCCGGTGGTCCGGTACCGTTATGAGGGCGGTACGGGACGTACCGGCCGGTACGGGACGGGATTTACAACTTTGTTCTGAACAGAAGAATTATGACTAAGAAAAACAAAAAGAATTGAACTTCCACCATGGGTTTCCTAAAATCTTTCCATGATAAGAACCAGGTCTCCAGCTAACAATAATAGACAAATAACTATTTAAAGCAGGCTGATAAAACAATGCAAACATTAGAAGGGAATGAAAAAATGCAGATTGTAACGTATCAAAAGGACTAGCCTATAAAGTTCATGAGCTTGAACTAGAACAGTGTCCCTAATCTTCTATTTCTTTCGGAACAAATGAAAACTTCCAGCCTTCCAGGTAGATTGTATGGAGACAATGATATACATCAGTTCTACTGAACGTCAATTTTTACCTTTTTTTAATAAAAAGGCGTTTATCCAAAGATAGTTTGCCAGTTACAGGAGGGCAAGTGTAATCTTTCTTCGATTAGCTTGTGAAAAGAAGGAATACCATCTTTTGTCAGCAATATTAGAGCAACTGTCATCTCTGTTCAATTAACTTGTGAAACAAAGGAGTTCCTCTAAGGCTCCACCTGTGGAATTTTGCTTTTGGTAACAAACGAGCCCATCTGAATGGCACGTAAGATGAAATAGTGCAACCACAAACATAAGGGCAAATTTATCTCACTTATGAAAGGAGAATATTACAAACTATTCAAATAGAAGAAGGCATACTTAAGTATAAAATGTTCATTGCAAAAAGATACAATATCTGCCGAGGGAACGCACGTCATATGAGACCCTAATTCTGGAAAATGCAAACAAATACATTTGAAACAGAAATTTACAGGAATCATACAGAAATACACAACCACGCCACAAAGGTGCATACCATGTGATGGTTGACCGTGCGGGAGTGTGTCAGGAATTTTATCTCACATCATTAGCTTAACAAAGGGAAGTCACTTTAAATATAGTCTCGTAACAAAGCTTTCTTGGAACCTGGTATCAGTAACAAGCATTCGTTGCAGAAGGGACAGCTATCCTGAAGCCCAAGATTCCTAAGGCCAGTAACAAGTGATTAAGAGAGCGCCCATAAACAAGCTATTGAGGTACAAGGTAATGGTTAGACTAAAACTCAACCCCAAAAACAAGCTACATATATGAAACTACCCTCATCGTTATATAATACACTTCACTTCCGTTGTCCGGCAACATTGAACTTAAGTTCCTAGCATTGAGTTCACCAAATCAAAACACACGTGGTGAAATACATTGGTTCAACACTTGAAACAATCATAGCGTTGATTTCATAACTAACTACCAAATAGTAAGTTTCAGTGTCTAAACCACATATTCCACCAAATCAAAGTCATCCCAGCATTCAACTTCGGCATTATTTGTGCAATTTAACTGCAAGTCTACAACTACAATTTAAACTAAGTCAAAGATAAGAAAGATTGAATACTATGCTAACTGAGCTTAAATCACAGTAGCATACTTCATAGAATTCAACATAGTCTTAGGCGTGGACAGCGTTTAATAAGCCATTAAACGGGTTAAATGAAACCAGGTTTCATGTATCGGTCGATTTTTATAGCAAAACAGGTTTTTCCTTTAACCCCAAACCCATTCCAACAGAAACACACCGGCCACTCTCTCTCTCTCTCTCTCTCTCTCTCTCTCTCTCTCTCTCCGACTCCCACAAATCCAGTTGTCATCACATACGATACAAAAAAGAAAAGAAAAAAAAAAGACAATACTAGTCGAGCAATACAAAAAATAATGTTGTGAGAACTCTGCATTTCAAGCCAGATGAATCAAATATCCCAAACCCACAGTATCAAGTAATTCAGTCAGGTGATTTTCAATAAAAACAAACGATTATAATCCTCTTAAATCATAAAAGACAAGCGAATGTGATTACGTGAGTCAAGACTCTAAACAAACACGTTGTGGCCACTCTACATTACACAAACCTGAAAGCCCTAATTTGTGAACTACTGCATATGCCCGTACCTGATATCCTTCGCGGCGTCGTGGGGACTTTGAAGGAGAGTGCTTCGACGGCGACGGAGAAGGGAAAGAGAGCCCTAATTTCTGATTGTGGGGATATCTTCTGCGATATGGGGGACAGTGGCAACAGAGTGGTACGAATTAAGAGATGACAAGTCCGATTAGTGTGATGTTGCAGAGACGAATTAAGGAGGCCCTAGCTTGACATCGCACAAGCTCCTGATACCAAATGTATATCGGAGATAGATGAAGTCAATCAATCGATTTGCTAATAGCTTAAGGATCTCTGGCCGTTTGAATCGTTGTTGCGCCTAACCCCTCGCCGATTAAAAGAATACTGCGAGATAACGAACTGAAAGACAAATTATAACAGTGAAATGATTTTTTTCTTTTTTGGGTGGTTGGTGAAATCCGAGACAAATTCCGGAATCGCAAAATTTTGGAAATCCGACAAAACCCGGTCATTCTCCTCTGCGGTGAGCCGCATGAAATCTGCAATGTACGCATTACTTTTGGATATTATTTACTTGGGTAAATTGCACTTACCTCCCTGAGGGTCCTAACAATTTCCGAAACGTCCCCTGAGGTATTAGAATTTACAATTATCTCCTCTATTTTTGAAACTATTATACACTTTGTCCCCTGCCATTAGATTCCATTAGTTTTTGATGAGGTCACCATAATACTTTTTTAAAATGCCTAAATAACCCTTGGTAATGACTATATATATAGAACAAAATATTTTTAAGCTCGCAACACTTATTTCTCTTTTCATCTCACTAAAAGTATATAATTTCTTTTATTTTAGTTAAAATATTTCTCTCTTCGCCTCACAAATGCATTAGTAGATTATTTATTTATTTATCAACATATCGATTTTGATTTATTATTAACAAGTAACGTACAATTCATGATAAAAATTAAAGATTAAAAATAATAAATACACATATGCTACTGTTTTTTTTTTTAGCACACCGCTGATTTTTTTAAATTTTATGAAGAACATTAAAGATTAAAGTCATTCCTTCTGTTTTCTAAAGATTAAAAATTCATCTGTTTATTTTTTGTAATGCCCTTTTCTTTTCTTTTTTTTGGCGAGTGTAGTTATGAGATATTAAAGACAAACAATTTTTCTATTTTTTAAAGATTAAAGGATTGCAATGATTCATTATAAAGATTAAAGATTGAACACAATTCTTAACCTTTTTCATAATTTTTGTAATGGTTTTGTCTACTATAGGGCAACATAAAATTAAGTGTAATTATATTTTTGGTCTCAATTTAAGTATAATTATTAAAAAAACTAAAGATTAATAATTTAAAAAATAATAGTATCGATCGGTATCCAATAAACATTTGATATGCGCCGGACTAGAAAAAGTAATTGAAAAAATCATGATTCGATCAGTCCGAAATAGGAACGATTACGGTTTCAATTTTGCCTTTTCGATTTTTTTGATTTTTCAATTCTGTTTACCATAATTTGTTTAGACCAACCGAACCAAATCCAAAATTGCAAACTCTTTTATTTTTTTTAATGTTTTGGTTTGATTTGAATTCTATCTTACTAGTGTTTTGTTTTGTTTTGATTTGAATTCTATTTTAGGTGTTTTGAATCAAATACAAGAGTCTTAAGCTAGTAGCCCTACGTGTGCTTTATATGACCAAAAAAAGTTTATTTTTTAATTCATGTAGCTCATAAATAAACCATTTTGGTGATTCAAAAAACTAAAATCCTTGACTGAAATGATGACATGCACAGAGAATCGACTCAATTTAAAAAACAGACCACTTTATTAGATACCAACCAATACTGTTATGTTTTAACCTTTAATTTTTATCATGAAATGTACGTTCTTTTTTAGCAATAAATCAAAACCGGTACGCCGATATATAAATAAATAATTAACTAATGCATTTATAAAAAAAATTAACTAAAACAAAATAAATTACATATTTAGTGAGGTGATGAGATAAATAAGTGTTGTTAGCCTTAGAAAGATTTTGTTCTATGTATATAGTCATTACCATTTTTGGCATTTTAAAAAATTATTATCGTAACATCATAAAAAACTAACTCATAACTAACGGAATCTAACGGCAAAGAGCAAAGTGTATAATAGTTTTAAAACTAGGGAAGCTAACTAAAAATTCTGAAATCTCAAGGGAGGTTTCTAGAAAACTTCAAGGGAGATAAGTGCAATTTACCCTATTTACTTTTTTAGAGTTGCTATGCTCCCACAAAGTACTTAGTTTTCGTGCATTCTGACACCTCACTTTGGAAAAACATAAAGATGACCACGACAGTTCATTTGAATTTTTTTTTGGTTATGCTATTTAAATTTTATTCTTCAAAAAATATTAAATATTTAGAAAAATTATTTCAAATTTAATGTGAACTCAGAATTTTTAAAAATTAAATTACTACATTAGATTTGACATCTTTGTTGGAGATACTCGTAGGTGCCTTGTTGGGCTATTCTCCTTAGCTGTTTTATGTTTGAAGTTTTTGTTTATTTTAAAAAATAAAAAACTGAGGGTGAGTGGTGTTTCTTGTGAGTAACAATACTAGAATAGTCTTTGTTCATTATTCAAAACTCTCTCTATTTGGAACTACACATATTGTTATATTTCATATTCTTATCTTTGTAATATATGAAATTTTTTTATCAATAATAAAAAAAACTCCTGAGCATATAAAAGGGTGTCAAGTGTCTTTCATTGTCCGTCCAAAATATGGTATCAATAGGGCTTCAAACGAGCCGAACCGAGCCAAGTTGAGTTTTGGAGTGCTTGAGCTCGGAGTGTTTGTAAACTAGCCGAGTCGAGTCGAGCTGAACTAAACTCATTTACTTAACGAGCCGAGCTTCTAAAACGAGATGAGTTTTTACGAGCCGAGACGACTTTCGAGACTCAAACTCGGCTCGTTTACGAAACGAGCCTAAAATTCGAGTTCGAGCTTAGCTTGTTAACTGAACGAGCCGAGCCGAGCCCTTATTAAGCCGAGCCGAGCTCACAAACAGCTCGGTTTATTTGCAGCCCTAGGTATCGACCTTTATCTTATTTCTATAAAATTTAAAGAGAGGTTAAGGACAGTGAGTAGTCTAGTGTGAAATCACTGTCTTGTTGATAGGTACCTTTAGGCGTTCGCAAACCGCTAGTTCCCCAACAAGAGAGAGCAAATTGCAGTTGAGTCATAGTCTAGGAGGTTAACTGTAATTTACTGAAGCTATTCCCATAAATCCCCCACTTCACGCAATGTGCCAAGTTCTCAACTGCTTCACTTCACGTCCAGCCCTCACAAGTAACAGCACACTCCGAGCAAACAGTTTTCAACTTCTCATTCACAGAGTTCATCTAGCGAATCGTCAAACCCTGTAAGAAATTCAAATTAGTAAATTTCGAAGCCAAATCGGGACTCCAGATGAAGCATGGAGCTCAACCAATGCAGTGCCTCAAGAAGCTCCGATCGAGCCTTCCTCGCCGCCGGCGACAGAACATCTCTCCAGTGCGCTTAAGTGCTTCTCCAGTGGATTCAGTCGCTTCTTCGTACTTGACAAGAGAAGTATCATGCGAATCGAGCAGAATTTCCGTGAATAAGCCCAGAGCTTCTCCGAAGAAGAGACTCTTTGAGGAGACTAACGGTTTTGGAGAGAGGAAAGAGTTCCGGAAAGTTACAAAGAGAGAGAGTGAGAGGAAGAAAGAGGAGGAGGAGGAGGGGAACAGATGTTCCTCTTGCGTTCAGTCGTGTTCTGGAGTGGATGCACGTGAGAGAAATCCGCAGTTGAACAGAAATGCGAAGGAATTTGGAAACCTCGAAGAACATTCTGAAGCAACTACAAAATCTGCGTCATCGTGCGTCCAACCGTTTTCTGGCAAAATTTCCAGGAAAATTTCGAAGGCCGCAGATGAGAATTCGATAAAAAATGACCAAAACAGAGTTGAATTGTCGGAAGTTTCACGGAATGTAACAGTTTCGAATTCAGACTCGACAGCAGAACAGAGACCGCCAAAGTTCAACGCAAGAGATTCTGATCTTGCTTGCTCCGAGTCGGAGTGCATTTGTTACGAAGATATTTCGGACTTCTCATCGGCGTTTTCCGATCTCCAATCGGAGATTTTTCACGACAGTTCGGAAGTAGATTTCTCAGACGAATACACTCCGTCCATATTGTTCGAATCAGGAAGCGAGTTTTCTGAGAAATCAGCCGGTGACGACAGAAGCCCAACGCCTACTTTCTCATTATTCCTTCAGTACAGTCAACAATTCTCTAGGTCCACCTCCACTTTAGGTTCCAAATTTCTTTCATGTTCCGACCACGAGAACTCTGAGGGATTTAGCGTAAGTTATCCCTTACAATTGAGAGTAACCTTTTGTATTTTGGTTGACGTAATGTGCCTGTGTCCGTTTTGTGATTTTGAATTTTAGTGGCTAAGGTTTGAAGATGATGAGCACGAAGAGAGCTACCAGAAGTTCAGAAACAGAGAGAGGAGAGAAGTGTACTTCCATGACTACGCGGGGGAGTACTGCTCCACGACGGAGTATGGCGAACTTGTCATTCAGCAAAGGCTACAAATGGTCCACTGGATAGTCGAGGTCAGTTGGTTGTTCTTCAGCCACGTTTGCCTTTTCTTATTTCCCGGCAGCAGTTGAAATTTTCGCAATAGTATAATGGTCATGCCGAGTACCTAAATTCAAGACAAAATAAGGTTCTCATTTTTTAACAGGATTGTTCACTATATTTGAATGCTTGTGGTCGATGCCATATTTGAAAGGGATTTTATATGTACTTAAAAATTCAGAAATTACTTCGGGATGATGTATAAAAAGTAGAATGATAGCATTAAAAGAAAAGTCTATACACGCTTTTTCATGACATAGATGATTGATGTAAGTATGATTCTCTAAAATAATATAGGCTCAACGTACGTGGAACAATTTTGAATACATATGTATCTCAATCGGTGCATGAAAGTTGTGTATAGTTTTGCTCGCGTCAAAATACCAGTGATATAACAAGCGAGCTCTTTCCCCTAAAATTAGAACACATGGGCGCAAAATGAATCACAATAGATAGGATTCATTAAAAAATCGACATGTATTTTCCAAGTGTAGTTAACACTACAAGCACAATTTACTGGTGATTGGTTCCACTTCTCTTGTATGACTTATGGTGCATTATCATGACTAGCAAACAAACTAGTACGCTTACAGTCATTATACAACGTTGTATGTATTGTTCGTTGGAGAGATGATGCACTAAAACTCATTGACTATTAGGAAATCAGTGTTACCTACTCTAACCTCCTTTTCAATATTTACTATGTCTCATCTTTCATTTTGCCACCTATATATGTGTTGAACTGCTGCATATGTTCAAACAGTCACAGCTCACTATTGATCTGTTTTGCTTTCTTGTAATTGTTACGCTGCCTTTCACATGACCTGCAAACAAACTTATAAACATTGTTAGAAATGTGATATGAAAGCTGCTATGTCTCGGCGACTTCTATCACTAATTTAGTTGACTGCATTATGTGCCGTGATATAACTCGACTAGAATTATTTCTCTTGTGGCTGTTCCAAATAAAGGACCAATGATGAACGTACAACTACACATTAATTTTATTCTCTGGTCAATTGGACTTCGGATATATACTATCTTAAGGCATTGGTTGAATTTTGAAGTTCAGTAGAACTTGATGGTTGTGGATATATATAATGCGTGCAAGTTCTGTCCACTTTGCACTTCTGATTGGATAATGGATGCACTGGAACTGTGATCGGTAACTAACAAAGTTGTGGAGCATCCCTTTTCTCTCTTTGGTTAATGGTGGTGGCTAATTCAAAATATACCTCGCCTATGTGAAGCTCTAACTCATTCGCTTAGTGGTAATTGGTACTTAACTTTGCACTTATTTGCTTTGCATGGTTTATGAAGTTGTCATATATAACTGTTTTTTTCCTTATATGTTGCTGTAATTGAGATGTTTGCTAAGGTTACAGCATCAAAGTGGTTCTTGATTCTCTTCATTTACTAAATTACTTGTCCATGGTACTGTGTATAAGCAGCAATCTACGAAAAAAAAGTTCCATAAGGAGACAATGTTTCTAGGAGTTAGCCTGCTGGATCGTTTCTTGAGTAAAGGATTCTTCATAAACAAGAGGAACCTTCAAATTGTCGGAATTGCATGTCTAGCATTGGCCACAAGGTTTGAGGAAAACCAGCCCTTCAATAGGTAATAGCTTTTGTTTTGATCTTACTTTTGGCCTTCTACTATTGATATTTATCATTCTTCAAAGTTATGTTGGATAAGTATGAATTTGACCTGAAGGGCACTAATTTGTTTCATATGGTAATATGTTGGAAGTTTTAGCAGCACGGTAAATAGGGATCAACCATATCCCACTTTAGAACACGTAATAACTTTGTTTTGGTTATTTGCTGAAATAGAAAAGTCGTATGATCCTGGTTGATTTCAATTTTCGTTGGCAAAATTTTCCAAGAGATAACCTCTAGAGTCTATGTTGTGGATTCAATCATGCATATACTCAAAACACCACAAAATTAAATACTTCATGAGATTTTTAGTATAAGCAAACCTCTACAAGCTGACTCACACAGTATCTAAAAAGCTATAGTAGTCTACTAACTTCATTAGTTTGTATCAAAATGTTCTTATCTAAAAAGAAGAAAATACCCTGCTGAAAGCTATTTATTTGAGTCTCTATATTTAAATGTTTTTAGTGAAAGTTAGATGCCGACTTATCATCTAGGAAGCTCTACTAATAGCCAAGTTGGTTTCCTGCAGTTTTGAGTAATGTACTAGCTGAATTACATTTCAGGCTCCTCTCCAGGTGAAATCTAACATCGTCTGGACCCAGAATGAATTTGAGACTTATCCAGGCACTGATGGGACATGAAATCGGCATGAAACATTATTCTTTTGCAATAGAATATTAATTTCGGGTCACTTAAAGAAAAGAATCACGGATAGATTTTTACCAACTTTTTGCTTCGTGTAGTGATCCCATCAGTGTTTATTACTAGTTTTTAGACTTCACCAATTGCAGAGATGAGTCGAAGACCAGATATGTTCTGTTAGTGAACGTAAGTATGCCATATTGTGGTGAAGTGTGAACTAAACTAGAAAGTTACTGTCACATGTATATAGTTGGTGCATAAAATTTCTGCAGATTAGTTCTGATCCAGACATTTTCATTTGCACCTAAAGTAAAAGAGGTGCATTCTTAGTTTCTTGCATCTGGTGACAACTAAGCTTAAGCATACTACCTTCGACTAAATATTTTCACAACCTACTTTTCATGGTGTAAATGTCTTACGGGATAATTTGATCAGTTTTAAGTACATGGACCATGCTGTTGCTAATTAATATGGATGATAGAGTTCAACTAACTGTAACTTTTCTTGCTGTCTGTTTCAGCGTGAGGCAAAACACATTCTATGTGGAGAGCAACGTCTACAGCAGATGTGAAGTGGTGGCAATGGAATGGCTGGTGCAGGAAGTCCTCAATTTTCAGTGTTTTCTGCCTACCATCTACAACTTCTTATGGTACCCCTCCATTGCATCAGTAGACATCTTGAATTTCGTACATGCAAACATCTGCTCAATATGTATACCTATCCAGGCATAGAAATGTACTTATTGAGAGGTATTCTGCTATAATGGTACAGGTTTTACCTGAAAGCTGCAAGGGCAAATAAAGAGGTGGAAAAAACTGCCAAGTACTTGGCAGTGGTAGCGTTGCTTGGTCATGAACAGCTTTGCTACTGGCCCTCAACTATTGCAGCTGGGCTCGTCATTCTTGCCTGTCTTGCCGCCAACCAAGATTCATTCTGCGACCGTGTCATGGAGGTACACTTACAGCACAGGATTATCCAACTTTAACTTAGGATGCAATGACTCAAAGGAACAAAACTCAAACACACTCACTCCACAGAAACAAAACAATTTACGCGGTCCTCCAAATTCTAAAAAAATTTATATTCTAAAACCTAGACCGATTTACCAATTTACAGGGAAGGGTCAGGCTATATCAGACAGAGCCGAGGATAAATCATAATCTGCAACTTGGTTTTCAAATCTTCTAAAGGCTGCTTGTCGCTAACTTTGAGCCAATCTATAGATTGACTTTGGCTCCAAGACAAAGCTTTAAACAGTGAATCCACATTTCCAACAATCTCCACATTGACGAGTCTTGAATAAGCAACAAATAAACATGATTCGGAAATTAGAAACACATAATATACATGCTTCTCCATTAACTTGGACCAATGAGAGTCAAGAGAGTAGCAACAGGTAGAGGCAGATATAGACAGACTCTCTTCAAATAGGCAGAACTAAAATTGAACTAAATTTAGCTGAGTTAAATTGAACTGAGCTTAGATAACTTGCAGATATAAATTCTATTACAAATAGTTCACAAGAACATGGATTACCAGAACAATTCAAACAAAAGAACCAAATTTTTGAAGTTTCGAGTAAGTTTCCAAAAATAAATTCCAACCAACTAAGACTTGCTATCAACAGTTAAAAAATTTCCAGGACAAATGAAGGAGTCACAAATGGTCCCACCTAAAATTCATTATTCTTCTACAAAGAAGTGTCATTTTGACATAATTTTGTGGTGTTCAATTACAAGAATTACCACATTCCATACAAGTTGTGACGACATCAAGCTCCGATAACAAATAGAGGAACATGTGACACTTGAGATGCATCAATGTCTTCAAGGCTGTCACTAATTTCTTAAAGGCACGAGCGCCTAAAGGATGCTTAACCTAGCTTTACATGGCCTTGGTCCAAAAACCTTGTTTGACCAATCTTAGTGACCTTTGTCAACAAATTAACAACACCATTTTTTGAACCAAGATATTGTGTTGTGTACCTCTCATCACCAACAAGTTTCCTGATATAATCTCTAGAGGTGTACGAAACAAAGTAATTTCCAAGCATGTGGACTCTAGAACTCCTAAAGAAAGAAGATTTTGTCCTCAAGTTGGAACATATTGAACATCGAACAGAACAATGGATCCGTCTCGTAAACATAAACTAATATTATCTATCTCTAGAGTCTTACAAGTTTGATCATTACCCATAAAGTGTAAAACACTGTCCAACTCGTTGGAGCTGTAAAACAAGTCTCTCTTGAGACAGATGATAGTACGCACTAGAGTTCACTATCCACTCATCTGAATGAATATCAAATGATAAACCCACAAGTGCAAATTCGATAATTCTCCTCTTTAGTTGTAACATTGATTTTGGCCTATTTGTCAATCTCTTTGTCGTGAGCTTGACAATCTTTCTTCTAATGTCTTTTCTTAAGGCAGTAGACACAAACATCTTTCGAGATTTTATTAGGATTATAGACCTCCTCCCATTGGGCCTGTCTTTTGTGATTCGGATGACTGCGGACTATCAGTTTAAAATTTATTATCGAGTTCTTAAATCCAACAAAGATGCAAAGCTAATTTGGATTCATTAATTTTTTTTCCAAAGTTTCTAAAATTTTGCCCCACTGGACGAACACCAAGACCCTCCTTGATGACAACTGTTGATGCTGTCGTTAAATACAGCTGATTTTGCCCACTGCCAATTTGTCACGTAGGGTTTGACATTCCTCAACTTGTAATAGTTGATGTACATATTTTCCGAAAGCATTCGGGTAAATTCCTTCTATTTTTTGGAGCGTTTTAAGTTCCCTTCTAAGTTTGGATAGATATCTTAGAATAATCAGAATATTTTACGCGGTTTACCTTTAATTCTTAAGAGGATAGAGATGCATAATTTCAATATTAGATTCTGTTGGTCAACTTCTTATAGCTTGATAACGGTTCTATTTCTGTGTTCTTACTGAAATGTCTCTAATAAAATGTTATTGAAAGACTTTTTGTTTCCACTGGCAGACTCATATCAGAACAAAAGAGGATGATCTGCCTGGATGCATGAAGGTATTCAACAGACTCTTTATTATATACTTTTGTAAATACTTTGTTGTTCTTATCTTAAAATTTCCCATTTTTGGTTGGCAATCATATATATTCCAGGTGATAATAAATTATTCCTTTTAATTTGAAAAAAATACTATCGTAATTAATATGTGTCTAACGTAAACTTCAAGGTCCACCCCTGATAGATTTTTTATAAGTTTCAATGATACGTATTCTTTTCTGCGGTACTCTCGGCTCTAGCGCATTGGTAATGATGTCAATTAAATCAACATGATAGAAATATGCAAAATTACCGAGTATAATTTTCCTATTTTAAAAAAATTGTAATCACGTAAAAATACTAGAAAAATCCATACAATATAAAACTATAAAATTTCATGTCTGTTTCAAAACATTAGGACTAGTCGAGGAGAATTATAAAAGTTCATGTCTATTTCTTACTTCTTGATTGACCAATAATACGTGCAATATAAAACTACCTCATTGTTATTATTTGTGAAATGTAGACTCGTTTGCTAATTCTATCTGTACATAAGGTGAATGTGATAATATGATAAATATTATTTTTCTGCAAAATTTAAAATAACACTACTGGGCAATATTTCTAGAGTCGTCCTTGATAATACCATGCTATTTTATTTGTGGCAGAGCCTCGAGTGGTTGGTAAGGTACGCTTGCTAGCAAGCAATGGAGTGAAGAATCTCTCTTGTTTTCTGAAGCATTATTTCTCAAGCACCATTGGAGCATAGGTAATAAGTAAATCAAAGCAATCTTCTATTTGGGTTGCTGTGGAAACACAGATTGATTTTCTTTTGTCAATGCCAAAGGACTCACAACTTGTAAACTTTTCATAGATGAAAGGATTCATATATTTTTTTTGGCGTTTACTCAAGAAGATGAACTTGAGTGACTTGCGAATAAAATGCGTCTCTCCATTCTCTATTACACAGCATTAAGACACCAAGGCTTTGGCCTGCTAAGTATGAAGTATTTATAAGTGTCTAAGCAGATATTGATCAAAATTGTATCATAATTCATATACTTCTTCTAAAACTTGATCATGCTATTTAAAAATAGAAGCCGAAAACTAGACCCAAATGAAAAAATGATTGCAAATGATAACATAGAACAAAATAAAGCATAAAACGAAATGGAAAAACATGAAGCGAGCTAGCATAATTTGGCCAAGTTGATGGACTTACTTGAATGTTAGTTATTGAAGGAGTCAATAATTTGCAAGGCATTGTTTCCCAGACTTTTGTGCTCGTCGTCGTTAATTTGCCAGGCAGAATTAGCAAAAGAAGGGTTGCACCGATGTATCTCATCATCATCAGCGTCAGTATATCCCCTATCTCTGGTGGGATCTTTTAGAGTCGAGAACATCGATCGAACACTAGTTTCTCAGGACTCGGAAACTGATCAATATCGGATGCAGCAATATTCCACCACACAGCATCAAGCCATGCAAATTTTAAGAACTCGAGTTTTGGGAAAACCCCACTTGTTTCCCGACCTGATCCTATGAGGGTTCAAAGCCTCGAGTTTGGGTAGTAACTCGGTGAGGATCGACATGCTATTGCCAATATTTAGATGGGTCCCCTTCAATAATGCGGCCGACATTTACATGTCGCTTTCAAATACAACGGAGAGCTTTAACTCTTGGATGTGGTTTAGAAAGTCTCAAGTTTGGAATAAGTGGAGATGATCTCCCATGATGCGTATAACCACACCGCGAGACTCGGAGTCCTAACTTTCTGAGATTAGGAGATCTAGCTAAGACATCAGTGCATGACCAGGGATTTATCAAGGGGAGAGTTTGTAAGTTATCCATGAAGAAAGGATGATACTGAACAAGCCTATTTGGGGCTCCGCTATCGCAATTCCCACATCCGGTAACGCATATGTGCCTCAGTTTGACCATCTTCCTAATGCTATGGGGTAAGTGAGCATCAGAGAAACCATATGAAGAAACACTAAGGGTTTCTGGATTCCAAATTTTGGATATTGAAGTTGGGATACTACACTTAGAACCGTGGGAGAGCGACCAACTAGTCGTTCTATCTCACGGGAGTAGTAGTTAGGCAACAAGAATCTAGAATCTAACACCCTAAGAAGTTGGAAACATTGTGAAGGCTAATCAGGACGCCTAAATCCATTGCAACAACTGTTGAAGGGAAAAAAAAAGAGCGGGTGTTTTTTGCAGAAGTACCATCAATGTTGTAATAATCCGTAATTTTAAAATAATTTAAAATTAATAATTGATATTTACTTAGAGTGTTTCACTATTTAAGTTAGGAGTTTTAAAAAAAAAATTAAATTAAAAAAAAATTATTTAAAAAAAAAATTATTTTAATAGGCCGCTCGAGCGAGCTATAGACCGCTCGAGCGAGCTATCATTTCCAGCAACCTCGAAAATGGCATCTTTTGGGATTTTTTCGTATTCATGGTTATTGAATGAGATTATTCCGAATCATTAACGAATAAACATCGAATTCCTTCGTTTTAATGGTAAATAAACGGATTTGAATCAGAGTTGATGACGAATTAGTAGGGGTTTTTATGGAATTCAATTTGGGAGTTTCATAGTATTGAATTGGGGATTAATTTGAACATTAAGAGGGGTTTTTCTCTCGAATCTATAAATAGGACGTCTAATCTTTGGGTTTTAGACGTACAATCGAAATCCAGAAGGTTAGAGAGAGTATTGTGAGGTGTTGGGAGAGAATTTCAGAAGAATTGGGAAGGTGTTCTTGAAGAGAGAGAAAGTGGGGTCGAAGCTTTCTCGCCAAAATTCGTTCTACTCATCACGGTTTTCATCAAATTGAGGTAGGATTGCTTACCTACCAACCTTAGGATGTTCAATTTTGTGGTTATTGCATGATTTTAGGACCTGTTAGTTGTTCTATTGAATTTTTTTAGGGTTTTATTCGTATGAAAGGTTCAGTTTCTGTAAATTCTAGAATCTGGGGAAAACGATGGCTCGCTCGAGCGAGCTTTGGTCCGCTCGAGCGAGGTTGATGTGAAAATTTTGAATTTTCGTAAAAAAAAAAATATTTTTTTTAATAGGCCGCTCGAGCGAGCTTGAGGTCGCTCGAGCGAGCTGCAGAAATTTTTAAGTTTCAAATTTGGACAGTAGGCTTGTTTTGGCCGCTCGAGCGAGGTAGGGTCGCTCGAGCGACCTGTTGATATACAGAGCAGAATTCCAGCATGTTTAACTTAACATTAGAATACACCGGCAATGATTATATTCTGTATTTTGTTCACCAGACAGCATGAACACTCTCACATGTATCTACTATGCTTCGATTATGTATTCGAATTCTTATGGGATCTCGTGAGTTGAGAACTTTGTTAAAATGCATTGATGCCTAACATGTGTAGATGTTAAATTCCAGTGCGTTGTTAGTTGTAGAGAACAACTTAAATGAAACTTGAAGATTGTAACTTGTGGTTATGCCGAGTATGGCCGTCGTGCTGCCCGATGCCGGACGTCGTTCCGAAGATACTAAGGGGTAACCAGTCCCACGTGTATGGTTGATGCCGGATGTCGTTCCGAGGTATGCTAAGGGGTAACCAGTCCCACATGCAGCTTGCTTACCGGGTTCAAGTCCCGAGGTGTGCTAAGGGGTATTCAGTCCCACGTGCATGCTCCGGCCGTCGTGCCATGTGACAGGGCGTCGTCCCACTTAAACAAGATAATGAAAGCGAAAAGAGCATAATTAATCCGACGTGTTTACTGCTTATTTTTATTCAATATCAGCATGTATTGTTATTTACTGTCTATTATTATGAACTGTTGAATGTTGTATGTCCTTGGGTTTGGTTTTTCGGGTAATCTGTCCTACTGAGTTTTATTACTCATCGGTGCAACTTCTTTGCCCCTGGCATTTCATGCCAGATGTAGAAGTACATATAGAGGAACCGTTCGGGTCGGAAGAGCTGGAGGCTACTGGAGGGGAGGCATTCACCTGGTTGCCTTACCCGTAGATTAGTTTAAGGTTTTAGTTTAACTTTAATAAATTTGTAAACCTGAAAGGGTATTTTGGTCAATTCAGTTTGCAACTTGTTTTACTTAAATGTTTAACGCTGAAATAATTTATCATTAAATAAAAGTTAGTTTCTTTCGATAATTTATTTTGATACAAAACGTGGTTTAAATAAATTTAAAAAAAAATTTAATGTGGAAATTTAACGTGCCCAAAAGTTGGGGCGTTACAAATGTACATATTATGAATGCCCGGTTTCAAGGAAGAAGAAGGTCAGGAGGAAATGAGTTGCTCACCCATGATCCGCTCGAAAAAATCTTCTTCCTTGACTTTTTGGTAGCCATCTGTGAATCTAAGTTTCCCCCCACCTTCTTCCACCGCTCTCAACTCTTCTATCCATTTGTAAGAATTCCAGCCACCACAACGATTGCAAGTGGTAATCCTCGACACTTTCTGGGCTATTTGCTTTTCTATGTCCGTGAGCTTTGAAACCAGGTTTATCTTTCTCTTCAAAATATCGTAAGAGATTCCAACTTTCCTCGTTAAATAGAAAACGTAGAGAAAGAGGAGGATAACTCATGAGTTTGGGAAGCAAATAAACACGTTCAACCCGACTAGTGAACATAATCCCACTTCCGTTGCTATCATTTGGGAAACAAATTTTCAAATCAAACCAGGCCATGGCCGGTCCTTTAAGCTTTTGTACAACTTCTGAGCTAGTACCTCATCATCATTGCTCATTCGATCGATGATGTCGTTTTTCGTACAATGATATTGTTTTGTTTTGAGAATTAGATATCCAAGCTCGCATATAGAAGTAGTACGTGACCAAAGGATCAATATACACTCTTCTAGCCAAAGTAGCCATCCCAACAATCGAAATTACCTTAAGCTGCTTCGAACCTTCGGTAAGTTTCTCCTTTAACATCATTGCCTCCTCCCATTTAGTACTGCTGTTTATTGACGTTGCTCTTGATGCATCTGATCTGTAAATATTTGAAGAATTTTTAATATGTTTGGTGGGATCCACGACGTATGTTGTTTTCTCATACATTTCCATCGCCTCTTTTTTTATTGCTTTGATCTCTTTGTTGGTATGGGCAAGATTTAATGAGCGATGATCATCACGAGTTTTCACTAACATGCCAATTTGCTCGTCGATATTCGTTTTGATCATCTCCTCCTCTTCCTTCTTCTTCTTCTTCTTCCTACTAGCACTTCTTCTCTCCAAGATAGTGTTAAGTAGGAACAAGTCAACAGCTGTTTCAGCCTCATACACCACATCTCTAATTCTCGACTCCAGATTTTTGGCTCCTTCATGCTTATAAAACTTGATATCTAGATCCTCAAGCAAGGGCTATTAGGAATTGTAATTAATCCTTGTAAAGCCAAGCAATTTGCTCCTCCTCTTCCCTAACCAAACCTTTCTTGCACCTCATTAACTCCTCCAAGTTTTCCATTAGAAAACTGGCTATAGTTTCAGCCATGCCTCTCTCTCTCTCTCTCTCTCTGCGCTGATCTTTTGTTTCGAGTTGAGCATGGAAAAAAAGTAAGGTAAGTGTTTTCAACTTGAGAACTGGGTCAAAAATTACTCAAAGAGTTAAGAGACAATGAGTGCTGAGAAAATTTAAGTATTTTTTTCTTTTAATTTGAAGTAGACAAGTATTGTGGAACATGCTAAAATAAAATAGTGGACTAACAATATGGGACATAACTGTTCTCATTACCATGGATCCTTTAGTTCAGAAAAAATTCTCTCTCTCTCTCTCTCTACTTAAGAACTGAGTCAACAATTACTCGAAGAGTTGAGAGACAACAAGTACTGAGAAAATTTAAGTATTTTTTTTTCTTTTAATTTGCAGTAGACAAGTATTGTGGAACATACTAAAATAAAATTAATAGTGGACTAACAATTTGGGACATAACTGTTCTCATTGTCATGGATCCTTTAGTTGAGAAAAAATTGTACTACATGATATAATTTGTTATGCCAAAATCAAATTATTGCTGAATTTTACGAAATTCAAGTAATTATTATAAGCATAAATAGAAAATCTAACATGTAATTGTGTGCGACACGTAGTCGTTATCTTAAAGTTGTTATTGTCTCCTCACGCACGTCAGCACATGTTATAACGAGTAATCAAACAATTCAAAGATGCAACTAAAATCTCAAAACTAGACCCCTTGGTATTTGTGTCTACCAAGAGGTCAATAAACCTGTCTATTATTAAAGTTGCCCAAAGAACATATATAACAGAAAGGGGAGAAGCAGATTGAGAGTCAGAAAAGTGTAAACGATCATCCTTAACATCCATAGATATAGTTATAAGTGTGTCTGAAAGAAATCAATCTCACCAGCTATTGGTAGGTTCAATACGAAATTCTCCACTTCCGAACGCATGTATTCTCAAGGTTGTTATGCTTTCTCTATCTTGAGCATAAGCACAAGTCAATAAATAAATTTTTTTTTTTTAGTCAAAGTAGCAAGTAGAATAATCTTTCGTCAAGTGTTCTCCTCATACTAACATTCTTTTCTCACAACAATATTTTTAAAAAGCCTTTAAAATACATAGGATTGAAGACGTGGGTCTAAAAATTACGTAGTTAAATTAAAAGGAAGATCTTTGAATTTATAATTTGATTCATCAAGCTGGTGCGAAAACTTTTTAAGTATTCTTTTATTTATCAAAAGTTGATGCTCTGTAAGTTGGAAACACCTTTGAAAGGTATAGGATGTTTTCCAATAGTCTCACAACCCAATTTTAGGACTACAACTCTAGAAAGAAAGAATCCCATAGACCAATGAAGAGAAAAAGGGAAAAGAAAGATGGAGCCTATATTTTCCATCAAAATGTATCATATTGGTCGGTATATACAGTATCAGTCACTTGGCGGTATCGGTTCGTTCTGATTATTATCGTACTGAACCGAACAATTTATTAATTTATTATAATTTTTAATTTGTATTTTTTTGACTAAGTACACATAAATTGAGACTAAAATTATCCACATTTATGTTTCGTGATTTACTTTTAAGTTGTGAGATTTTATTTTATAATTTTTTGTTAAAAAATATTATTTGAAAATTGTATGTTAATTTTAACGATAAATCCGAAACAGTACATCAGTCCACATCGGTGCCGTATCGTATCAGTAACAAGAATAGTACATTTGTCAATACAAGATTAATAACTTTGATTTGCATTATTAAAGTTACAATGTGTCTGGCAGGCTGGGGCTCCCAAACTTTTCAACTTTCCTTTTTTTTTTTTGACAAAGTTCAATATGCCGATTAAATTACCAGTTAAATCGCAAAAGTGAAATAATTTTTCCGTAATAAATTAAAATCTTGGGATAGAGGAAGTAAGTAAAAGAATAACGCAATCAGAATGGATACGCAGTGTCTCAGCATCCATGACAATGAAAGAAGAACAATTATGCAATAAGGACTCCAACAAAATTATATTGGTTGAGTTTACCCATATATAGTTGGAAAAACAACGAACAAAAACATTAGGGTACATTTAATTCAATGCAGTGAATACCAGAATGAAATTATTATTTTAATAAAATACTTGTTTTTATGTGTAATTCACCGACAAATGAAGAAAAACACTCTTCAAATTGCATCGCCTTTTATGTGTATAAAGGAATGATAATTTCCGCAAAAACTAAGGTATAGTGATTCTATTCCTCCTTTCAAGTATTGATGACACACTAATATTACTATTGACACACTTTTCAGATCAAAATTCACTATTACCACGCCAAAATTCACTATCATTCCATTCGAGTGAACAAAACGCAACCTAAGTTGATTTCAAAGTTAAAAGAGTACTTCTTACACGGGAGAAACTCCACCACAAACTAATTTTACAGCTGCCCAGCCTCTCCTATATTGTCTCAAGGGATGAGCAATTGGTCGGCAAATTGATGGATGATATGTTTCCATTTCCTTGGGGTCTCCTGCAACAAAGGTGAAAAACCATTTGCGCATCACAAGGATTCTGGACTCGTGGAGGGCCTGATTCGTGAGGGCATTTGCATAGCACCTCCGCGTAACTTACCTCCAAAGCGATACTTCAACGAATCCTTGGGGGTAATGGACATTTTGGTCAGTGAATAATCAAATTCATCCAGATCGATATCATGGTCCTCATAACTCGCGGCCATTGCATCATCTATAACATTCTCCCCATTCCCACCTGTAAAATCCTCGTAAACATCCTCCTCCTCACTGCTACCTTCTTCATCGTCATCGTAAGTAGCTCTAACCATTGACCAGAAAACAAAGTTTGGGCGGATGAACCTACAAATATATAACCCAGAATGAGTTGTAGGGACAGATGAAAAAATAGACAAAAGCAACCACAAAACTGGAAAACCATCTTTAGAACATTAAAATTTTAAGGTTGTTGAATCTTGTTTCCATCTCTGCAGCATTATGATCTAAAAACCAAGTAGATAGGATGTGGAAATTGTTGAAAAATACAATAATCTGCTCCAGTCCCATACAAATTTGTTTCAGATCTCAAAAACAACCTCAATGCTAAGTTTTGGTTGTCTTTTAACTTATCTTCCCATAATTGGAGTATTTTCGATTCTTTTAAGCTTTTTGGCAAACATATCTATGAATCTGTCAAAGTTGAAAGCAAGTCTTAGGTTTCAGTCACTTTTAAATTTTTCGATTCCTCCCATTCTGAGGAACGAAAACAGTAACAAATTTTTACCCGAAAAGTATAAAAAGACAAAATAAGCAAATTTGGAAATGGGAATGGCAAATACAAATAGATTCAAAATTTTGGGCTAAACAAAAATCCCTCAAAAAGACACCGTAACAACAACTAACACATTTGTTGCATCCAAACACAGACCCCCCCTCCTTTAAATAAACAGTTTTTAACTAGAAGTGATTGAATACTTAATAAAACATCCAAGAGCAAAGCAAATTTAAGTAAAAAGTTACCTGTCAGATTTTTTAAGCAAACATGGATCAAACGGGAAGAACATGTCAAGCCGTTCCATCCCACCAAAAGCTCTGGAAAGTTCTGATTCTAGCAGATCATTAAAAACAAAGTTCTCCGAAACAGTGAATAGACGAGCTGCTTTTGCCTGCCGGAGAAATTCCTCAACTATGGATGGTAGGCAAACCTATCCACAAGACAATTAATGCAGATAAGACAGTGTAGCTTCTACAAAGCATAAAGGTGAGACCAAACAGAGAAGCAAATTACTCCTCCGTTCTCATTTGTTTGTCCTTTTATAGCTTTAATCTGGTTAACAAATCATGTATCTTCGTGCAAAAAAATTCAAGATTTATTTCAACCAATCAAAAAATCTCAATTAGTTCTTGAAGAAAAGGGTCCAGAAACATTTAAAACACCATAAGAAAACAAATAACGATGATTTTTTCAAATTTCCATAATAGTAACAATGGACACACAAATGGAGATGGAGTACTAAATCACGATCATCTATTGGCTTTGTATGATTTTCAGGACAATCAGGAGGAAAATATCCCATTATTCTTACAAAAGCTGCAAACTATTTTGTAATTTTAAAGGTCTGTTGGAAGAGTGTGAATAGGGCACTTCACCTTCAACGGGTATAATGGATGCTGCAACATTGTCTCTATCGGCATAAGGAAAAGTTGAGACTTGAGACGAGGAATATCCATCACTGATCTCATACGAAAGCATAACACATACATGATGGCCTGCACTACCGGAAAATGACATCACAAAACTTGTGACTGCTCAGAATTAAATGAAACCTTTACCATGTAACTTACAAATCAACACTAAAAATCTGCAAAGTGAATCTGGCATAGAAATATTCAGGGCTCATGCCATCATATCAAAAGGTATCACAGAGACCACGTTGTCAAATTGAAATGAACAACAAAACCTTACTGCATTCATGCACCAGCCCCGAGTGGAAAAAACCATGTTGAATGGAAACATCAAAATGGCATTAATTGTTCCTTGTGACATACATGCTCAAGATTGTAATTCCGACCAATAGATATCACATTACGAACAAGAACCAAGTTAATAAACAGAACTCCATGGACACCATGTGTAGATTTCAGCTCAACAGCCCAAATATACGCATTTGATATCGATAAAATCTTCAACAAAAAAAGAAGCATGTTTAAAGAAGGAAGGGTGCTAGTTTCTCTTCCAAAATATCATAAAAAATTTTATGAACGAAGTCATTATTTGCGCATGCACTTGTTCATTAAATAGATGTCAAATCAAAAGATACCTGACATCCAGAATAAAAAATTCTGTGAGCTTTTGGGTTGATATAACCATCCTGATTTTCACAATATTTCCAACACCAACCAACCAGCCTGAAAACCCAATACACAAAAAATGGCCATGTATCAGAAATCCGCATTTACTCCATTATTCGAAGGGACAATCACAGAGATTGAATGGGTACATAAGAAACTGGTTGGGAACCTTTGCAACATCTGAACAACAAAAGAGATTGATAGAAACTTTGCACGGGATAAATAACTAGCAAGATAAGCAACAGCACTCATCCTGCAACAGAACCAATAGAAGAATTAGCAACATTACAGACAAGCACAAAACAAAATGTGGAACTAAATAAATTTTCAAGTTATTCAACTCCAGATTTCTAATTTTTGAAACATGGTTGCAGAAATCAAGGGGGAAACAATGTAGCAAAGAATTGTATCATTACATCAGAAAGTGTCACAAAAATAAAGAGGAAAAGTTGCCATCCACTCATGTCACATACAGTCTAGAGAAGGATGAGAGAGAATGAGTGCAAGCAGAGACGGAGAGAGAGCCATTAGGTGAGGCACGCCCACTGAATTGTTACAGTATACGATTGATATCTCAAAATAGGTTATAGGACAAAAAGCTTACTATTTTGAGGTTCTCCGAACCTTAGTTGCACAAAACGGGAGCTAGTACGGAAGCGGGAGTGGGTGTGGGGGAGTGAGAGGATATAGAAGAATCTAAGGCTGGGAGCGTCTATAGGAGTGTGCGTGCTCATGTCTACACACACACACACGCACATATATATGTATATATTTAATATTGACGTAAAAAAATTTAGATCCTTCTAAAGTATTATTTTTTCTGCTAATTCTACAAGACATGTCATTTATTCTAGTGACTATAAGCAGATATTATGTTTATACTAAGCAAATCAATATATCTATTATAATATTTGCCACCCTGATAGGAGGATCCTACTACTAAGCTCCCAAACATAAAAGGCTGACAACCCCATATTGAGATATTTACACTAATTACACTGAGCATATAAGGTTGCTCTCCTTTCTGTGTGGCACTTTATTACGTCACCACTACAACTATTGTTTTCTGCAGAACACCAACTTTTTCATACTTTCATGATTTTACAGTGTGATATTTCCACTTTCCAGGTATTTCAAATACCAGCACCGAAGATTACATAACATGGGGATTTGCTAGAAGCTGGGTGGCTATCGGCCAAAGGTGGGGGTTGTCGAAAGGTGGTCAGTCGCCATACATGGTTTAGGGCTGTAGGTAGTTGAGGCAACCGAAGATGGTCACCAGCCAGAGGCAGAGCGGCCAGTGGTGCTGTTTGTGAGGGGTATAGGGAGAGAGTGACTAGTTGCATAGATGGTAACTTTGTCAAAAAATTTACTTTTGTCCTTGAGCTCATAAATCTTTTTCTGTTGCCTTTCAAGACAATACAGTTCAAATACTAGCTATTTGTGAAAAACTGCCCCCTACCACAAACACCCCCCTAGAGGCCTAGAAAACAAAAAATAAAAATAGAAGTCGGAGTGGCAGTGTTGCCTGTCAAAATAGTAATGCTAACTCCTAATTTTTTTTTTAATATACTAAGCATTTAGGAAACACTTATCTCCTTTTTACACAAGTAGGTGTGCGCAAAGTCAAAGGAATATTACGTTCATCAAACTCCAGTCACTACACAGAATGTAAGTCATGATACAATTGTTATTCAACAAAAGCTGCTAGAAGCTTAGGTAATAACAATTGCATGCACATCGTAAATTCGTACAGCAATTATTCTACAATAACAGCTGCTACAAGCTCAGAAGAAAATCTCATTCATAATAAACTTTCAAAATTTTACCCCTTTTTTGGGTTTCAATCTGCTGTAACCAACCAATAGTGATTTCCCCAGTTATATTCTACCCCTAAGTAGACTTATTCCCCCAGTCCAATTTCTAACTCTGTAATTGCAAAATAGTTGGAGAAGTCTACCACAAAATCAAGATCACAATAACAAAAGGTATCTTAACAAGTAAATAGGCACCATGCCGTACAACAAGGGCAGAAGCATCAGAAAACTAAATATTCTTATCCGTTACCTCTTAAGAGGGGGATATGAACTGCTCAGAAAAATGTCTGCAAGACTATCGGCGAATCTCGTGCCACAGTTCTCAGGATCTAGTGAACAGGCATAGAACATTACAAACTGCAAAAAATAAATACACGTAATTCAAATGAAAATATTATAACTCGTGCTTCACCAAAATCCATTCAAAATGTGATGCCAGCAGATTCTGTAAATGTGATTAATATGACAGTTTTTGCATGCAATCATATATCTAACATGACCCCTGGAATTCAGTACCTGAGAGAACTTTGACTTGTAGGCGCTCAAGACTGTAATCTGAAAGGACTCGAGTAACGCTTCAAATACCTAATTATGGCAACAACGGTGAAAGAAGACTGTCAATTAATAAATAAGAAGACATAATAATTGTATCGATTAACTTATTGATGTGCTTACTTTAACCAAACGACCATCTTTAGCACAAGATTTGAGATGTTCAAACATAAGCACCAACAGGCTATCTAATTTCTCCGCAACTAAATTTCCCCGGAAACTCCTCCCACTTGAATATTCTCTTGGAAGCTGGGAAAGAGATTTACATCAATATAACAATGAAGGCAGGAAACTTAAGACAGCTTTGAGAAGATAAGAACTTCTAAAAGCCGAAACAAAACAATTCCTCTTAAGATCCATGGTTTCCCCAAATTTAATGTTTACAGCAAATCAAAATGCAACGCCTGCTAATCACACTTTATTTTGACCCACAAAAAAAAAAAAAAAAATCCTTTGGGGAACAAGGAGGAAATCAGTAAGTAAAATGTCTAGAAGTTTAATTAGTTTAGGAGTTGGCTTAAGGGTATTCACATTAACTTGCCATCACAACCCCGTTGTTTAGAAATTCAAAGAAGGATTGGAGTGACACAAATTAAGATCTACAACTTTTAGAAATAAGCTTTCTCTGAAACAGTGGATTGTGGAAAAACTGTATTTATTGAATGCTGGTCAAATATCTACCTTGACATCTATTGTAATATAGAAAGGGAGAGCACCAGTTTGGTGTCTCAACATTTGGTCATTGTGTCAACTTTTTAATTCCTAAATTGCTCCTAAAATACATTACTAATTACTTTTGAGCAACCTTGAACCACCAAATAACCATAAGGGCAAAAAAGAGAAACATCTTCCACTATATACTCTCACTTTATATAAATTGATGAATTCCTATTTGCACACGCATCATGTGTGCCGGGCCCCTAGTAATTACAAAAAAGCGTGTTCTACCACACTCACTTGGTAATAAAGGTTATCAAATACCATGCATTTTGCACAATTAAACATTAAGCAGTAAGCAACAGATTTAGCTTATTGTTGAATGGTGTGACGTTTGGTATGGGGTATCTAATTATTCACCAAGAAACATGTGCTTCTACAAATAAGTTACATATCGCAGCTGAGACACACTGAAAACTTGTAGGACAGATTACATGTTAATACACTATCTAGTATCTACATGTAACGATTCAGACAAGCAGCTTATGTGGCGTTTTTTATGATCATGGAAGATTTACAACACCTCCACAAAATGCTTTTTACCATTTTCCAGCCAATATAACACTTGTCCATAATCTCATAGCAAATTTCCAGTAACCTATCAAAATCAGTGAATTCGGCATTGTCTTTCATTAAGAGGCATTTACCTGTATCCCCACTTCATACTTGCCTGGGGTTTCTCCCACAAAAATACCAAGGGAGAAACAACTTCGGTGAGAATTACAAAGCTTAAGCATTGTTGCATCATTAGAAGTCAAGGCTCAAATTGGTTTGCCAATATAATAAGCAATCCTAGGACATGAGATGAACAAGCCACTTGCTCGCAAATCCGAGATTAAGTAGACTAGAAGTCCATCCAAAATCAATCATGATCACATGCCGAAATCTGTTCACTATGATTTGATACTTACACGGGTACAATAAGTACAAATAGATACAGAAAAGTGTTTAATTTTTAAAAACACACCTCATCACCCTCTTGATCAGAATCATCTAAAGTCTCTTCCACGTCTTCTAGCTCCATTTCAAATATTCCTTTACCAGAATCATCCCGCAAAATATCCTCCCATTCTATCTCCACCTGTAAGAAATACCCAAGCAAATTTAAGGTTGACAAGTGTGACTCCTTACTACATGGTGTTTTACAAAACACATCTAAACAACTTACATCCAAATCTATCAGCCTATCCACCACTGCTGTAAGCATCATGTCCCCAACAAGTTCTCCCATAGCACTCCTCTCTAATCTTAACATGTTCTCCACATATATCACGATCAACTACAACAATAGATTGATATATATTCAGACAAATGTCAAACAAATGCTTTACACTATATCACTGTTGTGAGGTGTGACAGCTAAGAGTTGTACTGTAAATGGCTTGTCATGAGCAAACGTTAGAGATGCTACCCACCACCAATATGCACAGACAAGCTTGTCATACATCAAGCCTAAGACGCTGTTCAGTGGTCATTACAAGCCAATAAAAAGGTTCTGTAAAAGTATATTGAGTCTACTCATAAGAATGAGTTCAGCATATCAGATGTCGATCCAAAACAATTATGGCACAGGAAACCAAAATAGGAGCATAAATAATGCCATGAAAATCCTAAATGACTGAAAAGCCCCTGATGCAGGATGATTAAAGAAACCGAAGAAACCCTAGAAGGCGATAAAATTGTATCCACACATTACTAAACGAAAATAATTCTAATTCATCAACTATTCAAAAGAAATGTCTAATGAGTCCTCGTCAGTCCCCCAGGAAATCAGATTCTATGTTTGGATGTGATGAACCAACCAAACAAGAGTGTTCACCAGCCACACGGTTATCACATAACTTATCACCATGATAAACTATGGTTGCTTGCTTTGTGAAAAATTACGATAAGACGGCAACATCCATTAAGCTTGTAAAGTAGGATAACAAATCTAATACTACTAATGAAAATCCAAGTTGGGTAGATTCATTGAAACTCACAGCTTCCTTGCTGTAAATGTTCGGCATCTTCTGGTCAACGATTCGCTTTAGTCTCAAAGGTGCAAGAGGCATTAAATCAGCAATGTCTTCCAGTGCAGAATGCACACGATCAAGAACGTGGTCCTTCCTTGCAAGACCGCGTGGCTGCTTCAACAATTCTAGGAGATAATGTGGAGGCATAAAATTGCTTACAAGCATGTCCAAGCAAGAATCAATATATTTTCCACTTGCAGCAGCCTGCAACTCAATACAATAAAATGAACTAAAGTAAAGATGAATCCAGCATAAAACCTTGCATGTATCATATGATACCCACGTACCAAGGCTATTATAAGCTCAACCAATGCATCCATCACATCCGGACTGTAGTTCCACATGCTCATTCCAAATATCTGAAAAGCAAAAACCGGACGAGAATCTAGAACAGTCAACCTCAATGATAGACGAAACACAGCAGAAAGAAACCCTGTTTTACAAATTAGTTACTTACAGCAGAAAGAAGCTCATGGTGAACAGTATCAAAATAAGAAACTGCTCCTGACAATGCCTTCAGACTTGTCTGCCAAGCAGAAAAACAAAGATAAAATAAGCTAATGTAGATGACGACAGTACTAGGGAACACGAACAACAAAGCTACTTTTTCTATAAGTTTGTTAATAATAACGTACCACAAGTAGTGCCACCTCATCCTCTGCAAGATATTTTTTGTGATGAATAACCCCAATTAACTGGTCATAATTGTCGCGATCACCCTGAGCCATTAAGGTTCAAGATTATGAACATGCTAAGGCTTTGACATAAAAATATTTGCCAATAAAGATAACTGAATACTATGAATATTCATTCGACCTACTAATATTACAATACCAAGTCGTAAACAGTTATCAACTCAATTTTGCTGACAAACTCAGTATAAGGGTATCTAATAAACAAGAGAAGGGGGGAAATCAAATTTGTCATCTCACACCATGCGATCTGTAAATCCGTAATGCTTACCTTGGTGAATGATCTAAGGGCATCCCGGACATGATATACCAACTCTGAATCAGTGAAGTTAACATCCTCCATTTCAGCAAATCCTTCACTCTCAGCTGCTAATTCCACTCCCATGGTCTCTCTACCAAGACGTAATGCGTAATGCTACCAATGACTGCAAACCATAAATTTCATACATTAAACCTGCACAATGGAAAATCACAGTGCCAAATGCCAACTTTTATAAACTACCCTCTGGTAGGCATTATTAATAGACTTCGCCGCAATTGTCCGGCATATGTGTCACACCTAGCACTAAATTCAGAGCATGTCTTCCATTACCAACTGCTTGTGAAGTGTCTAATGAAAAACCAAGTAAGGCTAACGAACATGCAAATTAATGTTTGAAATCATGAACAGAATCAGGATTCTTATATGAATTGATTAGTTTTACTTATCTTTTTTTGAGTGGGAAGGGAATCAATATGTAACAGGAGATGGGATATCAATCCCATATCAGTATGGTAACCCGAAATTTGAAACTATTTAATAACTAGAGAACCAAAAAAACTGCCAGAAAAGAATTTCAATGGAAACATATATTGTCATGCACCTATATCCAACTTATGTACCTAGCCAAAAAAAAAAACACCTATATCCAATTTATGTCAAAATAGCAAAGATGTTCTACCATGGGTGGACGAGTAATAATTCTTCAAAAAATATTGGGGTGGCAAACCTACATGGTTTCAGAAGATTCATAATGATTACTACTACGGAAAGGAGTACACTCGAATCTGTAGGTGGCGGCCTCTCCTTGAGTCCATCCCTAGTTCATGAAGGTAAAATCCTAAAGAATATAAGAACACTCTTTTAACGCACAAGATCAAATATAATTATTCAGAATAAGGCACAAAATTTAACCAGTACAATCTAACAAGCTACCATCAATAGAACTTGGAGCTGACTATATCAAAAAGTTAAATATATATAGAGAGGATCAATATAATCAGCTCAAGTACTACTCTTCGGTTTTGAGATACAGGAAATAGTTCGGTGGTCTAATAACAACAGAGTTCGACAAATACATAAGCAGAATCATATACATAAGAGTAGTAGCCAGGGCCGGCCCTGAATATAAGCCTATAAAGCCACTGCTTCAGGCTACCAAAACAAAGCTAAGAAGAAGGGCACCTCCTAAACGTATGATTCGCTCCTGGACTGTGGGTTGGACATCCCAATACAGTAGGAGGCGGGTCTGTTTCCTAGACCCAAACATGTCACGTTTAAGCATCTAAATTGCCCATAAAAACAGCAAACAAATAGAGAGAGACATACAGAGAGGAGACGAGCATAAATCAGCAAACACGCAGACGCAGACGCAGACGCAGACGCAGAGAGAGAGAGAGAGAGAGAGAGAGAGAAATTAGGTATATCTTGCAACGATTGCGAAGAAAACCCTAATTGTAATTTTCCCGGTCAAAACCCATAACTTTCAATTTAACGAACGTGTCGAATCATATATCTAACCATTTAAACTTACGACTATCCTTCTCTACTCCTTCTAGTGAATATAATCTTAATACGTTTATGTATTTAAATATAAGCTACATTTAATTAAAAATTTCCAACTATGTAGTAATTATTAGATTATTCTTTGATTTTTTTATTTGTAGTTTTTTACTTTATTTTATTTTTTATTATTTATTGGTTCATCTTGTCAAAAAATTTTAGAAAAATAAAAAATTATGTTCAAAAATTAAAAATAAATTTTGAAAAGATAAAAAATATGTCAAAACGATGTTTTTTTAAATTTATTTTTTTTGTTAATGAATATTTTTTTAGTTTTTGAATATAATTTTTTACTTTTTAAATTTCTTTCATAAAGACAAATTAATAAATCACAAAAAATTAATGCAAAAATAAAAATATTTTTTTTTAAACTAAAAAGAAGAAAATAATTAAAATAGTTAAATTAGGTTAAATAGAGTGTCACATTTTTTTTCTCTACTATGCCTTTTTATCTTAAATAGACACATCTTCTCTCCCTAACTATAATACCCTGGCAAGCATGTAAAACAAAATTAGTTTGCATTATTAAATTTGTTAGAATTTGAGTTCATATAATTCAATAACTGCATGTGAATTACTTTTAAAACCGAGCTAATGATGGTTGAATTATGTATTTGTAGATGAGTAGAATTTTTCAACCATGACGGAAAGCTAATACCTCACTATCTAGTAAAAACAATGCTCTTAATTTGGGTGGATCCGTGATCTGTAAAACATTAAATCGTCAAAGAGCCCTCTATCACTGTGGCAAGAAAACACTCCGATGATTAAGTCAGACAAAGCTCACAAGATGAATTATAAAACTCAAGCGAATTAATGCACGAGTTAGAATGTACCTTTTTCTATTGACGTGGAGCTTTATTTATAAACTTTTTATTAATCTTAATTCTCTTAGGATTCTGAATGGAGTGAAGTATCTTCTGATTGGCCACTAATGAGATAACTTTTTATCAAGTAGTTATCTTCTACTATTAGAGTTTCATTCAATCAATACTTATCGTATTAATTAAATTAGTCGTGGATTTCTCAGCCATATCTATTAGAACTGTATCCCAATTTATTCGAGATTCTGTCTTATCTCGAGATATTAGTCACTCATCGCCTTTGTCAGGTTGATGGTATCTTGGACCGTCCTTCTCAGGTCGGTAAGACGTTGGGTCACATTTACCAAGTTGGCTGATTACCAGGCCATCTTCCTCAAATCGGCTAATCGTATATCCAACCTTCTCGGCTCGAACAAAGTATGGATAACCATTCTCAGGTTGGTCATGCCCTCACATGATCGGCACGTGCATCATGATATATCTATAATTCTTAGCCAAACTAAAATATTTATCCGGGGGAAGTTTATGTATTTCTCAGTTACATTTTGCCCGTCGATATCTATTTTAAATCATACTTAACCATCACAAAAATAAAACAATGGAGATCAACAATTTATATAGATACAAAAACTACTTCTGGTCATTGTTGATAGTCAGTTAAGGCAAATTTAAACACTTTTTCTTTTATTTTTTAAAGTAGACGAAGACACATACTTTAAAAAAAAAAAAACAGTAGATCAGAAATGTAGGATATAATTATAACAAGGAGTCAAACCCCAAAGGGTTGGTTGAGTAATAGGAGAAAAGAAGACTAAAGGATTTGTCACCTTAAGATTTTGAAGTCGAATCTCATAAAGGCTAATTGTTTGGGTTTATTGAAAGTTTGTTCAATCAATAATTTCAAAACCTTGAAAACTAATCGGCATTTCAAGTTGAGGGTTTGACTGAATATCTCGGCTATACAGAAATTATATAATAAGGAATCATCTCTCATATTGAGAAAGTTAAAAAGAATGGTAAGCGATGCACTTAAATTTATTTTGAAACATGTTCAAGCAAAGACTACAAAAGGAAGTTCAGTGACGAAATTATTCATTGTACATGGAGAAATCAACCTCAAAAACTATTGGAATAACCATGGGGTTCATCATTTTCTTTAACCATTGTGAAAGCCAAGCATTTGAGTTCCATTTTTTTTTTTTTCATTCTTTGCAAAAAATACTATTGGAATAACTTTAGGGTAGGTTCAATATGAAAATTTTGCTCTCCATCGAAAAGGGTATCCACAACACAGCTCTCTCTATCTCTATCTTGATCTCAAATTTCTCGTTGAGAGAGAAGGAAAACAATGGAAAGAAAAAAATTAAATAAATACGTTTTTTTTAAAACCAAAATAACAAGTAAAATATCTTTTATCTAGTGTTATCCTCTCACCCCAAAATCTCTCTCTCTTTTATTGGATTAAAGCCAAAAAAAAGCTTCAAAGGGAAAGATAAATCATTAGAAAATGTGGAAATTCTTGTTCAGTCACCAACAAACAAACAAAGAACAAACACAACAAGAAGAAAGCTATTTCTGTTATTATTGAATATTCCAGTCTGTTTCCAACACTTGCCAACAATAGCGAGATTCTAAAGGTGCGCGAGCTACTTGTCTCCAAACTCGGGATCTACATTTGACCAATAGGATGAGCGCGCTCTAATTACTCGAGCTCGGATTCAATACTCACGATGGTACGTACGGTCTTGTGTGTTTGACACGATATTGGACACTCGGACAGTCCTCTTGCTTTGTGAGGGCACGAGGGACAATACATAACTAAGGTTACGTGTAGGGGAGTAGTATGAGTTGTCGAACAAGATTCAAATAGGTGAATGGGTCCTTAGGTTAGCAAGAGGGGATGAAACCAAATATTTAAACATTTTGCTCTATCCCTAGCTAATCTATCCGTGGACAAAGGGAGATCGACTAGTCGTGATTGGGTGGTCAACCGACCTTGTTATAGAGGTCGAAAGCCATAGCTCCAAAACCCCATTGAAGGAGATTCAAGAGGCCGACAGCCATTGTTCCAAAAAAACATCATTGATGGAGATTCAAGCTCCCAATACCCATGCATTCCTACCAAAATGTTATGTATAAGGGTGAATTAGACTGCCTCCCCTGAGGTTTATTGACAAATAAAATGCTCTTCCTAAGATTTCTAAAATTAATCCGACCTCCCTTATCTTTTAATAGATTTTGAAAAACTAGAAAAACAAATGTGACAAACGAACAAGTCTTATCCATATCAAACCATGAGCACACATACATACTCTACATGTCGAGTTAATAGACAAACCTGACCATCCTTAATTAGCATTAGAGGGAAAAACATGTAGCATTTTCTGTAGGGATATCGCCATTGCAATAATATTGTCTTTTGGAGAAAAATTGTCTTCGAATTGGTTGTCAGCGATGAAATTTACTACAAAACATGAAAATAATGACCTTCGAGGCGTGTTACTGAGTCGCTTTCTTAAAAGACAATATTTGCCCCCACTAGATGGTGTGCATCGTGTTACAGCATGCAAATCCACCTTTAAGATACTGTAACGACCCGACTTTTTAAAACAGTTAAATACTAATTGTTTTTTTTATTTACCGTTATTCTTTTTAATTGAAAATAGAATGAAATGATTTATGACATCTTTCTTAATTTGACCGCATGAACTTAGAATGTTTAAAAGAAAAATAATAGTTTGATTTATTCCAATTATTTGCCATTGTTTTTATTACCAAGATTAGTGTGTTAAATGATTGGTTTAGAATGCGAGTGCACGTGTAAGTGTGTGTATGAGTGGTACCTAATAATTTTTCCTAAATCTATTTATTTTCTTTCATCTTCAATCTCATTCATGCACCAATATCTCGACCCTAGGAGCCCTTTTAACAGTGAGTGAACTTGGACAAAGTACTTAGTTAAGGAAGAAGTTTGATTAGTGCTTTGACCTATGATCCATGTCATTCCTTAGGTATTAGAAAACTAATTATGTTTGTGATGCTTTGAACTCACAAATGACACCTTGGATTCACAAATACTACTTTGAAATTCCAAATGATTGCTTTGATTACTTAAATATCATCAAATGAGTCCTTATCTTCAATAGCCTATAAAGACACATCCATGTTCACCACATTCCTTACACGCACAAGCAGTAAACTTAGAGTTGAGTCTAGATAGAGAGAGAGAGAGAGAAGGACCTCGCCGAAGCCCGAAACACTACCTTACGTCCATCGACTTTTGCCGGAATCGCACTATTAAGGTAGAAACACATATTTTGTAACTTTAGTTTCGTATAATTTTTAGATATTATGTGTAATTTTTTTTGAGAAATCACTTTTTTTTAATCAGGTCACGGCCTAAATAATTAAATGTTGTCCAAATTACACTACACTTCCACATGCATACACTTTTTAATGTGTTATGATGTCTACAAATTTCCATGAGATTTCATGAGAGCAGGAATGCCAACCCGATCATATTTTATTATATTGTTATGTTGCTTAAATTATTTAGTGATGTTGAGATTTTGAAAGAGAAAGATCATGTTGTTGATGAAATTCTGGTTAGTTCGTTTTATAGTCGTTATGTTTATGGAATATGGTGTATTTGATGTGGGAGAACTTAGAGCTATACGTTAGGGACACTGGACCAGATACCGCTTGTGACACAAAAACAGAGGATGTCAGAGTGTGCATTGTATTTGGATAATATATAGAGCCATTGAGTAACGTTAAAAGAAAGAGTAAAAGGGTTTAGCCCGTGGTGGCAGTTTGATTTGGATTTGACCCATGTGTTTATGGAGTAATTATGCCAAGTTGATTACAATTTATTTATAAGGACCCCAACTAGGAATAGCTAAACACGGTTGGAGGTAACTTCGGGGCGTTTGCAATGACAACTTTGGATCGAGGGAGTGGTGACCAGTGTCTTACGCATCCTTGAGGCAATAAGGAGAAGAGGCTAAGGTTTGAATTGATTGGTCTTGGTGAAACTATGCTGCGAAGGATCTAGATAGGGTGAAGTAGGTATTGGCCTGAGTAGATGGTAGAAGGTCTCTGCCTTGCCGGCGATATTTAGTCGGGTATATCACCTCAGACTATGGGCCAATGGTAAGCAAGGACTGATCAATATCAACTGATTGCCTATGCTAGTGTTTAAAAGGGTAAGATTGAATTTTCGTAGTGGTGAAATTCTAGAAACTTAATACAAAGATTCATAATAAATCTATGTGTTTATTCCTGCTACTTTAAACTCTATTCTTTCATGTGCTTGTTATATTTGTCAAATTGCATATATGCTTCTTGGGTTAGTGTTTCGAATATGTTT
The DNA here is from genome assembly GCA_019985065.2 of Arctostaphylos glauca. Classification (NCBI taxonomy): domain Eukaryota; kingdom Viridiplantae; phylum Streptophyta; class Magnoliopsida; order Ericales; family Ericaceae; genus Arctostaphylos; species Arctostaphylos glauca. Next base: position 12,585,567 of record JAHSPW020000013.1, on the reverse strand, counting down.
TTCGCTGAGTATTCTGTACTCACGGAGTAATTTTTCTGTCTCTGGCATTCATGCCAGATGAAGAAGTGCAGGAAGAAAAGCAACCCGAGTTGGAAGAGTCAGGCTTTTGAGCTAAAGACCGCAACAACACATAGATTTTACCCTTAGAAGTTCTGTATATTATTTTCAATTCACAATGTAATCCCAAAAAGGATATTTCAGTAATTTCGTCAAACTTCCGCAAATAATGTTTTATTTTAAAATTACATTTATGATTTAATGTTTTAATTATGTTTTATTCAAAGAAAATAGAATTAAAATATTTTAATTAACGTTGCCAAGAAACGGGGTATTACGGATACAACGAAGTCGGAACTAACGTTCTATCCAACTACTTTACATAAAAAGAGTTGGACAAAATATCTGCATGGTAAAAAGTAATAGAACTAGAAATCACTAAGTTTTGATTCTCCAGAATATCAAAACTCATAAATAAATGCTACAGAATATAAGAGTTATTCTTTGAGAGAAAGATGGTTAGAAAATAATAAAACTCCAAATGACTAATTTCGTAGTTAATTTATAGGCCAAATGATACCTGTTTGAATGGGCACACACCCATTCACTTTCTGCCGTTGGATTAAATCCTACGGTGGAGATTGCACTCTTTCAAAAGTCGCGACTATACGCGATCGACACATCCTTTCAAGAGAATAAGATTGGTTACACCCCAACCGGTTCACCCGAACGGGTACAACCGTACCAATGGGCACCCCAATGGGTACAAACGTTTTTTCTCTCAAGTACTAAACCCAATATTTAAACACTAAAAATACAAACCAATTTATTTTGAAAATTTCTAACAAACCTTAAGGTTATTAATTATTGCAGGATGCCTACAAAGTGTCAAATTGGAAAACAATCGGGTATTTTCCTAGACTTAAAATCCCACTAGATGGAACTTGAGAAATGGAATGTCTCCTGTCATCACTTGAGAAATGGAATGTCTTCTTCTAGATGCAATGAACTCAAGATGATCCCATAGGGGATATACCAACACTACAAATGATTGAGGTCAAATTCTGTAGCTACTCTACTGCACGGCTTGCCGAGGAAATTAAGGAAGAGCAAGAAAGCATGGGAAGTGGTGGCCTGCAGATTATTATCGAGGGAGTTGAGGTGGTAAATGTCAATGATTATTTTAGGTATCATCTCCATCGGTCAAAATATTTTTTGTGTTTCTATGTATGTCCTTTATCTTATTTCTACTTTGGTATCACTGATTTTTTCCATCTCTTTCCTATAAGCATGTTGATCTAGCAAAATGATTCATTTAGTGGGTAGTAGGATAAAAGAATATTGGAGTCTTACATTCTATTTGTCTACATTTTTTTGGGTCCTAAGATATTCTCAATTTCAGATTACCTAAACGCTAGGTCGTCTAGGTATTTGTTCTAAGTTGTCCCTTACTCGTCTTGGCATGAATGTATTACGTGGGATCACCATCAAAAAGTTCTGTTTGGATGTGTTGCTTGGGTCTATTCTACCACTGTAGTTTTTGGCTTTTTCCTCTACTACGTCGATTTTTTCCTTTCATTTGAATAATTGCATCCAGCAAAAATAAGAATGTCATGTGGGCTTTCTGGGTGATAAGTAGGGCACACGGAAAAAACACTTCAAGGTGTTTTACGACAATGTACACATCTCATTTACAATTTGTTGTCAAACGGATCGATGGATACAGTTGGCACGTGGTTCGGGTAATTGAAATGTATGAATCAAAGGAAGGGATTTGTACCCTTGAATATATACAGGTACTTTAGTGAAATTGACCTTTTCTAGTACACACAGTTTGTAACTTTACACACAGTTTATAACTTTGCTTTCCTGCCATTTCATTAGACCTATGCCTACTTCTAACCTTCTGTTTTTTGTTAACAACATTAATGTTGCCATTAACTAAATAGAGTTTTTTTTCTCTACCCTTTGCCTACTTTCAGGGTGATTTACCGAGAGGAATAAAATGATGGTGAAAAGAGATTTCTTTAAAAATTTAAATGCTTCATTTCAGTATTAATCATTATGTCTTATAGTATCTTATATTTTTTCATTTTCCTCCCAAATTCATCTCACATTCTTATGGTTGCTCTGTGGCCATGGGTTTTTCTTGCTACCTTTACCCTTAATATTTATACTGAGTATACTTTCTTAACTGTTCTATTTTCTCCCATGGCTTTTTGCTTTATGAAACAGAAAAATTTAACAAGTTTGTACAGCCAAAATTTTTGTGCATATCCTCTTGTCTAAGTGTATTATGCATCTTTCAGATTGAATGTTGCTCATTTGTTCGCTACTCCAGCAAACCATGGATACTGATAGGAGGACAGATATAGGTACTTGTACAAAAAGAAATAATACATTGAGGATGATGAACATTACTACTACAATTGTGTTCATGTTGTCCTGAGGTGATTCTAGAGGGAGTACAGCTCTCTGCTTTGATGGTCAATAAAAATAAAACTGTTTCATTGTTTTTTTTTTTAGATAAACGATTGTTGTAATACCCCAGCCCGATTTAATTATTTGAATTTAAAAATAGCGCAGATAATTACAATTATCACATAATTTAATTGATTTTATTTTATATTATTGATTTTATCTTAATTCGGAACCTATGCTCATTAAAACGTTAAATTTTTAGACGTTTTGAGATGTCGGCCTACTAACGAATACTCGTATGAGAAATTCAAGCACTCCATGAAGATCCTCGTAATTTTCTAAGTCACCCGGTCTATTCTCGTATTTTTTTTAAAAATCAGTACCGAAACAATTTCTCGGGATCGCGTAGCAATTCACGCTCGCGCACGCGCCCGAACCCTTGACCGATGGAAATCTACATGGTTCAAATCATAATCTTCTTTTTCCCTTAAATTATGGGATGTGCCTCCCCTAATTCAATTATTAACCCTAGTCTATTTATTTATTTATTTATTTATTTTTCTTCTTCTCCAATTAATATATAAATACATGAATATGAAGGAGGCATTTTTGGTTTTCTCCTCCCCCATCAAAACTCACGGCAATCCCTCCCTCTCTCATCTCTCTCCCTCTAACCAAGGGTTCTACTCTTCTCCTTCACCATTTTCTTCTTTTCTTGTTCTTCTTATTCTTCTTTTTCATGTTCTACAACTTTCTATCACCGCATGACCACGGCCTCTACGTCACCACACATGTTTGGACGCCCCGGAGCCCGTTCGTGACTGCCGTATTCGTGGCCGAGCCGCCATGTCCGGCCACCAAGCTTTCCGGCAAGGAGGAGGTAAAACACTCTTATTAAACGCATACTTTTTCTTATATTTGAGGCCTTAGATCTTGATGTTTTATATGGTTTAATTTAGATTTCGTTGTTAGAACTCGTAGTTGGACACTTAGTCTTCGAAATAGATAGATTGGATCGACTCTCGGACCATTGGAACCCATAGAAATCGCATTACAAAAGTCACCCATAAACTTGAGTAAACTGTCTTTTTCCTAGATTTTTAGCCAACTTCGGAGACTTAGATCTTGATGTTTTGTTGCTCGAATTACGTTTTGTAAAAGACGAAAGTTTGACATGAATACTTTATCTTGAACATAGACGGAATGGATTTGCTCTATGACATCTTGAACATGTTAAAATCATGCTACGAAAATGACTCGCGGCCTTATTGAACACTGATTTTCCAGATTTTCTCAGATTTTTTGTCAGCTTCGGGCCCTTGAATCTTGATGTTTGGACGGTCAAAATCAGTTTCTTAAAACACGAAAGTTGTAGACAAACATTAAATCTTGAACCTAAATAGGTTGGATTATCCTCGAGACCTACGTAACTCACAGAAACCGACCCCAAAGTCAGCCCGAAAAATAGTCTATTTTTGGGGGTTTTCTCTCTCTAGAAATCCCACTCACGCACCCACTTAAATCGCCGCACCCGTTAGCCGAATCATGAAATTGACCTTACCATGATGAAATTGGGGTTAAGTAACATACGGGATAAGTCTCGGTCCCGGGTTTCGGAGACCGGGGAGTATAATTACCAAAACGCCACTCTTACTTTTGGCATACCGACACTAAAATCACCACACGAACGGACCGACCATGGAATTAGACTTTGATGTGAATAAGGACTGAAAATAAAGTGGGTTGGGCCTCGGTTATATTTTTGACGGCCGATAGCAAAATTACGAAAATACCCTTTTACGGTCTAAGTAACCGGCGATCAAACTGATCGAACGTGAGTCATCCGAGCCTTAGAATATACAAACGAGACTAAGGATTAAGTAATAAAATTGACGCGAATCCCGAGAAAGCTCTCGGTGTCACTTGTTAATTGGGTAAATTGACCACTTTGCCCTAGAACCCGAATTACGCTTTGTACCCTTACGTATTGAAGAGTCCGAACGATTATGCGACTCGAGTCACTAAGTTAGTATATTCTTTTAAGAGTTGTTGGCAATAAGGACCTTTTACTTATCATGATAGATTCGAGAATTGGAGACCGTTGGACCGAGTTAATATAAAGGAAGTACGGTCTAATTTCAGGTGAGTCTTACATATGACTTGCTTACTTATATTCTGCAGTAAAAATGAATGATTTCTTACTTTGATACATGTACATCTATGCTACTAAATTGATAGTAGACTAAGCATGACATATTAAGACTTTAGAAAGAATCATGACATCATGAAAACATGAAAATATTATGATTATGAGATCAATACGGCGCCCCGGCCGCTAGGGGGCAGATGAAGATTCTAGTGATGAGGTGAAGTAATAAGGGTGGAGATTATTAGCCAGGTAATCCAACGGGTGATATCACGCCGGCTTATATTTGGGGTCACTCCCTAATTTACTAGTGGGCCGTAGATCATATAATGTTACCATACATGGTTACGGTGTAAGCCTAAAAGCTAGAATTCATACGTCACATAACATGATTACTTGATAAGTGTGCATGGTTACAACGCAAGCCTAAAAGCTGGATTCGTGTATCATATAAAGTTGGCATTTAATTATAATGAATTTCGAGAATACGGGTTATCTTAATACAGAAAGTTAGTGGACTTGTCATAACTAGACTCACACTAGCCTAGTGCTAATGAAGTTGTTGATGCAACAGGTTTTAATTAACGATGCTGACTATGCTTGAATTCTGCAAGTTGTATTGGAATTGAAGTATATTTTGTAATCTCTAAACTTAGCATGTTTTAATGTAATTCGATCTTGATTGTAATGTATTTGGTTGATCGGTCGGGAATTTGGACCGTAGTCATGGTTTGTAAGCCCATAAGGGTTATATTGTTGCACTTTATTTTATGCACTGAACTCTGGAGTTAATTTTATTTTTCGCACTCTGATATCAGTTATGTTGATAGAAAATTCCTAAACTGGTATATTTTTAAAGGGTCTTACGAGTTTCACTCGTGGCCGGTCACGTGCCTTAACCTTTACGAGATGGGTCGTGACAATTGTTTCATTGTCGTTTCGAGAAGATCAAAATTCTAACTTAACTTCAGTGTTCAATATCGAAACTAATTCATTTCCCCTCATTTTCATTGATGACCAATTTCCTCAGATTTTTCCATTTTATTCATAACCATATACCTAACGTGTAATTCTAAATGTGAATATTTAAGTGGGCTAATAAGTTGGTTTGGTTTTACCATTTTTAAAAGGGTGGCCTGAGTTGAGTATAAGTGGTGTTTATATAGTTAATTGCGTTGTAAATAAATCTCATTAAAGATTCAAACAATAAGCAATTTGATTGTTTGATGGTACCATATTTTACGGACAACAATTGACAATTTTCAACGTGAGGCTTCATGTAGTTTCTCTAAAATTGCGATGAATTAACTCATAAGACAAATAAATGAACTTTTCATTGTTTACTCTAACATGTTACTGTTTTTCTTTCCATCTGTTTCTTCCCCATATCGAAATGTGAGTTGAAAATAAAAATTAAAGAACTTTATCCAGATTAAGAGCATCTCCAACACCCTAAGCAAATCAACCCTCTTAGCCAAAATAGCTAGCAATTTTTATTTTTAGAGCTCTAAGAGCAACTCCAATAGGCTAGCTAAATGTTACCTGTTGGCTATTATAACTAGTGAAACCATAAAATACATGTTCCAATAGGCTCTTCAAACCACTAGCTATTCTAATTTTATTCACCTTCGCTGGCTACAAGTAGCCAGACCTTCTTCCCTCGCTATGTACGATTCATCTACTCTCGCGCCAAAACATCAGGTCCCCTTCTCCCTTCTCCCTTCTCCCTTCTCATTCTCTCTCTCTTTCTCAACACTGATTCTTCTCTCCGCCACCCATTACCTCCATGGTTGACAATGGCTTTAGATCCTCAAAGTTGATTCTTCTCTCCGCTGTCCATTACTTCTGTGGTTGACACTGGCTTCAGGTCGGGACAGATTCTCTACGATTCATCTGTTATCTCAGTGCTTCACCCCTCACCTGGTATGGTCATTTTCTTTGCCCTGCTTGTCCTCAAGTTAGGGTTATGGGTTGAAGTACAAAGTTGTTTTAATTTGAAATCCGAAAACTAAATCCCCTGGTCAACACAACCCCTTGCCATTCCATTAGGGCAGGGGCAGCATATGGTGAATTGTCCTCCCTAATCACTCTTATCAGTAAAAGTTTAGAATCATAACCTTGGTTCATTTTTTTGGGATTCTTTTCATAACTGATTTGCTGGCTTTAAGCCTTTGGCTACAACACTTATTAAGAACCACACATGTCAATTGTGGATGTATGTGCACTACCTTTGTGGATACCAGCTTAAATTCAAACATGCATAAAATTGTTTACTGCAGAACTGAGTTTTTTGTATGATTTTGGGACAAAAAAAATGCCACCTTTGCCAAATTCACAGCAAAGGTATTGTAGCTGTTTGATGAAATGCCGGTTGCATCTTTTTTTTTTTTTTGTTGTGACTATTGATTAGCTCTACTAGTCTACCATATTTTCTTGTGTGCTCATATGCTCCAACATGGTTTAGGTCCTTATGTATTACCAACTGTTTAGTAAGCCTACTGTGACACTTGTTTTAAGGCTAAACATGGAGCTGCTAGTGCTGATGGTGATATTGTGTGACAGGTGAAATGGAAACTTCTTGGAGTTGTAGCCTTATTTGTTATTTGTAGCTTCAATATTTTTCTGTACTAATTTGTAAAGGATCTCACTACCACTCTCTGTAATAGAAGTCCGATATCCAGGATACATGCTAAATTAATTCACTGATTGTTCAATGTGTGAATCATAATGGTTTACATATAGTTTGTCACATGTTCACTCACAAATATCAGTAATATCCTCTGGTAGAAAACTATAGAGTCATGAGTTATTTACCTTTAAGAAATATTGCTTGCTTTTTAGAATTTAGAATCAGTATCTTGTCTAGAGCAAGCAATCAATCTATTTACGAGGTATATTTTGTCAGTAACAATGTCGCACTTGAGGCAGAATTGTTACAAATCAATGTCTTATGCTTCGGATAGTTCTATTCCATTATTATTTTGTTAACTGCAAGATTGCAAGTCTTATGCAAGGTATATTGGTTTCTGGTTGCAGGTCCCATAACTTGTCGAAGCTGTGAACTACTCAAGGAAAAATTCTGAAACTTTTAAGACTTTTTAGATCTAGTATTGTTATTAGATGGATACTCAAGGAGATGCGTACTACATGAATCTTCTCAATGGGCAGAGCAACCTTGATCATGGATTTACTATTGAATCTTTAGACGAAGAGAATCAATATGTCCCAACCTCTCCCCAATTAGGATCCAGCACTAAGAAAACCCAACGAGGTGGGAATTTTACAGTGGATGAAGATATACTATTAATCTCAGCTTGGCTTAACATTAGCCTAGACCCAGTGCAAGGGAATGAGCAAAAAGCAAAGAAATATTGGCTTAGGGTTTGGGAGTACTTTAACGAGCATAGAACTTTTGATTCTAATCGTAATCAAGGCTCTCTCATGAACCGTTGGTCGGCGATTCAACTTGCCACAAACAAATTTGCTGGATGTTTTTCCCAAATTGAAAGGTTGAACAAAAGTGGAACAAATGATAAAGACAAGGTATTTGTGGTTTTTATATATGCATTTTATTCATTTTAGTTTCTCATTCTAATTAGTTTTATTTTATCTAACTATTTAGGTTCGTGATGCGAAAAAAATGTACAAGGAATTGTACACCTCGCCCTTTCCGTTCGAACATTGTTGGAATGAATTAAGGTACCAACCAAAATGGATGGAAGAATCTGAGATAAAGAAACAAAAAACCAAAAAGAATACGACTGCTATGATAAATTTGGAAGATATGAATGAAACACATGGGTTGAAACATGTCGAATTGGAAAGACCACCGGGAAGGAAGGCTGAGAAAGAACATCAAAATAAACGAAAAAGAAAACTTTGTGGGAATGACGGTACAAGCTCCTCGATGGTGGAGTTGTTAGAAGATATGAGGGAAGAAAGAAGGGCAATGAATGAAGTGAAGAAAACAATGCTTGAAAAAGCCTACCTCCAAGAGGAAGCTAAAATCAAGCAAAAAGCTGAAGTGATATTGCAAAATGGCAAAATGATGTCAATGAAACAATTGAAGGAGGAAGAGAGAATCATGTCTATGGATACAAGCGGGATGCCTCCATTGCAAGCAGAGTACATTCAACGCCGCCAAATGGAAATTCTCGGGAAAAAAATGTAGTTACTGATCTTTTTTTTGCTAGAACAGGGTACTCAACTTTTTGAAGGACTTGGTGTAGAAAATTCTGAAGTAGTTATCATTTTGTGAAGAGGGTGCTGCATGTACCCAACTTTTTGAGGGACTTGAATAGTTTTACTAGGTTTTTTGTGTCACTTGTTAGTCTCTAATATTCTAATTATATGAATAGAAATTATGTTACTTTTGCAAACATGAATGATGGACTATTTATTGGAATGCTTGCCTTAGTAAATGGTGCGGAGGATGCTAATGTATGGTGTGCAGATGAGTAATATATGAAGGTTGCAATTTGGATATGCAAACTGGAGTAATTATGTTGTTGAAATGGATATGCAGCAGCTGCACACTTAGCATAGCAACTGCTACAACTTTTGCAAACTTTTGCACACCTCAGGTTCCTGTTTATGTTGCATACTGTTATTGGTAGAAGTGGGAATAAAAATTGAAATTAATATTTGGTAATCGGTAATTTACATCTTAGTGTTGAATATGGTAATTGTTTGGAAGATGTCCATGGTAATTGACCGTTATAATATAACCGTTGCATTATATGGCCGTTAAACAAATATCACGTGCACTATTTTTTTAGTTTGTTGGTTAAGTTAGTTTTATTGAATAGCCAAAATAGAGAGTGTTGTTGGAATACATGAGTGAAAAAGTAGATAGACAAATTGACTATTGTACTTTTTTTGTCCTTTTCAATAGCTAAATTAACTAGTCCTGTTGGAGTTGCTCTAACAAACTGTTCGTATGGCTAGGAAAAATGCATATTGTATTTTTCGCTGGCTTACAAATAGCTAGCCGAGAGGTGCTAAACAAATAAAATTAGCATTAGAGTGCATCTATAAAAAGTGAATAGTCAAAATAAAAAGTATACTTTTGGATAACCAAAATGCCTAATAGTGTTGGAGTTGCTCTAATAAATCAATCTGATTATCTTGAAATTCATGGCTCATCCTAGCACCTACACTTCATGCATAGGAAGATGGAAGGCACACACTCATCATCCTCAATGCTTTTGCACCTAGTATGCTGCCACATGTGGCAGCCATCGCATGTCACCATCCTCTTCCCATCATCATCCTTGACCCCACAAAAGCAATCCACCGTCCCATTCCTGGCCCCACCCTCATACCTCAGCTTGGTATCCAAGTCCAGCGCACATCCTCTCACCCATACATGGGTTCTGAGATCCACCGCGCATGATAGCACCCTCTCGTCCTCAACTCCCCTTAATCCCCCAATTTGTCTCACAATAAATCTATCCATGATACAATATGTGCCCCTTAGTGTGCATTGCGCCGCCACTTTGAGCTTGGCGATTGTGGTCCAATGTGGGACCACCACCAGCTCACCTGGTGATAACAGCCGCGTCAACTCTGTCTCTAACTCATCGAAACTCCGCAAAACTTGGCATGTTACTGCCGTTAGATGGTCATTTACTACTCCCATTACCTCCCACTCCTTGACAAAATGCTTGCTGTCCAATACCGTCCGAGTGGCCAAACTCACCGAGTTGGACTCGGGGTATCCAAGTAATACATTTCTATACAGAAACAGAACATCCTCATCAATATCAAACCCAGATTCTAGAGCCATAATTGTCTTCAACCCATATAAACCTACCTCGTATTCGACCTCCAATTGGTCAAAAATGCCTCTAATAAAAAATTCCACGACCTTGGTTGATGGGTTTCTCGAGCGACAAACAATCTGATTTCCCACAATAGAACCATTTATCAATTTTAGCACGTAATCAATCAGTCCAATGTCTTCTACAAATTGCCTTGCGAAATCGCTCAATTCTTGCCTAGACAAAAGTTTTTTCATTGTCCATTTCTTTGATTTCTCTCAGAATGTTCCACACCACTTTCGCTACTTGTTCTAGCCTTTGCTGGGGCCACCTTGAATCATATTTGGCAAGTGAAGGTAAAAGGGTAGCTGACACTGACTCTGTAGCAGAATCTATTCTCTTGGCAACATCATCAATAGTGAACTCTACCAATTTGGTTGATGGGTTTATAGAGCGATGAACTATTTGGTCGCCCACAGCTAGACAATCTATCGATTTGAGCATGAGATCAATCAATCCAGTGTCTCCAATGCATTGTCTAGCCCCATCACGCAATTCTTTTCGTGACATCACAAAATCTATGCTATCTTTCAGCAAATTAAAAATCACTTCAATTGTGGGTTCTAATCTTTTTGGAGGCCACCTGCAATCAGTGCTTCCTAATGAAGACAGAAATGTTGCAATACTGATTCTGTTTGGGATTCACATTGCTGGGTTTTTCTTGATGAATTCTGCGAACAAGTTTTGTTATCTCTTGACATGAAATCAAAAATGAACTGTAAGAGATCACTGATTGTGACCAGTTTGGTTTCGCTAAATCCTCCGTATCTATGTATAATTTGGTGAATAACCCATCCTCGGCTAATGTTTCTGAAGTGAGCCATGATTTTGTTAAGGTCTAATGTGCTGAGTATGTTGATTGCTTTGTTGTACTGATCCTTTGTAACTCCATAGCTTCCACGGCCGAACTTGTAACCCCATTTCCCAAACCAAGATTGTCCATGTGCTACGTCGTATAGCAATCTCAACTCCATGGAACTCCTCTTCAAAGCATCATTCACCGAAATTTCCCTGCCAGTTTTCCACAAATTCAGGTTCAAATGAATTCATAAAGTGCCCACAAATCAATTGAGTTGGGAGGGACTGAGATTTGTATAATTTAGGTAAAGCGCCACAAATCACTTGACCATAAAGTTCAAAAAAAAAATTGCTAGGGTTTATTAGCTTTTTATCAAAAACCATTGCTAAAATTTTACCCATGATATAGCTGTTCACTTCGTGAATTTATCCATAGCAATCACCCCAAGAGTACGGCTAGCACGCGACCATTATAACAAATGATAACTCATGGGAGCAATTGTAAATTACTTGATTTATCGAAGACAAGTGAATTGTTATTGATTGTTCATTTACTGTCTGAGTGTTGTATTGAACAAGGATGCTACATAAACCAGCAATCTAAACTACTCATTCAAAAGAGACATAATATAAACTGAAACAAAAATTTAAGCGGAATTTAGATCATAATTTATGTAAAATTTATAAAAGTATAGTTATATACCTAGTTTGAAGACTTGTGCAGATACAGTCCCAGAGGTCCGTGATTCGGACTTCGGGAGATAATTAGAGTCCTCTTCAATTCCATTGATATCATACGATACCTCCGTCGAACTCTTTCAAAAACAACCCAATGTTTTCTCAAAATGGGCCCGAGAAGCTGATCGTCGAAGATTAACTCGCAAAGGTGCGAAGCCCAAAGAGCTTCGGCTTTATTTTCCTCCTCTTAATACAGGGTTCGAAGACTTGGGTCGCCATTGAGAGACCTTCGAAGCTTTGTTACAAGATTTTCCGCACACGCAGAGAGAGAGAGAGAGAGAGAGAGTGGGGTTTCAAATCGCGCCCGTTTGAGATTAATGGGTGGTTTTTATGGGAGTATTTACGTTTATAGCCCTCTGAAGGCAGGAAAGTTTTAGTTCCAGATTTGGGTGTTTTCATCATTTCCTTTCCATCAACAAAGTAAGTTTTTGGTTTTCTGATCACAAGGTTGGGACATTTAAGTAGTAAATGATCTAGTGAGACGACTTCCACAGTTAACAATGTAAACGTTTTTGGAAAAGAGCCACTTGGCACCATATCACGCCTCCCACGTCACTTAGCAGTTGCGTTTTCTTGAACAAAGGCGCAGAAGGATGAGAAACAGACAAAACTTGTGTGTGCCCGCACGTAGAGAAACCAGAAAACATGTATCTCGTCAACCTGTAAAAGCAGAGGTCTATTAAATGGTAAGGATATTTTGGGTACCAAAAAGGATACACATACATCACTTTTACACATCATTTTTGCACATCACTTAAAATTACGTCGTTTTGTATTGAGAAAAAACCGTATTTGTAGTTGACCCGGTTTTTACACATCATTTTTGCACATCACTTAAAAATACGGTTTTTTCTCAATACAAAACGACGTAGTTTCGAGTGATGTGTAAAAATGATGTGCAAAAGTGATGTGTATGTAGCACTCTTGATTTACATGTTGCTGTCTATTGTGTATTGAATGGGTTATTAATTAAAAAGCTTAGCTAAATGATACTCTCTTATTAAACCTACAAAACTCATTTTACACCCTAGAATTTTATAGCATTACTTTTATACCCCATAAGACTTCATCTAGTTATTTTAAAGGATTTCAAAATTTTACTGTGCTTGTTATTTCTGTTATTTGGTATCAAGCTCTCGACCTAATCAACTTATAAATATATGAGTATTAGATATATTAAAGAAACTGAATCAAATAATCTAATTAATAATGCATCTTTAGAAATAATAATAGAATAAAACAACACCTTAATAAGACAAATAACTTATTGAAAAAGTTAAAAAAGGTCAATAATAAATGAAGTAATAAGAAAACAACTAAATAGAAACTGAACTTGCACTTTAGATAATTATTCCTACTCATAAAAAAATAAATAGATAATACTTTCAAGCTTTCATCACTTGAAAAACAAAAACAAAAACAAAAAAATGGATTTAAGCAGGTTTGGAGATTTTTCACTGAATCTATCACACTGATTGGGCAGTCACTAGTAAGGGTAATTGATAGATCCAACACCTTTACTTCAATAGGTTTGGAGATCTCGGCGACAGTGGCGTTGTGCTTCTTTTTCAAAGATTTTATTTTTCGAGGAGAGGAGGGGTCATTCTCAACGTCAACAATGGGTGAAGAAAATGGAGTTTGGAATTGTTGGAGGCTTTTTCGTCCCGACTTCGGTAGTTGTTTTTTTAGTCTAATTTTTTACGCCTCCCGAGATGAGTTGGCCTCGAATGTTTGGTATCTCGTTGTTAGGATTTATTCTAAACTTTTTGTAGGTTGTTTCGTCTACTAACCTCCAATATGCAGGGGATAGGGGACAGTATGCATGTCGGGAAGAGAGGCTAGGTGTTATGAAAGAAGAGTAAGAACTAGTAGGAGAGTTAGAAGGGCATTTGGCAACTTGCGCGATGGTCACTCTCCCTGGTTCTCTTAGAAAGGGCACGACAATTGCCTCATAAATTTTGTCGATATTTTGTTCTTCTGCTAATGTGGCTTGGTTTGGAGTTTGGATGTAGCCTCTGTAGCTCAATGTGTAACGGAGCAAGACTTCATCAGCTCGCCTTGGTCCGCTGTGTACTTCTAAACCCATGTATGCAAGAATGCGCTTTAGATCGGTAGTGTGTTGGTGGCCTCGACTCTTCCTTTGTTGAAAACACAAAAGTAGAAAGGAAGGCAATTAGAGCAATGGCTGAGATGAAAAACTTGAATGCAATAGAAAAAAGAAAGTACTAATGAGGTGTGCCAAATCGCCTTAGGACATTGAACCTCTGGTTCTCAAGTTCATTTGGAGCAAACTTCCAACTTTCTATTACTACTAGATAGTCATCATCATTGCCGCAGTTCGAATCATGGAGATGAATGACGATTTTCTCACGTTTAGGTCAGGATTTGAGATAGTACATGTTCGAATGCGACTTGACCATGTTGTAGTTGAATCGGGTATCCCAAAGTTCAAGATTAGTTCCTAGAATCCTATTCAACTCGACTATGGACATTATGATTCTATAGGTATTGATCGAGATTTGCATCAGGGTTAATCTGTAGCAATATAGAATACTAGACTTAATTGCTCGAACACCCCTTGAACTATCACCCAAAATCAGTTTTACCTTCTTAACAAAATTTTGTGCCACTATGACCCTCTTACGTTACACAATGTACCAATTTGACCCCTTATGTTTGTGTGTCGTTAGCTTAAGGAACGAAAAAGTGATTTTGGAGGAAAAAATCATGAGGATAAAATCAAAGTGCCCTTTAATGAGCCCTACAGTAGGACACAACCTATGTAGTATATTTCTCACGTTTGTTTTCTACCTGGTACACTACTACAAACAGAGCTAAAGATCATGATTTTTAATTGTGATCGTTACCTTTTAATCTCGATTTTCATTCCGTGGTGTATCGGGGTGTAATGAAAAGTCTGTCCTTTTTTATCATGCTTACAATCCGTGATCTAAAACGGCACAAACAATCTCAGTATTGTACAAAATCGTGATTAAAGGTACCATATCCCGTGATTAAAACACCTATCTAACATCTCGATTTTGTATAAAACCGGGATTATTTGACACTAACAATCACGGTTGGATTATAAACCGTGATTGTAAGTTATTCTTTGTAATATCACGGCTACTGTTAGGAGAGTTCGATCGCACATACGTACAGTAGCTGCAAAATTAGGACGCTCTTTCACAGTTCGTAGTGATTCTCTTCGATTATATGAACTGAGTTCTTCAATTCTTCGATAGGGCTACTGTTAGGAGAGAATCCAAATCTCGATTCTTCGATAGGGCTGCTGTTAGGAGAGTTTGGCCGCACAACGAACTGATTTCTTCAAAAAGAGCTGAGTTCTTCAAGGGGGGCACAACGAAGTGAGTTCTGCGGGTAAATAGAAAATAGGGCACCAATTAATTTCCAGAATTTTTAAGGTTAAATTTTTTATCACAGTACATATTAAAACTGAGATAGATAAAAAACAAGGCCTTGTTTGGCTCCTAAATTTTTATAAATGGATTTTTTAGGTTTTTTATCTCGCCTACACATGAAAACCGAGATTAAAACATATTAAGTACAATCACGTTTTTATCACATACCAAGATAAAATTGTACTATTATCACAGCTGTTTTGAAAATGTGTGATTAAAAAGACTTTTTAAAAAAATTCGTCACGGATTTTATAAAACTGAGATCTTTTTAATTTTTTATGCGTGATCTTAGACTATTATTGTAGTAGTGGTAGCTTTCTATTGTTAAACCTTACACTCCACAAACCATCCATACTCTCTCATCGTTTTCTTTTGAATTTGAGTCATGGCATCCAGCAAAGGGAGCTTTCTTGACCGACTGGGTATCCAACAAATAAAGACTAAAAATGCGCCCCAAGCGTAGGACTGACTATCGGTGTAGCAAGATAATCCGGAAGTACCGGAGTCGAACCACAAAGACGGTGAACGGTGATTGACTCAAACATAGTGAGATTTAATTAAATTGGCTCTAGGTAGCCACCCCTTGTTTGGATTTGATTAGTTTATCACGCTAAAATTAATTGAGTTTACTTATTAAATTAAAGGAGAGCACAGCCGCGGGGGATCGACGTCCGCGATTAACCTAATTAATATTCACTCGGGCCACAAGTAAAAATTTAATTGATTTCAGATTTTAAGAAAATGGATTCTAACAAATGCGCACCGCTTGTTACCAGTCCCGTGCTCATTTGGAATCCGGCAATGCCTGGGTTTTTGTTCGTTAGAAAAACATTCCTATTACCTAAAATTGCTTCAAACACGATTAGTTCAACCCGAGGTAAACACTATTTAGATTAATCACGGATTTCCACCCTGCAGCCGCACTCTAATCGACTACTCATACATACTTAAATAAAACGCAAGAATCAAATTTAACCTAGATCTAGACATAATCAGGCAATAAAAATAAACTGAAGGAATGATTAACTATGTTACCGAAAATTTGCGAGAACGAGCGTAATGAATCACCACGCGTAGAACAACAATCCAACTTGAAATCAATGAAACAATGTAAGAACTTCAATCTGGAAATCAAAATCTGAAGGAGCAGCAGCTGTTTAAGAGAAATTTAACCTAGTTAATGAAAGCATAATCCTAATTCGTCTAATTACGCATATTTATACCTAAACACACTTAACCCTAATAAAACTAATTAAAAATAATAATAATCCGCGGAATCTTCCTTCAAACGGCAATGTTTTGGCTTTATAACTGTCTCGGTAGCGCTACAAGCATAATGGGGTAGCGCTCCCGAGGCTCTTAGGGTGACCCTTTTGAACCTTTGACTACTGGAACGACGACGTTTCACTTCTTGGCATTGTAGCGCTACACCATAATTTGTGTAGCGCTCCTGAACATTCTGGTCTTGTAACCAATTCTGAGCGCTACAGGAATTTGTGCGTATCGCTCCTAGACATTCTGGACGATTTTGGGACCTTTTGTAACAATTTTGGAGCGCTCCTGGGCTTTGTGGGTAGCGCTCCCGATGCTTTTAAGTCTTTTCCTCAGGTAACTTGGCCACCACTTCTCTTTTCCACAGCTCTTCTTCATAACGGACCCGCACGACACCAATTTGTGCTTCAAATGTTCCCAAATTCCTGTAAAATCAATAAAACAAGCGAAACCAACCACGTGCACGAATTAAAAGGAAAATAAGGATTAAATCGCTCATCTAATGCGCTAAACTCCCTACTTAGGCGCTAAAACAAATGTATTTCACGCGCCTATCATCTCCCCCAACTTGAGCGTTGCTAGTCCCTAGTAACGAACGAAATAAAAAGAAACACTCAACAGGGGATACAAGAGTTATGCGACCTGTACAAAAATCAAGTGAGTACTGATTTTATTTTACTGTTTCGTGCTAACTTCAACACATGCATGCTCTAACTAAGATTTTGAGTTAATTTGCATTAAAACAATTACATGAATTAACTGGCTCCCACAAGTCACAGCATCACTCACTCACCCGATCACTCAACATCCCATGGGAGGCGCTTGGCGAAGAACCGTGGGGCGAAACAAAAGCTCACCACGTGCCAATCAAATGTACGCCGATCATTTCAATGAAAGCTTAAATACAAATTAAGAAACCGCATATTCATAGTCAAATATTAAACATGCATGCCAGAGAATTAATAACGTGCTATGGGTCGAATAAGGACTTCATTAAGCTTATAATGACCTTGGTTACAATTTAGAAAGGAGAAAATGCAAAGGATGGCGGCCTATACTAGCGCATGGTCAATCTACCCTGAATGGCCGCCGCCTAGACTAAACTGACACATAAAATCATAAAAAAGAAAGAGAAAAGAAAATGACACGACCAACACCACCACCTAAAATAGACACTCCCATTGCCCTGCTTTTCGCTCAATCACCGCCGTCTGATTGCTCCTCCTGCTCATCCGGCACATCTCCAAAGTCATCACTCACCTCTAACTCTCCCCACTGTCTTGGCTGATACGGACCCGGATTCTGCCCCGAAATTTACACCTCCAGATGGCGCTGCCTGGCAAGTAGGTCTGTCTGATTCCTGGCCAGCTGCCTTTGCTCTCTCTTGAGTTTCCATTGGCTCCTTGCAATCCCGGTAAGACATCCAAAAATCTTTTCCAGCCAAGTCTTGGTGCTAGCACTTGGCGGCGGTGGGGTAAGCAATGATGTCTCGGTTGCCCTAGTCTGTGCCCTACTGCGAGTGAGAATGGAAGAGCTCATGTCCTTAGGGTTTAGGGGATCATTGGAGTAATATTGTCTTCCCGGCACACTCTTTTCCCTCAAAATTTTAGAAATCAAACACGGGAATGGCATTCTCAATGTAGCGGGTGCATCCCGAAAATCACACATTTGCCCGAAAACATAAAGGGCCCAGTCACAAACGGTATCATCCCTCGTAAAAATGTAGATAAGTTCCCCAACCGTCCTTTGGGGTTCACCCTCCTTGCCCCGGGGATACAAGTTGTAGCAGATAACTTGATTCATAAACCGATTGGCCAAAGTGAAACGGCCGGGCCAATGCGGTAACCGTGCATGTCTTCGGTCCGCATATAAGTATTCTGCTATCCCTTGCTCAACAAATTCAGCATCCTCAGATAAAGAAAAATTTGTGGGCCCCGTAGGCTCACATATTCCCATGCACGGGCTATATCATCCACCGTGATAAAAACAGGAGTACGACCTATCGTCGAATTAATACGAGCATCCGGAGCCAAGAAGGTACCCGGCTCCGGTACAACCATGTTCTTATAAAACTCCTCAACTAATGCAGTATTATAGCCCGGGTTGGGGTGAAACCAATAGTTCATACCTTGTCGCCGAATCGCGTCAAACGGTTCGAACTCGGCCGGCCACAAGTTGTCATCGATAATATGTCGTTCATTCTTTACTCCTCTCCCCTTAATAGATGCCTCCCATTTCCTCTGATTATCCCTTTCGATCTCGTCTCGGCTCCTACGTCGGGCCCGACCTGGATGATCCTCCTCGGCCGGAGCACTAGAAGATCCGCCTACAGCAATCCCTTTACCCGTATTCTGCCTCTTAGATGCCATGATCTCGTTGGTTTGGTGTAGGAAAAGGTTGGGTAAAATGTTGGGTTTTTGGTTTTTTTTTTTTTTTAGATCCAGGAAGTTAAAGGGTTGGGATAGTTTTTTGTTGGATTTTATGGAAGATGGGAGTAAATGGAAGGTTTTTATGAAGTTTGGTGGAAAATGGTGAAGGTTTGAGTGGTTTTTGGGTTTTAAGGTTTTGAGTTATGGTGGTTATGGTGATATGGGAGTTGGAGGGAAAAGAAGATGAAAAGGTTTGAGGAGAGGAAGAAGAAGAAGTGGGGAAGATAGAGAGAGAGAGGGTTTTTACGGAGAAAGGGAGAGAAAGAGCCGTTGATGTTCCGGATAACTGCCTCGGTAGCGCTACATAGAAACTGGGGTAGCGCTACCGGTCCCTTTAGACTGACCCCTTTGAACCCCTTTTTGAACCTTTGAACCTTTGAAGCTTTGGAAGTGTAGCGCTACACCATAATGCATGTAGCGCTCCTAAACCTTCTGAACGATTTGGGGCCATTTTTAATCAATCTTGAGCGCTCCGGGCCTTTTTGGCAAAAATTCAACTCCTACCAACTGACACTACACCCAAAACACTGGTTCCCTAGGTTCGACACAGGATTGACACAACAGGTTATAATTTGGGATCAATGGGACTCTTTTAAGTGGTTTAATCATGCAAGATGGCCTTTTCTCATCCCCTAAGCACGTCACCTACTCTCACAGCATACATGCAAAATATTCAACTCCGATAAGCGGTACAAACGCCTAATATTTTGTGCAAATGCAGAATTGATAGTCAAGAATCATGGGAATATTTTAACGGCACACTGTGAACTTAAGTGAAAACCCAAACTCACAATTTGTTTATCATGCGAATTACTCATAAACTATGTTAGATATATGCATGTGAATAAGTTAAGCAGGTTGGCAGATAAAAGAAAAATCTAACATACTCGCCTAACTCATACAAACAAGCATAACAATTGCATCCCCACACACAACAATTAACCAACAATTTATTTAAAATTTTAAAATTTTCTAATTGGTTGAAATTCCTTACTACTACTACTAACAACGTTCTAAATAAATGTACAAGGCACATTCCTCCCCCAACTTGAAATAAGCTCTGTCCCCAGAGCATAAAGACAACGAAAAGAAAATAACAGGCAAGGAAAGAATGAACCTTGGGTAACAGCCAACCACCATGACTACGGCTCCTGTGTTGCCTCCCTTTTTGTATGTTTAGCCTTGATTTCCTTGGTATTCAGCCATGAAATGGATCTTGTTTGCATACTGTCCGGATAAGCGCCATGAGGCTAAAGGACCTGTGACTTCATCACCCCAAACTCGATTTTTGTCTGAAACTCAATTGATAATGATGCTTCCCACATCGTCATAGAGCATGAGGCGGAAGGAGTATGGATTATCCCAATAAAAATTGTAGGCCACATGATATATTGAAATTAAGTCACGAGAACGACAACAGGGTGGAGCTGGAATGGGATCGTAAAAATGATAAACATAAAGTAGAAATGCATGGTCAATAGTTGAATAATCCCAATCCGGTATTTCCACAATGTCATAAGCCCACAGAGTGGCGTAATACATGCGACCATGATAATTTCCATTATCCTCGATGAAGGCCGGAGGTGTCAATTGGAGACAAGATATTAGTAGTGGTAAAAGCTCTCTTTGGGTGGCAAAAATTGTTGGCATAATGTAGGTCAATTTTGTTTTGTGGCTTTATGAACCTAAAAAAAAAATCAACATAACACAAAGATAGTTAGAATAGTTAAATACAACGCTCTCAATCTCCTGTTTAGTATTTTATAGTTTTTTTTTTGGATTTTCGATACAAATAAAGAAAATGAGAAAAATAAAGAAAAACAAATTGCCCTTACTAACCGGAGCTGGGCACACGATCCTTATGGCAATAGCGGCGTGCGAAGCTATAAAACCCAAGTCAATGATGGGTACGTCTAGAAGTAGAGGCCGGGTCCATACTCAATTAAGAGTATGGTACGCGTGAGCTACCCGTCCAAACACGGCCACTAAGGCCTATTCAACGGGGTCGTCCGAATAAACAGGATCGACCAACTTCTCATCCGGTTCACCTACTTCCAAAAATTCCAAATACGGCTTAAGCCGCTGCCCGTTAACTTTAAAAACGTGATCATCATTTAAACCACGGACATCCACCGAACCATTCGGATACACATTAGCCACTAAGTAGGGACCATCCCAACGGGATTTCAACTTGCCAGGGAATAAGTGCAGACGTGAATTATAGAGCAAAACTTTCTGTCCTATCGCAAAGGTTTTGCGCTGAATGTTTCTATCGTGATACGCCTTAACCTTAGCTTTATAAATACTCGCATTTTCATACGCGTCATTTCTTAATTCCTCTAGCTCACATAACTGCAGCTTCCTATGCTCACCCGCCTCACTTAAACTTGAATTGACCTTTTGGATGGCCCAATAGGCCTTTTTCTCTAATTCTACAAGCAAGTGGCAGGCCTTACCGTAAACAAGCCAGTAGGGTGAAACACCCAAAACGGTCTTATAAGCGGTTCGGTAGGCCCACAACGCATCGTTTAACCTTTTGGACCAATCTTTCCTAGTCACACCCACAGTCTTTTCTAAGATTCGTTTAATTTCACGATTTGCCAACTCGGCTTGACCATTGGTTTGGGGGTGATAAGAAGTAGATACCTTATGCGTAATTTTATATTCACCCATTAACTTTTCAAACAACCGACTCGTGAAATGCGTGCCCTGATCCGAGATAATGGCGCGTGGGACGCCAAATCTCGACAAAATATTTGCCTTAAAAAACTCTAGCACGACTCTTGACTCTTCAGACTTAGTGGGAATCGCTTCTACCTACTTCGACACATAATCAACTACCAATAAAATATACTCATACCCGTGAGACATAGGAAATGGACCCATAAAATCGATGCCCCAACAATCGAAAACCTCTAAAATAAGAATGGGCCGGAGGGGCATCTCATGACGTGAAGTCAACTTGCCAAGCTTTTGGCAACGGTCACATGACCTACAAAACACGTTTACATCTCTAAACATCACGGGCCACCAGAACCCACACTGTAAAATCTTTGCGGTGGTCTTCTTTGCCGAGAAGTGACCACCACAGGCCTCACTGTGACAAAATTCAATAATCCCCTTCTGATCAGACTCGGGGACAAACCTACGCACAATCTGGTCCGCACAGTATTTAAACAAATAAGGGTCATCGAAAATATACTGCCGGACACTTCTTAAGAATCGCTGCTTTTCCTGGGTAGACCAATGGGGAGGAATTTGCCCAGTTACCAAATAATTGGCAATATCTGCAAACCATGGGCTCTCATTAGCAGCAAACAACTGCTCATCTGGAAAGGAATCTCTAATGGGAACATCTGAGGTGGGGTCCTCGAATGCCAGACGGGACAGGTGATCAGCCACTACATTCTCTACTCCCTTTTTATCCTTAATCGTCAAGTGGAATTCTTGCAGCAAAAGAATCCACCTAATTAAACGAGCTTTCGCATCCTGTTTAGACATTAAATTTTTCAAGGCCGCATGATCGGTAAACACCGTGATCTGCGAACCCACAAGGTAGGATCGAAATTTATCTAAGGCAAACACCACCGCTAATAACTCTTTTTCCGTAGTGGTGTAATTCATCTGTGCCTCATTTAAGGTCTTGCTTGCATAAGAGATCACAAAAAGATCTTTTCCTCTTCTCTGTCCTAAAACAGCATCGACTGCATAGTCGGAGGCATCGCACATGAGCTCAAAGGGAAGACTCCAATCAGGCGACTGAACAATAGGCGGAGTGATGAGACTCTGCTTCAATTTACTGAACGCCTCTTCACAGGCTTTGGACCACACAAAAGGTGTGTCCTTTGCCAACAGCTGACATAAGGGTCGGGAGATAGCACTAAAATCCTTGATGAACCGTCGGTAAAAACCGGCGTGTCCAAGAAATGAACGCACATCCTTGACAGACTTAGGAGATGGAAGCTTACGTATCAAGTCTATCTTCGCCTGATCCACCTCTATACCCTTAGAGGACACAATGTGTCCCAACACAATGCCTTGGGTAACCATGAAATGACATTTCTCCCAATTAAGCACTAAGTGCTTCTCCTCACACCTCTTCAACACTTTGCCTAAATTTTCCAGGCAATTATTGAATGAGTCCCCGAAGACCGAGAAATCATCCATAAAAACCTCAACTATCCTCTCAACCATGTCACTGAAAATTCCCATCATACACCTGGAAAAGGTAGCAGGCGCATTGCACAACCCAAAGGGCATGCGTCGGTAAGCAAAAGTTCCGTAACGACATGTGAACGTGGTCTTTTCCTGATCCTCTAAGGCCACCTCAATCTGGTTATACCCCGAATACCCATCCAAGAAGCAATAAAAAGCCCGACCAGCTACCCTCTCTAAGATTTGATCAATAAACGGTAAAGGGAAGTGGTCTTTCCGGGTGCTCGCATTGAGCTTCCGGTAATCGATACAAACTCTCCATTCTGTGGGAATTCGGGTAGGCACTAACTCTCCGCGCTCATTTGTGACAACTGTCACCCCTGCCTTTTTCGGCACCACTTGAACTGGACTCACCCATTCGCTGTGGGCGATAGGGTAAATCACTCCTGCATCTAATAATTTCAATACCTCAGCCCGAACCACCTCCTTCATATGAGGGTTCAACCGCCGCTGAGGCTGCCTAGAAGGTTTCACGCTCTCTTCAAGATTAATGTGGTGTGTACACACCGTTGGGCTTATCCCATGCAAATCTGCTACAGTCCAACCCAAAGCTCCTATATGCTCTCTCAACAGAGCAAGCAACTGTGCCTCTTGATTTTCCTCAAGGGATGAGGAAATAACAACTGGATAAGTATCATCACCCTTCAAATAGGCGTATTTAAGTGTGTCCGGTAAAGGCTTCAACTCTGGTTTAGGTGGTTGAACTGATGATGGAAGAACCTTGGGTGGAGGGTCACCCAAAGGTTCAAACATTTGGTCAAAAGAGACCCCACATAAACCTCCAAAATCTCCCTCGACACTAAGCATCTCTAGAAGGTTACCTACCTATGGATCATCCAAAAAGGCTGCCTCTTCGACAATAAGGGCAATTTCCAGAGGGTCACTAATCAACATAGTATCAATGTGCTCTTGCACCAATGAATCAATAAGGCTCACCTCTTCTACCTCATCGTCATCCTCCTCTAGTATACTGACACTGTAAACATCCACCTCCATCGTCTCTTCGCCAACAGATAACTGGACTCTGCCAGTTTTGCAGTTCATGACGGCATTAGAGGTGGCAAGGAACGGACGACCTAAAATAATGGGAGTTTTCTCTAACACCTCCGGATTTGGACATGTATCTAAGACAATGAAATCAGTAGGGAACTGGAACTCCCCCACCCGAATCAACACATCCTCAACTACTCCCTTGGGCACTCTCACACTCCTGTCTGCCAGCTGCAATGTGACAGGAGTAGCCTTCAAATCACCCAGGCCCAACCTAAGATAAGCCGAATATGGGAGCAAGTTGACACTCGCTCCTAGATCCAACAAAGCCCTATCAAAAGTCTGTCCTGCTATATCCATTGCGATAGTGGGACAACCTGGGTCCTTGCATTTAGTAGGAATTGTCCTCTGAAGAATGGAGCTCACTTGCTTTGTTAGCACTACATTATGACCTCCTCGACGCTTCTTTGTGCATAGGTCCTTTAATACCTTAGCACATTGCGGAAAAGAGTCAATTGCCTCCATCAGTGTGATAGGGAATTGAACTCTCTTAAACAGCTCTAGCATTTTGAGGTTCATGTTCTGCTTAGGTTTCACCGCCAGCCTTTGAGGAAAAGGTGCTACTGGCGCAGCTGGCGGTGTCGGAGTCGTGGGGGCCGCAACAACAGGCTCCACCACATCACATGACTCCTTCTCAATCTCTATCTCCTCTCTTGAGACTTCTACCCTATCAGGAATTACTCTCTGAGCATCAACCAACTCCGGGAGTGGAGTCAATTTTTGCTTAGGCAATATGGTTTTATCAATCTCCTTTCCGCTCCTAAGAATGGTGATTGCTTTAGCCTCCTCCTGATTCGGGTGCTGATTACTGG
This sequence comes from Arctostaphylos glauca, assembly GCA_019985065.2. Lineage (NCBI taxonomy): Eukaryota > Viridiplantae > Streptophyta > Magnoliopsida > Ericales > Ericaceae > Arctostaphylos > Arctostaphylos glauca. The sequence goes on along the minus strand of JAHSPW020000013.1, from coordinate 12,560,445 downwards.
GTCCGGACGAATTACCCACATAATGATTCGCTGCTGTATTACCCTGAGCTGGAAACCTACCCCTTTCCTGACTTAACTGACTTACCACTGTTGTAAGTTGTGACATTTGTGTTGTCAGGGCCCCTATCTGCTGTCTAGTCTCAGTCTGAAAAGTCATTTGGGCCTGCATAAGGGAATTGACTGTGTCTTCTAACTTATGGTCGCGAGCAGTTACCGGATTGTAACCTGGAGGAGGACCACGGGTGGATGGACCTACTCCCCTACCTGACTGAGGTTGATATTGGTATGGTGCTACTTGGGCCTGAGGAGGTCTAAATGATTGGTTTTGATTATACTGCTGTGGCGGAGATGGTGCAGGGGTTTGCACTTGACCTCCTCCAGCAGGTTTAGGATCGACCCACCTAAAGTTAGGGTGAAAAGGGGTCCCTGCATTGTAAGTATTCGAATATGGATCCCATGCCCTAACCGCATTCACCTCTTCCTGGTTATATTGACTCGCCTCTTTGGCGGCTAGAAAACCAAGACAAGCAATCGCCGTGTGTCCCTTACATTCACACCACACGCATACTTCCTCAATTGTCACCTCATGCACAGGTTTGGTCTGCCTAACCTCTAATTCCTCTAACTTCTGAGCCATTTTCTCTACCTGAGCCTGAAGACGCTGGTCACGAATTGTGACCGCAACAACATTGGGCCCAGAGGGTTCGGATCGCTCATACTCGGATGGTTCTAACGCCCTCTGCCTATCGGCTTGGTCATCAAAGAAATCCCAAGCCTCTTCCGCACCTTTAGACAAGAAATCATCTCCTTTACAGGAGTACTCTAAATGTTGAACAGTTTCAGGGTTAAGACCCAAGTGGAAGAAACTGACTAGCTGAATTCTCTCAAAACCGTGCTGAGGTACCTTTAAGAGCAATTCCTTGAATCGCTCCCACGCTCTCAGAAAAAACTCATCCCGCCCCTGTCTAAACCCTTGAATTTGACGCCTAAAACTTTTGGTTTTACCCTCAGAAAAGTATTTCTTATAAAAGGCATCACGCACTTGTGCCCAAGTGGTAAGGAACGGGGTTTAAGAATTCGAAACCAGGTAAGGGCACTGTCTTTTAAAGTGGCCTCAAACAGCTTGAGGCAGACAATCTCATATTGGGTACTAGTCGCGAGGTTGTGAACCAATCCCTCAAACGTACGCACATGCTCGTAGGGGTCATCACACTCTCTCCCATAAAAAGTGGGAAGGCTATTTAAGACACCGGGTTTCACTGTGTAGGAATTTCGTGCCTCAACTGTTTCTGGAGGGAACACTATGGGTCCGGGGAGAGTAGTCCTCTCAGGGTGCAAGTATTGCCTTAAGGACTGAGTCGGAATCACTGGTTGGTCGCCCATCTCTTCTGACTCGGTTTCTGACTGGAAAAGCGGGTTATTGACTGACTCAAAGGATAAATCTATATTAAGACTGCTAATCGGGATAGGCTCTGACTGATGTTCAACTGACTCTGACTCTGAACTTAAAGACGATGAGCTATCGAACTTAGGTTGACTCGATCCGATTTCTCTACGGACCAAACGATTTGTCGGGTCACGATAATATAAGGGATCCTGGATAGAAGGCACTTTCCTTCTACTACCTATGACTACTAATTTAAGACTCACTAAATTTGATCACACGTCGCCGTCCCCGGCAACGGCGCCAAAAATGCTTGACCGACTGGGTATCCAACAAATAAAGACTAAAAATGCGCCCCAAGCGTAGGACTGACTATCGGTGTAGCAAGATAATCCGGAAGTACCGGAGTCGAACCACAGAGACGGTGAACGGTGATTGACTCAAACTTAGTGAGATTTAATTAAATTGGCTCTAGGTAGCCACCCCTTGTTTGGATTTGATTAGTTTATCATGCTAAAATTAATTGAGTTTACTTATTAAATTAAAGGAGAGCACAGCCGCGGGGGATCGACGTCCGCGATTAACCTAATTAATATTCACTCGGGCCACAAGTAAAAGTTTAATTGATTTCAGATTTTAAGAAAATGGATTCTAACAAATGCGCACCGCTTGTTACCAGTCCCGTGCTCATTCGGAATCCGGCAATGCCTGGGTTTTTGTTCGTTAGAAAAACATTTCTATTACCTAAAATTGCTTCAAACACGATTAGTTCAACCCGAGGTAAACACTATTTAGATTAATCATGGATTTCCACCCTGCAGCCACACTCTAATCGACTACTCATACATACTTAAATAAAACGCAAGAATCAAATTTAACCTAGATCTAGACATAATCAGGCAATAAAAATAAACTGAAGGAATGATTAACTATGTTACCGAAAATTTGCGAGAACGAGCGTAATGAATCACCACGCGTAGAACAACAATCCAACTTGAAATCAATGAAACAATGTAAGAACTTCAATCTAGAAATCAAAATCTGAAGGAGCAGCAGCTGTTTAAGAGAAATTTAACCTAGTTAATGAAAGCATAACCCTAATTCGTCTAATTACGCATATTTATACCTAAACACACTTAACCCTAATAAAACTAATTAAAAATAATAATAATCCGCGGAATCTTCCTTCAAACGGCAACGTTTTGGCTTTATAACTGTCTCGGTAGCACCACAGGCATAATGGGGTAGTGCTCCCGAGGCTCTTAGGGTGACCCTTTTGAACCTTTGACTACTGGAACGACGACGTTTCACTTCTTGGCATTGTAGCGCGACACCATAATTTGTGTAGCGCTCCTGAACATTCTGGTCTTGTAACCAATTCTGAGCGCTACAGGAATTTGTGGGTATCGCTCCTAGACATTCTGGACGATTTTGGGACCTTTTGTAACAATTTTGGAGCGCTCCTGGGCTTTGTGGGTAGCGCTCCCGATGCTTTTAAGTCTTTTCCTCAGGTAACTTGGCCACCACGTCTCTTTTCCACAGCTCTTCTTCATAACGGACCCGCACGATACCAATTTGTGCTTCAAATGTTCCCAAATTCCTATAAAATCAATAAAACAAGCGAAACCAACCACGTGCACGAATTAAAAGGAAAATAAGGATTAAATCGCTCATCTAATGCGCTAAACCCCCTACTTAGGCGCTAAAACACATGTATTTCACGCGCCTATCAGAGCTCTAACTATAACTTTTGAACCACAGACCATGGAGAAATTTTTGCCATTGCGAATTCAAAGTTCCACTGTGAATGTTAACAATTGAAAATAATATGGGCCGAAGATCTTCGGGTTGTTTAAAATACAAGGTAAAGTGTAATTCAACCCTAAACTTTTTTTTTTAAGCAGTTTTCATAATTTTAATTTGACTTTACTTTACTCGGATGGAGACGAGCTGTAACTTTTTTGCTTGGGTAGACCAATCCATTTTTGCAAGGGATAAAGAGTATGCTAAAACCGTGAACACGAAAAAGGCAGAGTTAGAGAGAAAATAAAATAACGAGCTCATAGTGATAAATTGATATTTGCAAAAAAGAATGACCATATTGTTAGGGTTTTATACTAAAAGCCATGACTTTATATAATGGATTAATATTTATTTAAACAATTATTCATTTTCTTGATGATAATTTTTATGGACAATATTTGTATTATATCATATCATATTGTGCGTGGATGTCTCTTATTCCACATTGTCGATAATCTGGTGTGTAAAGTTTGGCTTACACATGGAGGATCAGATTATCTGTTCTTCTAGAATATAACTATTTAATTCACAGAATTACCTGGAATTAGACACACCATCAGTAGGACTGTAACACAGTGTTTCAATAGGACTGTTTTAACTACGAAAAATGGTATAGTTTTAACTCACCGTGTTAGTACACTTTGTATGTATTGAATAATACCACCTTGAGTTAATTGTATTTATACTGACAATATAATACAATTCGCACCTCATGGTTACAAGAAATGCTTATGCTCTTATCCCAAACATAATTAATAGATGTGTACATTTAATATTGTTGATTTTGATTCACTATAGAATGAAGTCCTGTAGGCCAGTAGTTTGTATGAGTTGAGTCACAATATTAAGTGTATAATAACTATTAATTATTAATAGAATCCACGTCCCTTTATAGGGATTGATAATATACTCTTGAAAAAACTTATAAGTTTTGATTATGTCAAATCTTGCAGGTGGATGTTAGTATCCGACATAATAAATAAATTAAGTAGAAGGTCTCAAGAAATTTTAATAGATGTTCATTACATAAATTATTAGTAATTTATTTTAATGAACGAGTACTTGTAATCTTAACGCGCGGTGATAAATAAGAATTTAATAATATGGAGTTCGAAATATAATTTTGAGGTATCGAAAGTGAATGCAATTATACTTCTGTAGTGGCATGAATTGTAATTTATATCATTCAGAATTAAATCGAATTTGATTAGGATTCCGAATTATATACGAAGTCCAGCCCATACTTCTCTTGGGGATTCCTATCATTGCCTATATATATACTGTTATGCCTTGTGGATCAGACACAACTTGATACTCGAAATATTGTAATAATTGAAGTAAATATCTTTCTCTTATTAGAATTTTCACCCATTTATGTAAAAGCCACTAAGCTGACTCTTCTCACAAGATCACCAACTTTTTTGACTTATGCTTTTTTTAATTTCTTGGTGGAAGAAGTGAGAGAAGAAATTCATAGGTAGGCAGCACAAGCATCACTTGATAATGGGATGCAAGGAAGGCCAAACAATCTCAATAACCCTTTGAACGAAGCGCTGGATTTTGCTAGCCCTTGCCCCTCGGGCATCTTTTCATCTGTGTCTTTTGACGGTGGCTACTTTATATATTAAAATGATTTATACTACCTTAATCTCTGCCTAACCCATACAAAAAGAATATCAACTTTCTTTTAAACTCTACACTTAAGCTTATAACATTTTTCACAATGATAACTACTTGCATAATTGATGACATGATTTTGTGTGAGAGAAGGGTGCTTCTTATACCAAAATGGGTTGTGTTTTCGTTTTGAGAATACGAATATCATTTTTTTTTTCAAGTCTTTTGTAGTGGAAATCTTGGGCCTGCACGTCCAGCAAGAGCTTCTCCGGTGGAGCTTGATTTGAGGTTAAGCTACACAATGTAGGCCCACGATGTCAATTTGGGCTTAGCTAGGTGTTTAAGTAGGATAGGCCCTCATGGTTCCAATTCAATTGATGTAGACCTACCTAATTGCATTACTTAGCCTAATTCTGAGGACTACTGTGGAGACTACCTAATTGCATTGTCTGTATCATATATCCAGGGCGATTATTCGACGTTTGGAAAGTTGAGATATTTTTTTGAGAAAAAGAGAGTGTCAAATGTAATTTAGAAAGTCTAAATGTAATTTTTTTTTTTTATAATTTTCAAATTTTATAACTAGGTCTTAATTTTTTTAAATTTTTTTTGGAGGGCTCGGGTCCCTCCCCTGGTCTTCATGTAGTTTCACTCTTGTGTGTATCACTACTTGTTTCAGAACAACCCAATCAGGACCGACCCTGAGATATTTGGGATCTTAGGCGAGTTCAAAAAATATGCGGCTCTTATACATTTTCTCAATATATTCAAAAAATATGTTATGATCCCCAATGCATGTTATGGGACTTGTCCCACATCGGGAGTATGGGCTCCTAGTGGGGGGTTAATAAGTCCTTGAGTATCCTCTCTTCAATAGCTAGCTTTTGAGAGTTCTACCCAAAGAATTGTTAAATTGGTATCAGATCAGGTCACTCCTTAGACGATGCCCTCGCCACGAGTTGGAGGTGCCAAAAGGGCGACCTGTCGCCGTGGGTGTCGGCTTTGAAGGGGGTTTGTTATGATCCCCAATGCATGGTATGAGACTTGTCCCACATTGAGGGTATGGACTCCTAGTGGGGGGTTAATAAGTCTTTGGGCACCCTAGCTATTGAGAGAGAGTTTTACCCAATGAATTGTTACAAAATATGTGCCTTAATTGAAGATTGCTATAGAACTACAAAACATTAAATATTTTTTTGTAACTTTACAACTTACCTAATTTAAGTGAAACTTCATACTAAATATCCAACCAAAGTAATTTTATTTATTTTATGTATAAAATTGGGATATCATATAAAAAAAAATTCACAATATTTTGTAACATATACGTGGTTAATCATACAATTAACGAACTATCTATTTTGGAAAGAAAATTTGTTATTGACTTGAAGTAGTAAAATTTATAATTTTTTTATTCGCCTTTAATGAAAATTAAAAATATTAAATATAGTAAGTAAATGAATATTGATGTCGGGTGAGAAACCAAAATCAGGCCTTCTTGAACATAACAACAAGTGGTTCATCGCTAAGACCTAACCATCGCTTCCCATTCTCAACAAAAACACCCACATTCCCACAGGCAACCCTGCATGAACTACAAACACTAGGGCAATATATTATCTTGTATCCATTCCCATTCCCATTCTTCTCCACCTTGAACCAGTTCCCTATCGTTTCAGGCCCGGGCCGGCCCCCCACGCCACCGCTCGTCACGTACCTGTTGGTAATTTTAGCACTACATAATTAGTAAAATTAATAAAACAAAAATAAACTAATACAGTACTCAATATCATGAAAATAAGTAAATCACAATAACGAAGATGTTTTTTATTAATTCATAAGTTAAAAAATAAAAGTCTAATTAAAATAAGTAACTTAATAAAATAAACGCAGTATAAATTTAGAAGCAATGAATCATAAATTCCTAAGATAAACTCAAGCTGATATTATTTGACTCAGTCGGTGATCTAATACCGCTACGAGATTGGTACGTTACGAAATAAATAACATTGGTCCGTATTACCTCCGCCCGGTGACGTCATTGACGCCTCCGACTCTCCACATTGTCGACTGCACGCAAGTTGTGGCCGCCATGAACGCAATATTGAGGTCGGTGGATAAGCTTATGGGTTTTGGTTTATTGTCAAGTGTCAATCTGAGTGGCAGGCCATTAGAGGATTCTTGGGTATCTTGGATCACATAAAGAGGACAAGTTCCATCTTTGGACGAGAGACCGAGGCCGCCGCCTCGGTTCGGGGTTTCGACGGGGAATATGTAATACTTTGTGGTGGATTGGAGTTCTTGGCCTTCAACATCAAGGACTGTGGTATTTGTTAGTGTGTCTGAACTAGGTTGGGCGGCTGTTAAGGAAGAAGAAGAAGAGAAGAATAAAGTGTAAAGAAATATTGTTGGTACGAGGTAGCTGGCCCTCATCGTGTTTCTCAACATACGGAGTGGGGGATAGAGTGGCGGATTTTTATAGGGGAGAGGCGGAACTTTAGAAGGCTCAAGAAAAGATAGTGCCTCTTCTTCTCTCTCTCTCTCTCTCTCCCTCCCTCCCTCCCTCCCTCTCTCTCTGAAGCCAACCACTACTACGTTTCCTGTGTTACAGAAATTATTTGAGATATTAAATAAGGGTGTGTTCGGTTGAATGTTTTTGAAATGATTTTTAAAGAAAAAAAACTTTGCGATGTTGTTTGATATAAGTGTTTTAGAAAAAATTTGGGAGTTAAATTTTTTCGATATTTTCGAGGTGTCTCAAATTTTTTCGGCATTTTCAAGGTGTCTCCCTTTTTTTTTTTTTTTTATAGAGAGATGAAGTTGTTTAGGAAAAAAATAAAAATGTTTGAGAAAGTTTTTTCAAAAATTTATTTGGGAAAGCAAACGAACACAGCTTAAAAACCAAATGGATTGACTTGGTCCAACTTGGAGAAAAGTTAAGTGCAGGAAAAAACGGAATCAAGATTCAACGTTGGGGTTAAATTTTTTTTTTTTGAAAAACGAAAGAATCCAAATGTATTTGGAGTGTCAAAATGTAATTGTTTTATATTATTTACATATTATACCTAGTTCCTAATTTTTTAAAATTTTTTTAGAGAGACCCGACCATTCAGTCTCTTTCTAGTTCAACCATTGTGTACAAGAGGTCGATAAATGTTGAGAAATCATCCACTTAGAGCATTCATATTAGCCTCCTTTGATGGCCTTCTTATTTTGTGAATGCTACAGTGACTCCTTATATTTGAGGAGTCACTGTAACGACCTCTTTAAGATATATATATTTTTTACTGTAATGACCTCCTTAAGATATATATTTTTTTCTTCTCGTTCCTTTTTGAATTGAATATGGAAGTGAAAAAATAATTTAATAAAATAAGAATAGAATAGAGAATCTGATGCATGAGACATTAAAAAATGTGACTCTATAAAGTAGAAAAATAAAAATTTCTCTCTAATTTGGTCCAAAAAATAAACAAACTGATATGAATGCTCTTATATACACATAATCGCCAAACATGTAATTAGATACATTCATAACTTATTTACGTCAATTTTTATGTATCAGATGAAAGACGAAGAATACAAGAATGATACGGCATGTTGAAACCAAAGTTATTAATCCCGCATCGTACCAGCCGGTATGTTTCATATGGGTCTCGCAATGGTACAAGACCACCGGCGTACCGTTCCGGCCTGTTCCGGTTCATTTCGGCCAATACTGACCGGTACCGTACTGGTTTGTTTTTTTTAATAAAAAATTAATTAATGATCCTTTTGAATAATTAGACATAAATTTAGATCAAAATTATTTTCTTTTATGTTTGTTGATTTATTTTTAAGTTGAGAGACTTTATTTTATATATAAAATATGATTTTTTGTTAAAAAAATATTTGAGAAATTCATATTAATTTTAGAGATAAATTCGTAACGGTACACTGGTACAAATCAATACTGATACGTATCATACAAGTAACAAAATTGGTACGCTTGTAGATACGAAGTTAATAACTTTGGTCGAAACCCTTTATAGTCATCATAATAAAAAAGCAAAAGCGAATCAAATTACTTTACAAACTCAACGAATTAATACCTGTAATTCACTAAAATTAATTAAGTAGAAAAAATGTGATGCATATGTTGCACATCTTATGCTTTTTATATTTAGCTTTCGTGTCATTTCACACTGACTAATATTAAATAGTTAGGGGGTTGAGAATAGTGGGCAAATGATTGACATGAAATTATTATGCCAGGCTGCTGACCGATGCTTAAAGGATACACACATGTGGCACAATGAAACGAAATAAAAAGCTTCTCCTTAACCCTAATTTAATTGGTATTAATTTGTGTTAATTTCTTAAATTAATTATTTGACTAGGAATTTAGAAAGCAAAAATATATAAATAAAAGCCTCAAAAAATGTAATGACCCGAATTTTCGTAATCGTTAATAAAAGAGGAAATTAATAATAAAATATTCATTGCTTCATAAAATCAATAGAACTTCAAATCTTCTATTCAAAAAATAAATTTTTTTTTTGGTATAGATAATTGCTCATTTAACAAAATATAGAAGTTCAGAAATAAAGTTGCTAACAAAAAGGGCATCAAAAAAAATTTTAAAAGAAAGTCAGAGCGATTCTAGGCTAACTAGTAAACCAATGCTCAACGGCATCGTCTTTGAAAAGGTATCCTTCTTGATTGGATATTCGGATTTCACTCTGTTTTCAATTATACCTAGCATGAAACGCCAAGGTAAAAAAGGAATATGTACTATGAGTTTTGATACTCAGTAAGGAAGTCATACCCTTTATATTAGCCTTTTAGTTTAAAACAATGTGATGTACATTGATGATGAATGAACATTTAATCTGAAAACAGTAATACGTAAGTACTGTAATAAGTGTATCAATATTGTTTCGTAACAGTAATTTCTCTTGCTTTATAAACATAACCTTAGTATCTTAGTATTAATACCGAGGCGTCGTGGGCATAACCTTGAGCATGAATTTCTATATTTCACCGTTCGTACCCACGCGTGATCATAAACCCCGAGCAAAGGATAATTTTTAAAATTCATAGCTTACATGGACTTTAAAATCATTAATCTCCAATTAAGATCACATCATAAATTCTATCAAATTATCCAAGTATACATCTCTATTGACCTATCAGCAGATAATGATCAGCGGCTGACCTCTTCATATGCTGCAGATTCAGCTCAAGGCTCTCGCATTCCAGCTCAAGGAGTCTAACAGAAGCATAGCAGTGGTTGGTGTCAAGGTCGTGTCATGGATTGCCAAATCATCAGAAGTTTGTTTAAGTTTGTTTAGTTTGTTCAGTCTGTTATAAGTTTGTTAGCCTTGGTTTGCTGAGTAGTCTGTTATCTTTGGAGTTTTAATATTCGGTTTTCTTGTAGTGGCATGGCCACATGGGCCATGGTTGTTGAGAAGGATTCCCTTTCCCTCTCCTGTGTCTATAAATAAAGATGGATTGTGTTTTTCACATCCACGGAAAATGAATTGAAAAGAATACAATGGTTCTTTCCTCTGCTCTTGCTCTTTGTTTTCAAGTTCCTTTTTGCTAATGCTTTCATGGTATCAGAGCATAAGACTCATGTCTCCAATGATCCTGCAATAAGCTTTGAGTCTGAAATTAGGTGATCATTCCATTCTATAGGAAATGATATCTGCAGAACAAAGTCTATCCAATCAAGGTCAGATGTCCATTACATTACCCTCATCCTTGATTTTTCTTGTATCAAATTTTCATAGTCTCGTGACTATCAAACTAGACTCAAACAACTATGCCCTTTGGAAAACTCAGATACAAAATGCTACAAGACCAAATGGTTATCTAGGATATATTGATGGTTCAATCAAAAGTCCAAACGAAAAAATTGTTGTTAATGAACAGATTCAGACCAATCCAGAATACCTAAGTTGGTCAGTAATTGATGGACATTTGTTGTCCTGTGTTACTGCTGCTATATCAGTCAATCTGTTACAACATGTTCTTGGATCCAAACATGTTTTTGAAGTATGGAATGTTTTGGAACAAAGGTTTGGCATGTTATCCAGGTCACACATTCATTCACTAAAGAGGCGTTTGTTTGATATATCAAAGACATCAACCATGGATGATTACATTGATTTAATCAAAGAATGTGCTCAAAAACTAAGTGCTTCAGGTAGTCCAGTTTCTGATGATGACTTGGTGTTTCATACTTTGCATGGTCTTCCGGATGAATTTTCTGGTCTCAAAACTGCATTAAAGACCAGGTCTGAACCAGTAAGCTTTGATGAATTGGTTCAAATGTTACAATCAGAAGATATGGATAAAGTTTTGTCCAATAAATTGAAAGAGACTCCCTCTGGATCCAACTCTGTTTTTGTTGCTACAACTCAGTATAGTAAAGGTCCAGATCACATCAGGACTGATTCTGGTCATCCACCAGGACATCAACTGATATCTAGTCCTTATTCTGATTCAAACTCTTCAAGTAACGTTCAGGCATTTAATGTTACACCTTATTCTGGTTCATCTCCTTCCTTTTCTTTCTCTCAACCTTATCAACCTGTAATGTCCAGTATGGGCAGAGGTTACAATAAGGACAAAAGGAAAAACTACAGACCATATACTGGAGGCAGTCCATTCCCTCAAACCACTTCCAAGCCTTTGTGTCAGATATGTTGGAAGGATAATCATACTGCGGCTAATTGTTATCATAGACTAAATGTATTTTATCAGTCTCCAAATACTCAGGGGTCACAATTTTCCCCTTATTCTAGACATCAGTTTGCTCCTCCTCAATATCATGGGCAGATTACTCCTCAACCAATGCTTCCTATGTATCCTATTTCAATGAGTCAAGGTATGGGCAGTAATTCCAACACCAGACCTCAAGTTCCCTCTGGAGCAAATTACTCTTCTCAGGCTGCAGCATCACCACCACAGCCTATTCGTCAAGCTCATATTGCAAGTAGTCCAGCAGCAACAAATGGATCAGTCAGGCCTTGGTACTTTGACAGTGGTGCCACTAATCATGTGACTCATGAATTAGGCAATTTATCTCTTCAACAGGAACCTTTCAGTGGGAATAATGGAGTATTAGTTGGCAATGGACTTTCAGTCCCCATTTCTCATACTGGTAAAGGTCAAATCTGCACATCCGGATCAGTTTTCTCATTATCTCATATTGTTCACGCTCCTCAAATCAGCCACAATCTTCTATCAGTTTATCAGTTTGCTAAAGATAATGATTGCAGAATTATTTTTGATTCTGGTGGTTATGTGATTCAGGACAGGAAAACCAATCAGGAGTTGATCAAAGGCCCATGTCAGCAGGGTCTATACCCTCTTCAGGACTCTTCTAAGTCAGGGGATTACAAGGCAATGGTGAGTACTGTTCCTTCAGTATCTTTATGTCACAATAGACTTGGCCATCCTAATGCTAAAGTTCTGACTAAATTACTTCATACATGCAACATACCTACTGGTAAAACTGATTCTAAGACCTGCATCAGTTGTAACTCTGTCAAGAGTCATAAGCTTCCATTTAGCTTGTCATCTTCTCATGCCTCTGCTACCTTTGAACTGATACATGTTGACGTATGGGGACTATCTCCTGTCCCTTCCAATAAGGGGTTTCGATATTATCTTCTTATTCTTGATGATTATTCCAGATATTGCTGGTTGGTTCCAATGCATTACAAGTCAGATGTTCAAACTCATTTGACTCATTTCAAGGCCTATGTTAGCACACAGTTTCACACTTCCATTCAGACAATTCGTAGTGACAATGGAGGGGAATTTGTTAACAATTATCTTATGAATCTCTTTCTTACCTCTGGTATTTTACATCAAACAACTTGTCCGCACACAGCTGAACAAAATGGGAGAGCTGAACGTTTGCATTGTTACCTTCTTGAAACTACTTTGACTCAGCTGCATCATTCTCAGCTTCCAGAAGTGTTTTGGCTGGAAGCTCTTCTCACCTCAGTCTACCTAATTAACCGTTTACCACATTCTGCTATCCATGATCAGATTCCCTTTCAAGTTCTGTTTCAACGCATTCCAGATTACTTCTTCCTAAAACCTTTTGGCTATTCCTGTTTTCCTTGGCTCAAACCCTATACTTCTCATAAATTACAACCTAAGTCTGTACATTGTATTTTCCTTGGTTATTGTTCATCTACTAAAGGCTATAGGTGTTTTGATCCAATTAGTAATAAGGTGCACATTTCTAGACATGTTAAATTTGATGAACATTGTTTCCCTTATCAGTCTCTCATTTCTTCTTCTGTTCCACCTTCTAGTTCTACATCTACTGTTCCTTTAACTTCTTATGATCCTATTAGTGTTTCAATACCATGTTCTCCAGTACATTTGCCTACTCCACTTGGTACTTCTCAGACTTCATCTCATTCTGTGACCCCTTCTGCTCAGTCTGATGCTGATCCCTCACCAGCAGTAGTTACCAACACTCATTCCATGGTAACCAGGTCTAAGAATGGTGTGTTTCGTCCACGTATTCCTCTTTCATTATCTGTTCAAGTCCCCTCTTCAAGACCTAATGATGAACCAAAGAACTTTCTTCAAGCATCCAAACACTTTGTTTGGTAGCTTGCTATGGATGAAGAGTACCACGCTTTACTTCAGCAAGGTACTTGGTCTTTAGTACCTCTACCTCCTCAAGCTCATGTTATTGGATGTCAGTGGATATATAAGGTTAAACGGTTGTCCAATGGTCAGATTGCTCGCTATAAAGCTAGGTTAGTAGCAAATGGGAATCAGCAAACAGAAGGGATATACTTTGCTGAAACTTATAGTCCTGTGGTTAAACAAACTACCATTCGGATTGTCTTATCTCTTGCTATTTCTCATGGTTGGGCTCTCAAGCAATTAGATGTATCCAATGCCTTTTTGCATGGGGTTATCTTTGAGGATGTTTATATGCGTCAACCTCCAGGCTACAAAGATCCATCCAACCCCTCTATGGTCTGTAAATTACACAAAGCTCTCTATGGCCTTCGCCAAGCTCCATGATTCGCACGCAAATATGTGTTTTATACATACATGAACCCCTTAATTTGTGTGCGAATACCGTTTGATGAAGCGTATTTTATATGCGTTAATGAACTAATGTATGTCATGGGTGTTAGTATGTTTTCGAGGTATTTGCAGGGTTATAAGAGCTTTTCGGAAGATAAGAGGATCATACCATGAAGAGGGAATAAAGCCAACCAAGTTGAGGATGCAGCAGTACTACCGGTAGTAGAATCAGCACTACCGGTAGTAAAACCTTCTGACCAAGTTGAGCATGCAGCAGTACTACCGGTAGTAGAATCAGCACTACCGGTAGTAAAACCTTCTGACCAAGTTGAGCATGCAGCAGTACTACCGGTAGTAATATCAGCACTACCGGTAGTAAAACCTTCTGACCAAATTGAGCATGAAGCAGTACTACCGGTAGTAGAATCAGCACTACCGGTAGTAAAACTTTCTGACCAAATTCAAGAACAGAGGCTACGACCGCAAATAATTCTGTATTACCGGTAGTAGTACCGGTAGTAGGTCAAATCCGGGATTTTCTTTATTTTAGGGGATAACTCTTATCTCAAAAGATTACCCTTATCTCATTGATTGGAAAGATTTAGATAAGGATAATCTCAAAAGATTATATCCTTATCTCATTGTTGGAAAGATTTAGATTAGGATAATCTCAAAAGATTATATCCTTATCACATTTTGGAAAGATTTAGATTAGGATAATCTCAAAAGATTATATCCTTATCACATTTTGGAAAGATTTAGATTAGGATTATCTCAAAAGATTCTCCGTATCTTATGGTTGGAGAAAAAGTCTATTTAAGGGGACTTTCGCTAGAGTAGAGAGCTTGGACTTTTTCTTTATCTGTTTTTATCATTAATTCTGGGGAGAGTTTTGTAGAGATTTAGGGTTTTTGTTTAGCAAACTTTTTTTGAGGTTTTATTATTGAAGTTATCATTTTCCTTTCAAGTTCTTCTTGTTCTTCATTTATTTTATTTATTATTAATGGATTCTATTCAAACGATGAATAGCTAATCCTTCCGGGATTCGATTCAATGGTGAAACATTGAATCGCAACTCAATGTAATTCAAGTCCTCATACAAAGTTCTTCAATTTATGATTATCATTTTATTAAATCAAAAATTATTTTGAAATCGATCAACTGTTCTTGTAAGATTTTTGCTTATGTGTAGACAAATCTCAACTTTGGCACACATAATTCTTAGATCCATACAAGACTTTTTGTAAGATTTTTGCTTGTGTGTAGACAATCTCCATTGGCACACACAATTCTTAGATCTACAAGGTTTTGATTTGAAAACCTAATTTTCTTATCTTGATTATAAAACGGTAATCAATCTTTCCTGATTTTTGATAAACCCTAATTCTTCCATTATCCGACGAAGGTTCGATGTTATAGAACCGGAGTTGAGTTATATTTTGAGGATTAGATTATTACGAGTTGTGATCAATGTGGATCCCGAGAATCGGATCTTGTTCCTTTAAATTTTCGTCAAATTATTTTTTAAATCTCAGCACAATATCTTCCACAAATATCTCAACTACTTTCTTCTTTCTCTCACGATAAGCATCTAAACACTCGTTCCCTGTGGATTCGACTCCGGACTTTCGGATTTATTATGCTACAACCGATCAACTGATCCTACGCTTGGGACTCATATGTGTTGACACCGGTTGACGACAAGCATTTTTGGCGCCGTTGCCGGGGAACGCCAAGTTGATTTAGAAGCTTATTTCTTTGTTACATCAAGACGATCAAAGTTGATACTAGCAGGCAAAGCTGCAACCATTACCGGTAAACCCATCAGTACTACCGGTAATCCACTGTTCTACCATTTTTGGTTGGTGAGTTGAGGTACGTTTTAAACTCAGTTTTTTAATTAAGTTTCAGCTGGTTTTTGATAGTTGTTGGTTAGTGCATGTGGGTACGTGACCAACACAATCGATTAGTTCGTCAAGAGGATAATTTTAATATGGATCTTCCACAAGAGGAACCAAATGAGTTTTTACGACCACCGAATTCACCTCACCAGAATCGGAATGATATACCAAGAGACCCACGAAATTTTCCTCCCATACCCGGCCAGATTCCCCCCATTCGAGCTAATTATCCTAATTTTGATAATTTGGATGATGGCTTAGAGGATGTTAATGTCCAAAATGATGTTTATCAGGGCCGCACAATGCGTGATTATTTGAACCCTACCCGGACATCTGCAGCATCTTGCATACGCCTACCTATTGGAGCCCGTGACTTCGTAGTTCGACCCAATCTGTTGCAACATCTGCCTCATTTCCATGGAATACACAATGAAAATGCTTATTTACATATTCAGGATTTTGAGGAGATTGTCAAAACTATGATAGAACGAGCTCAACGACACGATATCGCATATTTGAAATTGTTTCCTTTTTCTTTGAAGGATAAAGCAAAAACATGGTTGAATTCATTGCCTTCAAATTCAATCCATACTTGGGCGGATATGCAAAAGGAATTTTTAAAGAAATTTTTTCCAACCCATCAAACTATGGCTCTTAAGAAACAAATTCAAAACTTTTACGAAAAACCCGGCGAAACATTCTATGATTGCTGGGAACGTTTTAAGGATTTGTTACAGTTAATTCCACATCATGGGTTTACTTCTTGGCAACTTGCTATTTTCTTTTATGAAGGAATTACCCCAACTTCTCGACAGTTCATTGAAATGATGTGCAGTGGGGAGTTCCTAAATAAAGATCCTAACGAAGCCATGGAGTACTTGGAAAAATTGGCTGAAATTGCTCAATCTTGGGACACTTCTGATCCCAACGATAGGTCTAGAAAAACTGGGGCCCAACAACCAATGGGGGCAGGAAAATATACTTTGAATGCTAATGATGAATTACAAGCTAAGGTCGCGCAGCTCACGCGTAAACTTGAGAGTTTAGAGCTGCAGAAAGTTAATGAGGTAACCTCTACACCTAGGAAAGAGGAGGTGTGTACTATCTGTGACACCCACGAGCATTGTACGAGTGAGTGCCCTACCATTCCGGCTTTTAGGGAAATTTTAAATGAGCAAGTGAGTGTGAATGCGGTCATGCCACCGCCACAACAGAAAAAACCATTCAATTCTCCGTTCTCGGATACGTACAATCCGGGGTGGCGTAACCACCCAAATTTCAATTGGAAAAATGAGAACACAGCCAATCAAGGCCCCCCTCAAGGATTTCATCCTTCGGGCCAAACCTCATATAACCAGCAACAACAAGGATATGGCCAACAGGGTCAAGGTCCTAATGCACCCCATCACTACCAACCACCCCATAAGCGTAGTTTTGAGGAATCAATGCAGCAATTTGTCCAAAGTCAAACCCAATTTGTCCAAAGTCAAAACCAATTTGTCCAAAGTCAAAACACGACCAATGCACAAACCGCACAGGCTATAGGGGACATTAGAACTCAATTGACTAAAATCAACTCCACTTTGAGTACTCTTCAGCAAGAGAAAAGGCAATTTCCAGCCCAACCTCAAGCTAATCCTAAAAGGCAAAATTCTGTTGAAAGTACCCACTCTGGAAACACGTCATCTGAAGATGTCAATTCTGTTACTACACTTCGGAGTGGTAAAACAATAGATAATGGCATCATTTTTCCCCCTACCAGGGCATCTGGCCCTAGTTCTCCTGTTATTACTGAGAAAGATGATACCATTGAGGAAAGTGAAAAGAGTGAGAGGGTCAATCCCGAAAACAAGAAAGAAAAGTCTGTTGTTAGTGAAACTTACCCAATCCCTGCTCCATATCCACAACGGTTGAAACCTCCACCTAAAATAAATCATCAAGCTGAGATTTTTGAACTGTTCAAACAGGTGAAGATCAATATACCATTGTTGGATGCTATCCGGCAAGTACCCACCTATGCCAAGTTTCTTAAAGACTTGTGTACTGTGAAAAGGAAGCTCAATGTCCATAAGAGAGCCTTCCTTACTGAACAAGTAAGCTCCATCCTGCAAGCTAATGCGCCCCCGAAATATAAGGACCCTGGTTGTCCAACGATTTCCATCACTGTGGGGGCAAATACACTTGAAAGGGCTTTACTTGATCTTGGGGCAAGTGTTAACCTACTTCCCTACCATGTTTACCAGTCCCTTGGTCTCGCTGATCTTAAACCAACTTCCATAACTCTCCAATTTGCTGATAGGAGTGAGAAGAGACCAAGAGGAATAGTAGAGGATGTTCTGGTCCAGATTGACAAATTCTACTTTCCCGTAGATTTTGTTGTTCTTGACACACAACCGGTTGCCAACCCCGCAGCACAAATTCCCGTCATTTTAGGCCGCCCATTTCTTGCTACAGCTAATGCTCTTATCAATTGTAGGTCAGGCATCATGCAATTGACCTTTGGTAATATGACGGTGGAATTAAATGTTTTCAATGTTTGTAGGCAACCGGGAGACGATGATGAGGTGTTCGAAGTGAATAACATTGAAACTTCCGGTTTCACTGGATGTATTGTTCGTTCGGACCCTCTTGAGTCTTGTTTGTTGACTGCTGGGATTGAGAATCATATTCCTTCCCCAGAAGAAGTGGAGATGGTCTATCTGTTAGACCATGCTGAGGTACTCAATGTAAATGATTGGACACCGAGATTTGAAAAACTCCCACTTTTAGATACTCCTATCCTTCCCTCGGATGTCCAATCACCGAAACTTGAACTAAAGCCCTTGCCTACCTCATTGAAGTATGTTTACTTAGGACAAGAGGAGACTTTCCCAGTTGTTATCTCTTCTAGTCTCCATGAGGAGCAAGAGGTTGCACTTTTGAGAGTGTTGAGAGCCCACAAAAAGGCGATTGGGTGGACCATTGCGGATTTGAAGGGTATTGATCCCTCAATTTGCACCCATCGCATCTATCTTGAGGAGAATGTTAAACCAACCCGCCAACCTCAGCGTCGTCTGAATCCCAACATGAAAGAGGTTGTGCGGGCTGAAGTCTTAAAGTTGCTTGATGTGGGGATCATTTACCCCATTGCTGACAGTCAGTGGGTCAGCCCAGTACAAGTGGTGCCAAAGAAATCTGGTTTAACGGTAGTCAAGAATGAGAAGAATGAGTTGATCCCTACTCGCACTATCACCGGATGGCGGGTATGCATTGATTACCGTAAACTAAACACTTGTACTCGAAAGGATCATTTCCCCTTACCCTTCATAGACCAAGTGTTGGAACGAGTAGCCGGCCATCCATTCTACTGTTTTTTGGACGGTTACTCGGGCTACAATCAGATTGAGATTGCCCTAGAGGATCAGGAAAAAACTACGTTTACTTGTCCTTTTGGTACTTTTGCTTACCGGCGAATGCCATTTGGACTATGTAATGCACCTGGTACTTTCCAGCGATGCATGATGGGAATATTTAGCGATATGCTAGATAAGACTGTGGAGGTCTTTATGGATGACTTCTCGGTTTATGGTACTTCTTTTGACCATTGCCTCCACAATCTCGAGCTGGTTTTAGAGCGATGTGAGGAGAAACATTTGATTCTCAATTGGGAGAAATGTCACTTTATGGTGACCAATGGCATTGTTCTGGGCCACATTGTGTCAGAAAAGGGGATTGAGGTAGACAAAGCCAAAATTGGTCTTATCTCTAATCTACCAATCCCCAAGAGCGTTAAAGACATTCGGTCTTTTCTTGGCCATGCTGGGTTCTACCGGCGCTTTATTAAGGGATTCAGTGCCATTTCTCGCCCTCTTTGCAATCTACTTGCCAAAAACACTCCTTTCGAGTGGACCACAGCATGTGATGAGGCTTTCACCTCTCTCAAGGAGCTGCTAATTTCCCCACCTATTATGCAGCCACCCGATTGGAGCCTCCCTTTCGAGCTTATGTGTGATGCGAGTGATTATGCCTTAGGGGCTGTTTTAGGTCAACGGCGTGGGAAGGAACCGTGCGTGGTGTATTATGCTAGTAAAACATTGAATGATGCCCAAATGAACTATACCACCACGGAGAAAGAATTGTTGGCAGTGGTTTTTGCTCTTGATAAATTCCGCTCTTATCTTATAGGATCCCCGATAGTCATTTTCACAGACCATTCGGCACTGAAATACTTGCTCACTAAGCAAGATGCCAAAACCCGACTTATTCGGTGGATCCTTCTTCTCCAAGAATTTGATATTACAATAAAAGATAAGAAAGGAGTGGAGAATGTAGTAGCCGATCACCTATCGCGCCTACTCGTGAGTGACCGTCCGAGCGATGTACCTATCGCCGATTCTTTCCCGGATGAACAACTGTTTGCTGTGGAAGTTTGCCCTTGGTTTGCAGACATTGTTAATTATCTTGTTACAGGGCAAATTCCAGAAAAATGGAGTAAGCAAGAGCGCTATAAATTTCTAAGTGAGGTGAAAAGATTTTACTTTGATGATCCTTATTTATTTAAATATTGCCCTGACCAGATTATGAGACGTTGTGTGCCTGATAGTGAAATCCCCGGGGTATTGTCTTTTTGTCACTCTGAACCATGTGGAGGCCATTTTTCCTCCAAAAAGACAGCTGCCAAGATCTTGTAGTGTGGTTTTTATTGGCCCTCCCTTTTCAAAGACGCCCATCAGTACTGTCTAAGATGTGAGCCATGCCAAAAATTAGGTAGTGTCACCCGACGTAACATGATGCCTCTCAACCCAATCCTTGTCATTGAAATCTTCGATTGTTGGGGGATTGATTTTATGGGACCATTTCCTTCTTCAGCGGGCTATCTATACATCTTATTGGCTGTAGACTATGTGTCTAAATGGGTTGAGGCGATTCCCACACGCACAAATGATCACAGAGTTGTCCTTTCCTTTCTTAAGGAGCACATTCTGTCACGATTTGGATTGCCTCGTGCGATTATTAGTGACCAAGGCACACATTTCTGCAACCGACCATTCGGTGTTCTACTTGCCAAACATGGGATTACACATAAAGTATCCACAGGATATCATCCTCAAACCAATGGGCAAGCAGAATTAGCAAACCGCGAGATTAAGCAGATTCTTGAAAAGACAGTTAACCCAAATCGCAAGGATTGGTCCATGCGGTTAACTGATGCCTTGTGGGCATATCGAACTGCTTACAAAACCATTTTGGGGATGTCCCCATATCGGTTAGTTTATGGGAAGGCGTGTCATCTTCCAGTTGAGATGGAACACCGAGCATATTGGGCCCTTAAAAATTTGAATTTTAACTTGCCTGCAGCTGGTTCTAAAAGAAAAATGGATTTGAATGAATTAGAAGAGTTAAGACGGGATGCTTATGAGAATTCTCGCATTTATAAGGAGAAAGTTAAAGCTTTACACGATAAAAATATTTCGCGAAAAACTTTTGAACTAAACCAAAAGGTCCTCCTTTATAATGCCCGTCTTCACCTTTTTCCTGGAAAACTTCGATCTCGATGGACTGGCCCATTTCTTGTCAAGAAAATTTTTACTCATGGGGCTATTGAGATTGAAGATCCCTCAAATGGATATCTTATGAAAGTTAATGGCCAAAGGCTGAAACCGTTTTTGGAAGATTTTCCCCGAGAAGAGATTGTTGAGGAATTAATCAATCCTGTCTATCAGGATGTTTGAGTTTTTGTGAAGTCTAGGAGACTATAAATCCATGGAGTTTGAGATAGCTCCAGTGTTTGCCGTGCTCGAACGGCATCCGACGGTCTGGTATAGCCACCTGTTCGAAGCTATGTATGGAGTACCTAGGAGGTTGGGTCTGACGGCAGGCGCATCGAACAACGAGAAATCTGTCCGAACCATCAGGCTTTAGTGTCAAAGCTCTATGGAGATAACTTCAAAGTAGAGTGGTGGGTAAGGAATTTGGGGTCGCTCCCAAAGGGAGAGGTAGCCTATTAGATGATGGCGCCTCTTCTCAAGATATTGTTGAACCTGTTGCATACTGTCCTTCCAACAAATAGGGAAACATCAGTCTTTGTCCAAGGGAGAAAAGTAGTACCCGTGGCTTTCGCGTGAAGGAAGTGGTGGATTAACATATTGTTTTGCATGTCTTATATCTGTTAAGACAGGTTTTTCATGGTGGATAATGCTGGAAGCATACTATAGACAGGTTTTGTTCTTTCCATCCCTTTTATTCCTTGTACTTTCTTTGCTTTTTAGCATTGGGGACAATGCTCATGTCAAGTTGGGGGGTGAGGCTCATAGCCTACTAGTACCACTTAGATTTTGCGTTGTCTTTTTCATTAAAAAAAAAAAAAAAATTCTTTCTCGGTGTCACTAGTCTCTCATTAGACTCATTGCTTGTTTGTGGTTCAACAATTGTTTATGCTTACAGATTGAATTGTGCTCATAAGAATATTTGTGTTCCGGTACTCGCAAATCAATCATATCTTGAGCATCTACAAACACCTTTGCATGAGTATTTTCCGAACATCAAGTGGAGACTTAAGCCACATTAATTTCCAGTTGAGCCATTCTTCCTTTGTTGGATTCTTCAGCACGCATGATATCTGTGTTAATGCTTATTGTGAATGTGATAACCAATGGGAAGATGATAAGAGGCACTCATTTCATTAATAAACCACCCATTTTAACGTGTCAACAATTGAACCCTATATTGAGCCTATGAGTCACCCATTGTTGTTAATACCTTAGGAGGCCTGTGTTTGAGTCATATTCCTGGATAGGTGGTGTGCCAATATTAAAACTTGGGTCAGGGTTCAAGTTGGGGAGTGAAGCTGCAAGAGGAAACGAATGTTCAAGAATAAGATAAGGGGCTGAACTACCGGTAATAGACATTTTACTACCGGTAGTAGTTGCATCGTATGGGGTCAATACCGCAAGTTTTGTTACCGGTACTTCATAAACAGCGCGTCTTTTGAACTTATGACCGAAGTGGAGCCTAGCCCATAAAACACCCAAATCTCCTTGAATCTGTCCGCCTAAACCCTATAGCACTCTGAATCGACCCTCCTAAACGACACCCAGCATGTGATTTCAAAAAAAAAAAAAAAAAAGAAAAAAAAAAAGAACAAGCTGCTGATACAGAAAGGGTTGCTGCTGATGGAGAAAGGGATACAGAAAGAGTTGTTGCTGATGAAGACAGTGATGAGGAAGAAACTGAATCTGACTCACCTGAGCCTACTGTAACAAGAAAGCGAAAGAGGATAGGAGAGGATGATTAGTGGAGACCTTATTAGACGTATGGAAGATGATAGTATGCTATGTTAGGTCCACAATGTTTCTTTTGCGTCCTTTTGGTTGCTATTTTGAGTCAAGACGGTGGTTGGGGTAGTTAACCAAGCCAAGAACTAATGCACCACCGTCTTAGTAGATATTACCACATCCTTTTGAAACCTTATGAACAGTACAAGCTTTTAAAGTCCTTTTTGATTCCTGTTTGGTTATGCTGTTCATGATAGGTTTAATTTTGGTTTCATGGCATGCAATTCCTAAATACTTCGCCTTTAGTCTATATTCGTTGATTACTCATTCTTTGTGTTGATGTGACAAAGGCATTATAATTCTTGTTATTCCGGGTTGGTTTCCACACCTAAAAGATCAAGCGATTCAATTCCATTGCGAGTGAACCACCGGAGAGATTTGAAGTCAAGGCTTAAAATTACGGAGAAACCTTATTGAAATATTGTTTGTCTATGCTCAATTGATGCTTGCAGTATTAAGGAAATAAGTTACATATGAGTCATTCAATCTCGGGTATAAACAAATTGCTGCTGTGGACATGTGATGTGTTTAGTATTTGATTAGTTACTTGAGAATTCAGTTGGTTTTTGATTATCCATTTGCTCGAGACTAGCAAAATCTAAGTTGGGGGGTGTGATTCGCACGCAAATATGTGTTTTATACATACATGAACCCCTTAATTTGTGTGCGAATACCGTTTGATGAAGCGTATTTTATATGCGTTAATGAACTAATGTATGTCATGGGTGTTAGTATGTTTTCGAGGTATTTGCAGGGTTATAAGAGCTTTTCGGAAGATAAGAGGATCATACCATGAAGAGGGAATAAAGCCAACCAAGTTGAGGATGCAGCAGTACTACCGGTAGTAGAATCAGCACTACCGGTAGTAAAACCTTCTGACCAAGTTGAGCATGCAGCAGTACTACCGGTAGTAGAATCAGCACTACCGGTAGTAAAACCTTCTGACCAAGTTGAGCATGCAGCAGTACTACCGGTAGTAGAATCAGCACTACCGGTAGTAAAACCTTCTGACCAAATTGAGCATGAAGCAGTACTACCGGTAGTAGAATCAGCACTACCGGTAGTAAAACTTTCTGACCAAATTCAAGAACAGAGGCTACGACCGCAAATAATTCTGTATTACCGGTAGTAGTACCGGTAGTAGGTCAAATCCGGGATTTTCTTTATTTTAGGGGATAACTCTTATCTCAAAAGATTACCCTTATCTCATTGATTGGAAAGATTTAGATAAGGATAATCTCAAAAGATTATATCCTTATCTCATTGTTGGAAAGATTTAGATTAGGATAATCTCAAAAGATTATATCCTTATCACATTTTGGAAAGATTTAGATTAGGATAATCTCAAAAGATTATATCCTTATCACATTTTGGAAAGATTTAGATTAGGATTATCTCAAAAGATTCTCCGTATCTTATGGTTGGAGAAAAAGTCTATTTAAGGGGACTTTCGCTAGAGTAGAGAGCTTGGACTTTTTCTTTATCTGTTTTTATCATTAATTCTGGGGAGAGTTTTGTAGAGATTTAGGGTTTTTGTTTAGCAAACTTTTTTTGAGGTTTTATTATTGAAGTTATCATTTTCCTTTCAAGTTCTTCTTGTTCTTCATTTATTTTATTTATTATTAATGGATTCTATTCAAACGATGAATAGCTAATCCTTCCGGGATTCGATTCAATGGTGAAACATTGAATCGCAACTCAATGTAATTCAAGTCCTCATACAAAGTTCTTCAATTTATGATTATCATTTTATTAAATCAAAAATTATTTTGAAATCGATCAACTGTTCTTGTAAGATTTTTGCTTATGTGTAGACAAATCTCAACTTTGGCACACATAATTCTTAGATCCATACAAGACTTTTTGTAAGATTTTTGCTTGTGTGTAGACAATCTCCATTGGCACACACAATTCTTAGATCTACAAGGTTTTGATTTGAAAACCTAATTTTCTTATCTTGATTATAAAACGGTAATCAATCTTTCCTGATTTTTGATAAACCCTAATTCTTCCATTATCCGACGAAGGTTCGATGTTATAGAACCGGAGTTGAGTTATATTTTGAGGATTAGATTATTACGAGTTGTGATCAATGTGGATCCCGAGAATCGGATCTTGTTCCTTTAAATTTTCGTCAAATTATTTTTTAAATCTCAGCACAATATCTTCCACAAATATCTCAACTACTTTCTTCTTTCTCTCACGATAAGCATCTAAACACTCGTTCCCTGTGGATTCGACTCCGGACTTCCGGATTTATTATGCTACAACCGATCAACTGATCCTACGCTTGGGACTCATATGTGTTGACACCGGTTGACGACAAGCACTCCACGTGCTTGGTTTTCTGCCTTCAGCACATTCTTGTTACACCAAGGTTTCTGCAACAGTCCGTCTGACTCCTCTCTCTTTATTCATTTTCAAGATGATCAGATTACCATTCTCCTTGTTTACGTTGATGACATCATTATAACTGGAAGTAATGCTCAGTTGATCTCTTCTTTGCTGCCCACATTGAACTCTAAGTTTGCTATGAAGGATCTAGGTTCTTTACACTATTTTCTGGGTATTGAGATTGTTAGGACATCCACTCAATTGGTTCTATCTCAGACCAAGTATGCTACAGATTTGTTACACAAGGCTGGAATGACCTCTTGTAAACCAAGTGCTTCTCCTGCCTCTACTGGTTCTTCTTCCTTGCAGGATACCTCTGATCAGTTTGAGGATCCTTCTCTGTACCGCAGCTTAGTTGGGTCCCTCCAGTACCTGACCATCACTCGTCCTGATATTGCCCATTCAGTTAATGCCGTTTGTCAACATATGCATTCTCCCACCAACTCTCATTTCCAGGCTGTTAAACGAATTCTGAGATATGTTCAAGGAACCGTGGACCATGGACTTCATTATAGTCCTGGTTCCTTTACCCTCACTGCTTTTGCTGACGCTGATTGGGCAGGTGATGCTCAGGATCGCCGTTCCACCTCAGGATATTGTGTTTATTTTGGCTCCAACCTTATTTCTTGGTCCGCTAAGAAACAGCATACCGTGGCTCGCTCCACCACTGAAGCTGAGTACCGGGCATTGGCTAATATAGCTTCTGAGGTGACTTGGTTAGGTCAATTATTGAAGGATTTACATGTGTGTTGCCCTCCTCCTCACTTAATTTGGTGTGATAATCAGTCGGCTATTTCATTAGCCTCCAATCCTGTTTTTCATGCCCGTACCAAGCATATAGAAATTGACTATCATTTTATTCGCGAAAAGGTTCTATCTAAACAGTTGCATATTCAGTATGTGCCTTCTATGGATCAGGTGGCCGACATTTTTACTAAACCTTTATCGCCTGCTCGTTTTATGTTCTTGAAATCCAAACTCTTGGTCCTTCCTCCCTTGAGTTTGAGGGGGGCTATTGACCTATCAGCAGATAATGATCAGCGGCTGACCTCTTCATATGCTGCAGATTCAACTCAAGGCTCTCGCATTCCAGCTCAAGGAGTCTAACAGAAGCATAGCAGTGGTTGGTGTCAAGGTCGTGTCATGGATTGCCAAATCATCAGAAGTTTGTTTAAGTTTGTTTAGTTTGTTCAGTCTGTTATAAGTTTGTTAGCCTTGGTTTGCTGAGTAGTCTGTTATCTTTGGAGTTTTAATATTCGGTTTTCTTGTAGTGGCATGGCCACATGGGCCATGGTTGTTGAGAAGGATTCCCTTTCCCTCTCCTGTGTCTATAAATAAAGATGGATTGTGTTTTTCACATCCACGGAAAATGAATTGAAAAGAATACAATGGTTCTTTCCTCTGCTCTTGCTCTCTGTTTTCAAGTTCCTTTTTGCTAATGCTTTCACATCAAGTTTTTCAAGAATGACCACGTTATTTAATTGTATCAATATTTTATATTATGGTATTCTCATAAGATAACGATCATGATCTCTTTGCTAACCGTGCTTCCTAACCACCGGAATCTTGTTCGCCATGTTCCCAATCAATATGTTTAGTCTAGCCGTTATATACTCCCTTATCATGCTAACAACAAAAGTACGACTAAAATACTTGACACCATTAGACTGAATAAAAAACATGCTAAGTTCATATATAACAAGGTATGAACATAACTTGACTAAATGCATGACACGAGCAATTCCACAATTTGGGTAATATATAACTAATTAGACACATCACACCTCTAGTTTAGTCAAAGTTTCAGTTCAAGTCATATCACATTCAAGATAACCAAAGATATTCTCACGAAGAATATATTCGCAACAACATCTAACATTCACAGTTTTCACTAGTTTTTAGAGTCTGGCACCCACGGGATGCACAAATACCATTTACCAAACAACGTCCTAAATTCATAAGTCCGCATCGAACTAAATTGTGCTTTTATAGTGATCATGCGATTTGATTTCATAGTATAGAACATATATTATCATGGCATAATAACATGAAATAATGTGTTTCAAGGAATATGAATAGCATTCTAACACTAAGATGGCATGGCATATTGTAATTTCGTTTCAAAACATAAAGTTTGAATAGTAATCTAGGTATGTTTTAAATGAACTATCATGACTAAGAGGCAAATAATAGTGATCTTATTACATAGGTGTTCGAGATTTGTGAAGGCTTTCTAGTTGTTTGAAGTATAATTTGTAAGGCTAAGGATATGTTCATTCGGTTGGATGTTTAGGGTTCATCCGGTTGAAGTTCATATTTTAAAGGTAGGATGACTTCCAAAGATGAAAGTCATCTGGATGGATTTTATAGGTTTTTAAGCACAATAGTAACTAATGGTAAGGACCATCCAGTTGGATGTTTCTAAGTCCTTTCGGTTGGGTGTATGTTCCTAAGACAGTAATATAAAAGAGAGGTGAGGTGCATCCGGATGGATTCTCTAGGTCATCCGATTGAATTTGTATTCTAAGGCAAAAATAGGATAATGAGGGTGACTTCATCCGGTTGTATGGGTTTTGGGTTATCCGGTTAAAATATTAGTTTATGAGGCAAAATGATGGCTACATGTCATAAACCTCAAACATTCTTGATTTAGCATATGTGTTTCCCTAACGAGGAAAAATGAGTGAGTATGGGATATTTTGGGGTCCAAGAAAGTTATAACAAAAATCGCTAGTCTTTGTTTTCAAATTTTAGTTTATAAAATCATAAATTTAAGGTATGAATTCAACTCCAAATGTTCGATTTTATAGTAATGTAGTCCAATATGTTGTAAATACTTATTATGAAGGGCTCGAGATGTTGAGTTGTCTTTATATTGGTCAAAATATGACGATAACAAATTTGATCGAGATCTATCACAGTTTACTAAAACATGAATATACAGAGTTCTAGAAGTCCAAATGAGTTGATTCAAATTGGAGATGCAAGATAACATATTAATCTATCATCCTACAAAATTTGAGCTCATTTCGAGAATTGTAGTATTCACACAGTTGTTTTGCAATTCGGGTTACAAATCTATCTAAAAGAAAAAAAGGTCATATGCAGAGGTGAAGTTTATCTGGGTGGGTTATTTTTGGACCATCCGGTTGAGATGTGTTTTCTATATAAAAAGTAAGATACAGAGATGAAATTCATCCGGATGGATAATTTTAGAACCATTCGGTTAAGAAGGTCATCTTCTTTAAAGAAATACTGCTTCTTCGATTGAAGCACTCCAAACTTATAAACATTCTCTAAACATTAAAATTGAGAACCAAGAATTAAAAAACTTACATTTAAATGGAAAACAAGAAAGAAATGAATTGATTGGGGAGTTGAAACAAGCTCTGATCTTGCACAACGTCAAGTGGGTTTTCTTCCTTGGTTCCTCCTCCTCCTCCTTCTTCTCCTCTAATTTCTTCTCACTCTGTTTTTCTCTCTCAATCTCAAAATTTCAATGAATGTTGAAGAAAAACAAGAGATGAAAGAGGTATTTATAGGACAAAGAGTGGAATCCAATCCAACATTCAATTTTGAATCAATGGAACGGAGGGAGGGGAAGCAATGGAGTGAAGAGGAAGCTTGCCTTCCATGAATGTGACTCCCATTGTAGGTTGAGAAGATGTTTATGGTGGGCTAAGGAGGGAGGTAGTAGGGGTAGGGGTGAGGTTAGGGGAAAATAACGTGGGGAGCAAAATTGGTCTAGAAAAAGACATATACATATAAGGATACATTGTAACCCTCAAATTTAAACTATTCACATAAGTATGTATGTATAAGATGCGAACAAAGTATGAAAGATGCATTTTCAAATTTAATAGAAAAATTAAATTTTGTTTTGCAAAATTTTAAATTGGCGATACGAAACATGAGTTAAATATATGAAATTTATTCTAAAAGAATTATGAAAATACGGGTCCTTACAACCTATCCCCTTAACAAATTTCGTCCTCGAAATTCAATGTCAAAGGTATGAAAAGGTTGTGGTGATGCGTACGTATCACGCCACCTTGTTTGCATGTAGATTTCTCAACGTGGGCAGGTTGATTTTCTCCATTTGTCGTGCTTTCTTTAGCTGGCCACACTTCCAACGGTTTGTCTTTCTTGGATCGTGCTTCCATGTCAAGTGTGTTGAATATCCGTCATACTATATGTCGCGCCTGGAAATTTCCCGGCCCCCCTCGCAAATAATGAATTATTGAACGGGGCTGAATAATTTTTTGACTTGTAATGCGACGTTCAATGAAAATTGTTTGACAGCTAGGACTTATTTTTAGGGTGTGTTCCTTTTGAGTGTTTTTGAAACAATTTTTAGAAACAAAACTCTAAAATGTTGTTTGGTTATAAGTGTCTCAGAAACTTGTCTAGGAGAAAAATGTTTCAGAAACACTTTTTATAGAGAGAAAAAATTGTCTGGAAAAATGTTTGAGAAACTTGTTCCAGAAACTTGTTTGGGAGAAAATCTCCCAAACACCTAACCAAACATAGCCTAAAACTCAGTGTCACCACTTCACATGAAATTCAGGTGTGTCAAGTCACCCTCTAAAACCATTTTCAAAGAAGATGGCCTTAGAAAAATAATTTAACTTTAACTCAGAAATACGATTCTGTAAATAAAATGACTCCTTTAAAAGAAATCTGGTCTTGAAAACAGAGATGGGTTCGGAGATTCACTGTTACGAGTTGGGAAAGTGTTAGACATACAACATCGCCCTTTCGGTACTTTATTTTCCCAATTAACTTCATTCTATTATCGTTGGCCAAATTTGATAAATATCTAGTGATTGATTGTACAATTGGATCAAAAGTGAAATCGAGTGGCGGGCATGACTTCGGCTCACGCAATTCAGCTCACGGTGGTAAAAATATTGAAACAGACATATGTTAAACTTTGACCGAAACATGATATGCAAACTGGTATCTGCACGTCGTCTTTCTATTCCCAAAGTGTCAAGTACCTTAAATCCCTGGTAGGAATTTTCAAGTTTAACAATGATCCGATTCCGTTTTATTAATGAATTACCATATTAACCTTTCTTGAAATTGCAATATGCCATCTTGGCATAAATCAAGTTAGCTGCTATCACATTTTCATTTCTTTCCCGCTGACTACCTATGTCCGCGTTAAATTTCAAGGTTAATTTGATGCAAAGTGTGAATGCCGCTCCGATAAGCTTTCGAGAAAGCACGACATGCAAAACTGACATAAATTGTCAATTTGCACGACATACCTTAATTTGAGATTATCGAAACTAAAAATCGGGAGACATGGACAGCACAACGGCTGTTCATGTTTCTCAATTTTTAGGCAAGATATGAATTTGTTTAAATTTATTATTATTTTTTCTAATTGTAATTCTTCATCCCGACAGGTACACAGACACTGACGGTCCAAATTGTAGAATATAATAAATGTAACTTCGATCACGATAATCTGTCGTGAAAAGATAATGTGCACCGCTAGTTAAATTTTCTTTCCAAAAACACTGGTATGGGCTACCTATGTTACCCGTGTGTTTATAGAATTTCCAAGATTATCGAGATTTTTAACCAGGTGATACGGACAGCGCGTCAGCGTAAACTAACAACACTATTCGTATTACTTAGTTATGAAGTGATGAATTTTTGCCTTTATTAATTTTACATGAAGCAAAAAGAAAATAGCAGTAACTGTCACGGGGAGACGGGAAAGAGATAAAAATAGAAAAGTGTTACGGGATTTGGAAAAGGAAAAAAGTTAAAAGTTAACTCCGACAGTTGCCGACGCAATCGAATGATATGTCAAGAATGTAAATATAAGCTCGAGAAAATTTATATAGTGAGGATCTTACAATTCTCGTTATAAAAATCTCGCTTTAAGTTAAAATCATGAAAAGTACATTGGCATAGGTAAACACCGACTTTCATAATTTTAACTTTGAAAAGACGATGTCCTGACATTCTAGAAATGCAGACTAGAAATCTCTAGAAATGGACTAGAGATTCTAGAAAGGCGGACTAGAGATGCGGATGCCTATTTTTCTAGGCATGATATTCACATTTAAAAAAGAAGAAGAAGAAAAGACTAAAAAAAATGACATTCTAACATTCTAGAAATGTGGATTAGAAATCTCTGGAAATGGACTAGAAATTTCTAAAGTTGCGGACTAGAGATGCGAATATTAATACTTATAAGCATAATATTTACATTGATAAAAAAAGGAAAAGAAAGCAAAAAATAAATGAAAGGAGCATAAATTAAATATAGAGAATGAAAATTAAATAAGCGAAGCATAAATTGAAATAAAACGGTTGTTGCAATATTACGTTGTATTGATATTCGAATTAGCTTATTACAAATAAAAGAAACACGAAAGACTAGGATAAACCATAAACTGGCGTATCAACGAATATTAAATCCCAGTGATACCCCGGGCTATGCTAAAGCGGAAAATGCTTTCGGATCTTTCTGATAGTTGAAAATAAAATGGGCAGAACCTCTGCTTATATTTGGACCAAAATCTAACTAAAAAGGGCCCTAGTCCTAATCTCGTTTGGATACCGGGAGTTCGGAGCTAAAAAGCTAAGAACAACTCGGATGCAGAATACTCGAAGAATTTCTGAGAGTAAACGTTTTTACTATGGAAAATGGAAAAATAAAAGAAAAACAAGAGAGAACAGAAACGAACAAGTATTTTGCTCCCTGTTTTACTACTGAGGGTTTGGAGCTCCAAAATATTTTCAGGAGAGAGAGGAGGTCGTTTGCCCTAAAAAAGTCTGATCCCCAAATTATGAAGCGAAATCGGGTATTTGTAGCGCGACCATTGCTTCGCGATTAAGTAAAATCTGAGATCGGCTCCAAGTAAATAATTAAATTAAAGAGAACCACGTCAATAATTCGTCCAGTTCAACCAATTAATCTATTCCTAGTCAGCTTTTTCCACCTATATGGGCCCACGCCGCCCACGTGGGCTTCAAAGTCCAACAAGGCATGGCCGCCCACCAAGGCTTCGGTGCCCACCAAGGCGACGAGGCCCACCACGGCTTCGTGGCCCACCATGCCCACAATGCCTCACACGGCATGGTGGGCCCCCTTTTTTTTTCTGATTCGTTGCCAGGTTTAAAAAAAAATATTGGCTCACATTATCATGCTCTTGAACTTCTATTTTGATCAACCGAAAAAATACTAATGTTACCCAATTTCAACCCAATCACTATTACTGGACTCCTATCGTTGTACTGATCAATAGTGTGAGGTTCTCATGATTTGATGAAGTAGTCTCGCGAATAGTACTCCCGAGCGCTAGTCTGTGCAAGGGCAAAATAGTCTTTTTGTGCACAAGTTCTTTTGAGCCCATTTTGATGGCATGTTTCATAATAGGTTGAGCGGTGGGGCAAAATCTGGTATCAACAGTGCGCCTCTTTGTTTGCACTTGGTGAAGTGGAGGAAGTGGAGGATAGACAAAGAATATAAGATGCGAAATCTTGTCTCATCGCGATTGAAAATTAGGCCATGCTGCTCTATTTTGAAACTGTCATTGACGACTGCTCTGCTCTGAATATGCAGGATAATATCTGTGTTATCTCTAAAATTAGGGGAATCGAGAATTGATGTACTTGTCTTCTCTCTTTCATGCTTTGTTCCGAGTTCTTTGAGGCGGTGAATTCCATTGGCATCTCTCTAGCATCATTCGAAGAAATTCTGCCCTAATAATGACAGTTTGAATTATTATTTGAAAACATTGAAATTTACTAGAACAAAACGACTTTCAAAAATTCGATTTCAGCAGAATACTTGCAAATTAGGAACTTTTGACAAGAAATTTTTTGAAAATTTGATTCCAAGGTTTATAGCCTATGAATCTTAAAATTCAATTAAAAAACAGTGATAAGACCTGAAAATCCTTGGAAATTTGATTCCAAGGCTTCTAAGAGTGAGATTTTTGAAAATTTGATTTCAAAACTTGAGTAACACAGAAAATGCTAAAAATATAAGGGTTCTCTGGAACATACGAGTTCATGGGATATTTTGAAAATGTAAAAACTTTATGAAACATGCGAGTCCATAAAAAATACTAAAAATGTAAACGTTCCCTGGAACATGTGAGTTCATGGGATATACTAAAAATATAAAGACTTCCCAAAACATACGAGTTTATGAGAAATGTTGTAAATATAAGAATTTTCCGAGAACATCCGAGTCCGATGAAAAATGCTAAAGAAGTAACGACTCTAGGCTGGGAAGTTTTAAAAATTCTTGAAGATTAAGACTTCAAGGTTTTTAACCGAAGTTCGGAGATTACGACAAAAATTTTGAAATTCCTTGAAGATTTGGCTCAAGACTTTGTTTTTGAGAAAACTTGAAGGTCCTTGAAGATATAACTCAAGGATTTGAGAGAGACCCGAAGATTACGACTCCAAGTCGAGACTTTAAAATTTCTTGAGGATTACGACCTAAGGTTTTGAGAGAGACCCAAAGATTATGACTCCAAGCCAAGACTTTGAAATTTCTTGAGGATTACAACCTCAAAGTTTTGAAAAAGACTTAGAAATTTGACTATGAGTTCAAAATGTGAAAAATTCTTGGCAATTTAATTTCAAGATTTTGTTAAAAATCCTTAAAAATCGATTTCAAGGGTTTGTGAGAGACTTAGAAATTCGATTCTAAACAAAAACAAATTTAGAAAATCTATAGAGATTACGACTCCAAGCTCTCTCTGGCGCTTATGCCCTTGACTTCCAGAGCTCCCTGAATAAGAAGAATAGTTAGGCATCACACTCGATTGCCTTGGCTCCCAAACTTTGGAAGCTCGCTGGGCCTCCTTGGGCAATTCAATGCTCCTCGTACATTCAACAATGTCGGCAAAACTCATCTTGTGTTGGCTCACCACGAGCCTCTTAACTGAGAGTGAAGACCCCTCTCGAAACGTCGACACTTACGGTCTTCCAAAGCCACGAGCTCCGGTGCAAAACGGGATAAGGTTTGAAACCTTGCAGCATCTTCTGACACAGTCGTGGTCTCTTGCTCCAACCTCTCAAACTGCTCATGTAGTTGTTCACGATAGGATTCCGAAAAATACTAGTTCTCGAAGAAAACCTCAAAATCTGCCCATGTCAATGTCTCTATGTCCGGTTCATCGACTCTAACTGCAAGCCTAGCAGCCCTCCGTGCGTCCTTCCTTGACTCAAGGATCGACTCCCACCATTCGTTAGCCTCTCCCATTAACTGACATGCCACAGTATTGACCCTTAGGTCATCTTCTACTATCTTCAAGCCATTGAATAGTTTACGTATTTCAAAAAGCCAATGATTGGCTGCGAGAAAATCACTACCTTCTCCGCTGAATTGTGGTAAATTTAGACGACAAAACTCCCTCATAACGTCGATAGCTCGATTCCCGACGTTGGCCCTTTCGTCCGGGTTCAATAGATTGGCCTCGGCAAGTGCCGCCACAAACTCCCTCGCAAACACGCCCGGAACAACTAGCGGTTCATCGTTCTGTTCTACTTCCTCGTTCACCTCCTTTGAATGAGGAACTTCCCTCTACTGACTCACAACATCTTCTAATAGTATCTCACGATAGCAACCTCGGCCTCGGGGTCCACCCAATCTTAACTCACGTCTAGGAGGCATCATGCTACAAATTACAAGCACTAATAATGTCAAATAACCATATACCACAAGGCCAATGCCTTAAACAAGTTCCCAACACGGGTCATCAATTCTATATTACTCATAAACAATGAGAGGTGCAATGCAAATGATGTCATGCACACAAGCACATACATGCCTTTCAAAAATGCAGAGTTTTGAACCCATGAGACTCTAAGTCTCCCCACGGTCTCAAAGTATTCTAACTCAGTCTCTGATACCAAGTTGTCATGCCCTCAATTTTAAGCAAGATAAATATTCACATTTTAAATAAAAACTGCCAATTCTACAGAAGAAATACCCCCAAATCATCATTTTTCAAAAGGTATGAAGTCCATAAGTTTTAAGTATTACAACCCAAAAAGGGGCACCCCCGGCCCGATGTTCAAAATAATATCTTAAAGTGTTACAAATAATTTGAGTATGAGTACATAATTTCCACAAAAGAGAAATTACTATACATTTTCAAAAAAATATGTCTAAAGATGATGTATAACTTCATTCTTGACATTTCCTTCAAAACATGCATCGTTATGCATCCATTCAAGTCTAAATCATGTCTCAGAAGCAGTACCTGAAAGAATGAAAGGGTGAGCTACAAAGCCCAGTAGAGACGTCTATACCAATATTATATGAGTATGCAATGATTTGGCATGGTTCATGAACAACTCACAATAACACGTACGATAAATAATCCATAAGTCTCCAAAGTATGATTGCAACATCTTGAATATAAAACCGTAAGGCAACATGACTAGTCAATCCATGGTTCTCATATCAATTCCATTGTCACATTCCAACTAGCACCTCACCCAATGGTGGCTAGACAATATCCAAAATATACTAGCACATCTCCCGTCGGAGGCTAGGTGTCATATGACTAGCACATCTCCCGTCGGAGGCCAAACGTCGCATAACCGGCACATCTCCCATCGTAGGCCAGACGTCGCATAACCGGCACATCTCTCGTCGGAGGCCAGACGTCGCAGAACTAGCACCTCTCCCGTCGGAGGCTAGACAATACATTGTGTCAATGCAAGGCAACCACCACGGTACAATAATTTCCAAGTCATAATCGACAAGCCAAATCAATAATGCACAAATGCATAACCGTCACATGAAAACCCGAAATCAAGTATTCATCATGTACATATATCCAACGATAGGTGCAAACATTATCCTTAGAAGCCAATGGTTCAATTATTTAATGAAAATTATCGATAAGAATTTAGCACGGAATTACCGGTAATTCAGGCTCTATTACCGGTAATAGCAGCACGCTATTACCGGTAATACTGATACTATTTCCAGTAGTACTAAACACTGCCTAAAAATAAACACTGTATTACCGGTAATACAGGCCTAACCTCCAAGAGCGTCGGATTGAAAGATTTGAGCTTCCAAAGCAAACCCTAACCTCCAATGGTGGATGAACTTGAGATGAACTCTCTCCAAGCAAAATGAGCACGATCAATCACCAAATACTCACCAATAGCAAGGGAAATATGAAGGATCTTGAGGGATTCTTGATGTTTTAGCAAGATTTGAGAGATGGGGTTTGGAAGAACTCACACGTCCACCTCCATGGGAGTACACGGGAAAGAGAGAGGGAAGAAGAGAGAGAAAAGTCTGAGATTTTTCCCCAAAATTCTGATGTGGGGCTATTTAAAGGCCCAATTGCACTTTCACCCTCCAACTATATTACATGCAATTATCAAACCCTCTTTTAACACACACCATACATAAACCCCAAATCTTTATATATGCATAAAATGCAATAAATCACTTGTTAAATCTAATTCTGAAAATATTTAATTTTTTTTTAAATCCGGGTTCTCACACTATTTTTAGTCATTGATGTGTAACTTCTGTCTGTTCTTGATTTGTTTGCAGCTGTCAACGCAAAACGAGGTCGGCAAATCCACGCCACTCATCTGGATGACTTGAAGAAGGTGCTAGGTTATAAAGGTGTTCAAGGACAAGTCAAGCCGAGGTCGGCCGAAGTTCTTCTCTGATACAATCCGAGCTACAGGGGTTATATCAAGGATAAGCTCACGTAGCCGAGGTGGTTGCTGAAAATCCTCAACTTTCTGTCCCTGGAGGCATCCCGTTGGCATACCTAAGGGAACCTCATCGTGTTGCTGTCGCTGACGCCTCAAGCTCTTCATCCTCGTCCTCCTCAACGGGTCACTCTCATTCCCAATCTTAAATAGTTTGGAATACCGAAGATGAGGAGGAAATCGACTGTGAGATTATGTCGAGGAATCCGGGCATGCCGAATTTGAGGGAGCTGATGAAGCAAAAGAATAAGGCGGCCGCCGAAGCTAAGAAGAAGGTTACGCTTACCGAGGCTAAGAAAACCTCTGGGGTCACCATGGCCAAGAGGAAGGCTGATGAAGGTGATGCTCTGGTGAGCCTTTCTCTCAGCCCTGCTAACGCTGATGTTGTACCTGCCGATTCCAAGAAGAAAATGCTAGTGAAAATGCATGCAGCCGGCCCTTCTAAGGCGAAAGGAAGGTCCAAGACAGCCAAGAAGGCCGACATATGGGCTCCCGCTCTGTGGGTCGATGGTGTGACTCCCATCACGGTCACCGATATGGTAGGCGACTTAGGTGTCGCTCCGGCTCTCGCCGAGGTTCTGATGTTGCCGAGGGACGTTGAGCCCTATTCAAAATCTGAGGATTCTTCCCTGCTTCGAACAGTGATCGCTCACAATATTTTCGTAAGTATTCTGTACTTTTTTAGAATTCGTCTTGCGATTTGTGTGACGTCTTCTCAACTATTTTGTCGGTGTAGGCCATTCAAAAGACCATGCTGTGTCTCAGTCACATCCAGGATCGGGAGGCATAGCTTACTTCTGCTGAAGCTGAGGTTCGCAATTTCAAGCTGATGTTCTCTAAGGCTCAAGATGAGGCTGATCGCTTCAAGAAAAAGGCTTTGGAAATTACTCGAAGGGTTGAGTCCTTCAGCCATCTACTGGCTAAGGAGAAGAAGATGACCACCGATCTGCTTGCCGAGATGACGGCTCTGAAGTTGAAACATGCTGAGGAGGTGTCCAATGCGGAGAACAAGGCTTACAAGCGGGGCATGGATGAGACTGCCGAAGACTTTCTAAGCAACCAGATCCCTGACTTACAGGAGGATTTCTTCGCTACTGGATGGAAAGCGGCACTGAAAGTCTGCAATGAGTTGAAGGATTCCCCTCTGTATAAAGAAATTCCGCACTCAGCAGAGGTTGTCGATGAGGGTGATGACGATGCTGAAGCAGAAGTGCCTGATGGAGGAGTCACCAACCTGACAACTGACGATCAAGAGGTCGGGCGTGTCGGTAATGAAGTAGACGAAAACCCTCAGGAGGGCCCAGTCGATGTTGTCTGACTGATATTTTACCTTTTTGTTTGTGCTTTTTACTACTTTGGGCCGCATGATACGTTTGTCCTTTGGTCTTGTACTTAGATTTGTTTTTGCCACTTATGAACGCTTGATCTTAATGAATATACACCTTTTGGTTAGTTTGCATGCTATTCCTTACGTCTTTTTAGCAATCTGATAGCCTATTTTCTTCTGAAGTCGGCAAATTGTCTGGATATACACTCTTCTTGAATATTGAACTTTTATCTCAAAACTTTTTTCAAGTTTGTTTGGATTGTTTAAATTTTTCTCAAGTTTAAATACATATTTTTCTCAAGTATGTTCGGGAGTTCACACTCTGCTTAAGTTTGAACCTACCTCAAACTTTTCTCAAGTTTGTTCAGCTGCTAAACTTTTCTTAAGTGTTAGTCCATACTCCTTTGCAGTATGGTCGGTAGTTCAAAACTCTTCTCAAGTGTTGAACTTTTCTTAAACTTTTCTTCAAGTTTGTTTGGATTGTTTAAACTTTTCTCAAATTTAAACACATACTTTTCTCAAGTGTGTTCGGGAGTTCAAACTTTTCTCAAGTTGTAACTTACCTCAAACTTTTTTAAAGTTTGTTCGAGGTTGCTCATTGTCTCTCTTTGGTCAGTGATATCTCAAACTATACCGTCTTAAGTTGGTAACATGTTAAACCGCCTTTCTCAGGTCAGTAACTTATCAGGCCACATTTTCCAGGTCGGTTGGTCATTGACCCGGCCTTCTTGGCTTGGGTGTAGCAAGAACTGCATTTCTCAGGTCGGCCATGCCATCACGTGATCGGCACGTGTGTCTTCATATCATCTTAGTCTCTTGGCAAACTAAATGATTTATTTGAGGAAAAACTTATCATTTCTCTTTTAAGTTTTACTCCCACCAACAACATTCCATAAATATTTCTTAACAGGTTACATAAACCATTACAAACCCAAACGACCATGCTCAAATTCATATAAACAGGGACATATTGAATTCCATAAACTCAAACGTATGGAAAAAAAGAATCCCAATGCATCGAGTGGCTCGACTCAAGAAAAACTCTGATTGTCGAATTAGTGCTGGCGAGGGATCGATTCCAAAAAAACTCTTTAACAGGTTCTATATAAGCAACGGCGAGGGTTCGAAAATGGCCTCTTGCATGTCCATTAACCAAATTCCTATTGAAAATGATACATTTCCATTTCCAACGTTTGTAACTGATATTGATACCTATTATATGAACACAATTTGAGATTGAACAAACTGATACCCATTAACAGAAACTAATACCTATCAACAGAAACATAAACTAATACTGATACATATTCCATTAACCAAATGCAGAAACTAATTTCCCATTAACCAAAATGATTTATAGAAACTGATACCCATTAACAAATCCATACAACAATGTAGAACTGATTTCCATGAACAATGCACAACAGATTGCATTTCCATTCTTGTGGCGGCGGTTGTTGGGGGAGGGGAAAGTAGGGGAGGGGGTCGAGTTGCTGCTAACTGAAGCAGCCTTGGGTAGGGTGGGGTTTGAGAGGTTCTGATTGGAGGAAGAGGTTGGGATTCATAGTTGAAAATCTTGTGTTTATGTATTGAGCCAATTAGACAGTTTTTGGAGAAAATTGATGGGCTTTCTGAAGTGGGGATGAAGAAGCTACGAGTTTGATTGGTGGAAAATGGTGTGATCTTGAGAATCATGTATACAACATATTTAGAGAGAGATGGGTAATAAGGAGAAGATGGCAATGAATGTACGTACGTACATACATACACACACACATTGACACATATATATAAAGAGAGTGTGTCATCAATTGATTATGTAAGCTGGGTAAAAATGGCATTTCACTTATAAATTTAATACCGTTAACCAGAAAGTAATGGTAGGGGTCCTGAAAGAATAATTTGTAAAGCGAGGGAGGACAATGAAATTATCAGGACTACGGGGGAAGGGCAGTGCATTTGTCAGTAACCTCACAGGAGGTAGGTGAAATTTACTCTAAAGAAAAATAACAAAAAAACAAAGTGATGTTAATATTGAATCATTTAGGCTAAAAGGAGGAGTATTTATGTTCATTTTGAGTCAACATCTGGATTTGGGCCTGCTCGAATCTGAATGACATTTCCCCGATGTTTTGTCCAACATGATTAGGAGTGTAACCTGTCATGTTTGGTTCATTTTGGAGAAGAAATTTGCATTGAATCGAATTTAGGTTTAAAAATTTTCAAATCGAAATTGAACCAAACTAGGGATAGCGTCTGGTTCAATTTTTTCTATTTTGTTCAAGTTTGTCGATATTCTGGTTTGGTTGGACCGAGCCTAATAAAAAGATTGAGTTTTTTTTATTTATAAATAAGTATTTGGGTTATCAAGGGCCCAAGCTCAATGTGGAAAAATTAAAGAAAATAAAAACAATACGGATTTACAAAAAATGGGTATTATAAAAAATTACTATTTACAAAAATACAAATTACAAAGAAACTAAATTTTATTTTATGCGGGTTCAAATCAGCCCATGTTTAGAGCCGAAATCCTCAAAACCGAGCTAATTCTTTTCCAATACCCAAAAACAAAACAAAACTGAACCGGTATGGTTTCATTAAAAAGTCGAACCGACCAGTTGATTGGGTTCGGTTTATCAACAGCTGTAATCACGGCCCAATCAGTAATACTTGCCTTTCCTGTAAGGGCCCGATTGGATGGAGTATTATTTTCAAGGGGATAATTTTTGGAGGGGGTATAAGATAAGAGGGAGTATTATTTTTGGAGGGATGACCCACATTGATGTGATATTTATAGAGGGGTATAAAAAAGTAGATGGTTTGGATGAGGGATTAAACAAGGGGATATATTTTGACTTGGTTTGGATGATTTATGAAATGAGGGGATAAGAGCGGGTGGATAAGGAAAAAAACTGTCGCTCGTTTGGATGAGGGAAAAAGGAAGAGGATAATTTTTGGAGGGGGTAAAAGGATCGACGTGACATGTTTAGCATGGTTTGGGAGCAAAAAATGCAGGGGGATAATTTTTCACCCCTCCAAAAATAATCCCCCGGAGAGGGATAAATGGGGATAATTTTTGGGCCGGGGGGAAGGTGCCCCAAAAATAATCCCCCGGAGAGGGATAAAGAGGGGAGGGGGTATTATCCAATAATAATACCCATTCTTCCTCATTACACCTACAAAATAACCTTATCTCCCTATTTTATTCTCCATCCAAATCAAGTACTATTTTATCCCTCTTTTTTAATACTTCATCCAAAGTATCTACTTTTTATTACCTCCTCTATAAATATCACATCAATGTGGGTCAACCCTTTAAAAATAATACCCCCTCTTATCTTATCCCCCCTCAATAACTTATCCCCCTAAAAATAATCCCTTATCCAATCGGCCCCTCAAATGACTATTTTATCATCGTACAGTATTAAACGTTATTATGTATTAAATAAAGTATATAAATACAAAATTGAATATATATAATTCATATTGGATAATTTAAAATATTAATTAATTGAGAAATTTATTATTGTATTATATTTAATAAAATGTTATTTAAAAAATAAATGATAAATAAAAATATCAATCAATTAAAAAATAACAACAAAATATAAATCAAAAAATATCTTACCATAGTTCAATAACCATTAATCAAAATATTCCGAACTAACCGTTAATCCTGAAATAATTTTTTTAGTAAACAATAAATTTTCTGTATTTTTTTAGAATAAAATTTGAAAAGCACGACTAAAAGGGATTTAAATGAGCGGTGTCGGTCATTTTTTCTCAAAAGTTGGGTCCATTAGGACATGTAATGAATGTGAATATTTTTGAATAATTTAAGAGTTTTTTTAACTTTGTTTTATCAATTAACAAAAAAGAGAAAATAACAACAAAATATAAATTAATAAATATCTTAACATAATTTAACAATTTTTTATCAAAATATTTCGAGTTCACGATTATTCCCAAAATAATTTTTTAAGTAAACAGTAAATTTTTAGTATTTTTTCAACAATAAAATTTGAAAAGCACGACTGAAAGGGATTTAAATGAGCGGTGTCGGTCACTTTTTTTCTCCAAAGTTAAGCCCATTAAGACATGTGATGAGTGTG
This sequence comes from Arctostaphylos glauca, assembly GCA_019985065.2. Classification (NCBI taxonomy): domain Eukaryota; kingdom Viridiplantae; phylum Streptophyta; class Magnoliopsida; order Ericales; family Ericaceae; genus Arctostaphylos; species Arctostaphylos glauca. The sequence continues at coordinate 12,517,807 of JAHSPW020000013.1, read as the reverse complement.
AATATTTTTGAATAATTTAAGGGTTTTTTAACTTTGTTTTACCAATTAACAAAAAAAAGAGAGAAAAATAACAACAAAATATAAATCAACAATAAAAAATTTAGTTAAAAAGAGAAAAATATAATTTAGCTCGCGTAAATTTAGTTAACAATAAAAAAGAGAAAAATATAATTTTTGGAGGGGGTCTTTTTCCCCATCCAAACGGGCACTAAGTTCTATTCGGAGTAGGCCCCATTAGACGATTGCAATAGCGGCTTCTTCTGATAAGGTCGATCCAGGTAGGTCCTGCTTTCCAAACTATTCTCTTCATTTTTCTGTCAATTTGTGAACTCTGTACTTTTTCAAGGTTGGAAGAGATTCTCGTCCACAAATGACGCAGAGGCGGCCAAGTGTTGTCTTCTTTCTCGAGTCAATTCCATTTGACTCACAGGATGACTTTCCTGGGGTAATTAAATACTTTAAAATTCCCCTACTACTAATATTGAATGATACTATTATCAGGGTCCTTTAAATTAGGGTCCTTTTTACCTACACTACGTAGGGTTGAGTCCCATACACTTTTCAAACTTATGTTTTCACCCCCAATTAAGCCTGGTTGACATGTTTGCCCTTATTTTTTGGTGGTAGATTACCCTCTTATCCTTTTTGGTTCAGAAAATATTTTGTATTGATTTGGTATGTTTATAATTGGGCAATAAATATGGCTGTAATTACGGAATTAAATAAGGTAAAAGAGTTAGCTGATTATGGAAACCAAGTCGCCGGATTTAATGTTTCGCCGGAAGTTCTGTTTAACTAACAGGACCCCGCCGGAAACCGTGAAACTTCGGTTTTGGATCAAATCTGCCATGGTTTTTTAGATAACAGTGGAACTTCGGTTTCACTTGCTGCCGGAAACTGCTGGAAACCGTGGGGCCGCCGGAATCTGAAAGATGATGCCGGAAACGGGACTGGTTATGTACATAACAGTGATCCCACCGGAAACCGTGAAACTTCGGTTTTGGATCAAATCTGCTATGGTTTTTTAGATAACAGTGGAACTTCGGTTTCACTCACTGCCGAAAACTGCTGGAAACCGTGGGGCCGCCGAAATCTGGAAGATGATGCCGGAAACCGTGGGGCCGCGGGTCAGAATCTTCTTCAAATATTCCATGTTAAGGAATCAGAATATTGTAAATTTGATGGATATTTTGCTGGAATCTTTCCACTGAAGATTTGATTTTCTACGCAATCGCAAGGTTTTTCTGGGATCTTCCTTACCTTATTTTCTGATTTTTGAAACATCCTCGCACAAAGGATCTTCCTTTATTACTCCTTGTGCAACATAACAGTAAGGGTTGAAAGTTAGGACGAAGATCGCATCGCCAAACCCGAAGAAATTTTCTTGAAGATTGGTAAATAGCGAACGGTGAGTGAATTATTTTTGTTGTTTTTAGTTTGTAGTTATATGTTTTGAGAATGGGTTGCGCATGTCAAGCCTGTTTTTTTTGATATGCTGCGCACTTCACCATTATGTTTGGTGAATTTACCATGACTTGGTAGATGATATGTAATTTATCATGGTTTCATAGATGATGTGCAAATTTACCATATTCTGTATTTTACCATAATGGCACAACTAGCATTTATGAGAATGTTTGCCCTTATTTTTTGGTATGCAATTAACCGTGGTCTGAAATTGATCAGAATGGTGCAGTCGGTATGTTTGGTGAATTTACCATGACTTGGTAGATGATATGTAATTTACCATGTTTTCATAGATAATGTGCAAATTTACCATATTCTGCATTTTACCATAATGGCACAAATAGCAATTATGAGAATGGAGGTTTTTGCAGATGTATGCATTTTACAATGTGATGGTGAATTTACTACGTTTGTTAGATGATATGCAATTAACCGTGGTCTGAAATTGATCACAATGGTAGAGTTGGTAATGTAGTAAGATTTTCCGGATATACAAATGAACCATCAGACACAAATTTACCATATTATGACTGTTCATGTAAATTTTCAGATTTTAACTTCTATACACTGTTGTTTTCAGATTTTAACTTCTATACACTGTTGTTATCATTCATGAAATACAGGATAGTGGCAATGGACTACGTGCTGATACTGATTTGCAGGCATAACGAGAAGATTGTTGCAATCAGGATAGATCGCAGCTGGAACTTTGCTCAGTTGGTGAATAAGATATGTGAGAGATGGGGTAACTTAGATTCTGAGTCCGTTATTTTGAGTTATTCGTTGGTTGACAATGAAAATCTAATATTGGATAACGATGAGGATTTGGTTACGATGTTCGGGCTAGCAGAGAGCGCAGGCTATGAAGATATTGAGGTTGTTGTTAAGGATTCAACGGTGGAGTTCTTCAATAATACCGTTGGAGACAACCACAATGAAAATTCTGGTAGTCAAAGAGCGAATATGGAATACACTGGGATTCAGACAACTGATGGTGATGGGGCAGCACGAATTGATGATGATATTCCAGTGTTTTGTGTTCACAAACGTAACAGTTTGTTGTCAACACAATGGTCGGTTGGAATTACGGGCGTTGGACAAAAGTTTGAGGGAGGGGTTTCACAATTCCGTAGTGTATTGAAAAAGTATGCCATTCAGAGGGGTTTCGAGTATATTTTAACAAAGAACGACAAAATGCGGTTGACAGCCCACTGCAAATACAGAAAAGAAAAAGGATGTGCGTGGGAGTTGCATGCAAGGGTGTTTACACCAAACGATTACTTTTATATTAGAAGATTCGTTGGTACACACGACTGTGGGGTTGCGGTTAGGACTCCAAAAAATACGCACGTAACGTCGAAATTCATTGCTGATCTGTTCTCGGAAGAAGTACGCGTAATACCTTTGAAGAGGCCAGTTGATGTGGTCAAGGAAATGAAAAATGATTATAGGTTGAATGTATCATACCACCAAGCTTGGTGGGGTGTTGAGAAGGCTAGAAATGATGTCTTCGGCGATTACTTGGAATCCTTTTCTAATCTTAAGTGGTATGTTAGTGCCGCTATGACTACAAATCCCGGAAGCCATATTGAGTTGGATTTTGACGAAGAAACTAAGCGATTTAGGAGGCTTTTTGTAACTTTTGCAGCATGCATTTAGGGATTCAATCATTGTCGACCGCTAATTTTTCTAGATGACACGTTTTTGAAAGGTAGGCATAAGGGGGCTTTGCTAGGTGCCACCGGGAAGAATGGAAACCAAGGTACGTTTTTGTGTTTTCGTGCTTACTTTATTTTCCAAAACAAGATCCAGGTTCTGCATAGTTCCTCTCATTCCTTTTTTGAATGATTTTTTGTGGTGGTTGTTTGCTTTTGTATTGCAGGCATATTTCCATTGTGTTTTGCTGTTGTTGACTCTGAAAATCAAGATAATTGGTTGTGGTTCTTGCAAAACTTGGAGAAGATTATTGCTCCTGGGAGGGATATAATATTTATTTCCGATCAGAATATTGGACTGCTCGATGCAGTGAAGACCGTATTTCCAAATGTTAGCCATGGTTTTTGCTTATTTCATCTCAAGTCAAATTTGAGGTACCATTTGCGGGGGTCGCATAAAACTTTTAAAGAGAAGATGGTGAATTTACTAGTTAAGTGCGCTTACGCTCCTACCCGGGATTTATTCCATCGGTACATGGAAAAAATCATACACGATGGTGGTGGTAGGGTGTCTAATTTCTTCGATCAATTACCAAAAGAAAATTGGAGCAACGCGTACTTTCGAGGCGTTAGATATGGGAAGATGTACTCAAACGTAGCGGAGTCATTCAATTCTTGGATTCAGAAGGAACGTTTTCTTCCCATCACGAATTTGGTGGATGCATTGAGAGTCAAGATTATGGCTCAAATTTCGGGTAGGAGAGAAATCGCAAGCAGGTGGGGCGGTATTATTTGTCCCGACATGGACAAGAGGTTGACCGATGCATTCAACGATGGTAGGTCATGGGTAGTTGTTGAGGCTGGAAATAATGTTTACGAGGTCCAATCATTTCCAAACGTCACTGTCGACATTGCAAGGGGTAATTGTTCATGTCAGTCGTGGCAGCTAGAACGTTTCCCATGTGTTCACACAGTCGCTGCAATATGTTCCGCAGGTAAAGATTTGAGTTCATATGTCGATCCGTATTACCATGTGGAAGCTTTTCGTGCCTCGTACTCATTCTCCCCACTGTTTGGATGCGCGAGCAACAAGATGATGAGGGATTCATACTTCCTCCAGTGAGCAAGAAGCCGCCTGGGAGACCTAGAACTCAACGAATACCGTCTAGGGGAGAGAACCAAAACCAGATTAAATGTGGCAGGTGTCAAAGGTTGGGGAACCATATTCGGAAATCATGCAAGGAAGCGGTGTAGCAATTTTTGTTTTTCTTTTCTTTATGTGGGTGTGTTTAACCCCAAAACAATGTGATTATTTTGGTTTTTGCAATGATTGGATGAGTAACGTATTGGTATGCATTGCTCCAATTTCGGTTTGGTTAAATTTGTAGCATTTTTTGTGATATTAAAAATACAATGGACAAATAAGTTATTTGTCCATTGATTCGACGTTACCACCACCCAAAAATTTGTAGAATCACGCAATGGGACCAGACGAGAGACCTGGGCGTCCAAACGGCTGGCCCAAGAATTTTGGCAGATTCCCAATCGTAACCACCACCCACCACCCATGTCGCGCCCGGAAATTTCCCGGCCCCCCTCGCGAATATGTGAATTGTTTGAACGGGGCTGAATAATTCCTTGACTTGTAATGCGACGTTTAATGAAAATTGTTTAACAGCTGGGACTTATTTAAAAACTCAGAGTCGCCACTTGACATGAATTTAGGTGTGTCAAGTCACCCTCTAAGGCCATTTTCAAAGAAGATGTCCTTAGAAAAATAATTTAATTTTGACTCAGAAATAAGATTCTGTTTATAAAAAATGACTCCTTTTAAAAGAAAACTGGTCTTGAAAACAGAGATGGGTTCGGGGATTCACTGTTACGAGTTGGGAAGGTGTTAGGCACCCAACATCGCCCTTTCGGTACTTTATTTTCCCAAATAATTTTATTTTATTATCCTTGGCCAAATTTCATAAATTTCATGTGATTGATTGTACAATTGGATTAAAAAGTGAAAACAAGTGCGGGGGCAGGACCCCGGCTTACGCAATTTTACTTTGGTGGCAAAAAGGTTGGAACGGGTATATGTTAAACTTTGACCGAAACATGATACGCAAATTGGTATCTGCACGTCATGTTTCTATTCCCGGAGTGCCAGGTACCTTAAATCCCTGGCAGGAATTTTCAAGTTTAACAATGACCCGATTCCGTTTTATTAATGGATTATCATGTTATCCTTTTTTGGTTTTATTTATCTGCAATTCTTCATCCCGACAGCTACACAATCACTGGCGGTCCAAATTGTAAAACTTAATAAATGTTACTTCAATCACGATATCTTGTCGTGAAAAGATAACGTGCATTGCCCGTTAAATTTTCATCCCAAAAACACTAACATGGGCTACCTATGTCACCCGCGTGTTTATGGAATTCCGAGATTATCGAGATCTTTAACCAAGTGATATGGATAGTGTGTCAGCGTGAACCAACAGCACTATTCATATAACTTAGCTATGAAGTAACGAGTTTTTTTTATTGATTTTACGTAAAATAAAAGTAAAAAGAAAAGGAAAATTACAGTAGGTTAAATAACGAATTTTTTTCTTTTATTGATTTTTCGTGAAATAAAATAAAAAGAAAATGGCAGTAACTGTTACGGGGAACGGGAAAGGGATAAAAAAAAGAGTTACGGGAGATCGGGGAAAGGGAAAAGTTAGTAGTTAGTTCCGACAGGGGCCGACGCAATCGAGCGATATGCCGGAGTATTATTTTTATTTAAAGTGATTTTTGCTTAAATCAAGAAAAGTAGTTGGCAGAGCCAAACACCGACTTTCGTGATTTAGCGGGCTAAATCCTGACATTCTAGAACTGCGGACTAGAGATGCGGATGCCCAATTAATATTGACATAAAAAGAAGACAGAAAGGATAAATAAAAATGTTCTGACATTCTAGAAGTGTGGACTGAAAATTTCAGGAAAAGGACTAGAAATTTCAGAACCACGGACTAGAGATGCGAACATGGCTTGATAAGCCTAATCTTAATAAAATCAAGAAAAGTAGTTGGCAGAGCCAAACATCGACTTTCGTGATTTAGCGGGCTAAATCCTGACATTCTAGAAGTGCAGACTAGAAATTTCTAGAACTGCGGACTAGAGATGCGGACGCCAGCTCTTAAGCGTAGTATTTACATTAAATAAAAAAAAGAAAATAAAAAGAAATAAAAAAAGAAATTAAATGAACAGAGCGGAAATTAAATAAGAAAAAGACAGATATTGAAATGAAATAAATTGTTGCAATTATACCTCTGTATTGATATTCAAATCAACTGGTTACATGAAAATAAGAAAGATACGCGAACGGCTAAGTAAAACCATAACCCGACATAACACTGGGTTTTAAAACCCTGTTATCTCGAGGTATGCTAATATAATAGCGCGTTCGGTTCTTTCTCAATCTGAAAATAATTGGGCAGAACCTCCTCTTATTTTTTAGCAAAAAGTCCTATCTAAAAACCCTATCTCTAATTTATTTCGGGTGTCAAATATTTCACGACTACAGAGTCGGAAAATATTTGACAATCTCTTTTGCTCTGTATATCACTCTCTGGGAATTTCTCTCTCTGAGGTTTCCTAAAAAAGAAGGTTTTCCTCTGTCTAGGTTTCCTCTTTGGATTTCCGCTCTGGGTTTCCTCTCTGGATTTCTGCTCTTCCCAAAAAATCGTCCGTAAAAAGGTTGTTGCGGGTTGGTTTTTATAGAAGAATAGTGGCGGTGAGAGAGGGGCGGTTTGAGAGAGAGAGTGAGGCGTGTGAGAGAAAGAGAGGAGAGAGAGAGAGAGAGGAGAGAGAGAGACACGGCTGGGGGAGAGAGGAGAGAGAAGGTACGGCTGACACGTGTCAGCGTGTGAGTGGAGGGAGGAGAGGTGTGGCTGAGTGGGGAGGTGATTGGGTGTGGGCGAGACAGATAGGGGAAGAAACGTGGCGTATCTGGAGAGAGACGCGTGGCAGAGAGAGAAACAGGCGACAACCGCAGCCAATGAAAATACGCCACGTCATCAACAAATAACGCGCGCGTCACAGCGGATCTGACCCAAATGCCGTGTAAGAGAAGAGAGAAGCTTGTGTGCGGGCGAGAGGAGTGGGGGAGCCACGTGGCCAAGAGAGAGACAGACGCGTGGGAGGAGAGAGAAACAGGCGGTGGAATCCAGCCAACCACGGGTCGCCACGTCACTGATGTGCAAGGGCACAGCCGCAGGGAATCAGAACAAGTCGGGCACGGCGCCAGAGCCGTGCACGGCATTCCAGGCGCGTGCACCACACGCGCGCGTGTGTGCGTGTCCTTTGCAGACGTCAGCCTCCTTTTTTGATATTTACGAAAATACCCCTGTGTTATAAAATGCTTTCGCGCGCTATTTTTAATCTTCGGACGTCCAAACGAACTCGGATTTGACCAAGGATACAGCCAATGGTCTCGTATCGTCGAGAGGATCATTTTGAGCCTAATATTTGATTTATGGGCACGTCGGCTCGCAATCCTAACTCCCAAATAATCACCGGTACACTGCTACCATTCTTTAAAATGCCATTTCTTGAGCTACCGAACTCAGATTTGACCGTGGATACAGCCGATGGACTCGTATTTCTGTGCTGATCAATAGCATGTGCCTCTCGATGTCTGAACATATCAACTCATAAATTGTGCCTCCGAGACCCCGTTATGAGCAATCAAAAATTATCGGCGTTGTCCGATTTCACCCCAATCACTGTCACTGGACTCGTGTCGTCGTACTGATCAATAGTATAAGGATCTCATGACTTGATGAAGTGGTCTCGTGAACAGTATTCCCGAACCCCAGACTGTGCAAAGGCAAAATAGTCTTTTTGTGCACAAATTCTTTTAAACCCATTTCGATGGCATTTTTCATAATAATTGAGCGGTGGGGCCAAAATCTGGTATCAACAGCTGCCCCTCTTTGTCTGCACTTGGCGAAGTGGAGGGTAGACAAAGAATATGAGATGCGTGATTTTGTCTCACCGCGATTGAAATTAGGTCATGCTGCTCTGTTTTGAAACTGCCATTGACAACTGCTCCGCTCTGAATATCCAAGATAGCATCTGTGTTATCCCGAGAACTGATGTACTTGTCTTCTCTCTTTCATGCCTTGTTCCGAGTTCGTGGAGGCGGTGAATTCCTTTGGCATCTCCGTAGCATCATTCGAGGAAATTCTGCCCTGAAAATAATAGCTTGGATTATTATTTGAAAACATTGAAATTTACTAGAACAAAATGAGTCTCAAAAATTTGATTTCATAAGACTACTTGTAAATCAGGAACTTTTGACTAGAAAATCCTTGGAAATTCGATTTCAAGGTTTATAGCCTATGAACCTTAAAATTCAATTTGCAAAACAGTGATAAAACCTGAAAATTCTTGAAAATTTGATTCCAAGACTTGTAAGAGTGAGATTTTTGAAAATTCAAATTCAAAACTGAGTAACACGAAAAGTGCTTGAAAATATAAGAGTGCCCTGGAACATTCGAGTCCATGGGATATATTGAAAATGTAAAAACTTTCTTGGAACATCCGAGTCCAGGAGACAATGCTGAAGAAGTAATGGCTCCCTTGGGACATCCTAGTCCAACGGGAGAATACTAAAAACATAAAAACTTCCCAAAACATGCGAGTTTGGGGGAAATACTGTAAATGTAAGAATTTTCCTGGAGCATCCGAGTCCAGGAAACAATGCTGAAGAAGTAATGGCTCCCTTGGGACATCCGAGTCCAATGGGAGAATACAAAAAATATAAAAACTTCCCAAAACATGCGAGTTTGGGGGAAATACTGTAAATGTAAGAATTTTCCTGGAGCATCCGAGTCCAGGAGACAATGCTGAAAAGTAATGGTTCCCTTGGGACATCCGAGTCCAATGGGAGAATACAAAAAATATAAAAACTTCCCAAAACATGCGAGTTTATGAGAAATACTGTAAATGTAAGAATTTTCCTGGAGCATCCGAGTCCAGGAGACAATGCTGAAAAGTAATGGCTCCCTTGGGACATCCGAGTCCAATGGGAGAATACAAAAAAAAAAAAATGTAAAAACTTCCCAAAACATGCGAGTTTATGAGAAATACTGTAAATGTAAGAATTTTCCTGGAGCATTCGAGTCCAGGAGGCAATTCTGAAAAGTAATGGTTCCCTTGGGACATCTGAGTCCAATAGGAGAATACTAAAAAAAATGTAAAGATTTCCCAAAACATACGAGTTTATGAGAAATACTGTAAATGTAAAAATTTTCCTGGAGCATCCGAGTCCGATGGAAAATGCTAAAGAAGTAACGGCTCTCTTGGGACATCCGAGTCCAATGGGAGAAACTTCCTCACATACTAGTGACAAGTAAATAAATTTGATTTTCAAATTTTAGACAAATAAACTGTAAATGACAAGTAAATAAATTGATTTTGAACTGTAAATGACAAGTAAATAAATTGATTTTGAACTGTAAATGACAGGTAAATGAAAATTGATTTCAAAGTTTGAGAGACTTAGAAATTCGATTCTAAGCTGAAAATCTGAAAATCCTGAAGAGATTACGACTCTAAGACATCTGATGAAAACCCTTGAGAATTCGATCTCAGGGTTTGAGAGGCTTAAAAATTCGATTCTAAGCTGAAAATTTGAAGATTCTATAGAGATTACGACTCTAAGACATCTGATGAAAACCCTTGAGAATTCGATCTCAGGGTTTGAGAGGCTTAAAAATTCGATTCTAAACTGAAAATTTGAAGATTCTATAGAGATTACGACTCTAAGACATCTGATGAAAACCCTTGAGAATTCGATCTCAGGGTTTGAGAGGCTTAAAAATTCGATTCTAAGCTGGAAATCCGAAAATCCTTGGCAATTCAATTCCAAGATTTTGTTTTATAACTTGAGCAGAGTCTTTGAAAATTCGATCCTAAGACTTTCCATGCTGTCTGTCTCCTTTAACATAGGAATTTTCTTCGGCTCTTTGCCCATTTTGCTCTTGCAAAAATTCTGCTTGTCTGTCATCTTTTGGTTGACTTCTGGGATGTCGCCTTGTTGGCTGGATAATGAAAACGCTTCTGGGACAATGTCGCCTCATTGGCTGGATAATGAAAACGCTTTACCAATTGGACCCTCTAGGTCTTTGTGTTTGAGAGATTCGTAAGCTCTGTGGGATTTTTCCCTTTAGCTTTCCCTTCATGCATGTCAGACTTTTGTAGTCTGAGCTTCAATGGGAGTTTGACATCTGGCTTTTGAGGACTGCACTCAAGTGTATGCCTTATCATGGGGTCAGGACTTTTCAAGCCCTTTTGATCCACTTCTGTGTAGCAGCACAAGAAATAGTGACTGCAGTTAAGCGAGTCTGACTTTCTGTTTGCAGATTGTTGTTTCTTTCCTTTCTCTTGAATATCTGCATCTTTCAATACATGTATCCTGCATGGTTAGGCAGCTTTGTTCTCTTTTCGAGATTAGCATGTACGTAAAAGAAGTGTTGTATGAACATGTATGCTTCTCTATTTTTAAAATTCATTTTGAAATTTGTACTTACTTGCCAGTAGATTATCAGAAATACTTACTGGATAGCAAATAACAATTTATTGGGCTTTGCCTCTTTCGATCCATGAAGCTTCACAATCTTAACACAAGTGCATCGCATAGCTTGACTCGTGATTTTCAATCTCTAAACTCATGGGAACATCAATTGAGTCTGCTCCAGACAGCCTTTCAGACTTTGGTCTTGCTGACTTATGCGGACAAATGGCTTCAGCTCCTTGTTGTCGTTTTTCTTTCTTTTTTTTTTTTAGCCATTTTTGCCACCACTGCCCTTTCGGGTTTTCACCGATGCCGGCTTTTCATTTTTTTTGCGCTCCAGCCCCCTTTCGGGTTTTGACTGTGCCTTGATTGCCCATTTTTGCCATAGCCCCTTTTCAGGTTTTCACTACGCTGGACTTTGTCGATTTTGCCATAGTCCCCTTTCAGGTTTTGACTATGCTGACTTAGCCGATTTTGCCATAGCCCCCTTTCAGGTTTTGACTATGCTGGCTTTTTGTACTTTTTTTTTTTTTTTGAGGATTTCAACCTAATTTCAACTGAAACAAATATTCTTTGCGCATTTTGATCCGTCGAGCATTGACAGAAATTTCATGAGAAAGAGAGAGAATATCAAATGGAATTTCATTTTTGCCTTTCTGCCTTTATTTTTGCCTTTTGGCTTCTTTTCTTTGTTTTTTTTTCTTTGGCAGCGGGGTTATTTTTTTTGTGCCCCTTGTTTTTCAGAATATTCATATGAAAGAAGAGAGAGAAGAAATTTTAATGCTCGATAATCAAAATAGCCACTCGGAAAAAAATGTTTCAATTAAAATTAAATCGAAACAAGTGTTCTGCTCACAAATTGCTCTTTCTTCTAGTGCCCCAGTATGTAGCCTACAATACTTTCGAGTGTTGAGGCGTTCTCCATGACCAATATGAGTTTGTGGTCACATCGGGCTTTGTGAATTTTTTTTGATTGCTATGTAACAGTCAAACTCCAACCCTTCGGTGCTTCTCTTTGGAGTAGCTGATAAGTAGACTCATGAATAGGCATCATCTGCACTTGATCTTTCAGAGTTCCTCTTCGGTGAACTTGAATGTCATTCCTTTGGAATAGCTGATAAGTAGGCGTCATCTGCACTTGATCTTTCAGAGCTCCTCTTTGGTGAACTTTGAATGTCATTTCTTTGAGATTGTTCTGATCTTCTTTGATTATCCCAAGTAAATGACTGTTTTTTTCTTTGCCTAGACCTGGATGACGATTCTTCCCATTGCTTGTCAATTACTCAAGACAAAAGACCACTTCTTGCTTCAGGCTTCTGAGCTTTTGGTTTTTGATCCTTGCATGTTATAGGACCAGGAAACACGTCCTTGTGTTCTTCTGATAATGAAGTGAATTTGTCCTTCTGCCATTTGTCCAAGTTCAGTCACTTTTGCTTCCTTCCAAATAGCTTCTGTTTCTTTGGCATTCGAGATTTGCCAGTTATCATGTGATTCTTTCTGTTTGTTCACTTGCTTGTTTGGAAATTGTACTGTTGGTACAGACCAATTTTAATCCCCATGAGTTTCGAAATGTAGTCTGGAGACAAGGTCATGCTCGTCTTGTGCTTAAGATTGTTGTGCTACTTGGATCGAAAATGACAAATTTTAAGATCCCTGAAATAGAAAGTTTTGCAAGAAATTAGTTCTTCTGATTTGACAGAGAAGCATATATGAAAGCAACAACACAAATTTTATCAATCTGCTAAAAGCTAGATAACCATTGCAAGATTTTTCATGGTTTTGAAGGAAACAGATTTTCAATATAAAAGTTTAAAACAACAAAAGCAACATAGAAAGTGTGAATGTAGACTCTGCTCAGGCAAGTCTAACAAAACTTGAGAACTCTAAACAATCTCATGGATCCTTCAGGATGATTTGAGTTGGCCTTGCTGAGTCTCTGTACTGCCTTTCGTTTCAAAATGGACTTCCCAGTCTTTGACGCTTTCTGCGAAAATAAATTGGTCCTTTCTTGATTCAGCAAGATCTGCCCCAGTTTCTGTGACTCTTGTGGAGAGACACAGTTAGAATTCTTCTTGATGGGCTGGCTAAGGGTTGGTGGTGGAATAAGGGTGACTGATATGGTAGAGGTCCTTTTTTTTATTTTTGACTTTTTTTTCTTCTTTTTTTTCTTTTTTTGTTTTTTTGCTTTTTTTTTTTTTTTTGAAAAGGGAAAAGATAGTGTAGCCTTCTGGCTAGATTAGCCGTTCCGACTAGGAAATGGTACGACCATTCTTGGTCGTTCACCCAACTTCGGGGAGAAATTTTGTTAGTCCTGGGGGTAGAGATCCATAATCCGTCCGGTCTGAATTCTGTCTTCAATCATGTCTCCTTGTTGGATCATTTCACCGAAGGATATGCCTATTGAAGTGCAAAACTTTTCGTAGTAGACCCCTTTGCAAGTTTGGACAAATAGATGCACATATTCTGAGTCAGCTAGCGGTGGCACCACCTGCGTAGCCAAAGTTTTCCAACGACATGCGTAGGCTCGAAAAGACTCTCCAGGTTCCTGCTCCATTCTGATTAGGAAAAGTCGGTCTACGGCCAACCCTGAATTGTGTCTGTATTGCTTTATGAATGCATGTGACAACTCTGCCCATGTTCTGAACTGACGGACATCACTCCTAGCGAACCATTGTGCTGCGGGTCCTACTAGGCTGTGCTGAAATAGTTGTGTCATCAGTTTTTCTGGATCTGGATAACCACATAATGCCCCAGCATAAAGGCGCAGGTGGGCCATTGGATCACTGGTTCCATCAAACTTGATAAAACACGGTATTTTGAACTTGTTTGGCAGTTGCAAGTTTGGAAAAGCGCACAAATCTGAGAGGTTAGTGGACACATATGAACTTGCCCCTTGTATAGCTTCGATGGCCCTCTCAATATTTTGAATTTTTTGAATAATTGTTGGGTCTGGCCTTCCCTCTAGGCTTCTGACATTACCCTGGGCACTTGGCCTGACCAATTGGACTTGATTTGTGGGAGGGGGTCTATGTTGTCCCACTGAAACATCGGCTATTGATTGGACATGAACTGCCCCTGTCTGGACTGATGTAAGGAGAGGGTTTGATGTTGCTGATGCCCCTGCCCCTGCCCCTGTGTTAAAGGAAAATGACACTGATGCACTTTGTGGTGTCTGGTGCTGGGCTAAAAGTGCTTGGATCTTGATTTTCAGGCTCTCCATTTCCTTGAGGAGAATATTGTATTCTTCTCGAGAGACTGTGTCAGATTTAATGCAGAGAGACTGGCAGTTTGTTTCTTCTGTCATGACTTTTGAACTGACAGTTACTTAGTCTTCGGGTGAGACTCCTACTTCCCGCTTGTACCTCTTGTATTGGCAGGGAAATATGTCAGTTTGTACTTCTGAAATGGATTGGTCCATAACATACAGTCAAAGAATGACAAGTGTGTGTACTAGGATCCTATTGCTCATACGGATTTTTCATATTCTTCGAAGTTTGGCCAGAGGTCCGGCATGACTTCGGCATATGATTTTTGAAATTGTGAGAATATCCGGTCCGTATGAGAGTGGTCCTACACTTTGACTGTATATTTTGGACACTAAATTTAAGCATGTTGGGAAAAAAACTGGTTGGCAATTTTTGAAAAATTTTGTCCTTTACATAATCAACGAGAATTCTCTCCATTTTTCATGAATGTCCCTATCAAGGTTTTGGCTTGACTCTTTTTTGAGGGATACTACATGCAGCATGACGGCTTGGTTTTTGCTAATGCATTTCTAGCATGGCTTCACGGTTCCCAAATCTTCAAACCTCCGGCCCCATGAAGGGTACCATCTTTGGTTGGTGATTTGGTTGGAGTGTTCTTTTCAGTGAAAACCATCTTTGGCTACAAAAAAGCACCATTGACGATCGTCACGTACTTCGAACCCCCTCCTAATCCTATGGGTAAAAATAAAAGGTAGAATGGAGATTGAGAAGAGAGTTGGGTATGTTGTGCTGAATGTAATGTATGCATATGCTAAAAAATTTGTTTTTTATTTTGTAAATATTTGGAGAGAATCCTTTCAGAATAATGCAATGCCCTGCAAAACAAATATTAGTAACAAAATAAAATGCATGGCTATTTCTTTTTTTTTTTTTTTTTTTTTCAAAAGCGCACCTGAAAGACAACCACAAGAATGATGTTAGTAACAGGCCAAGGATAATAAAAAAAAATTTGGGAAAATTTGAAAAGCCGAAATCCACTGATAAGGAAAAATAAAATGTTTGCAAATAATACCCCTCTTTAGCTTGCGTTACACCGTAAGTTTACCCAAATGGGGTAGGTTAATGGTTTCCGCTAAAAAGAGTCACGATTTGCAAATTCTTTTATTAATCCCTAAGTCCCCAGCGGAGTCGCCAGCTGTCGCGCCCGGAAATTTTCCGGCCCCCCTCGCGAATATGTGAATTGTTTGAACGGGGCTGAATAATTCCTTGACTTGTAATGCGACGTTTAATGAAAATTGTTTAACAGCTGGGACTTATTTAAAAACTCAGAGTCGCCACTTGACATGAATTTAGGTGTGTCAAGTCACCCTCTAAGGCCATTTTCAAAGAAGATGTCCTTAGAAAAATAATTTAATTTTGACTCAGAAATAAGATTCTGTTTATAAAAAATGACTCCTTTTAAAAGAAAACTGGTCTTGAAAACAGAGATGGGTTCGGGGATTCACTGTTACGAGTTGGGAAGGTGTTAGGCACCCAACATCGCCCTTTCGGTACTTTATTTTCCCAAATAATTTTATTTTATTATCCTTGGCCAAATTTCATAAATTTCATGTGATCGATTGTACAATTGGATTAAAAAGTGAAAACAAGTGCGGGGGCAGGACCCCGGCTTACGCAATTTTACTTTGGTGGCAAAAAGGTTGGAACGGGTATATGTTAAACTTTGACCGAAACATGATACGCAAATTGGTATCTGCACGTCATGTTTCTATTCCCGGAGTGCCAGGTACCTTAAATCCCTGGCAGGAATTTTCAAGTTTAACAATGACCCGATTCCGTTTTATTAATGGATTATCATGTTATCCTTTTTTGGTTTTATTTATCTGCAATTCTTCATCCCGACAGCTACACAATCACTGGCGGTCCAAATTGTAAAACTTAATAAATGTTACTTCAATCACGATATCTTGTCGTGAAAAGATAACGTGCATTGCCCGTTAAATTTTCATCCCAAAAACACTAACATGGGCTACCTATGTCACCCGCGTGTTTATGGAATTCCGAGATTATCGAGATCTTTAACCAAGTGATATGGATAGTGTGTCAGCGTGAACCAACAGCACTATTCATATAACTTAGCTATGAAGTAACGAGTTTTTTTTATTGATTTTACGTAAAATAAAAGTAAAAAGAAAAGGAAAATTACAGTAGGTTAAATAACGAATTTTTTTCTTTTATTGATTTTTCGTGAAATAAAATAAAAAGAAAATGGCAGTAACTGTTACGGGGAACGGGAAAGGGATAAAAAAAAGAGTTACGGGAGATCGGGGAAAGGGAAAAGTTAGTAGTTAGTTCCGACAGGGGCCGACGCAATCGAGCGATATGCCGGAGTATTATTTTTATTTAAAGTGATTTTTGCTTAAATCAAGAAAAGTAGTTGGCAGAGCCAAACACCGACTTTCGTGATTTAGCGGGCTAAATCCTGACATTCTAGAACTGCGGACTAGAGATGCGGATGCCCAATTAATATTGACATAAAAAGAAGACAGAAAGGATAAATAAAAATGTTCTGACATTCTAGAAGTGTGGACTGAAAATTTCAGGAAAAGGACTAGAAATTTCAGAACCACGGACTAGAGATGCGAACATGGCTTGATAAGCCTAATCTTAATAAAATCAAGAAAAGTAGTTGGCAGAGCCAAACATCGACTTTCGTGATTTAGCGGGCTAAATCCTGACATTCTAGAAGTGCAGACTAGAAATTTCTAGAACTGCGGACTAGAGATGCGGACGCCAGCTCTTAAGCGTAGTATTTACATTAAATAAAAAAAAAGAAAATAAAAAGAAATAAAAAAAGAAATTAAATGAACAGAGCGGAAATTAAATAAGAAAAAGACAGATATTGAAATGAAATAAATTGTTGCAATTATACCTCTGTATTGATATTCAAATCAACTGGTTACATGAAAATAAGAAAGATACGCGAACGGCTAAGTAAAACCATAACCCGACATAACACTGGGTTTTAAAACCCTGTTATCTCGAGGTATGCTAATATAATAGCGCGTTCGGTTCTTTCTCAATCTGAAAATAATTGGGCAGAACCTCCTCTTATTTTTTAGCAAAAAGTCCTATCTAAAAACCCTATCTCTAATTTATTTCGGGTGTCAAATATTTCACGACTACAGAGTCGGAAAATATTTGACAATCTCTTTTGCTCTGTATATCACTCTCTGGGAATTTCTCTCTCTGAGGTTTCCTAAAAAAGAAGGTTTTCCTCTGTCTAGGTTTCCTCTTTGGATTTCCGCTCTGGGTTTCCTCTCTGGATTTCTGCTCTTCCCAAAAAATCGTCCGTAAAAAGGTTGTTGCGGGTTGGTTTTTATAGAAGAATAGTGGCGGTGAGAGAGGGGCGGTTTGAGAGAGAGAGTGAGGCGTGTGAGAGAAAGAGAGGAGAGAGAGAGAGAGAGAGGAGAGAGAGAGACACGGCTGGGGGAGAGAGGAGAGAGAAGGTACGGCTGACACGTGTCAGCGTGTGAGTGGAGGGAGGAGAGGTGTGGCTGAGTGGGGAGGTGATTGGGTGTGGGCGAGACAGATAGGGGAAGAAACGTGGCGTATCTGGAGAGAGACGCGTGGCAGAGAGAGAAACAGGCGGCAACCGCAGCCAATGAAAATACGCCACGTCATCAACAAATAACGCGCGCGTCACAGCGGATCTGACCCAAATGCCGTGTAAGAGAAGAGAGAAGCTTGTGTGCGGGCGAGAGGAGTGGGGGAGCCACGTGGCCAAGAGAGAGACAGACGCGTGGGAGGAGAGAGAAACAGGCGGTGGAATCCAGCCAACCACGGGTCGCCACGTCACTGATGTGCAAGGGCACAGCCGCAGGGAATCAGAACAAGTCGGGCACGGCGCCAGAGCCGTGCACGGCATTCCAGGCGCGTGCACCACACGCGCGCGTGTGTGCGTGTCCTTTGCAGACGTCAGCCTCCTTTTTTGATATTTACGAAAATACCCCTGTGTTATAAAATGCTTTCGCGCGCTATTTTTAATCTTCGGACGTCCAAACGAACTCGGATTTGACCAAGGATACAGCCAATGGTCTCGTATCGTCGAGAGGATCATTTTGAGCCTAATATTTGATTTATGGGCACGTCGGCTCGCAATCCTAACTCCCAAATAATCACCGGTACACTGCTACCATTCTTTAAAATGCCATTTCTTGAGCTACCGAACTCAGATTTGACCGTGGATACAGCCGATGGACTCGTATTTCTGTGCTGATCAATAGCATGTGCCTCTCGATGTCTGAACATATCAACTCATAAATTGTGCCTCCGAGACCCCGTTATGAGCAATCAAAAATTATCGGCGTTGTCCGATTTCACCCCAATCACTGTCACTGGACTCGTGTCGTCGTACTGATCAATAGTATGAGGATCTCATGACTTGATGAAGTGGCCTCGTGAACAGTATTCCCGAACCCCAGACTGTGCAAAGGCAAAATAGTCTTTTTGTGCACAAATTCTTTTAAACCCATTTCGATGGCATTTTTCATAATAATTGAGCGGTGGGGCCAAAATCTGGTATCAACAACCCACCTACCACTCCCTTTGGGTACGCCGATAAGTTGGTGCAAGTCGATCACGATTCAGGAAAGAACAACTCATAACCATAGTCCCATCAAATTACGAGTTGAATAAAAATGCTTTGCATAGTATCGGATTCAAGAGTCTTATCTTGATTTAAATTCAAGACCGTGTGGGAGGGAGGTAATTCGACCCTAGCTCCTTGGCCATTCAGGTTATCACTTTGGTGGTTAAAACATTAAACTTGAACATTATTCCTCGACTGTAATGTGGCTTGAAAACACAAACAGTACAATCCCACAAAACCTATTTAGAAAATGAAATATACGAAATATTAGTTAGAAAATGTCACTTCGTGGCCAATTTTAACAGAAATATTAATAGTTTCATATTTTCCTAAAATTTAAGCTGTGTGTTTAAAAATAAATGTGAAATTTGATCAAAGTATAGGGGTTAAAATAAGAGTAATACTATGAACATAAATCATAAAGACACATCCGGACACAGACAAACTTTTTCTTAAAATAAAGTTTCCCCAATTGACACACATGATGCAATCCAATTAATAGGGCATTTAATCACCTGAGGTTTTAATCCACGTATAGTGGTTAAAATAAGATTGTTTGATAGAGGAAATATCCAGTCGATTTTGAGATTATATCCAATCTAATGTCGACTAGTCTTTAGAGAAATTATTTGGGATGCATGTTGGTGCACATTTTTTAGAGAAATTATTGTGGGAGTTATATTATAGCATCTTTAGTATTTTCCAGCCTATTTTCTCAGTTTTATATATTGGATACAAAAGTAAAGTTAACCTAACCTCAGTGGAAATCTCACATTACATTACCTACTACTACTGCATGATTGGATCAATAAGACATAATGGTGTCCGACCCTATATTGGTATTTATCACATTTCGTGAAAGTTGCATCCATTTTTGCTTTCTTGTAACAGTGATTTACTGTGCAAACCGAAACGAGACAAATCAAAAAGACCAAACTACAGATAGAGGGAGAGAGAGAGAGAGGGAGAGGGAGAGGGATTTTTGTTAAAAGATGTAAAGTAACTCATCTTTTATCCATGTTATGTATTTGAAAGTGAAACAAGTACTTGTAACTATTTAAACTTGGTATTTTTGGTTACTTGGGCCGAGAATGCCCCTTTTGGATTGTAATACTTTTGAACAAACCTCTTTTGGTGATCAAGGGAAATATAATTTGAGAGTATTGGTGAGATATTGTGAGGTACTACTATTAAATGTGATTATATATATATATATATATATATATATATATATTATTTTGAAATCGTGGGCATGACAATGGTTTTGAGTTCAATCGTTGGAGGCATTCTCGGATTGTGGGATTTGGAGGTGGAATGGTAGGAGAGGTTGAAGTTGGAGAATGTTCAGATGGTGTGGAGGTCTGGTCGATAGGGCATAGAGGTTCGGCACCATCTTTCGCGTATTTGGTGCAGACTCCCAATCGTGGAAGTTAGTAGACCTGAGAAATACAATGAATAAAAATACCGGGTAGGAGCGTAAGCGCACTTAACAGCTTGACCCCATTGATTCGACGGGTACCGCGACCTTGGGCTATAAGACCCCGTTCGATTCCCCATTCGGGTCCCTGCCCCCTCCATCTTATGCCTCTCCTTGTACTTCTGCATCGCTCCAATGGGCCCAGATCCGAGGTTCATTCTCCGCCATAATTATTTTTGTTTCTTTCAACTCATTGTGGTCACTAATTAAGGGAATTGATATTGGGACCTCCCTGCTAGTCATGTCTGAG